>CM076580.1:1082969474-1083593735 GCA_034641835.2 Pinus albicaulis | reverse complement strand
AAGATCATGTGTCAGATACTTTTTCTCATGCTCTTTCAGTTTCTGTGACTCATAGCCTACTACCTATCTCTCCTACATAAGGACTCCACCAAGTCCTCTCTTATAATAATTTGTACATACCACAAACTCTTTGTCCAGATCTGCAATATTTAACACTGGAGAATTTGTCAACAACTGCTTCAACTGCTCAAAACTTGCTCACATTCCTATTCCATTCAAATTTCTTACCTTTCCTTTGTAACAATGTAGTAGGATAAGAAATCTAAGAGAAATTCCTTATGAACTTCCTGTAATAACCTACTAAGCCCATAAAGGACCTTACCTCATCCACATTTCTAGGAGTTTCCCACTACATAATAGCCCTTATATTTTTTAGATCCACTATTATGCCTTTATTGGAAACAACATGTCCCAAGTAATGTATCTATGTCTAAAAGAAACTACACTTACTAATCTTAGCATACAACTGATGTTCTCTCAGCAATCTCAATATTGTTGTTAAGTGTTCGACATGCTCTTCTTCATTTTTAAAATATACCAATATATCATCAATGAATACAATAACAAACTTGTCCAGATAAGGATGCAACATACTATTCATCAAGCACATAAAGGTAGCTAGAGCATTAGTCAAACCAAATGGAACTATAACAAACTCATAATGCCCATAACTGGTCGGGAAAGTTGGCTTGTAAATGACTTCTTCCTTGATGTGTACCTGATGATATCCTAATTTCAAAACAATCTTTGAGAACATAGTTGTTCCCTTCAACTGATCAAACAAGTCATCAATCCTCAGCAACAGATACTTGTGCTTGATGGTCATATTTTTCAACTACCTGTAATCAGTGCACAACCTGAGAGTACCATACTTCTTTACAAACAACACTAGTGCACCCCATGGTGATACACTTGGCCTAATGTATCATTTTTCAAGAACTTCCTTCAACTGCAACTTCAACTCTACTAACTCTATAGTGCTCATCATGTATGATGCCTTTGATGTTGGTGTTTCCCCTGCTACCAACTCAATGGAGAAGTCCAATTCTTGGTGAGTCGACAACTCTTAAATCTCTACTGGAAACTCATCCTAAAATTGTTGTAAAATCAGGTACCTGCTCAATATCTCTTCATCCTCATTCTCCTTACCCTTATCACTATAAATGTGCACTGCAAATAACACACACCCTTTTGTATGATTGTGCTTTGCTTGCATAGTTTTCACCATTATAACTGATGTTTCCTTCTTATTACTGTGCAAGACTCTTTGTTCCCCATTGTCATCCAAACGCTCAATGGATTTTTCATAACAGACTACCTTAATCCCGTGAAGATACAACCAATCCATACCTAAAAACATAATATATTATCCCAATGTAAATACATTCAAATGTGTTTAGGTATGCATACCATTCAAATCAAATGAAAAATCTTTTACCCAATGATGAACACTCTTCTTTGTACATGTATTGAACTAAACTGACCAAGATTATGCACTTATTTATTCAAACCACATTTATCCACCAATTCATGGTTAACATAACTATAATGAGATCCAAGGTCAATCAAAATATAAACAACTTGATCACAAATCTTACCATCCATCTCAATTGTAGATGCCTAGTGATCTGCCTGCCTATTATCTAGCGATGCATAAACACAAGGAATGCTCTTCACAACATCCCCAATATTTTGTGCCTCCTGTGCACTATAGATATGAGGCCTACCACCCTGATTTTGCGGAAAATCCCACTTAGCATGCTCCTTACCACATGTTCAACACTGCAACAGTCTTGTACCATAACCTCTATTATGTTTCCATCTAGGTTGTGACCCATTTCCCTACCTACGTACGTTGAACTTCTAGTTAGGTGCAACATTTTTTTTCTCTTTTGCATTCTTATGCCTTGTTCTTTTCGGTTGTCATTTACCTTTAGCCCTGTCTTTCCCTTTTTTAAATTGTTGATATTATGTCTTATGCTTTGGCTACTCATAACAATGCTTCAATTTACCCATGACCTCCTCAAGCTACCGAGGCTCATCATACTCAATCTGATCTCTAAATTCTAATGGAAATCCCCTAAAAAACATATTAACTTTAGCTTTTTCATCCTTAGGATATGGTTCATACCTCAAAAGCTCTAGGAACTTGGTCATATACTCATCTATCACCGATCCCATCTTAAGCTGATAGAATTCCTTGGCTTTGTTGTCATAGTACCTCTTCGACATTTATTTCTTCCTTAAAAGTATGTTGAACTCATGCCAACTCAATTCTTTTGTCCTAATGTCTCTAACCCACTTCACATCTTCCCACCAGATTTATGCTTTCCCTTTGAGGCTAAAGATATCTATTATGGCCTTCATATTATTCGTGTAATCATGCAAAGAACTTCTTCATTCCAATTAGCCATACCTTTTCATCCTTTGTATTCTTCAAATCTCCATAAAAATTCTAGGTGGATTTTCTTTCTTGAATTCATCTGGAAAGTATCCCCTGTCACTCCTCCTATAAGGATGATAACGATGACGATCATAGTGCATGTCAGAATGAGAACTAGAATAGAACCTGTGTCCTTCACCTCTCCTATCCGGAGTATCAAAGATTCTACCATCCTTAACCATGTAATTTTTATCCAACCTACGCCCACAATGAGATCTACTTCCATATGCCCAGTTAGTCCTAGCATCTTGCCCATGACTAATCCAAAGTGGTCCTTGTATCTAAAATTCTGAAAAAACTCTGAAGGATTACTACATTGAATTCTACTTGTTTCTCATGTGCCTACATGATCCTATCATTATCTACCTTTCAAATCCCTATTTCTGCCTTCAAACTTCTCAATGTGTCTGCTAATTCAGAAGAATTCCCAACACCACAGTGCTCATCTGACCCATAGGGAGAATCTCATGAATTGTAGTAAACTTTCTAGCCATGTTGGATCTCTTTCCTGTAATTATACCATGTTATATTAAAACAAAACATAACATAATTAACATACCTCAATATAGTTCAGGGGAGGATGTATCATCTGCAAAATCAACCAGATTAGCATGATACATATATAATCATAATCATAACAACATATGAACATCATTTCAACCACTATCTAGTTATCAATGCATAACTATACCGACCACATACCATGACCTCATGCACGAAAACTAACATCATGTCAATGTATGCATAACAACATAAAAACATTAACATCCATAACCAATCCATAACTCACATACACTCATGATGACCATATCCAATCAATGACACCATCAACTTTCACATGGCGAAACAACTACGAACATGACCAACACCATGCATGCATAAAAATCATATATACCATAAGAATAAAGAACACATATATGCAACCACCATGTGTGCATGACGAACACACCGCCCATCCAGTCCAAGGGGTGAACCATGCTCTGATACGACCCTGTAACACCCTCCTCCCACATTTACCTAAGTTAATTGGTCCACTGGGGTAAACATGTGATGAGAAGTTACTATGATGTGATTCAACCTCCTAGGTCTCCTTAAGGAAGTGGAACCAACAAACAAAACCAATATGACATTCCATAAATGCTACATAACTCTTAGGAGCCAACCAACCCTTCCAAGTGATCAACCCATGAGATAACCCATCATTTAACTGATATTGACCCTTTTTCACTCCCATTACAAGCCCTACAAGCGAATAAGGCTTTCTAGACACTCCCAGATCAAGGCATGACAACGATTGTGGAAATTCTCAGCTAGTTTTGTGCTAACAACCTTGGATTTTGTGCCTCTTTTTCAGGGCCAGGTGTTAGGCCACTTCTCAGGAATTCATGAAAACTCCAGGAATTATAAATAACATGGAAACAAAGGTACTAATGCAAATATTTATACAAATACTTGATCTAAACCCCACTACCCATGACAAAAATTTTGTCAAACATGTCAAAAAAATGTTATCTACAGGTCATAACAATATATCTGAGCATAGCAATATCATACTTGAATGAGATTAATTGAGAAGAATTTATGCCTTATCATATGGCTAAATTATCATCTGTTAAGCCATGTATTCATTATACTTTCAATTATTAATTAAAACATGATGAAATTTATTCATCAATTTTGTCATAAAACATACTCATAACTAGCATATGAATAGCAGAAACATCAAGGATATGATAGCCATAACATCCACACATAATCCAATACATTTACACATAAATACCAAGGATAAGTAGTTCTTATCAATGAATTAATAGGCCAACCAAGTTAGGTACTTCCACAAACCACCCAATCATACATTGGTTGAACCAAATCTTTCTTTCATCCAATCACCCTCATGCCATATTCCAGGCAAGAATGTGGGACTAAAAAATAATTCAACCATGGATTCCAGAGGAAAAACTACCTCAACCCTCATCAATGTAACCAAGCTTTACCACAATCCCAACTGGATCATTAGACCCTAAACAATCATGGATGCCACCATATTTCTCCACCTACACCTTGAGTAATTTTCTTTCCTCCCAGTCTCTTGGCTTTACCATATATCCTTCCATTCATTGTTTGAGGATTCCTAGGCCTAATAGAGACTCCACCCTCCATTTTTTACTGTATATCTCGCCATACACTAGTTAAGTATTCCTAGTCCTGATCAAGGGCACTCACCTCTAGGCTTTACCGCATATCCCGCCATTCACTGGTCTAGGATTCCTAGGCCCACCAAGGTACACAAAATGTGGCTTTATTGTGATCCGATTTTGGTTCATGGATTCCTGTGCCATGTGTTCTTTCTTTCATAGACCATTTCACTCAATTTTGAATCCAACTAGAAATAAATCTCATCTAAAACAAGAGAAACCCATCACACCATGGCTATCCGGAAATGGCAAGGAAAGGCTGAAAAAGATTGTCACACTTGGCAAAACCTATGCCAATGACAACAAGAGAACAAATAACACATATTCATGTACTATGAATGCCAAATATAGCAAGGAAATCACACGTGCAAATAATTACCTACAAGTAAACCCACTATAGCTGCTTGATCCTCCTCTTCCTTTCTTGATATTTGCTTCCCTTTGCCTTCTTTTTACTTATTTTCCCTTACTTGATCCAATGCTAGAATTCTCTAAGTGTCCAAGAGTGTGAGAGAGATAAAATAGAGAGATAACTCAAAAACTAAATTGACAAAATGTACCAACTAATGCTCATAATCATTTTTATTAATGAGACCTCTAATTTCTTTAATTTTCCATTATTTTCCTTCATTTTCCTCACATGCAACATGTGACCTTTCACCTTCCTTTTCTCATAATATCATTATTTTCATGAATAAATGTCAATTAATGCCATTGTGCCTTTCCAAATCCTTTTCATTTTCCTTTGCCAATTTCCTTGGCCATAATAAACCAAATGAACACCCACACTTAGGATGTTTTTCCCAAAATTCATCTTGGAATAAGTGTCTCATGACTGTGGTTATTATTTTTTCCTTTATTAACTTTATTATATGAATTTTTTAACCTGGGGTTGTTACACAGGAAGTGTCTTAACATAAGAAGAGTGAGAATTGTTATCACTAAAGTGTGATAGCTGTTGTGCGGGGTGTGAGAAAAATGGTGTAGTTGCATATGTAATATGAGTAGTCGACAACAAAGAGATATGAGAATTAGAGAGGAATCTACACAAATACCTAGAAAAACGTTGATGAGATAGCTATAATGAACCAAAGAAGTGTAGAAGTGGACTAGAGAAAATCATATTGCAAATCAGAGGCAAAGGGAATTGGTGGCTCATGTAGGTTGATGCTTACAAAGAAGCAAAGGGGATTGGTGTGTCCTATATGTTGGTGCCTAAATATCAGCAAAGGTGATTGGTATATGTTGTATGTTAGTGCCTACAAAGAAATAGAAGGGAGTGGTATCCCTTATATATTGGTGCTTACGAATCACTAAATGAGATTGGTGTCTCTTGTAAGTTGGTGCCTATTAACGCAACAAAACTGAATTTTGGACCCCTAAGGAGAGATGGTCACTGTAGCGGTGGATCTGTCTGCATTTCCCTTCAATATACTTGGTTCACCTCCACGTGGTCACTTAGTTCTTTTGTAATTTTATTTATCAATTTCAAAGAAATTGATAAATAAACATATTCAACAACTTTTGAATGTTAATTTGTATTTCCCGGTATATATATTTATCTCCGAACCTTAGGACTAAGGTTATAACCCCTCACGCTTATACACCTTCAAGCACGGGAATTCAATTATCTGTATGTGCCCTACTTTACAACCAGTGTTTAAACCTTGAGATTTATTTTAATATCGATGCTTTACTTCTTAACCAAATGACCGTATATTCAACCTTTGACTCTAGGCCCACCTCTACTACCAATGGCCCAATCAAACGCACACACCGTATCTGGGTTATCCTTCGCACATCTCCGTAAAACGACCACTATTCGATGACATCCCCCAAGATCGACGGTATCCGGCGATATCGCTTTGCCTCCTAGTACGAAATTTAACGTGCGATGGCGCGCTTTGAATGGCGGTTTTGGAACTTCGCCTAAGCCACGTGTCGAACACTGAATGGAATCACTCGCGTTCAGAAAATACTGCCTACTCTGCAAAAGCGGTGCGATAAGGGCAACCCGGCTTTGTAAATCTGTTCGCGGTTTTGAACAGTGACTAACCAAAGTTTGTCCGGGGTTGCGCTATCCTTTTAATTCAGTTAACTCAGGTCTAGCCATGGTTCAGGACTCAATCAATAGTGGAACAGTTCCTCTTCTTATTAAGCGGGGTTTTTATTATTTCGGGACATAGTTCGGTGACTACGTTTTTCACACAGATCTCGCCTGTGGGTGGGATTAATTCAAATATTCGAACAAGTCAAAGGAAACAATGGGCACAGTGATACGAAATTGTACAATGACTCAGTTCAACAGTTACATACAAGACAATGTTCAATCGCCTCACAATCAAACAAATTTCCTCACAAAGAACAACTCAAGACAGTTAGATAATCAACGGGAACATAAACTCATTTAACTGGAAGCAATTGTTTGATACACAGATTTTATTGCAGAAACCTCTCGTCCCTTTTTCTCATCCTTTCAATACATCCGAGGGATACATTTTATACATATTACAATGTGTCTCTTCGGTTCCTCTGTGAGGACCGTTTAAAAAATCCTAATTACAATAATTCAACTAATTGAAACATGACAGAGGATCGAATCTAAACCTATTCGACTTCTATGGATTCTAACTAATCTAAATTAAATAGTCAGCTAAGGTATTGACACCTAGCTGTTACAATTCAAATGTTTTCGAACCCTCTTAGCCACAACATGTGGAAAAAACCTCCTACATTGTTGGCTAGTGTCTAATGCCCCTGCATCAGACTCTCGAGGGAAATCTTCTTCATGGGCTCCTGTCCATGAGCTCTTCCACTGATCTTCCTATCTTATGCAACATTCCTTCAGTCATCCAAGTGGCATCTTCCTCTAGCTTATCCTTCCATTTGATTAAGTACTGAAAGTACTCTTGTCCTCTGGTCCTTTTGAACACTCGTTTGTCCAATATCTTCTCTGGTTGCAATGGTTGTGCTGGAGGTAGCTGCTCCTTCCACTCAATCTGTTCCTTGTCTGCTGGTCTTTCTTCTACACCATCATCTTCATACTTGTACAAGTCCGCAACATTAAAAATGGGAGATATTCCAACATCAAGAGGTAATTCAATCTCATAAGAATTTGCATAAAACTTTCTAAGTATCTTGCATGGCCCAATATTTTTGAACTTTAATTTGTTATACTGCTTCTTTGGGAATCTCTCCTTTCTCAAGTGTGCCAAAACCAAATCTCCTACTTCAAAATGAACTTCTTTTCTGCTCAATTCTGCTCTGATTTTGTATTTGATGTTGCTGCCTTGTAGTTGTTGTTTCACCTGTTCATGTATGGCCTAGATCTCTGAAGCAAATTCCTCACCATCTGCACTCCTTAATTCTGCCTTTCCCAGATTTCTTAACTCTGATATTCCTCTGGGGTGCATTCCATAAACAATATGAAATGGACTCTGCCCTGTGCTCCTGTTTGGTGAGTCATTAAAAGCATATTATTCCTGGGGAAAAATATGGTCCCACTGCTTGGGATGCTCTCCTGCAAGACTTCTCAACAAATTTCCTAGACTTCTATTCACTACCTCAGTTTGTCCATCAGTCTGGGGATGATAAGCTGAGCTGAAACTCAGTTTGGTACCAAGTTTCTTCCACAGTGTCCTCCAAAAATGACCCACAAATTTGGTGTCTCTGTCTGAAACAATACTCTTGGGAAACCCATGCAATCTAACAACTTCTTTGAAAAACAAGTTAGCAACATGGGTGGCATCACTAGTTTTATAGCATGGAATAAAATGTGCCATTTTGGAGAATCTGTCCACTACAACAAAGACTACATCATTCCCTCTCTGAGTCTTGGGCAATCCTAGAACAAAATCCATACTCACCATGTCCCAAGGCCTGTCTGGAATAGGCAAGGGGGTGTACAATCCTGCATTCTGGCTCCTTCCTTTAGCATACTGACATATTTTGCAATTCTTCACAAAATTTTCCACTTTTTCTCTCATCTTGGGCCAGTAATAGAAGTGACTCAGCTGCTCATAAGTCTTATCAGTACCAAAGTGTCCAGCAAGTCCACCATTATGCTTCTCTTTGATCAAATTTTCTCTCATGGAACATCTTGGTACACACAGTTGGCTTCTTCTGAATAACAAGTCCTCCTGCAGGAAATAATCCAGCCACTGGCTTCTATCTATTAAAACAGGGTTACTACATGCCTCAAATGCTTCCTTAAAATCTAGGTCTGTCTTATACAATTCCTTGAGAAAATAAAATCCTACAACTTCAAAATTAGTTTCTTGAACAAGCATGTGCCTCCTACTCAAAGCATCAACTACTTTATTGGCTTGGCCACTTATATGTTTCAAAACAAAATTAAAACCTTGGAGATACTCAACCCATTTAGCATGCTTATGCTTCAACTTGGGTTGTTGTACAATATACTGCAAAGCATGATTGTGAGAATACAATACAAATTCCCTGGACATCAAATAATGTCTCCACTTATTCAGTTCCTGAACAATTGCATAGAATTCCTTCTCATAAGAGGAATACTTTCTTCTGGTGTCATTTATATTTTCACTGTAATAGGCTACAGGCCTATCATCCTGACTCAACACAACTCCAATGGCCTCTCCACTGGCATCACACTTTACTTGAAATGGTTTAGTAAAATCGGGCAGAATCAAAACAAGCTTCTCAGTTATCTTTTTCTTCAAAAGTTTAAAATTTCTTCTGCTTCAACAGTCCACTTAAATGGTTGTTTGCTCTTCTTTATTGTCTCAATGATTGATGCATTAATCTTACTGAATTTTCTTATAAACTTCCTGTAAAAACTGGCAAGTCCATGGAAACTTCTTACCTCAAAAACATTCCTGGGTTAAGGCCACTCCACAATTGCCTTAACATTTTCTGGGTCCATCTTCAATCCTTCTGCAAAAACAAAAAAAACCCAAATACACCAACTCCTCCTTCATGAATGAGAATTTCTTCAAATTTATCAGCAGTTTCTCTTGGTGCAGCTTCTTCACGACATGATTAAGATGCCTTAAATGTTCTTCTTTAGTTCTGCTGAAAACTAATATATCATCCAGATACACTATCACAAATTTACCAATGAATTCTTTCAATACTTCATTCATAAGTCTCATAAAAGTGCTAGGTGCATTTTACAACCCAAAAGGCATTACCATCCATTCATACAGTCCTTCATTTGTTTTAAAGGTAGTTTTCCACTCATCACCCTCTCTTATTCTAATCTGATGGTATCCACTTTTTAAATCTATCTTTGAGAAATATTTAGCACCACTCAAACAGTCCATCAAATCCTCAACTCTGGGCAAAGGGAATCTGTACCTGATTGTGATCTTATTGATTTCTCTGGAATCAGTACACATCCTCCAGCCTCCATCTTTCTTTGGGCTCAATACTGCTGGTACTGCACATGGACTCAAACTTTCTCTGATCAGCCCCTTGTCCACCAACTCCTGCACTTGTCTCCTGATTTCCTCATTTTCCTTGGGAGTCATTCTGTAGGTTACCTTATTTGGCAGATTTGAACCAGGGATAAAATATACCTGATGACTGATCTTTCTCACAGGTGGCAGCTCATCAGGTAAATCATCCACAATAATGTCACAATAATCCTTTAACATCTCTTGTATTTCTACTGGAAAATCAGAAATCTTTGTAGAAGTAAGAACTACTTTAGGTTTGCAAACTAAAGAAAAACTTACCTCTTCTTCTTCTATCTGCTGCAGATATTCCTTCCCACTCAACAACAAGATCTTTGGATCAATCACTCTGCTGGATGGTTCTCCTTCTTCCATGGGTATCAATGTATGGTGTACCCCATCTTTGAAGAACTTGTAAGTGTTCTTCTTGCCATCATGCACTGCTGCTCTGTCAAACTGCCAAGGTCTACCTAGCAGTATATGACACACATCCATGGGCATTTCATCACACAGGACCTTATCTTTATATTTTCCCATTTGCAGCTCTATCTCACATTTTTCTTTTACAACCAGCTGGTGCCCTTTATGTAGCCAGGACACCCTGTAGGGAGTGGGATGCTCCCTTGTCTTCAACTTCAACTTCTCTATTACCTCAGTGGAAACCAGATTGTCTGTGCTGCCACTGTCAATGACTAGCTGACAACATTTCCCTTGGACTTTGCATATGATCCTAAACAAGGTCTTCCTTTGTGCAGGCTCAGTGACCTCTTTAGCTTGCTTCAACAGGACCTTATTAACCACCAAGGACTCTCCCCTCTCTGGTAGAATTTCTTCCTCAATTTCTGCCTCTTCTCCAGCCTGGGAAACAACAACATTTCTTGGACCAGCACCCACATTCTCTGGACATTCATAGTGCTTATGTCCCACTTGCTGACATCTATAACATCTCAAATCTCTACCCCTGCCTCTGTCTCTGCCTCCTCTTCCTTTTCCTCTGTAAGAACCCCTTCTGCCCCTTGCATCATCCTATGCAGATGCATTCTGAGGTGAGATACTGTTAGCTCCATCCCTGGGTGCAGTAGGCTTTCCTCTACTACCCTGACTTCCCTTTCCACGAAAAGTACCTCTCTTCTTGGCAGACTGTTTCCTCAGGAGTTTCTCCTCTGCTTTCAAGGCCATCTGGTAGGCCTCTTCCACTGTCTTAGGAGACAGAAGACCAATCTCATCTTGGATCTCCAGCTTGAGGCCATTCACATATCTGGCAGTCTTCTCTGGTGTATCTTGAAATTTCCCAGCTCTTATGCTTACTCTATAGAATTCCTCTGTGTATTCTTTTACTGTCAGCAACCTATGTCTTAGGTTCTGCATTTGCTTATAAAATGTCAACTGATAATCATTAGGCAAGAATTTACCTTTTAGTTTAGCCATCATTTTGGTCCAGATCTTGATAGGTTTCTTGCCAACTCTCCTCCTTTCTGCCTGCACTCCATCCCACCAAAGTGCAACATATCCTTTCAGCTTTGTCACTGCAAACTTGACCTTTTTATCTTCACTTATTTCTTCATAATCGAAGCACTTATTCATTTTGTTTATCCAGTCCACCAGTTCCTCTGGATTCAGTCCCCCTGCATAACTCGACACTTCAATTCTGGGCTTAACTGCAGACCCCAGAACAGTTCTAAGGAGCCTCATGTCAGGAGGAATCTCAAAATTTTCTTCCGCTTCCTCTGTTTCAGGTTCGCTGATGTCTTCAGGATCTTTGGTCTGTCTTCACTCCACGGCATCCACTCTGGCTTCGAACCTCTGCAAAATCTCCAACACCTCTGCGTTGGCAACATGTCTCCTTCTGCCAGCACCTCTACCAATTCGGATTGCCATGTCAGCTCTCGGCAAAAACAACTCGAAAACAACAGCTCGATACCACAAATGACACAAGAAAACTGAATTTCAGACCCCTAAGGAGAGATGGTCACTGTAGCCATGGCTCTGCTTGCATTTCCCTTCAATCTACTTGGTTCACCTCCATGTGGTTGCTTAGTTCTTTTGTAAATTTTATTTATCAATTTCAGAGAAATTGATAAATAAACATATTCAACAACTTTCGAATGTTAATTTGTATTTCCCGGTATATATATTTATCTCCGAAACTTAGGACTAAGGTTATAACCCCTCGCGCTTATACACCTTCAATCATGGGAATTCAATTATCTGTATGCGCCCTATTTTACAACCAGTGTTTAAAACTTGAGATTTATTTTAATACCGACGCTTTACTTCTTAACCAAATGACCGTATATTCAACCTTTGACTCCGGGCCCACCTCTACTACCAATGGCCCAATCAAACGCATGCACCGTATCTGGGTTATCCTTTGCACATCTCCGTCAAACGACCACCGTCCGATGACGTCCCCCCAGATCGATGGTATCCGTCGATATCGCTCTGCCTCCTGGTACAAAATTAAACATGCGATGGCGCGCTTTGAACGGTGGTTTTGGAAATTTTCCTAAGCCACGTGTTGAACACTGAATGGAATCACTCGCATTCAGAAAATACTGCCTACTCTGCAAAAGCGGTGCGATATGGGCACCCCGGCTTTGTAAATCCGCTCACGGTTTTGAACAGTGACTAACCAAAGTTTGTCCGGGGTTGCGCTATCCTTTTAATTCAGTTAACTCAGGTCTAGCCATGGCTCAGGACTCAATCAACAGCGGAACAGTTCCTTTTCTTATTAAGCGGGGTTTTTATTATTTCGGGACAGAGTTCGGTGACTGCGTTTTTCACACAGATCTCGCCTGTGGGTGGGATTAATTCAACTATTCGAAAAAGTCAAATGAAATAATGGGCACAGTGATGCGAAATTGTACAACGACTCAGTTCAATAGTTACATACAAGACAATGTTCAATCGCCTCACAAAGAACAACTCAAGACAGTTAGATGATCAACAGGAAGGGAAACTCATTTAACTGGAAGCAATTGTTTGATACACAGATTTTATTGCAGAAACCTCTCCGCCCTTTTTCTCCTCCTTTCAATACATCCGAGGGATAGATTTTATACATATTACAATGTGTCTCTTCGGTTCCTCTATGAGGACCGTTTAAAAAAACCTAATTACAAAAATTCAACTAACTGAAACATGACAGAGGATCGAATCTAAACCTATTCGACTTCTATGGATTCTAACTAATCTAAATGAAATAGTCAACTGAGGTATTGACACCTAGATTTTACAATTCAAATGTTTTTGAACCCTCCTAGCCACAACATGTGAACAAAACCTCCTACATTGCTGGCTAGTGTCTAATGCCCCTGCATCACCTATGAACCAACAGAGGGTATTAGTGTCTCTTGTAGGTTGGTGTCTATAAAGAAAAAAATGAGTTCGGTGTCTCATTTAGTTTGGTTCCTATGAAGCAACAGATGGGATTGGTGCCTACAAATCAATAAAGGGTGTTGTTTCTTGTAGGTTGGTTCCTACAAATTGATGTAATAGTAGGTTGGTGCCTACAAAATATTTTGTATAATTTTTTTTTTGTGGTTTCCTAAATATTTTATATAATTTAAATGAATTATATTGTTTAGAATTGCATACCTCTTCGATGGATCATGTTTCAATGAAAAAATTGATTCACTTGTTCTTGCTATTATCTCTTTTGAATTGAAAGTAGAGATTGTATATGGCATTGAAATTTTTTAAACTACCACATATTTAAAAGAAAGAGGCATATGTATTTTGCATAAGTAACAGAAGTATATTTTATTATTACTAACCTATACATATCTTCTTGTTGAGATGTTTGTGACTCCCAACTGCTAATGTTTTGTTTTCTTGTCCAAATTTTCCTAATTTAGATATATTTATTTGCAATTTACTATGAAATTTTCAAGAATACACAATAGATCACCTAATAGTGTTGAAGCGTTAATTAATCATTTTGTAATATGATTATATAGTATAGAAAACTAAAACATGATAATATATTTGGTGTGAGTAAACAATTATAAGAAGTCAATACTAATTGTTTTCTTAATGATTAAATAGGCATGGATATTGTCAAAACAAATAGTCATATATGTCTATCATTTTCAACAAAATACATGATGGCTTGATAATTGTTATGAATGTACCTCTTAGGATATTTTTGTTGAATTTATTCACCTTTTCAACTCATGATTTCCTCTTCTTCCTTAGTTATCCTATTTCGATAGTATAATGGAAATACATGTCTAATTCAATTTCACAAGTTCCAAGCTCTATAACATGTATTATATTAAATATTGGACCATATTTAATTCTAATTAGATATGTGAAATTTATGATTGTGTCTACTTGTGAATTCTAAGTCACAAAAATAATAATAAAAATAACATCTAATAAGTGAGATTGAAATTATTACAACAAAGGAGAAGTAGAAACATGTGCCTTCTTGTTTTGCATACCATGTTTTGTCTTCTTTTTTCCTTTTTGTTTTTATTAAATTTTAAATGGTTTGTATTGATAGAATATACATTGAAAAATGTATCTATTTATGAAAATAGGTTTCAATAAGTCTATATATAATGGAACATATGCATTTTGAAGAAAAAATAATAGAAGAATTGTTTGGAAAAAGTAATAGTTCGTGAGTTGCAAATTGCAATATTTAATATAAACACAACACCACATGCAACTTTGACCAACATACTAGATGTTATTGCAAAATATTTATCTCATTTAAATTTGAATTAGATCATAATCATATTAGGCTAATTTAATATTGACATGTTACAAAGTGATTACAAAACAAAAAAACTAGAAAGCTACATAAACAATTATAATTTCTACTTCCTACTTACTGAAATAAATCATGCATAGGAACCACTCAGTGATCAAGTATGGTCGAATGTAACTAATGGAAAATAAAAAAATTCACATTAGATTCATATTGGTATGCTTATTATATGATATCTATTGTACTTGAATTACGATACACATGAATCAAATTACAACATCACATACTTCCATATTCTTTTCATATGTACATTTTTTTTTCTATCCATGTTGAACCAAATCATATTACCATATTTTTGTTTCATTGGACCATAGAATTGTACCAAATATGAAAAAATGTATGTCTAATATACACATTTTCATAAATATATGGCCACTATGGGTATGCATAGCACAAAAGAGATTTCTTGACATATTGTAATCCCTCTATCCTTCCCTTTTCTCATTTCCTCACATGCTAATTAAGTCCAACTATTCAAACTTTCCTTTTTTCCTTTAGTGCAATATGAAGGCCTTCAACATTCACTTCATTAACTAATCAAATAGTCCACTACTCCAAATGATTTTTTGCATCTCAGAAGGAATTTTCTCTCACCTCCTGCTCAGAGTCATAGTCTTAGAATCCACATGTGGTTTTGCTTCATTCCATGAGTTAATTAGTTCACATACACAACCCTCTGCAGATCACATACCATCACACACTCTCTCACACGTATTTCCCTTCCACTACTTGTTGATATCCTCTCTCCTCCATCACATGCACACTCTCAACATCATAATTTTGGTTCCCTCTTCATGTTGTTTTTTCAATCAGAAGTATCCAGAATGGGTACATAGTCTATACTCCTAGAGTAGTTCAGTACCACTCCCCATAATTTTCTAATAATTACTAGAAGTTGGGTGGTTCTATTACATAGTAATTTTTCACCATGCCAATTTTCCCATCCTTGATCCTGAAATTCCCCATGATAGATCCTACACAATGTTTTCATCGTGAAGAAATATGTTAAGACATCCCCTAAGGATCCAAAGAAAACTGCCTTGGAAGACTACTGAAGAAACTTGGTCAAATTCCTAGTTTCTTGGGTCGGCGCTTTTCCGGGTGTCATGCTCGCGTTGATTTCATATTCACAGTTCTGGATTAGCGCTACTCGCACCCTTATTTCTTGGAAAACCTTGTTAACCCCTTTCTGTCAGTGTTTCCTCAAATGGAGGAGAAGCTTCAACCTGTAGAAGTTCCAGGGCAACGAGTTGGTTGTTAAACGATGGTGATAGAGTCGAGCTCTTTGATTTCAGAGCTTTTATATCATCCATGGGGGTTTATCCCTTAGAAAGTGGGCCTTCCTTCTCCTTTCATGGGCTCCCAACCTCTTCTCCCTTCCTATAAATTTATACCCCTCATTATAATAAGGTTAGCTTGGTTGGTCATTGTCGGGCTAGTATAAATTCTCGTTCCCTTTTCATCCTCGCATTGTGATAATGCCTAAGTGTTCGGGAGAAGGAATGCTTTAGAACTTCGGTGAAGGACTAAACTTTTCACCAAAGGAGGCCTCCAACATCAAGGCCTGGGTTGTAAGATATCATTTTTATATTTATCAATAAGAACATCTAATTTTTTCTTTCTATATGTGTTTAATTGTTTATGCAAATATTTGGGTACTCCTTGATCTACTAGATAGCTAATGTTTATGATTATTATGTATTGTATTACATTTTTTGTTGCCTCCTGATCATCCATAGGTAATCGTGTGCCATCAGTAGCAAGGAGCAAGCCTAGAAGGATCGTGGATCAAGGTCATCAACAATGGATTCAAACATAGTGTTGGGAAAAAGATACTTCTGTCTCTTTTTTTGTCGCATTGGGAATGTTAGTTAAGAGAGATTTGCATTAGAAAGTATCTCGTGTTGCTAGACCCACTCTAGGGCTAGAGAGATTACCTCTGTCCGGATAGGGGATTCATCTTGATAACATAATTGGTCACTCTGCTGGGGAGCTTAGCCTCTTAACCTTCCTTCCCCGGACTAATCTTGGATCATTTTGACCGAATATTGAAATCTAAGATTTCTTAGGCCTCTGGTATTTTGTGTAGGGTTTGATAGTCACTTCACTGTGTCAAGTCTGGTGTTTGTGTGAAACTCTCTTTTTTTCCTTGTTTTTAGCGACGAGTGTGCTTTATGTTTGCACAATAGCGTTGGCAACGTTGTTTCATATAGTACATCAACGCTAATTTTCCTTTCAACACTCTTCTGCTTATCACAAAAGCGTTGATCTTAGACCTAGGAAAATTTAGTGTTTCCCCTTGATTTTCCAGTGTGTCCTGGCCCCTGAAAGATGCCTGTAGAATCTCAGTGACCTCCTTGTTGTGTGTTTGGGTTACTTGTTTTCCCTGAGTGATTATTTTCGTCTCTTTGATTTGTTTGTAAGTTGGGAGATTTTTCACCATTTCAAATACCTTTTGTCGCATTTTTCCTAACTTAATTCAAAGTGATTTTTCATATGCACTGGTCATCACTCCATATATGGTCTTGCCTTTGATTTAAGGCCAAACATAGGATCACAAATTGTTTAATTCACAAGTCTAGAAGAGTGTGTCCTTTGACCAAATTCAAAAGAAATTGAAAGTGATTTTCATTTTAGTTTTGAGTGGGCTTGTCTTTATCATTTTGAAAAAGAGGAGTGAAAATAATTTCATTCATGTGTTTTTGAAGTGATTTTTATTTTTTTCGATTGAAATAAAAGTGAAAGGATTGTCATTTCTTCATTTTTTTGTTTGTTTTACTTTTGATTGCATTTCAAAGTAAAAAAAAAAACATAAAATATGCATCTTATTTTAAAAGAGAAGTATTTTTTTTTTCAATAAGTTGCATTTGTTTGAGAAGAAGTGAATTTGATTGAAAATAATTGCATTTCGTAGCTTTGATCTAGTTTGGGGGCCATTATTGTTGTTGCATTGATTCCACTTTTTCTTTTATCTCTTCCCTAAATAGTTTAGGCTTCATCGAAATGAAAATGTTTTCTTTTGCATTTAGTCTGCACCAGTGGATTCAGGTGAGATCAATTTTGAGCAAAAACTGAAACTTAACTCAAGATCAACATTAAAATTCACTCAATTTACCGTAAGGAGCATTTGGAACTAAAGAGAGCATTTAGTGGTCTAGGTTAGAGACATGTTCTAGCATCGTATAATGTAGGAGTTGTCTTTAATGGTTTGCATTATAGCCCGAGGCTGATATCCTATCCCACATATGGAAGTATATTGATGTATGATAAGTATATTTTGGGCGCTCTTATCGAATGGTTACACATTAGATAGCACTAATATGAACTAGAATCCCACGTACCATCGCATATATTTTGGGAGATAGCATTAGGTTTCAAACCTACCATAGGTAACCAAGTTGGCCAACTTGTAAACGTGATACACCGAACACAACATTCGGGGAGATTGGTTGTAGTATGTTAAGTTATTGGCCATTTTTTCTATCATTTATCACCAAGGTGTATATTGCAGTTCGTGAATACTTGGTAAACCTTTATGCCTAGCACACCCTTTATTTATTTGTTTTTTTTAATTCTAAAAGTAAATGCTAACGAAAACATCTCACCCATGTGGTTCTCTAGCCTCATTATTGCTTGGTAAATTTTGAATTTTTTCACCTCTTCCTTCTTTGATCTTGTTTTGAAATGTCATCATGGCTAAATAATCGAATTCACCTCATCCCTCCTATGACGGATCTGAAGAACCTCCTCTTGAGGTCTCTTAGTTTCCAGTTGGGCCCCTTGAAATTCAAGGTGATGAACTCAGGATTTTCATTAGTATTCAACCTATTTCATCTCAACAATTGTTTGACAATTATCCTTGGGCGACATCAGAAGACTCTGACCCAGAAAGCCTCAAAACCATTTGCACAGTTCAAGGTCTTTCCTAAAAATCCACTCTTTGATCCAATTGTGGTCTCGCCTCAACAATTTTATAGCGCTTTTGACCAACCTAAAATTCCATTTCATGCTTCTCCAGTAGCATCTCTATCTATTGTCCGTTGGTTATTTCCTAAAAAAATGGCATCTAATGTTGATGATGTTCCATTCACGAGTGATCCCCAGGGCACTCTTCAAGAAGCCACTGGCACCTACATTCAAGAAGTTGCTTCATCTGTGTTTCTTGTTGAAAGCAAGCTGTTTGGTTCCATACCTCACAATTTAGGCAGTGGGACCGGAATACCTTCTAGTTAGGTTGCATCTACGCTTCCACGCAGTTATATCGCTTTGGTAAACCTTATTTCTAGAGCTTCCGGTGGTACACCTTTATTCCCGGATCTCGTTTGGCCAATGGGTATTCCTCCATATTCTGGCCCATTCATATCGAATGTGGTTGTCGTGTCTCAACTTGTTGTTCAACCTACAGTCACTATCGGTCAAATGAATGTCCCGATAAGATCCTCTACCCCCTACTCACCATCTATGATTATTGCAGTTCCAACACAAAGTGGACAGTGTACAATTATGTCTGTGAATGGGGGGAAGTCTAATCCCCTTTATGTACCTCCCATTTTGGGTGGAGGGTAGCCAAATTATGGACCTATTCCTGGGGCAAGACAGCCTCACATTCAGTATTCTCAGGATCAGTAGCCCCATCAGCAAACGAATGTATCGTATTCATATGTTCAACAACCTAACATCCCTTATGTTTAACAGACGAACGTACAATATCAGTATGTTCTTCAATCGAGCATGTCTCAACAATATGTCCAACAACCCCAACATTACGCGAGTGTTGTTGTGACTAACCCTCAGTTTGGTTTTTACACCCAAGTTGGTTTGAATCTCCTTATGGGTTAATCTGGTTCTCTCCCCAATCAGCCTGGTACTCAATACCAGCCATTTCCTCAAGGTCAGTACTAGTAACCCCAGTCTGGGCCTCATCCTTGTGCTCACTATCAATATATTATTTAGTTCCAGCAAGCCCAGCCAGGACCTCAGGCTAGACCCTACGTTCATCAAGGACCATAGGCTAGACCCTATGTCCAGCAGGGACCACAGGCTAGACCCTATGTTTAGCAGGGACCACAGACTAGACCTTATGCTCAACAAGGACCTCACCCTGGACCCTACATCCAGCAAGGTCCCTATGTTCATAAATACCTGCAACAAGGTCCTTACCATCAATGGGGGTAGTATGCATATCCAGGATAGAATCTGCCCTATTGGGGGCAGAATCCATATCAACCAGGTTGGAACCCTCGACCTTTTTCTTCTCATCATCTGCCCTTGCCATTCCTGGCTACTTTGGAATTGTCGGATGTGTCAAATATTACAAATGACCCCATCCAACATCAATTGCATTGGCTGAAATTCCAACTAAAATCCCAGGAGATTGTCCAAAATTTGAAGGCAAGTCTCAGGAATACCCCCAAACCCATTTTATGATGTACCACTTATGGTGCTCTTCTAATTCTTGGGTCGACGATTCTATTTGTCTTCATATTTTCCAACGTACTTTGACAGGTACTGCGGCCAAGTGGTATCTTAAACTCCCTCAAGGAATTTTCTTCGATTTTAATTCCTTGGATATGACTTTCCTTACTCACTTCTGGTTACCTATCCGGTATGAAACTGGTACCCATATTCTCACCTCATTGAAGCAGTCAACTGCTACTCATATTTCGGATCACATTCACAAGTGGAGACATTCTTGTTGCCTCATCAAATTCAAGATCCATGATCAGCTATTGACTGAATGGTTTACGAAATCATTCGTTCCAAGGATTTCTAAATATCTTACCATGGGTGGGTGTGTCATGGAAGAGGAGGTAATTGCTAGAGCTCAATACCTCGATTTGGTTTATTCCCATTTTGGGAATCTATATGAGTTATTTCCTGATGCGCCACGACCTTCAACTGATCCTACGTCATCTCAGTGTGTTTTTATGCCTCCTTTGGATGGTGTTATAGGGACAGTGGCTCATACTAATAGTAGTGTGCCTAAAACTTCTTTGAAGTCTAAATCCACTACTATTGTTGTGCCCTCCACTCCTTCCAGTAACCAGAATAATCCTTGTAAAAATTTTGAGGTAAATGTTGTTCAATCTGATGCATCAGATAAATCCTCGAAAGGTAAGAAAAAGGGTAAAGGAAAGTCCAAATTCGATAACCCTAAACAGGATTCGAAGAAGTCATCTGCTGACGATTCTTCAACACATAAGCCTAAATATTATTTTTTGATATGTGATGATGTTCATTACACCAAGAATTGTCCTCGGCGTGCCAAAGTTTCTCATCTTCTGAAGGGTGCACCCAGGACTCTGGTTGTTTATAAAGAACCTTTCCTTTTTCAGCAGACGCAAATGGTAGATAGCTCAATCATCTGGAAGTTCTCAGGTTTTCATGGCTGGAATTGAACCTATCACCATTACTGCTAGATCGAAAGACTAACCCAATCCATCTAAGGCTCCTGTGGAATCGGAAGTTACAGATTACCCTTCCCTTCCACACCCCTACCTTTGGTCCTTTCCAGATTAAGAGACCCAGTAGTGAATCCATCATTCGACCACCCCCAAAAGGTGTTCTTCAGAAATATTCCTATAATTTGAATGCGAGAGCTGCACAACACTACAATATTGTAGAGGATATAGCTCAAGCACCTTGGGCGATGTTGGATTTGGAGGTATTTTAGTCGTGTCCATCACAACGAAAGGCACTACTCTCTGCTATTGGATGGATTGATCACATAGATTCTAATATTATTACTTTCGATCTCGATAATTTTGTTCCTCACCTCCCATCTTAGGTGGATTTTCTAATTCAAGTTACCTTCATGGGAAATAATATTCATCAAAATATCGTTGATGAAGGCACTTCAATTTGCATCATGTCTGTCACATGCTAGAAATCCATCGGCTCTCCCCCATTGAGTCTGTCCTTGAATAAATTGGAAGCTTTCGACAGTAGAGGTTCTCGGTCGTACGGTATTCTCAAAGCATTTCCCATCCCGTTGGAGGGAAAAATTGTAACCATGGAAGTTGAAGTGGTAGACATCAACCTAAAATATTATCTCCTTCTTGGACGCAGTTGGATGAGCATTATGGTTTGTGTGGTCTCCACCCTTTTTCGTGTCCTTTTTTTCCCTCATCAAGGAAATATTGTGAGTGTTGATCAATTGGATTTCTTCTCCTCTAATTCTTCAACAAGCAACATTCCCTATGTTTGGAATATCGCTACTCCCTATGAGAACATCTGGCAAGGTCTATTCAAAGACTCGTCCCTTATGGGAATTTTTCCACTCTTGCCTCCGAATGTCGCCTCCATCAATATGATTTCTTTTGGTCATGATCCATGGATTGTTCCCAATCCCGACCAACTCGAGAGTTTTGGTGAGGTTGTGCATCTAAACTCAGCTGAGAAAATGTATCAAAGTCTTCTCATGGCTTCTGAGGCTGCATCCACAACCAATGATCATTTGGTTTCCTCTTTGGACACGTATGCGCACTTTCCCTGGTTTGGTTCTTGGGAATCTGATGATCCCTCGAATGAGACTTTCCCCACCAAAAAAATTATCGTGGAGGTAATCTATCTCGAAGAAAATATGTGGGATGATGGAAATCATTGTTCCTCATTTCTCCCAATCCCAGGAGACGTCTTCGTCCATACCGACTGACCCATTTTAGAATCCAACATTGATCATGAAGTGTTGTCCAATGGGAACATGGGAAATATTACTCCAATCATTCTGATCGACATATTTACGATTATCGAGAATGTATTTTTCCAGGTTTCTTGTTCGCCCCATGAGCTCAATATTTACATTTCTTTCCTAAAAAATGATGACCCACCCACTCCCTTCGACCCTTTTCTTACCATTTGGTCACCGCCCCATGGGGGAATTATTTAAATGCTTCATATCCCCTAATCGGCCAAGGGGCATGGGTACTTCACTGCTGATGTGAATTCTCTCACAAAATTGGTTGAGGTAATTCCTACACACAATATCGACGGTAGAATTATGGGTCTATTTATGTTATTAATGATAGAAATAATTCATCCGAGTTCATTCTTGAACTCTATCTGAAAAAATATTATGATTAATCATAAGTGTGATAGTTTTTACATTATTTTTTTATTCATTAATGTGCTTTGATTGTATTTTTGGTGTGATGGTTTTATTTACAGACATGTTCCCTCTGCTCACCTTGTGTCTTCGAATAATTACATTTTTTTTGTTGATGGTGCTTTCCGTAGCACAGGGAACCTGTCTTCCGTAGCATGGGCAATATTTTCCCTTGATGGCGAGTTCATTAATTTAAAATTTATTTGTTTGGGTCAAAAAAATAACAATGTTTCTGAATATTGTGCGGTGATCAAGCTATTATAGGGTGCCATTGATCTCAGGATTAGATAATTGGTTGTTAAGTTATACTCAAAACTCGTCGTGTTACAATTAAATGGCCATTATTCTGTGCGAAATCATCAAGTTTTGCGTATGTATTTGTGTGTTTGATTATTGGAAACGAATTTTGATTTTATCACATATCAACATATTCCAAGATGTTAAAACACATTAACAGATGCATTAGCAAATAATGTATTAGATAGACATTTGTGAAATATAAAAAAAAACCAAGACATCATTATGATACACAAGTAGCCATAGAAACACACGCACACACACACACACACACACAGATATATATATATATATATATATATATATATATATATATATATATATATATATATATATATATATATATATATATAGTGTTAAAATAAATAGCCATTAATGCAAGCGAAATCCTCAAATTTTGTGTATGTATTTGCGTGTTCGATTACTAGGAAGACATTTTTATTTTATTACATATCAACATATTCCAAGATGTTGAAACACATTAACATATGCATTAGAAAATCATGTATTAGATAGAAATTTGTGCAATATGTAAAAAAAACCAAGACATCATCATGATACACAGGTAGCCATAGAAACACACGCACACACACACACACACACGGATATATATATATATATATATATATATATATATATATATATATATATATATATATATATATATATATATATATATATATATATATATATATATACGTGTGTGTGTGTGTGTGTGTGCGTGTGTTTCTATAACTACTTATATCCATCATAATGATGTCTTGGTTTTTTTATATTTCACAAATCTATCTAATACATTGACTAGCTAATGCATACAT
This sequence comes from Pinus albicaulis, assembly GCA_034641835.2. NCBI lineage: Eukaryota > Viridiplantae > Streptophyta > Pinopsida > Pinales > Pinaceae > Pinus > Pinus albicaulis. The sequence continues at coordinate 1,083,569,669 of CM076580.1, read as the reverse complement.
TTAGTGTGTTTAACATCTTGGAATAATATTGATATGTGATAAAATCCAAAATTCGTTTCAATAATCAAACACACAAATACATACTTTCTGTTGTTCACTTGGGATAATAATACATTTAATTGTAACACAACGAGTTTTGAGTATAACTTAACAACCAATTATCTAATCCTGAGATCAATGGCACCCTATAATAGCTCGATCACCGCACTATATTCAGAAACATTGTTATTTTTTCGACCCAAACAAATAAATTTCAAATTAATGAACTCGCCATCAAGGGAAAATATTGCCCATGCTACGGAAGAAGGTCCTCTCCATGCCATCTAAATGGAACATTAATGAGCCTTAAAGTTTCTACCCAGAGACTCATATTGAAAGGGCAAAGGAGAAAGATGTGAAGAGATGTTTTTTCATTATTTTTGCAAAGGGAGCACCACCTCGGCCCTGATTTTCCCCTCTTTTGAAGAGAATCCCATGTGAGCACTTTTTTCTGCAAGATACACCAGAAAAAAAAGTTTGGTCTTGGCTGGGCATTTCAATTTCCAGATTAGTTTGTACCACCAGTTCGAGGCCTCCCACCCTTGTTGGGAAATCAGCCCTTTATAACCCAATTTTGGAGAGTCTATCAAGTGTGTTACATCGAAAATCTTAAAAAATATGTGTTCTATTAAAAAAATGGCTCTCCAAGCCTAAATCAATACAAAAAATGTAAAAACAGGGTTTTTATCTGCCCACATGGTGCTCATGGTAGTAAGTGAATGCTCGAATCACTCACCAAATTAATCGACGTAGTCTGCCTGCAACCCTGACCGTATGCCTCTAGAGGTGCAGAGGAATCTCATCAAATCTGCCATACTCTGGAATGCCTCTCCTAAGGCCAACCAGGTTCCACTCTAACTCAGTTAGTGTACCTGTTCCCTCCTCATAAGGAGCATCCTCTACCAGGCAAGCTACCCTCCATGCAATCGGTTACATGTCGAGCACTCTTTGAGGACCCATATCTATGAAAACATCATAAGTTTAAGTTTGAGAATACATAACAAAAATATTCAAAAAGTAAAAAATGTTAAAAAAACATTTTTTACCTATATCAGTCCACTGTGTACCTAGTGGAAGGGGTAGATTCGAATCTCCTCTGAAGTCGATGTCGGCATATGCATAGTCCTCAAACACGATGAGTGGACGACGCAACCAACTGAAAAATTATTTTGTAAAATGAATTTTTTGGCCCCCACCCTGTAGGGGCATGATCTCGCACCACCTCATGAGTTTCGGGTCCCTCGAGGCTGGATCATGGATCTCCAACCACTCGTACTAAAACAATGATACTCTCTCTAAGAAGAAGATCACCAGGATGGACCTATAATCCCTTGCACCAGTTAAACATCGTTGGGGCCAGACAGTCCACCGCGTATTGGAACTGATATTTCATTGACTCATGCAATGCCTGGGCTCTTGTCACTATATTCACATACAATGAAGAATTGTAGCAGGGGAAGCACTCTGATGGAAGAAATATCTATCTTCCTACTCTCAGTTTTTCGAGCCTGGGGACAGTGTCTCTGGATGAGCATACTGGTACTCTCACCCCCTATGTGAGCTTTGGATATTTAGATTCTCTCCCCTCTCCTCGAAAAACCAGTAATGAAATAGATGTCAATCACATATAGTTCCAATTCCTGGTCCCCGATGACAAATATTTATCGGTCCACATCCCATAAAGAAATCAAATATTGGAGCAGCTCCATTTGAGCTCTTAGCCCTGATGTTTGGAAAAATTTCAACAAACCACAATCATACAATGCATTTACGCAATTTTTGTCTTGCATTTCTTGGTGATCTTCCACCTCGTGGCCTCATTCTTTCCATTTAATTAGCATCTCTGAGGAAAATATCTGCAAAACATGTTTAAAAGGAATTTTAGGAGCTTTCACCAGAGTAATTTTGGATATTATCCATAGATATGGGTGGATTTCTTGTTTCAAAATCCTCCCCACAGCCAACATGGCTATCCTAATTAATTCGGCACTAGTGGCGCACTTCCCTAATGGGCTAAACATGACCAATGTGACCCCAATAGCTCAAATCGCGCTAGTCGCGGGCGATTTCGAGGTTTGAAATCCTCCCCCCAATATCCCTATTTCTAAAAAAAATGATAGATGAATGGAATTAAAATGAAGAGGGGGCTTAGAGCTCTTACTTGACGTTGACAGATCGATGAATGGTGTCCTGGATTAGCCACACCACTGATTTCAATTTCGAAGGGAAAATGGGTAAAATTATTTTCTCAAAATAGAAAGGTGAAAATGAATTTAATTTTTGGTTTATTTATATATTAATTTTGAAAAAAAATCGCCATTATTTTATTATTTTTCCTTAATATCATTGATGTTTGGATTTTTTGTTCAGCAATAGGATGTTCACATTGTTGGGGATTATATTTGATGTAAACGAGTTGTATTTTATCTCTTTTTTGACCTCTATAAACATTTATGAAAAAGGAACCCCCTTGGAGTCAACTTTTAGCTCTTTTCTAACTCTCGAAAAATGAAAATATTGTCGAGTACTTGTCATTTGGAACTCGTTAAAGTGAATGAATTGGTGTGATCTTAGTATACATTTACCCCTTTTCCAGGCTAATATTTACTATTTACGAAAAAGGAATACCTTGATTGAACATGGTCAAGAGGTTCTCTTGAATATTGTTTTCTACCTTTTCGGATTCGAGAGACGATTCACAAAAAGGGACATGATGGAGTTTCCTTTTTGTTTCTTTTCAAACTCCTTAAACATGAAAAGTTACTGAGTTACGCTCTCAATGGACTCATTAAAGATTAAATGAAAAAATACTTGTCACCATGATGAGACTGAGTTCCTCCTTCCTAGGGCTCGTTAAACTTAATGGGATGGATTCCTACATTCGTCACTTTTCCTCCATGGGTTTGGGAAATCCGTTTTCCTCTCATTTGATTGAATTTTTTTTTAAACATGACCTCTGATACTATTTGAGTCAAATGTTACCACACTCCGGATTCGTGTCACCAATATATTCAAGAGAAGTCATTTTTGTCAAACATCCTTTGATTATTGACCTCCTTTGTTACAATCCCAAATCGCTCCTATCATCTTAAGATATATTTTCTTTTGTGTTGATGATGTGGGAATTATTATCATGGCCCTCCTTCAACGAATCACTTCATGTCGACTTCAGCTCATTATTCGAGAAGGTGATTTAGAAACTTCTATTTAGTACCTTGGATCTTACATGCCTCAATGCCAAGTTCTTCATGTTCGATGACATGTTCACATCATTGGCCTTTGATTGAATGATTCTACAAGTGTTCGACCTCAACACATCTATTCACACGTTTATATTGTGTTTTTGTACCTTGAGGTCCATCGTCATTATTGGTGGTATCTCTCATGCATGTTAATGGTTTCCATCATTGACTGGTAATCAGGTGGTTTCTACCATGTTCGACACTAATGCATTTATTCACATGGCTAGATTTGTACATTGGTTTGAATGAGATCGCGAAGAAGACCCTGGGTCACATCTGATTTTTGATCCAGGTCGCGAGGAGTTATTGAGTATTCATGATATTATCTATATGGATGGTTGTGTCCATACCATGGATCCATTTCTATGATCTCTTTAGACAGATGGATGTGACCATGTCGTGGGTTCATGTGTTATTTGATGCCTAGTGCATATTTATGTGGTTGGGAATATTCATACCAGAGATATCATATATTGTAATATGTTTGATTTGGAAGGTTTTTCGGAAGTGGTATGTGTTCTTTGCCTTAGTTCATAAATCATTTTAGCCATCACTCCATGTTCTGCCTTCATGATTTAGGGGGCATCTGTTACACAATCATCATTTTCCCATCCCTGATCCTAAAATTCCATGTGATAGATCCTATGCAATGTTTCCACCATGAAGAAATATGTTAAGACATCCCTTGAAGATCCAAAGAAAACTACCTTGGAAGAGTATTGGAGAAACTTGGTGAAATTCCTAGTTTCATGGGTCAAAGATTTTCCTGGTGTCACGCTCATGCTGATTTCATATTTACATTTATGGCTTAGAGCTGTAAGCGCCCTTATTTCATGGAAAATCGTACTGATCCCTTTCTGGCAGTGTTTCCTCAAATGGAGGAGAAGCTTTGACCTCTAGAAGTTCTAGGGTGGCGAGTTGGTTGTTAAACGGTGATGAAAGAATCAAGCTCTCTGATTTTAGAGCTTTGATCTCATCCATAGGGTTTTATCCCTTAGAGAGTGGACCTTCCTCCTCCTTTCACGGGCTCCCAACCTCTTCTCCCTTCCTATAATTTATACCACTCATTCGAATAAGTTTAGCTTGGTTGGTCATTTTCGAGCTAGTTTCAACTCTTGTTCCCTTTGCATCCTCGCATTGTGATAATGCCTAAGTGTTTGGGAGAAGGAATTATCTAGAGATTTGGTGAAGGACCCATATTTTCACCAAAGGAGGCCTCCAACATCAAGGCCTGGGTTGTAAGCTCTCCTTTTTATATTTATCAATAAAAACATCTAATGTTTGCTTTCTATATATGTCTAATTGTTTATGCAAATATTCTGGTACTCCTTGATCTGCTATATATCTAATGTTTATGATTATTATGTATTGGATTATGTTTTTTGTCACCTCTTGATCATCTGTAGGTTTTCATGTGCCATCACTAGCAGGGAGCGAGCCTAAAAGGATCGTGGATCAAGGTCATCATCAACATATTCAAACATAGAGTTGGAAAAAAGGTACTTATGTCTCTTTTCTTATCACATTGTGAACGTTAGTTAAGAGATCTTTGCATTATAAAGTATCTCGTGTTGCTAGACCCACTAATCAAATAGTCCTCTACTCCAAATGAGTTGTTACATCTTAGAAGGAATTTTCTCTCACCTCCTGCTTAGAGTCATAGTCTTAGAATCCACATGTGGCTTTGCTTCATTCCATGAGTTACTTAGTTCACATACACAACGCTCTGCAAATCACATACCATCACACTCTCTCACATTTCCCTTCCATTGCTTGTTGACATCCTCTCTCCTCCATCACATGCACACTCCCAACATGAGAATTTTGGTTCCCTCTCCGTGTTTTGTTTTCAATTAGAAGTATCTAGAATGGGTACATAGTCTATACTCCTAGAGTAGATCAATACCACTCCCCATTTTTTTCTCATAATTACTGGAATTTGGGTGGTTCAACTACCAAATAAAAAATTAGAACATTTAATTCATGTAAGATAAGAAACTTTGCAAATCCCCTTTATAGCTTTCCTTAAGCATCGAGATATGTTTTGGTTTCTCTCTTCTTCAAATTTAACTATATATATATATATATATATATATATATATATATATATATATATATATATATATATATATATATATATATATATATATATATATATATATATATATATATATATATAACAAATGAATTATATAAAACTATCCACATTGGTCATTCTAGCATTATGAGGCCTAGTTACAATTACAAAACTTGGCGTTTAAAAATGAGTGTTACAATCCCCTCCCTCTTAAAGAAAAACCATCCTAGGTGTTATATTATTGATCCAGGGGATCATAAATGTGATCAAAATGAAAGTTCTAAAAATTTATCGAAACCAATGCCAAATCATAGTGCTCTATGTTTTGAATCCAAATCCACTTGAATCACTGAAAACCAATACCATATGCTAAAGTTATGATGTTCTGATCATTTGGCTAAATAGCTAAAAAAATTGCAGGTGTGTTGACTCAATTGTTGATTGGGAAGTCCATACTACTGATGTCAACATGATGTCTAGCCATACGATTGTTAGAAATACCAATGTGGATTTGACAATTTTCACTCTGTTATTTGTCCATTTGGTCACATGTGACTAGTTCCAGTTCATTCTGAGGAAAAATTAGAGGATGCCATGTGGGCCAACTAGAGGTCACCACGTGGCACCTCAAGGTTGCTTAAAATTTTTATGTTTAGGCGCACAAGCCTTAGTGGGGTCAAACCCATGACTTTCCACAAAACACTGTTGAGCTCCACCACTACACCATATGCATGTTTCTTATTATATAATGGTCACAAATTATTGTTAAATATTGATGAAATCAGTCATGGGGGAAGGGGACAGGAATTAGCCTTGGCCCCTATTTGTTTTCATTTCCACAGAACCGTGGCGGAGGTGGGACGAGGTTGGGCTCATAAATCATCCCTGGCCCATGGTCACAAAATGGCCCATAAGATTGAGTGCTAACTTTTTAGAGTGTTGGTGGAGGGGGAGGGCTCTAAGCCCTAGTCCCAGGTTCCTGTTTGCAAATGTGACCACAGTTGGGTGTTAAACGGGCAAGGCGAAGCATTAGGCCCTGGCCCCAGTGTCGTGGGATGTGTATAACCACCAACGGAGCTACAAAAATGGGGGAGGGTTGTTAGCCTGACCCCCGGACCTATGGTTTACATATGACCTAACCTATCGATGACAAGTGTGGAGTGGCAGGGACGGGTCATTAGCCCAGCCACAACCACATGGGCCAATGCGACCAGAGGAGGGGCCGAAATTCCTCGCGTGGGGGTTAATGGCCAAACTAGCCATTTGATAAATTACACCAATTTCGATGTGAATCTCATCGACACCAGGAGGATTTTTTGCTCAGCGGGCAGCAAAAGGGAAAAAAATGTAGATCAGTTAACCAATTTTGATAGATTGTAGAACATTTAGCAAAAATTTTTTTTTTTTTTACATTCTGAGCACTGTAAAAGTATGTAATCATAGATTTGAACATATAATTGAAGAGTCCCAACATTGGAATTTGAACCCAAAGATGTATTATAGGAGGGGTGAACTCCGTTATCAATTGTTGTTTTGTGATGTTGTGTATGCTTCAATTGTCTCTGTTTATTTTCTGCAAACTAGGTTTTTAACACTAAAATTTATGTGCTTTTGAAACTTGATCCATTGCCCATAAGACATAAATTTACTTGGAAATTTTCAATAAACCTTCAAGTTTTTAAATTCAGATCAGTTTGGTATCATATCTCTCTTTATTTTGAAGGTTTTATTTTGTTTGAAAGTGTTTTTTGATGCTTACAAGGTTATATCTTAAAAGAGGAGAAGGAGTGCTTGAAGAACCAAATCCTCAAGTTGGTTCAAGGAAGTCACAAACACCTCAAACTTCACCAATCATGGCACATGAAGAAGAAAATGATACGATGTCTGAGGATGAGAGAGATTTCAAAAAGGATTTCTTTGAAATGTTTAAAATGGTGAAAGTTTTGTATGAAGACAGGAATAAAAGGTTGCAAGGAGAGAGTTCAAATCCACCAAAAGATAATGGAGGAAATGGAAGTAAATCAACACCTCTACCTCCACCTTTTCCTCATCCTTCACCTTCAACCTCTTCTACTTAAACCCCTTCACATACTCCTCCAAGGTATCCAAAGGGACATGCTAAATCTAGTTTGTTAAAATTTGATGTCAAATTTGAATTTCCTATGTACAATGGAGAGGTAAATGCTGAAAACTTAGATAATTGAGTTCGTTAGATTGAATTTTATTGTAGGATTCAAAGGATTAAATATGATGAGACCAAAATCCAACTTGCTTCTCTACGATTGGAAAGTGAAATTCTCATTCGGCGGGAGGATAGAACCTACGAACACTTAAAGAAAAGTGGTAAAATTGTCTCTTCTTGGAATGATTTTGTAGCTACATTAAGAAGGAAATTGTATATATTATATTATATGAAAAATAAAATTATGGATTGGAAAAATTTTAGACAAGCTAAAGGACAGAGTGTTCAAAGTTATACACAATAATTTAGAAGAATAGCTTTAACCTTGGATATAGATTTATCTTCACAAGACACTCTCCTTAAATTCATAGGTGGATTACATAGCTATTTGATACATACAACTAACATGTTTAACCCTACCAATATAGATGAAGTATGTGTTTAGGAAACTCATTTAGAAGCAAGAGGGAAAATGTTCCTCAGGAAAATCACAAGAATCCATTCAAAACTGGAGACAAAGGAAATGGGAAGTTCAAAGGAAAGTGGAAAAAAGAATTCTTCAGTCAAGAAAGAGGGAGAAAAAATCACATGCAAACATTGCTCAAAAGAAGGCCATGATGAAGACCATTGTTGGAAATTACATCCAAAGTTGAGACCCAAAAATTTTAACAAGGGTAATCAAAAGATTTTTGCAACAACTCAAAAATATCTAGGATCTGATTCTAGCGATGAAACTAAAATCACAGCCATGGGATTGAAAGTTAAGAATTCTATTGCAAGTACTATTGCTTCTAGCAAGTCCATTGAAACTCAAAATTATAAAGAAATAATTGAGATTTTCCATATTATATTCACCTCAAAACATAACAAAGTAGATACTTTGTTTGATAGTGGATCCCAAGCCAACCTTATTTCAAAAGCCATTGTCAAGAAACTAAATTTGGAAACTATTCCTCATCCTAAACCTTATCCTTTGGGTTGGGTATGTGGCAATTCCATATTGCAAGTGACAACAAAATGCAAACTTAAATTCACCATCACTGGAAACTTTATTGATGAGCTAGAGCTTGATGTTGTTCCACTTGACATATGCGGTATTGTTTTGGGGATTCCATACTTATATGATAGGAAAGCCATATTTTATCGCCATGAAAACAAATATCGTTTTTTTAAATATGGAATTGGGTATATTGTTAGAGCACATCGCAATAAAATGAATTTAGCTCTTGTAAGTGTTGGACAAATGAAGAGGCTTGTAAATGTTAGTAAGAAATTTGTATTGTTGATGATAAAACCAAAAGATAATGTTGAATATGAATCCTTCCAAGGATGTGATGTAAAACTCAAACATGATTTGATTGAATTTGTTAACAAATATGATAAGATGTTTCAGGAACCTGAAGAATTTCCTCCCAAAAGAGTAATCCAACATGAGATTAAATTGAAGCGGGATGCACCTCTTCCAAATATTGGCATGTATAGAATTTCATTTATGGATAATGCAGAAATTAAGAATAAAATCCAAGAGTTTCTTGATAGAGGGGTCATTATACCAAGTACATATCCTTGTTGGTATTCTATTTTTTTCATTCCAAATAAGGCTTGTACATGGTACATATGTGTGGACTTTAGAGCTTTGAACAAAATCACGGTAAAGAACCACTATCCTCTTCCTCCTATTGATTATTTGCTAGATCAATTGAAGGATGTTGTTTATTTCATGAAGTTGGACTTGAGAAGTGTGTTACATTGATGGGGCCCTGACCCAGCTTCAGATAGTCTGCACAGTCCAACAAAACCCACTATTATCGACCCTTTCAGCAACGATCTACTTGTCTAGACTGAAGTCTCACCTGAGGCAATATAGGGGGATGCTAGAACCAAGTTTCTGCATCTAGAGGGATAGAGGATAATGGCTTTATGGATTTTCCTTCTTATCAGAGCTCCGTAGGTCATATCTATCAATATTAACAGCGTTGTTCAACACAACTTTTGAACTTACTCACAGTCGATCTTACTTATTCATGCATTAAACATAGTAAATAACCATAAAACGAACTGTGCTATTCAGTTACAGAACAAAGCCCTTATTCAACATAGATATTCATAAAAAGTAAGAAAAAATTAAACCATATAATTATAACTCAAATCTTCCCAATATTTCATTCATTAACATCCATATCTATCTCATACATCCACTTTCCACTTCTAAGCACACAACTGCACAAACAACTGTAGTTTTTCCTAAGCTCTCTGCACACACAGTTGCAGGAGCCTTTTCCTCTAACCCAAAACACATACTCTAATTCAGTCTAACATCCAAATGCATCACAAAAGATACAAATTTCATAAACTTCATATGAATTCTATCTAGACTCCTTATATATATTTGAATTTTACAATACCATGTTCCCAAACCATGGGTGAAGTCCAACATTTACAAAATTCCCATACCATTACATAATAAGGGGCCTTAACCCACCCCAAAGCCCCTAAGACCAAAAATATACTTCGTGTTGCACGCTCTACTCCTCGATTTGTGGATTCTTTACTTCGCGGGAAATCCCAGCTCCAACAGGCCCCCAACACAAAACTGTGACTTGTCCCGAGTCACAACGGTGGCGCGCCATCAATATTTTCTCTGATGTTGTGCATGCATCCTTTAGTGGAGGAACTGTATCAGCGCACTAATTTGTAAATTTTTTTCTATTCTAACTGGAGCCACGCTCTCCTGAAACTCGCTCACTTGATGCAGGCTCGCTTGATTCACACTCACTTGTATCTGCAACCCATTTATAGTCTTATGCCCCCGAACAACTATGTGGAGCATCAAGACTCTACGTCGGACATATAGTCATTGTAAACTTCCAGGGACGGAGTCTACCTTGTACAATTTTAATATTCTACTGTTGATATGACTAGGGAACAATTTCCCCTACTGGAACCATTTGTTGGCTTGATGGGGCCCTGACCCAAGTTTAGATAGTTTGCACAGTCCAAAAAAACCCACTATTATCGGTCCTTTTAGAAATGATATGCTTGCGTAGACTGGAGTCTCACCCGAGGCAAAATAGGGGGATGCTAGAACTAGGTTTTCGCATCTAGAGGGATAGAGGATAATGGCTTTAGGTATTTTCCTTCTTAATAGAGCTCTGCAGATCAAATCTATCAATATTACTAGCATTGTTCAAGAAAACTGTTGAACTTAATCACAGAGTATGCGATCTTACTTATTCATGCATTAAACATAGTAAATAACCATAAAACAAACTACTTTATTCGGTTACATAATAAAACCCTTATTCATCATAGATATTCATAAATAGTAATAAAAAATCAACCAAATCATTACAACTCAGATCTTCTCAATAGGTCATTCATTAACATCCAAATCTATCTCATACATCCACTTTCCACCTCGCACACACAACTGCAGTATTTCCTAAGGTCTCCGTGCACATAGCTGCAGGAGCCTTTTCCTCTAACTCGAAACAGAGAATATAAATTACTCTCACATCCAAATGCATCGTAAAACATATCTCTTTCATAACCTTCCTATGACTTCTATCTAGAATCCTTATATAGATTTGACTTTTACAATACCATGGTCCCAAACCATGGGTGGAGTCCAACGTTCACAAAAATTCCCATCCCATTACATAATAAGGGGCCTTGACCTACCCCAAAGCACCTAAGACAAAAAATATATTTCGATCTATGGAGTATTTACTTTGCGGGGAATCCCAACTCCAATAGGCCCCCAACAGAAAAACGGTGACTTGTCCCGAGTCATAACGATGTTGTGCCATCAATCTTTTCTCTGATGTCGCACAGGCAACCTTCAATGGAGGAACTGTATCGACACACTCCTTTGTAAAATTTATGTCTTTGATAACTGGATCCATGCTCTCCTGAAACTCACTCGCTTGATTCAAACTCGCTTTTATCTGCAACCCATGTATAGTCTTATGCCCCCAAACAACTAGGTGTAGCATCAAGACTCTACTTCGGCCATATAGTCATTACGAACCACCAGGGATAGAGTCGGCCCTGTACAGTTTTGATCTACCAACAAAGTAGATACTTTGTTTGATAGTGGATCCCAAGCCAACCTTATTTCAAAATCCATTGTCAAGAAAATAAATTAAAAACTATTCCTCATCCTAAACCTTATCCTTTGGGTTGGGTTTGTGGGAATTCCAAATTGCAAGTGACAAGAAAATGCAAAATTAAATTCACCATCACTGCAAACTTTATTGATGAGCTAGAGCTTGATGTTGTTCCGCTTGACATATGTGGTATTTTTTTGGGGATTCCATACTTATATGATAGGAAAGCCATATTTTATCGCCATGAAAAAAAATATCATTGTTTAAAGATGGAATTGAGTATATTGTTAGAGCACATCACAAGAAAATGAATTTGTCTCTTGTAAGTGTTGGAAAAATGAAGAGTCTTGTAAATGCTAGTAAGAATTTTGTGTTGTTGATGAAAAAACCCAAAGATAATGTTGAATATGAAGCCTTCCAAGGCTGTGATGTAAAAATCAAACATGATTTGATTGAAGTTGTTAACACATATGATAAAATGTTTCAGGAACCTGAAGGATTTCCTCCCAAAATAGGAATCCAACATGAGATTCAATTGAAGCAGGATGCACCTCTTCCAAATATTGGCATGTATATAATGTTAGTTATGGAGAATGAAAAAATTAAGAATAAAATCAAAGAGTTGCTTGGCAGAGGGTTCATCAGACCAAGTACATCTCCTTGTGGGTTTCCTACTATTTTGGTTCCAAATAAGGATTGTACATGGTACATGTATGTGGAATTTAGAGCTTTGAACAAAATCACGATAAAGAACTATTATCCTCTTCCTCGTATTGATGATTTTCTAGATAAATTGAAGGATGTTGTTTATTTCGCTAAGTTGGACTTGAGAATTGTGTCGGCTTAATGGGGCCCTGACCCAGGTTCAGATAGTCTGTGAAATCCAACAAAACCCACTATTATCGGCCCTTTCGGAAATGATATGCTTGCGTGGACCAAAGTCTCACCCGAGGCAATACAGGGGGATGCTAGAACCAAGTTTCTACATATAGAGGGATAGAGGACAATGGATTTAGGGATTTTCCTTCTTATAATAGATCCATAGGTCAGATCTTTCAATATTACCAGCATTGTTCAACACAACTATTGAACTTAGTCACCAATAATCTTACTTATTCATGCATTAAACATAGTAAATAACCATAAAACAAAATTTTCTATTAAGTTACAGAACAAAACCCTTATTCATCATAGAAATTCATAAAAAGTAAGAAAAAATAAACCACATCATTATAACTCAGATATTCTCAGTAGTTCATTCATTAAAGTCCATATCTATCTCATAAATCCACTTTCCACCCCACGCACACAACTGCAAGGGTATACACGCACAGCTATAGTTTTTCCTAAGGTCTCTGTGCACACAGCTACAGGAGCCTTTTCCTCTAACCCAAAACACAAACTCTAACTCAGTCTGACATCCAAATGCATCAAAAAATATATCTCTTTCATAAACTACCTATGAATTCTATCTAGAATCCCTATATAGATTTGAAATTTACAATACCATGGTCCCAAACCATGAGTGAAGTCCAACATTCACAAAAAGTCCCATCCCATTACATAATGAGGGGCCTTGACCCACCCCATAGCACCTAAGACCAAAAATATACTTTGCCCTACGCGCTCCGATCCTCAATCTATGAAGTCTTTACTTCTCAGGGAATCCCAACTCTAACAGGCCCCCAACACAAAATTGTGACTCGTCTTGAGTCACAGCAAGGGTGCACCATCAATTGTCGCTCTTATGTCATGCATGCATCTTTCAGTGGAGGAACTGTATCAGTGCACTAATTTGTAATTTTTTTTCTTTTCTAACTAGAGCCATGCTCTCCTGAAACTCACTTTCTTGATGCATGCTCGCTTGATCACACTCGCTTGTATCTGCAACCCATTTATAGTCTTATGCCCCTGACCAACTGTGCAGAGCATCAAGACTCTACAACAGACATATAGTCATTACGAACTGTCAGGGATGGAGTCTTCCTTGTACAGTTTGAATATGCTATTGTTGGTATGACTAGGGAATAATTCCCAACAACAAAATCATTTGTTGGCTTGATGGGGCCCTGACCCAGGTTCAGATAGTTTGTGCAGTCCAATAAAACCCACTATTATTGGCCCTTTTGGCAATGATATGCTTGTGCAGACCAAAGTCTCACTTGTGGCAATATATGGGGATGCTAGCTCCAGGTTTTTGCATCCAGAGGGATAGAGGATAGTAGATTGAGGGATTTTCCTTCTTAATAGAGCTCTGTAGGTCATAACTATCAATATTACCAGCATTGCTCAACACAATTGTTGAACTTACTCACAAATTGTGCGATTTTACTTATTCATGCATTAAGCATAGTAAATAACCATAAAACATACTACTCTATTCAGTTACAAAATAAAACCCTTATTCATCATAGCCATTCATAAAGAGTAATAAAAAAGAAACCACATCATTATAACTTAGATCTTCTCAATAGTTCATTCATTAGCATCCAGATCTATCTCATACATCCACTTTCCACCCTGCACACATAACTGCAAGGGCTTGCACACAAAACTGCAGTATTTCCTAAGGTATCTGTGCACACAGTGCAAAAGCCTTTTCCTCTAACCCAAAACACAAACTCTAACTCAGTCTAACATCCAAATGCATCACAAAATATATCTCTTTCATAACCTGCCTATGAATTCTATCTAGACTCCTTATATAGATTTGACTTTTACAATAATATGGTCCCAAACCATGGGTGGAGTCCAACGTTCACAAAGAGTCCCATCCAATTACATACTAAGATGTCTTGACCCACCCCAAAGCCCCTAAGACCAAAAATATTTTTCGCACTATGCGCTCTGCTCCTCAATCTGTGGAGTCCTTACTTCGTAGGGAATCCTAGCTCCAACAGGCCCCCAACACAAAACTGTGATTCGTCTCGAGTCACAATGGTGGTGCGCCATGAATATTTTCTCTAATGTCGCACATGCAACCTTTAATGGGGGAACTGTATCGGTGCAATGCTTTGTAAAATTTATGTCTTTGCTAACTAGATCCATGCTCTCCTGAAACTCGCTCACTTGATTCAAACTCACTTGTATCTGCAACCCATTTATAGTCGTATGTCCCTGACCAACTTTGTGGATCATCAAGACTCTACGTTGGCCATATAGTCATTGTGAATTACCAGGGACAGATTCGGCCCTATATAGATTTAATCTTCTACCGTTGATATGACTAGGGAACAATTCCCGGCAACGAAACCATTTGTTGGCTTGATGGGGCCCTGAGCCAAGTTCATATAGTCTACACAGTCCAACAAAACCCACTATTACTGACCCTTTCGGAAATGATCTTCTTGCACATACCAAAGTCTCACCCGAGGAAATATAGGGGGATGCTTGAACCAATTTTCTGCATCCAGAGGGATAGAGGACAATGGATTTAGGGCTTTTCCTTATTATCATAGCTCCGTAGGTCAGATCTATCAATATTACCATCCTTGTTCAACACAATTGTTGAACTTACTCATAGACTGCACAATATTACTTATTCATGCATTAAAAATAGTAAATAACCATAAAACAGACTACTCTATTCAGCTACAGAACAAAACCCTTATTCAACATAGGCATTCATAAATAGTAAGCAAACAAAAACCACATCATTATAGCTTGGATATTCTCAATATTTCATTCATTAACATCCAGATCTATCTCATACATCCACTTTCCACCCTGCGCACACAACTACAAGGGCTTGCCCACACAACTGCAGTATTTCCTAAGGTCTTCACGCACATAGCTGTAGGAGCCTTTTCCTCTAACCCAAAACACATATTCTAACTCAGTCTGGCATCCAAATGCATCGCAAAATATATCTCTTTCATAACCTGCCTATGACTTCTATCTAGACTTCTTATATAGATTTGAATTTTACAATACCATGGGCAGAGTCCCAATGTTCACAAAAAGTTCCATCCCATTACATAATAAGGAGCCTTAACCCACCAAAAATCCAATAATACCAAAAATGTAATTCGCGATGCATGCTCTGCTCCTCAATCTGCGAAGTATTTACTTCGTAGGGAATCCCATCTCCAACAAAGTGGTTATCACCATATCAGGATTGTTGAAGGTGATATTTGGAATACTGCTTTCAAAACAAAACAAAACAAGGTTTTTTTGAATGGTTGGTTATGCCATTTGGGTTTTTTAATGCACCTGAAACATTCATGAGAGTTATGAATGATGTGTTGAGACCATTCCTTGATGATTTTTTCATATTCTACTTAGATGATATTATGATTTTCAGTAAGAATCATAAGGAGCATGTCAAGCATGTTAAGCAAGTTTTCGATCTCTCAAATAAAGAAAGATTGTATTTGAAGATGTCTAAAGGTGAATTTGGGAAAACCTCTTTAATTTATTTGGGTCATATTGTTGGAGGGGGTGAGTTGAAGATTTATACCTCAAGGGTTGAATTCATTATGAATTTTCCTATCCCCAAGAATGTAACAGAGGTTAGAATCTTTCTGATTAGGATTAGTCTAAAATACCCAAAAAAAAAACAGAGGTTAGAATATTTTTGGGAGCATCTCAATATTGGAGAAATTTTTTTGCTAACTTCTCATCTATTGTAGCTCCACTACATGCTTTGATAAGTGTGAAACAATTTTTTCAGTGGGGAATAAAGTAGCAGAAAACCTTCAATGCATTGAAGTAGCAAATCAGTACATCACCATTTCTTTCACTTCCATATCTTAAGCAACCATTTTAGATTCAAACTGATGCAAGTGACTATGCCATGGGAGTGGTTTAATGCAACATGGTAAGCCTATTTTTTATCATTTTGAAACATTTACCAATGCAATAATTAACTATCCAACATATGACAAAGAGTTGTATGCTTTGGTGAAAAGTGTGAAGAAATGGAAACATTATTTGATGGGTAAGGAAGAAATTATTCCCACTGACCATCAACCTTTGCAATATTTGCAACCACAAACCAAGCTACAACAAGCAATAAATTTCAAGTGGATGGGTTTTCTACAGCAATTCCATTTGGTAATCAGGTATAAGAAAGGTATATATGAAAAAGTTGTTGATATGTTATCTAGATCAATTGTTACTGCATTTTTTATTCTTAATCATAATTCTATCATGCATGAGAGTTGTTAACGCAAGGAATCACTCCTTGACTGCAAAAGGAGTAAGCCTTACACATCATGGTTCATTTCAAGTTTTTTTTTTTAGATTTTGAAAAGATTTTAAATGGTGGGATGGCTTCTCAAATGAGTTTGAAATGATTACTTTATCCTTTAAGACTTTCATGCATTTGGCAAGTTATGGAAATTAAAAATTGTATGGGTAAATGAGTAGTATAGGGAGTAGAGTGAAACAATGGAGAGTAGATGGATAGCTGATACCTATTCTAGGAGATAATCATATCCTAAATCAGTCATGCAGCTATAATTATGACTCTTTACACAAAATCTATTTACGTAAAGTAAACAGTACTTAGAAAGTAGATTGCATGCATAAATTATTCCAAAAATCCTTTATGGAATCTTCACTAACATGTTCTACAACATAAATATAATTTGCAGAAAACTAGAAAGTAGATAATTTACTGTTAGATCCTCTAACAACTCTCACTCACACTTTACTAGCTACTACAACTTATAATTAAAAGGAATTAATACACAAGAGGAAACACACCATACATTAGATGTTCTTGAATCACAAAATCTTCCAGCATGAAGTGCAGATTCCAGAGAGGCTTTTCTTTATTATAATGAGTCTTCAGTAAGATCAACATCCAACCTTGAAATGGTATTTAAAAATGATATATATAAGAAGAGAGACACTAACTCCACCCCTTCTAAAAATAAGGAAACATTAATCCTTCCATTACAAGTGTCACAATACATTAGAATCCTATCCCATTTAAATCTAACTGAAAGAAAAACTATATAAGAAAGAAGAGAAGATTTTTGAATTGAATTCTTGAATACGTTGTCTTGCTACTTCTTTTTCTGCTACCTTATTTCTTCATGTTCTTGGTTCTTAAATTTCCATGTATTTTTTTTAAATGCAACTTGAAATAATTGTTGATCTCCAAAATATTTGGAACCTTCAACTTTCCCCATGCTGACAGATGTCAAAGAAATTTTAGAAATCGGTGTTGTTTGAAGTTCCTATAAAACCTGTAACTGCTTCTGGAATCTCACCTTTGTCTTTGAAGACGTGTTGATACAAATGGTGATGACGGTGGGTGTGGGTTTGATGCAGGAATAGAATTATAAGAAGAAACTGTATTAGTTGGGAATGAAATGAAAAATTGGGAAATATGGAGGTTTAACAGGTTATGGAGGCAGATTCAGATAAAATGGTGGAAATTAATCAACAAAAATCCCTTTTCTTTACAATGGCGTAACCCTTATATTTGATGGAAAACCCTTTGTAATGGCGAAAAAACCGACTGATAATGAAATACTTTGATAAATAAACCTTTTGGATAGATTGGCAGAGATCCATTTTATTAGCGGTGATATGATATAATACAATGAAACCCTTTGAAAAAGATAGAGGAGACGTGGAGCGGAATGATAAGAGGACACGTCAAATGTGGGCCAATTGGGAGAGATTACTAAATAAGAAAATGAGTGGCAGGGGAAAACCTTTTATGCGTATCGCAATCACAAATTGGGAGTGGAAGGAATTAAACTTAAGACACAATTTGGAGGAACCGTGAATTTGTGATTTGCGATGGGGGTGACGATGTGGCATGTGGTGGGGTCTATTTTATCGCAATTGGGAAATGGATTTGAATCACAAATCACATATCAGGAGTAAATTGGAATTTGGAGGAGTGAATAGACCTTTGGTTTGTGATTTGCGTTAATGCAAATTGGGAATTCAAAATTTTCGCATATCAGAGGTCAAAGGTCCATCGCAAATCGGGGATTTGGAAATATCTCAATCGGGAACCGGGAAGGTTATCTCATATCGGGTATCAGGGAGTCGGAGCAGGCAATGGAATGATTGGGGATTGAAATTGCGAAATGTGATAGCGGTTAATGACATGACATGGAGAGGGTCCCACTTTATTATCATAATCGGGTAAATGGGAAGGCAGAAGTGAATGCGGTAAGTAAACTTTGTGAATTAGCGATGCGAAAAGGTGATGGGTCCCAGCAGTCTCACAAATCACATTTCGGTGGTTTTGTAGGATTCAAAAATTATATTATAAGTGAAGTTTGAAACTTGCGAAACGCCGATTGCGATTAAAGGTAAAGGGGTTAAGTGCGGAAAATTATATCATATGATATCATATATGTAATATGTGATATATATTTAAAGGGCTTGTTGTGGAACAAACAGAGCTGCGGTAATAAAAAAGATTTGTGGTAAGACTGTTTTGTGGGGGGCGGAGATGCTATAAAAGTCCCTAAAGCATAACATATTTGGGTTTGGATGGTTTAAAAGGGAAAGATATAAAAATGGGATTTGTGACTTTTAAAACAAAAATTAAAAATAAAAAGGAACTAACGACTTAGCATAGAACTATGCTAACAAGAGCTATGTTGAACAATATGCTAAAGATGAATATTTCAAATATGTATATGCAACTTTGTGTCAAGGAAACCAAGTAGAAGAATTGGATTA
This sequence comes from Pinus albicaulis, assembly GCA_034641835.2. Classification (NCBI taxonomy): domain Eukaryota; kingdom Viridiplantae; phylum Streptophyta; class Pinopsida; order Pinales; family Pinaceae; genus Pinus; species Pinus albicaulis. The sequence continues at coordinate 1,083,550,361 of CM076580.1, read as the reverse complement.
TCATGTTTATGATAAATTGTTGTATCATCTTGGCAAGTTATGTGTTCCACAGTGTGAAAGAGTCAACATCATAAGGAAAGTGCATACTTCTCTTATTGTTGGCCACTTTGGTGTAGGAAAAACAGTCACACAATTACAAAGGTATTGTTATTGGCCACGTATGAATGAAAGTGTGTCACAATATGTAAGAGGATGTTTTATGTGTCCTACTACTAAGCCTTGCAATAGAAAGTTGGGATTGTATACTCCACTTCATGTTCCTTCCCATCCTTGGGAAATTGTTTCTATGGAATTTTTGGGAGGACTACCTATGTCTAGGAAAGTTCATCATTATCTTTATGTTATTTTGGATCGTTTCTGAAAAATGTGTATTTCGATGCCTTGTAAGAAGAAGGCTATTGCTAAAACATATAGCACAAATGTTCTTTCAAAATGTATGTGTGCATTTTGGGTTTCCCACTTCTATTATTTCTGATCGAGATTCTCTATTTTTCGGGAAATTTTGGTCAAGTTTATGGGGACTTGTTAGCACTCTATAATTTAGAATATTGGGAAAACTAAACTATAATGCACAACATCAAACCACTTTGGATTCCAGGGCCTAGCCTTCCTAGACTCAGAGAGGGCTCTCTCTACTTTATGATGTATGATTTAGCTTGAGGGTTGTAGTTGCATATGTTAGGCTAGTTATAGCGATGGGGTTGTTTGTTTGATTGATTGTGTGGTTGGAAAGATAGGGCTATAGAGGCTATTCCATTGGGAAATGGATTCAAAGGCTGGAATGGCACATCAAAATCAAGAGCAAATAATAGGGCAAGCTAACTGTGCGAAATGGATCTTAAGAGATGTATGAATTATGAGGTGAGAGAAACAGTAAGGTTCAGTAGTGACTAAAGAGAAATTAAGAATTATTTATTCAGACTTCAGTAGAAAAAATTTAGATTGTAAATTTCAGACAAAATTAAGGTGCTCCGACATCAAATATTAATCTAAAATTTAAGATTTACAATTAGATGAGTAGATACACAGTCGAGAAAACAATGGAAACATTTAAACAAAGAAGAAACACATCACCATTTTAACACAACTCAAGAATCCTGTAACCGGTCTTTGATTATCGATGTCCATCTCCAAAATTTCGTGCTCCAGTAGTAGTTCTTACAGTACAGATGCTAAGATATCCAACCCTTGCTAATGATAATTCTAGCGGTATTTAACTAACAAATAAGTCGGTTTCCCCTAATCTACTCTGGCAACCTTTATTTATTACAAAAAACTAAAATTAGACAAGTGTGACCATGCAAGGCCCAAATAAAGAAAATCTCTAACAAACACCACCTGTATAAATTATTATGGTAACCCTTCAATAATACAAAACTCAAGCGGCTCTTCGTGAATCAACAAAGTGGCTTGGAGGCGGATGTGATAGTTTTGAAGTGGTAAGCAATGGAGGCTTTGATATCTAGCTCTGTTCTATAGAACACTGGCATTTAGTAATTAATCTGGTGCAGTGCTAGCCACTTCTCATTGATTAGTGTTGGTGTTGGTGCGTCCTGCTGCCCCTTTACTCTTCGTTGTTCGATCTCTGCATAAATACTCGACTCGACCCTTAGTGTCTTTTTTCTACCCGAGCCCTTTCGGCCATGTTTACCCTTCTTTCTTCATAAAATGAAACTAAAACCGTGTAGACCTGACTTAACCTATTATGCACGCAAAACAGTGTTGAAAAATCATTTACCCAGACCTAAAATTCTATATATGGAAGTTATGAAGTGGCGTTGCATCCATGCACTTCGTAATCTTTAAAGTTTAAGTCATAAGAATATGATCAGCAGTGCGATGTGAAGGGGAGGTGATGTGGTAGGTAAGTGACGTGGAGGGTTGATGGGACTAGACTGCATCACATATCGCAATATTTAACTTTTAGTTGTAACCACAGATGGTATAAACTTTAAAAATAATGAAGGGCGATGCTTGGGGGAGGAGACGAGTGATGTGGCGGGGGCACGAGTGGACCCGGCACCGCATCACTGCAATCGCAAGTTGGGTTTTTTATGGGTGGTGGAGGTAAACTCTAAAACCTATGAAGTGCGAAGTGCGGGGAAAGGTGGGACCTGACCTGCATCGCAAATCGTAGATCTTAAGGTTTTGCTATGAGCGCGGGGAGGTAATAGTTAAACTATGTGAAGTGTGAAGTGCGTTGATAGGGAGGTGATGTGGCAGGGAAGGTGGGCCCACCCATGGTGCACATCATAGCATATAGTATTTAATTATAAGTTGCGGGTGTTAACTTTAAAATTTTGCGAAATGCGGGGAAGAGGGACCCACTGGCTATGCGGCGGGGTTTTAATGAATCGGAGAATTTTAAAAGAGGTAAGTGTTTATATGATATGATATATTGTATGTATTGCAACAAATTATGAAGCGAGGGGACGGAGGTGCGAAGGTGGGGCCGACTTACCGCATCGCAAAACGAAATGGATAGACTTGCGGGCGTGCACAATGGTAAGTCGAATGCGATGCAATATCGCAATCGCAAATCAGCTGTAATATTCCCAAATGGGAAAAGCAGGACTATAGTGCACATAATTGGAAATATCAGTGTAAATCAACACATAAAATGTAATAATATCACATATCCATCATATTAATATCATAGCAGCAAAATGTGTACAAGTTCTTGAGGAAATAGTCACTCAAGTTAGGCAAAAACAAGCCTCAAGAGAACATATACATGAAACATGAGGAAAATTGCTCCAAAATAATACCCAAGGATATGGCAGCGTAGTTTTATTAGATATAACTGTTGCTGAAGAATGTCAATACATATATCTGAATTTATATGGCTCAAATAATGCCGAGAACATATATCTAAACTCCCAAACACATTTCCAAGATAACCCAAGAAGGGTTTCCTGAAATACACAAAATGCAGAAAATAAAAACATGGCCCTAGGGCTGAATAATATCTAAAACTGGATAGATGATAGGAGGTGGCTGATCTGATCTAGAAATTTATGAAAAACTCCTCCTATAGATTCTTCAAATGAGAGGCTGATCCCCTCACTGAAAATCTATCTCCCCCAACTAGGGCTTCAAACCCTCTACTACAACTGCACACTGAAATAATGCAGTTTCTTTAGAAAAATGTGTTGTAACTAATAGAAGTACCTTAGCCTAATGCTGGATGATGAAATTAGGCTCAATAATACCCCTTACAAGCCTCTTGGATGAAGGGTTGCTCCCTCCACTAGAAAACAAGCTCAGAAGTTGAGTTTCTCAACCCTCCACTGCTGCACAACACAACTTCCTACACAAACTACGTTGTAGAAAAAAGATGGAACTTGGCCTGATGTTGAATAGTGGAAAATGTATTGCAATACTCTTCCAAGAGGCCTCTCAAGGAAGGAGGTGGGATTCTCGACCAGGAACATCCAGTGTTAAACAACACTTTCAATCTTAGCTAAAAAATTGAAGAGAGCAACAAGTCTAAACAAACCATATACAAATAATAATCTCAAACATAAATCCATATGGTTGCCATCCCCTTCCTTATATAAGTGACGAGCTTCCTCACCCTTGGCCCCACTCATTTAAGTCACTACTTCCATTCAAAGAGTCTCCAACCAAAACGACTTTGTCCCTCATTGAATGTCACTCCTCCATAACAACGTTGTTGATTTGGTCAAAGTTGACCCAGTCTTAATGCTCCAGCCCCTTTTCACAGCTAAGGGTCTTCAATCCAGCTTTTTATATGACCTCCATTCACACTAGGAGTGTCTTTATTCCTACTAAGGAGATATGATCTCCATACCCTCTTATTCCTCTATCTAAGAGAAAAATCAAAATTTAATATTCCAATTATCTGTTTGCTAATTTAGGAATATTACAGTCCTCCCCTCCCAAATGTTGATTTTACTCAAGAAACTACAAGGATAGAACTGAGGAGCCTCTCCTCTTCCTCCTGTAACATCCTCATATGATAATTTCCTCCAATGAACAAGATTCCCTCTCATCAATATGTCCCCAAGTTGCTTCTCCCAAGTGTATAAGTAAGCCTTTGGTGCTAAACCCAAATGGATCTCATCATGAATTAGTGAGATATTCATGGAGGAAACTATATGCGGTATAGAGGCCTTATTGAGGCATGGGATCAAAAAATGATTAAGAACCTTCCTTCCCATGTGCAGCTCCAAGCCCTAAGCTATCATCCAGACAAAGTGAGTCACCCTCAAGAATGGTAACTCATGAAAAAATTATTCCAAATTTGGCTCCTGCAATGTAGGTGGGTTGCATAAGTGAACATGATAGACCAAATGGCCTACCCCACACTGTCTTTCTCTCCACTTATGTAAAGTGTAGAGCTGCTACTGATATCAGGTTGTTATAATGTTGCCCTCAAGATACAAAAGGACAACTGGATCTCCAAAGACCCCTTTTCTAGTTTCATGAGCCCAAACCATCCCATACAAAGTGAATGGTACATCACCACCATGTGGTATCCAAATCAGAAAAATACTAAATGTTATGTGAAATTTTGGATTGTACCAATGGTTTCTCCAGTGGATACAGTGCAGTTTTACCAATTGTTGTTTTAGAACATCATGTGGCAAGTTGCCTCCCAATAAGTTTATAGTTGTGCATGTTTTCTCATCTATTATGAGGCAGTAAATGGAATTATATATTAGCTGAGCATAACAAGAATAACACCACATTTTCCCAAGTTCATGAAAAGAAGTGCTATCTCCATCATATATTTTGGTCCTAGGATGACCATGAAACTCAAATATAATCTTGCCCTCTTGTGGAGCAATGCACTGTACATAGATGGTGAGAGAATGCAAATACTTTGTGAAATAATCAAAAAGTACAGAAATACATTTCTTACCATGCATTGTGAGTAGGCTGAAAGTGAGGTTGATGGATGAGCCCGCCCATGAGAATCTCCTCATAAAGTTCTGCAAAATTAAGGGATGCATACTCCCCTTGGAACACTCCATCAATAGATACATACTCCTAAGTGACGGCACTGCTGGCCTTGGTGATAAGGCTCTTGCCACTCCATGACTCCATTCTTTGACATGCCATATGCCAAAGTCATCCACCATCGTGCTGCCATGTGTGGGATACCCCTTCCTATGTGGAAGTACCTCTTGATCCTTCAATGTTGAAGGGTAGCCCCTTTTCACTTTGATTGTACCAGCCCTTTCTCCTAAAATATCATGCAAAGTATGTGATAAATTCAGCCCATACTCTCCCAAGAGTAGCCAAAGCAACAATAGTTCTTGCTACCTCCACACACCTTCATCATACAAATCATAGGGTGAAAACATGATGATTGACATGAAGAATTCCATATCATCACAATGCACCCAAACTACTTGCTGCCATATGATGCAAGTGCCATGCCAAATCCCAACCACCAACATACCCCTTGAAGTAGGATATGTCACATGCTGACCAAACTCTTTCAAATGTAGTCAGCGCAACCTTGCCTCTTGTTGCCTTGTGTCATAGATCTGCAAGTGGCTTTCCAGCCTCTTTCTCATCAACATCACTCATCCAACCAATGGTGAGTGTCTATCATCATGCTCAAAATTGGTATTCCTCCAATGTAGAATACCACCCTCCCAATCCAAGTCACTATCTCTACACTTCATAGTATGTTGAAGTGCAACCTCCTGGAGATCTTCAAATGAAGAACAGTCATCAATGACCAAATTCAATCCATAAGGATCTCAGTATACAGAAGGAAAAATATTCTTACTGAGTTGTGAAGTGCTCATCAAGAAGGATCCATCATAATAATGGAAGATAAGATGTCTCTCATAAACCATCTTCCTATCCCCTACTACACATGTAGAATGGTTGTTGGAACGCTCCAATAATGTTTATGCCCCCAACTCATCACTACTGCTCAATGATAGCAACGTTAATCTCCATAATGGTGCATCTTATGTCTCAAGATCATGCTCAATGATGAACACATAGTTCTGAATTGCATTGTTTAGGTCAATCCTCATCCTATCCTCCAAAAATCTACACTCCAACACCAAGAGTTGTGTGCAGCTCAACAATAAATAACCAGGATGACTGTATATCTCCTCATTGAACAAATAAAGGTTCCTCAGCGCAATGATAGTCTACTGCTCCAAATTAGCAATGTGCTTTGACCCTAGGTCATTCATTTTCCCTGATAGCATGTTTCCACAATCCTCCATATGATGTGATGTAATAATAGGGAATGGAAATATGTGCATACCTTGGTAAAGCTACAGAACATCTTGTACTGCTACAAGGGTTCCTTACTCCAGTGTGATGACTTCTCCAACTACTGATGATGATGGTTGCTCTTCTATGGCTGCATCAGCGCTGGTATAAGTCTCCTCCTCCTCATACATCTCTAGAATAGTGCATGGGACTCTATATGTCAAGAGATCAAGATCACTTTTCAAGGGTGCAATTGTTCTTGCTCTCGATGCAAGTGCTCCTATAGTAAGTGGTGGTGGAAGTTTCTTCTCCTCTGATTTCTTCTTGTCAAACTTCTTGATTAACCTTTGAGTAAAATTTTCATATGCAGTCACTTTTGCATGACTCAAATGGTTGAACCACCAAATGTTTGCTTCACCCTCAAGGTACAACACTACAATCTCAACAGCTTCTCTCTTTACTACTAGATGTAGTAGGAAAAATGCATCCAAATTCATTCCCCAAGCCCTTGCCGTGCATGTGGATGACCCATCAAAATTAGACAATATAAATCTATTGTTGCAAGGTCTTCTTTCTTCTTTGATATGAATTAACTGTGGGAGAGTTATATTCTCCTTGAAATCTCTAGGTTGAGACTTATATTCTGCAAGATACTCACTTAGAATCTCATGATCCAAGTGTCCTCCATCTCCATGCCTTTTGTCTTCTTCTTCAAAATAAAAGGGCATAGTGTATTGCTTTGGAGCTCTATGCAATACTGGTTTTCTCTTCTGCTAATAGGAAGTGCATGGTCCTTCCTCATTTTGAAACCCTAATGAGCTCTCATTGTTTCTCTCCATTCTTCTTTTCTTGACCTCCTTGGTGAGGTCCCTCTTAGATCTGAAAAGAGATGAGATAAAACTCATTATTTCCATCATTCTGATCTCTTTCTCCTTCTTCTTATTCTCCTGATAGCATCATGGCTGAGATTCACAGGTTGAGCCAAGATTATGCTCTGATACCACTGTAATATTCCCAAATGGGAAAAGCAGGAATATAGTGCACAAAATTGCAAATAGAAGCGTAAATAAACACATAAAATGTAAGAAGATCATATAGCCATTCTTTTAATATCATAGTAGAAAAATGTATACAAGTTCTTGAGGAAATAGTTACTCAAGTTAGGAAAAAACAAGCCTCAAGAGAACATGTACATGAAACATGAGGAACACTGCTCCACAATAATACCCAAGGCTATGACAAGATTTTTTTATTAGATATAACTATTGCTGAATAATTTTAATACATAGATCCAAATTTATATGGCTCAAATAATGTCGGGAACAGAGATCTAAGCTCCCAAACATGTTTCCAAGATAACCCAGGAAGGGTTTCCTGAAATACACAAAATGCAGAAAATACAAAAATACAAATATGGCCCTAGCGCTGAATAATATCTACAACTAGATAGATGATAGGAGGTGGCTGATCTGATCTGTAAATGTATGAAAAAATCCTCCTATAGATTCTCCAAATGAGAGGTTGATCCCCTCACTGAAAATCTATATCCCCCAACTAAGGCTCCAAATCCTCTACTGCAATTGCACACTAAAATAACGCAGTTTCTTCATAAAACTACGTTGTAACTAATAGAAGTACCTTAGCCTGATGATGGATGATGAAATGAGGCTCAATAATCTCTCTTACAAGCCTCCCAGATGAAGGGTTGCTCCCTCCACTAGAAAATAAGCTCAGAAGTTGGGTTTCTCAACCCTCCACTGTTGCACCCTACAACATAACACAACTTCCTACAAAAACTATGTTGTAGAAAAAATATGGAGCTTGGCCTGATGATGAATAGTGGAAAATTTAGTGCAATACTCTTACAAGAGGCCTCTCAAGGAAAGAGGTGGGATTCTCGACCAGGAACACCTAGTGCTAAACATCACTTGCAATCTTAGCTAAACAACTAAAGAGAGCAACAAGTCTAAACATACCATATACAAATAATAATATCAAACATAAATCCATATGGCTGCCATCCCCTTCCTTATATAAGTGATGAGCTTCCTCACCCTTGGCCCCAGTCATTTAAGCCACTACTTCCATGCAAAGAGTCTCCAACGAAACTGCGTTGTCCCTCATTGAATGCCACTCCTCCATAACATCGTTGTTGATTTGGTAAAATTTGACCCAGTCTTCATGATCGAGCCCCTTTTCACACCTAAGGGTCTTCAATCTAGATTTTTAGATGACCTCCATTCACACTAGGAGTGTCTTTATTACAACTAAGGATATTTATGGGTCTCCATACCCTCTTATTCCTCAATCTAAGAGCAAAATCAAAATTTAATATTCCAATTAGTTGTGTGCTAATTTAGGAATATTACATCGGCGATCGCAACATTTAGAGTTTAGTTTCCATGAAAAATATCTAAAGTTTTCGAAATGAGATGAGGGCCCACTTTTGATCACGATCGGGAATGACAAATAAATGAAATGGTAAAGGGGGAAGAGTAAAACATAAAGGTTGGAAAAAGGTAAGGTTTTCAATGTATTTCAAAGGAAAATGGAATGAAAAAGGAAGCATGACAGGGAATGGGTGGGGGAGTTTATAAAGTAGAGTTTGAAACTTTATAATAAGTGAGTTTATAAAGTAATAAGCCCCAAAAAGGTCATACATATGTGGGTTTTTGGGGTTTGAATGGGATTCAGAGCATGGGAGAATATGGAGAAAATGAGGGGGGTAAAGAGGGTGAATGAAATGAAATGTAACGAGGGTAGAAATGAAGTTCGATCCCCATCACACCTTGTCAGCAACACTTCCTTCCTTATATTGGGTGGAGAGGCAGATTGATTCCTTTCAATCTCTTTACAGTCAGGAGTTCCCTTTCTTTCTCTGAAAATAAATGATAGCCATAGAATGTTATTTTCAGTAATGACAAATCTAATCAATAATCATTCACCTTGTGATACTGTGAAATACAGGAGTCTAACAGTGGCTCCAACTGGGGATGGAAGCTTCTTCAGGAGGTGTCAAGAACACTATAGACTAGTGGCCTGATCCATTGGGCTGATCCCAACCTTGCAGCCTGATCTGCTGCAACTTTTGTGGCTGCGACTTTCGGGCTGATGTCGATGCTTTCTGCAAACTGAGGTCTGAAACAAACTTGATCTTGAGATTGAAAGAAACCTGAAACTAAAAACTGGAGACATGATCATAGTGTTAAGATCTCATTTTCCCACCTACCTACCCAACCTATGATTCTAATCATTTTTCTTCCTTTTGGGGTGAATTTAGACTTGCAAACCCTGACACCATTTCTCTTTTGAATTGCTAACCTATTACCTATCCCGTGTTTCTCCTATTGGTTCAGATTAGGCAGTTGAACCAATGTCATTTTCTACCTACCTACTGATAATCCAAGATTAAATGGTTTGGAAAATCTTCATTTTCCAACCTATCAACAGAAAATTCAAAATTTGTACAATCATGCTTAAGATGTATGACTACACAAAACGTTTTTCAATACTAGTGGCACTTTAATTTGCAACACTTTCAAAAAAAATCTATATACATCCTTGCTTATCAGACTAGGCTTATGGCCTTCACTCCGGGCTTCAACCTGGTCTAATGGATTACTGAAAATTGTAAGGCTATGGTAATTACAATGATGAAGTCTTATCTGTTTTAGTAGAGATAGTGTTTTAGCATCCTGCCATTGACAGGACCTCCAAACAACTTTGTTCCATCCATTTCTTGCAATAAGAATGCATTGTCGCCTCTGAAAGAATGAATAGTGTATGGCCCTTTCCATAAGTTGTCGAATTTTCCATGCTTACCTTTATCTTCTCGCCTGGAGCCCCATTTCAACACTTTATCTCCTATTTTTAAATCATTGGCTTTTGTCCTCTTGTCAAAAATATTCTTCATATTTTCTTGCACAACCTGGGTCCTGTTGTACACCTCTTCTTTAGACTACTGCAGCTGAATGGTCTGGCTTATTCTTCTTTGTGCATCATTTTCTTTAGCTTGCGCTTCTTGAATGAGCTTCATGGCTGGAACTCCTATGGATGTTGGGAAAACTACATCCATTCCATGGACTAACTGGTATGGTTACATGCCAATTGATTTCTTGGTGGTTAATCTATCAGCCCACAATGCATGTATCAGCTTGTTATGCCAAGATTTCTTATTATCCTCCAAAATTTTTTTGATGATATTGACTAGGCTCTTGTTGGAGGACTCAGCTAATCCATTACCTTGATGGTAATAAGTTGTTGAATGCCCAAAGACATGCGATACCTGTGGCAAAAATCTATCAGCTTCTTGGACTTAAAAGCAACAACATTATCTGTAATGATTTTCCTAGGACAACCAAATCTTGACAGGATGTTGGTTTCAAGGATTTTGATAATCATTGAGTTAGTATAATTTCTAGAAGGGATGGCCTCTATCCATTTGGTAAAATATTGTGTGGCAGTGAGGATCCATTTATGCTGGCCAGAGGAGAGAGGGTGGATTTCCTTAATGAAGTCTAAAACCCATTGTTGGAAAGGAGCTTCAATAGAGATAGGATGTAAAGGAAGAGGTAGAAAATTTATTTTTCCCTCAAAGATTTGGAATTTATAATAGGTGGCTACCATTTTGTGGGTGTCTAGGAAAAGGGTAGGCCAATAGAAACCAGCTCTAAGGATCTTATTAGTAGTGGTTTTCCAGTAGAGATGACCTCCACAATCCCCTTCGTGGAATTATTTTGTGAACCTATATACATCTTCTTGAAGAAAACATTTAAGCAATATTCCCCCAAAATCTTTTCAGTACAAAACATTTTCTGGGATGTAGAATTTCACAACCTTTAATTTCAAGAATATAGCTTTTGTTTTGGACAAACTAGGAGGAGCATTTAAATAGAACATAACTTACAGTATATTTTTGTACCGGGGAGAATTCAGGTATGTGATCCGGATTTATGCAAGAACACAATAAAAAATAGAAATAGACATAAACACATAGATGTAGTAGAAACAATACTTCATTTTATTTAAATCAAATGACTGAAATATGCTTACAGACATAATGGAAAAAAACTAGCTAGGGTGTTGGTAGCATATCTCTGAGAAGATATGTGGTGGCTACATACCTCTGAAATATGTTACAATGAGGCTCGAGGGCGTATTTATTATTTAGAAACAATGGAAAACTCCAAACGTCCAAAAACCTAACCCTAGGAGATGAAGCACCAAAACTATGGACCCCATTTGGGTAAATTGGTGTTTCAACTTCCCGGGGACGTAACTTTGGCATACGATATCTGTTTGATGCACTAAATAGCTCGTTAGAAATATCTATCTGAGCGAAACTTTTGATGCAAGAAAAACTTTGGTTTTTCCCAAAAAAATGTCTTTTAGGGCCTCAAAACGGCTCCAGAAGTTCAAGACCCGAAAAAATGTCAAAAAATAGTAAGTTGTGCCAAAACTAAAAAAATGAAAGAGACAATGGTGGGGCCCCAAGTGGAATAGGAGGGTGGCCACAAATATCCACCTAGATCATTCCTCCCTCCTTAGGAAGCAATGGTCTCCATTGCGTTGAGATCCTCCATGAGATGAGGCAAATGTTGTTGAACTAGGCATTAGATTTGTCGGAGATGTCATGGACCTACAGGTGGTCATGCTGGATGTGTTTAGGAAATTTGGTTTCTCTATTAGCCTCAGACAGTACATGTGTGGATTCTGTATGTTTAGTTGCCGGAGGTATGGAAACGTCAAGAAGCGGTGCGTCGGGGGTCAGATCAATGGAGTGCTTGTCCTGACAGTGTAGAGGAACCTCTATGAGTGAGGAGAAAATTTCCTCGTATTCCTCCATGACTTTATCCATCTACTGCAGCCATGTAGGGGAGCCCTGTTTCAAGGTTGTGGCCACAATTTTCTTCTTTCCTTGTGAGCAAGTTGTAAGGAAAATAAATTTCCTGGTTTGGGAAACAATCTTACTGCGTTTTTTTGCAGTAGTAAAAGAGATGACAGGAGGTGGTACTACCTCTGGTATCATGTACAAGCTATTTCCCAAAGTAATAATAACAGCACGAGGCCTACACTCATAGACAGTATGTCACCTCCACAAGTATAGTTGGCCCAATAATACATCAGCTACATCAAGAGGAGCAACATCACACAATACCTCATCTGTGAATGGTTTGATACTATATGGAAGGAGACATTGTTGGCAGATGTGGATATCTCTCCTGGGGTGAAGCCACCCGATGGTATAAAACTGCAGGTGTGCTATGGTCAGTAGGTCAAGCCGCTTCACGACCTCTACTGAAATGAGGTTATTTTGGCTTCCTCCATCAACAAGGAATTTCCATGGAGAACCCGTCACCCACATCTACGAATGGAAGAGGCGCTCCCCCTCCTCTGGATCCTCGGGATCCTCCCTCTAGATCTTGGTGGTGGCAACAATCGCACTGGAATCTACATCAATGATCTTCTTCCCTTTGTCATTGCCTTTGTCTAGTTCTGACTCAGGATCCATAAATGCATCTGTTTCAGGTGCCTTTGAATTCGGCCACCAGCCAGCTGTGGCCCGACACTCATTTGTGCTATGAGTGGGGTTGTTCTGAAATTCACACCACTTCCCTGTTTCCTTCTTTGGATTTTTGGTTTTTTTATGATTCATACTTCTTTGGCCTTTCCCCTTGTTCTTTGATTTAGGGGCACCTTTCCCTGGATTCGGATTTGCAGATCCAAAGTCTCGCTTCTTCTGCTTAAATTTCTGTTGGATCTTGGCGGCATAGCGATATGTCGTGCCAAGCAATGTAATGTTGAGGAACTCCATTTCCTGCTGAATATGTTTGTGCAGATAGTCGCGGTACTTGAGCACCAAATGTCTCTCTGAATATTTAATACCCAACTGTGTGCGCAGGGTATGGAACAAATTCGTCAGTTCGTGCACATCTTGATCCCTTTGCTGCCTCAACATGGTCCATTGAATGTATTTGTCCTCATAGCTCCCCATGGGGTAATATTGTTCCTTGATGTCATCTCGAAACGAATTCCAAGTGGGTGTGGTTGAGAATAGAGAGGGTTCCCCTTCGTCCTCTTGTTCACAGTAGGTTTCCCACCAGTCTTTGACATGGGGGGCGACTTTGAGGAGTGCAAAAATAATCTTTTCTCGGTCGAAGAAATCATGGACCGAGAAATACCCTTCCAGCAAATTTAACAATTTATCTACAACATCTGCATCTATCTATCCTTAAAATGTAGGAATTTCAAAGTTTACTTGTACCTTGAAGGAAGTGGCGCCTCCAGAGTGGCTGTTGGATGCAGATGTGTCGTAGGTGGGTAGTCATTGAAGTATCTGAGAAAAGTTATCCATCATCGTGTTCCTTTATTTCTCAACGGCCTCCTTGAGCAATATTTTGATAGGATCTCCTACTCCCTCATCTTTCTTTTCTTCCGCCATGGGAGGTCATCGGAGTTTGCAAGGCTGATCTTGCAAGGGTTCAACCAGATCGAGCCCTAACTCCTTATACCCTGACCGCGTTGGGGACATGCAAATAAAAATAGAGAAAGAGTAGACCGCTCTAAACTAATCTAGATTTATGCTGGAATGCAATAAAATACAGAAATATACATAAACATAGAGATGCAGTAGAAACAATACTTCATTTTATTTAAATCAAATGACTGAAATATACTTACAGACATAATGGAAATAAACTAGCTAGGGTGTTGGTAGCATATCTCTGAGAAGAGATGTGGCGGCTACAGACCTCTGAATTGTTTTACAATGAGGCTCAAGGGCCTATTTATTATTGAAAAAAAATGGAAAACTCCAAACGTCCAAAAACCTAACCCTAGGAGATGAAGCGCCAAAACTATGGGCCCCGTTTGGGTAAATTGGTGTTTCAACTTCCCAATGACGTAACTTTGGCATACAATCTCTATTTGACGCGCTCAATAGCTCGTTATAAAGATCTATCCAAGGATTAAAACTCTTTATTCATTAATTTCTCTCGATTTTCCCAAAAAATGTCGTTTAGGGCCTCAAAACGGATCCGGAAGTTTAAGACCCGAAAAACTATCAAAAAATAGTAAGTTGTGCCGAAACTGAAAAACTGAAAGAGACAATGGTGGGGCCCCAAGTGGAATAGGCCACCAATATCCACCTGGATCAGTGTGATTCCTCAATAGGTGGATTCGCTAGCTCCTCTTGTTCAACCAACAAATGAATCATGTTAATATCTAGTGCTTGAAAATTGGTTTCAACCATCAACTTGGCTAATCCTTGTCCCTTGATTAGTTTGGTGGGCCTAATCTCTAAATCATACTCTAAGATGACAGAAATCCACTTGCCTCTTTTTCCATCAGGATAATATGTTAGGATGTCTTTGATAATTGTATTGGGCACGAATGCAATGATTTGTGAATGCAGAATATAAACTCTAAAATCATTTAGTGCTCTGATCAAGGCAAAAGCCTGCTTCTCCGTGATATTGTACTTCAATGATGCATCTCTTAAAGCTTTACTGAAAAATGGTATGGGCTGCTCTTCACCATCCTTATTTTTCTACTCTACACAACAACAACCGTGTGCACTGATGTAAAGGAGAAAATGATGAAATACTTGGTGAAATCAGGGCTGATGAGAACCGATGTTGTAGTAAGTGCCTTCTTTACTAGGTCGAATGATTGCTTAGCCTCTCTGGTCCACTTGACTCATGAATCTTTCTTGAGCATGTTAGTGATATTACTTAGGAGTTTTGCAAGGTTTGGTATAAACCTCCTCAAAAAATTTATCTTTCCAATGAAGGATTTCATTTCTTTGATGTTTCTAGGATGACTGATTTGTAGAATGCCCTCAATTCTGCTGGGGTCAATCTTGATCCCTTCTTCAGATATGATGTGGCCTAGAAGGTTTCCTTCTTCAAAACCAAATAATGATTTCTTAGGATTCAGAGATAGGCCAAAATTTCTGCATTTATCAAACACTATTCTCAAATGGGACAGATGCCCTTCATCGATCTTCGAATATACTATAATATCATCAAGATATATCATGATGAAGAGACCAATTTCTTCTAAAAAAATCAATATCAATTTCTATTTGAAAAGTGGCACCAGGGTTTATTAATCCAAAGGGAATTTTTACATACATGAAGGTTCCCCATGGGGTGGTAAAAGTCATTTTGTGTTGATCATCTAGGTGTACTAGCACTTGATTGTACCCTAAAAATCCATCTAACAGAGAGATTCTTTTGGAGCCCACTACCTTTTGTAATATGTGGTCCATATTTGGTAAAGGGTAGTTTTCCTTGAGAGATGCCTTGTTCAGATTTCTAAAGTTAATGCAAAGCCTGATCTCACATGTCTTCTTTCTTACAGGTACAATATTGGAAACCCATTTGGAATATCTGATTGGGACTATTATCTTTGCATCATACATCTTCTTGATCTCCTTCTCCACCAAGGGAATTTAGATAGGATTTATCCAGCGCAGTTTATGTTTGAAAGGCTTCTGGCTCTCCTTGAGTGGAATTTTATGTTGGATAATATCTGTATCATAAGCTTTTAGGTCTTCATAACTCCAGGAAAACACATCAATAAACTCTTCGGACATAGAGATGTATTTCTGTTTTATGGTTGCAGGTAGTGTTCTTAACAACTTTACCACCTTGGGCTCCTGCTCACTGCCCAGATTGCATTATTCAATCCTCCCTACACATTTTCTCTCTAGTGGAAAAATCTTCTTCATCGTCTCGGTCCAAATCCGAATCTTCAAACTCACCCTTATATTGGAGAAAATTCTCAATCTATTTGTCATCTTCAAAGACTTGCCAATTTCTCATATTGTCAAGGACTGCTAGGCGGTGTTTAACCTGCATTGTATATGTTTTTTGGGATGAGGAAATTGACAAGTGTTGGCTGAAAATGCTAACCCATTAACCAGGACATTTTGATTCCTTGGAACTGCAGCAAGGTCATATTCTTCAAATTTTTTCAAGATTTCAGGGGCAGCATTCCTGTACGCTCTCAATATGGGATGCTTGGTTGAATATTCTCCCATGATTTGTTTAATGACCAGCTCATAATCCCCATGGAAAGAGATTTTCTTGAATCCTAGTTTCTTGAGCAATTGTAAACCTAAAAGGAGTGCCTCGTACTCTGTTATATTGTTGGTACACTGAAAGTTTAGCTTGTAAGAGTGCCCTTCTGTAGCGTTATTGTCAGTATTTCATATCCACACACATGCTCTGGAGCCATCTTTGCCACACAAACCATCAAAAATCATGTTCCAAAAGGGTACATTTTCAGACTTGCATTGCACAATTTCCATTTGGACTGACTTTTCTTTCTTATGGTCTTCGTCTTCTTCAGTTACTTGTTCACCAATATTTACATCATTATAAAGAACAAATGAATCAAGGTCAGAGTGGACAGAGTACAAGGGGTAATTATGAGGCTTCTCCGGACTGCTCACCATGTATTTCATTAGGGTCTCTGTATACAACCTCCTTTTCTGGCCAAAAACTGGTATGGTAGCATAAGTCATATCATTTTCGAGAGTACCTGAAAGCTTGCCCCCCCATGTGTGTGATAAAAGCATACCATATTTGGGCTAATGTAACATAGATATCTTTGATGAGGCCCAAACATTTAACTTTGCTGGAGTCAAAAGAGTACAGGTCTTTGTAGGATCTAGTTATTTCCAGGCCAAGTTTCTCCATAACATCCTTTGGCATGAGATTATGAGATGCACCTGAGTCTATCATGTCATTATGGAGAATTTTATCATGAATATTCAAACTGAGATAAAATGGGGGAATACCTCCCTCTTGGAATTTTCCCTCTACTTCCGGTCCAAAAAAAAGTTCAGGTTTGTCATCATTTAGATTGACAGTATCAGTGATTTCTCCTATGTTCGGCACTTTTAGGATTTTAGACCTATATACGTCTTGGTTTACCAATTCAGTGAGAGGGACAAATATTTTTATTTTAGCAATTTCATTCTCAATGTTGAATGGTGTTTGTTTCTTTGGCAGATTTGAATCACTCTTCTCAAGCACTATTTTTGCAGCCATTTTAGATTGTTGTCTTATATTAGGGATATCAACTAGAACAATTTTACTAGGGCTAGTTGCTAGTTTGCTGGTGCTACTTTCTAGATCATTATTTCCAGTTATTTTAGTAATTTTCTTTGAACTTTCTGCTACTTTCTTAGGACTAACTTCAAGGGCCTTAGCAGTAGATTTTTCAGAATTATTTCCCTTGGGGATATCTAAATTTTTCTTGCTTTGGAGGTTATATTACCTTTGCACCTCCATGATGGCATTCTCGAACCCTTGTTTATAATCTTCAGATTCTTCAAATTCTACTGCAATTTAAGTTGGAGCAAATACATCTTGTTCTTCTTCGGTGAGGAAAACAATATCTTCATCATTAATTCCCATCAAATTAATTTGACTTTCCTCTGGCTCCTCAACCACCCCCTCATCCTCATCAACATAATTTTCTTAGAATGGAGGCCTAATTTGCTGGTCAGATCCTCTTTGTTCTCTTTGTCTTATTTGAGGGGGGTTTCTTCTAAAGTTTTGGTTTCTATTTTGAGGAGTTGGTGATTTCCCCTAGGGACAGCTCTCTCATTCAAGTTGATTTTCTCCATCATTCTCTCCATCGTTCTCATCAGACTATTGATCTTGGCATCAGAAGTGGAAGCTACAGGCTCTTCCCTAATCATGGCTCTTTTCTCACTTCTCATTCTAGCCCTTTTTGCAATCATATTTGCTTCCACACCTACAACACTCCTCTGCATCTCTTCCAGTGTAGCTGGATATTTTTCTCTTAGCTGATAAGCCAATTCTGGGTCGAAAACATATGAAAATTTCATTAGGGCTAAGCCTTGTGGGGGTTTCATGTGAGGAGGGAGGGCATTGTATATGCTGTTGAATCTAGTGCAGAAAACCTTGACACTCTCTCCAGCGTTTCTCTTGATGTTTTCATATTCTAACAGGATTTGGAGAGGATTTTTCTTAACTTCCCATTTATTTATGAACAACTGGTGAAGGGCGGCGAGGTCATGGACACTGTTAGGGGTTAAGCCTTTGAACCATTTTTTTACTTCTCCCCCTAAAATTTGAGCAAAAATTCTCATTTGGATATTTTCACTATATCTTGGTAGTCAAAAGCATCATTCATTTTTTCCACATGTTGTTGAGCAGTTTTGGGACCAATTCCATCAAAATGTGGGATTTTGGATTGATAATATTGTGGCATAGGCACCATAGGTTGTGGTAGCACTAATGGAGCATACTAGGCTGCCATGATTGGTGGTGGGGGAACCTAAGGAGGGTTGATCAGAGGAGGTTTTACCAAGGGAGGTGGGGGGTTAAATTGAGGAAGGTGGACCGTGGGTGTATGAGTGGAGGTTTGGGCACTCTGGGGGGAAAGGTTTGAGGGGAAGGTAGGGGATGAAGCTACACTTGAGCAATTGAGTTGAGGATCAGAAAAATTGGAAACAACAGAAGGATTTTTTGCAGTCAGAGCGGATAATTCTACAGACTGCTGAAGATAAGAATCATCAATAGTTGAGGTGAGCTATGTTACCAGACCTTGAAGGGAGTCAAAGTGTTGGAGAAGCTGAAGATCATTTTTATTGGAGGTAGAGGCTTCCCCAAATGAACTTTGTTGTAAGATGGTTGGATCAAAAACTACTTGGTATATCCAATAATGAGATTTGGTTCTGAAAAAGATTTGCTCAAAGTGTAGGTTGAACTAGATATCTTGTAAGGTTGCAAGGTTCTCAGTGAGGGAACTTGCTTTGTGAATAGGCTTGCTAATAGTTTGATTTTCAGATCTGGGAGTTTTTCTTAGGATTTTCTCTGGATTTTCAACTATTGCAAGGGGATTTGGGTTAGGATGGGATATCGTGAATATTCTTCTAGAAGCCAGAATTCAGACCCAAGGAACAAACAGGCCAAATATTTTTCAAGAACCAATCTGTAGTAATTACTTAAAACACACAGTATTTCGACTGTGGTTTCTGAGTTCGGATGGAATATTAAGCTTCTCAATAGTTCCCAAGTATGGTCGCCATTAAGTTAGCACTCTATAATTTAGAATATTGGAAAAAATAAACTATAAAGCACAACATCAAACCACTTTGGAGTCCATGACCTAGCCTTCCTAGACTCAGAGAGGGCTCTCTCTGTTTTATGATGTATGATTTAGTTTGAGGGTTATAGTTGTATATGTTAGGCTAGTTACAATGATGGGGTTGTTTGTTTGATTGATTGTGTGGTTGGACAGATAGGGCTGCAAAGGCTATTCCATTCGGCGATGGAGTCAAAGGCTGGAATGGCACATCAAAATCAAGAGCAAATCACAGGGCAAGCTAACTGTGCGAAATGGATCTTAAGAGCTGTATGAATTATGAGGTGAGAGAAATAGTAAGTTTTAGTAGTGACTAAAGAGAAATTAAGAATTCTTTAATCAGAATTCAACAGAAAACATTCATATTGTAAATTGCAGACAGAATTAAGGCGCTTCGATAGCGAATCTTAATCTAAAATTTCTGATTTACAATTAGATGAGTAGATACACAATAGAGAAAACGATGGAAACATTTAAACAAAGAAGAAACACATCACCATTTTAACACAGCTCAAGAATCCTATAATCGGTCTTTGTTTATCGATGTCCAGCTCCAAAATTATCGTGCTCCAATAGTATTTCTTACAGTACAGATGCTAAACATCCAACCCTTGCTAATGATAATTCTAGAACTATTTAACTAACAACTAATTTGGTTTCCCCTAATCTAACTTGGAAACCTTTATTTATTACAAACAAACTGAAATTAGACAGGTATGACCATGCAAGGCCCAAATAAAGAAAATCTTTGACGAACACTGCCTGTAGAATTTATTATCGTAACTCTTCAAGAATGCAAAACTCAGATGACTCTTCGTGAATCAACAAAGTGTCTTGGAAGTGGTTGTGGTGGTTTCGAAGAGGTAACCGATGGAGGCTCTGACATTTGGCTCTATTATGCATAACACTAGAATTTAGTAATTAATTTGGTGCAATAGTGGCCACTTATCATTGATTGGTGTCGGTGATGGTGTGTCTTGTTGCCCCTTTAGTCTCCATTGTTTGATCTCTGCATAAATGCCTGACTCGACCCTTGGTGTGTTTTTTCTGCCCGAGCCCTTTCGGTCATGTTTACCCTTCTTTCTTCATAAAATTAAAATCAAACCGTGTAGGCCCGACTTAACCTATTATGCATGCAAAACAGCGTGGAAAACTCATTTACTTCACAATATTTAAAGTTTAAGTCATAAGAATATGGTCGACGGTGCGATGCAAAGGGGAGTTGATGTGGAAGGTAAGTGACATGGAGGGTCGGAGGGACCAGACCACATCGCATATTGCAATCTTTAACTTTTAGTTGTAAGCACAGATGGTATAAACTTTAAAAAGTGCGAAGGGCGATGCCCGGGGGAGGAGATTAGTGACGTGGCAGGGAGGAAGTGGGACCCAGCCCGCTTCGCAATCAAAATTCGAAAAGGTTTTGTTATGGGTGGCGGAGGTAAACTCTAAAACCTGCGAAGTGTGAAGTGCGGGGAAAGGTGGGACCCGACCCACATCGCAAATCACAGATCTTAAGGTTTTGTTATGAGTGAGGGAAGGTAATAGTTAAACTATCCGAAGTGTGAAGTGCACTGATAGGGAGGTGACATGTCAGGGAAGGTGGGCCTACCCGTGGCACACATCACAATGTATAGAATTTATTTATAAGCTATGGAGGTTAAATTTTAAACTTTGAGAAATGTGGGGAAGAGGGACCCACTGGCTATGCGGTGGAGTTTTTATGAATCAGCGAAGGTTTAAAGCGGTAATTTTTTATATGATATGATATATCGTATGTATTGAAATAGCTTATGAAGTGTGGGGATAGAGTTGAGGAGGTGGGGCCGGCTTACCGCATCTTGAAACTAAAGGGATAGAATTGCAGGCACATGCAATGGTAAGTGGAATGCGATGCAATATCACAATCACAAATCTTATAGTTTAGTTTCCATGAAAAATATGTAAAGTTTTCGAAATCTGATGATGGCCCAATTTTGATCATGATCGAGAATGAAAAAGCAATGAAATGGTAAAGGGTGAAGAGTAAAGTGGAAAGGTCGGAAAAAGGTAAGGTTTTCAATGTATTTCAAAGGAAAATGGAATGAAAAAGGAAGCATGGCAGGGAATGCATGGGGGAGTTTATAAAATAAAGTCTGAAACTTTATAATAAGAGAGTTTATAAAGTAATAAACCCTGAAAGGTTATACATATGTGGGTTTTGGGGGTTTGAATGGGACTAAGAGCATGGGAGAATATGGAGGAAATGTGGGGGGAAAAGAGGCTGAATGAAATGAAATCGAATGAGGGTAGAAATGAAGTTTGATCCCCATCACACCTTTTCAGCAACACTTCCTTCCTTCTATTGGGTGAAGAGGTAAATTGATTCCTTTGAAGATCTTTACAGTCAGGAGTTCCCTTTCTTTCTCTGAAAATAAATGATATCCATAGAATGTTATTTTTAGTAATGAAAAATCTAATCAATAATCAGTCACCTTGTGATACTGTGAAATACAAGAGTCTAACAGGACTCATGGACACCAAATTGAAGAAGAGCATGGAATTTTATCTACAAAACGATGGTCAAATAGAAGTTGTGAACAAAATAGTAGTACATCTCCTTCATTGTTATTGTAGAAAACATCCTAAACTTTAGGATGAACATTTACACTACATCCAACATGCTTACAACAGGGCCAAGCATATTCTACTCAAAAATCTCCATTTGAAGCATGTTTGGGGTATTTACCAAAATCTCCCTTAGATTTTATCTTTGGGAAAGATGTTGCAATTGAAGGAAACAATGACATAGATAAGGCCAAGCGCTTCAATGAACAAGTTCAGTTAGTGCATCAAATGGTACAAGAACATTTGGAAAAGATTCAAGCCAAGTACAAGACAAGATATGATAAGCATCATGTTCACCACAGCTTTCAGGTGGGAGATGAAGTTTGGATTTTACATTAGCAAAGAAAGGCTTCAAGGAGAAGGTAAAAAAATCAAACCAATTAGATATGGTCCCTTTAAAATCTTGGAAAAAAATGTTAATAATGATTTCCATCTAGATTTTCCTCCATATATGTAAGTTTATTCATTTGTTAATGTGGATAAATTGATATTATATGAGCCTCCTTTGATTGAAGATCGAGGAGATAATGTTCAAATTCCAACAGTAGAAGATTTATCTCCTGAATATCTTGAATAATCTCTACAAGATGCCATTCTTGATAGATAAACAAGGACTTCATGAAGAGGTAATGTGGAGTACCTTCGAGTGGGGCTCAAGGGAACTAGTCTAAGTAAGGCCAAATGGATTGAGATTGGAAGGGTGATGGATTTGTACCCTCACCTATAAAATCTTCTAGTGGGGAGGAATGATCTAGGGGATCGTAAAAGTGCTCAAAAATGCCTGAAACTAGTGTCAGATCATAGTGCTCTCTGTTTTGAATCCAACGCCACTTGAATCACTGAAAATAAATATTGTATTCTCAATTTATGATGTTCTGGTCATTTCCCTCGATAGCTAAAAACATTTGCAGTATTGTTGACTGGACTGTTAATTGGGAAAATTGTACTGCTAATGTCAGCATTCTAACTGGGCATGCGATCGGGAGAAATACCAATGTGGGTTCGACAAGTGTCACTATGTTATTCATCCATTTGGGTGCATGTAATTGGTTGAAGTTTGTTCTGAGGACCAATTAGAGGATGCCACTTGTCCCACCCAAAGGTCGCCACATGGCACTTTGAGGATGGTTAAATTTTTTATGTTTAGGCCTGTAGGCCTCGACGAGGTTGAACCCATGAATTGCCATAGAATGCTACTGAGCTCCACCACTACATCTACATGTTTCTTATTATGCAATGGTCACAACTTATTGTTAAATATTTATGAAATACACCATGGTGGAAGGGGTCAAGCGTTAGCCCTGGTCCCTTTTTGTTTGCATTTCCACATAACTTTTCCAAAGGTGCGGCAAGGTTGGGCTTGAGGTTCAGCCCTAGCCCGTGGTCATGAAATGGCCCAAATACTGAGGGATAATGTTTCAGAGTTTTTGCGGAGGGTACGGGCTCTAATCCCTAGCCCCAGGTTCCTGTTCCCAAATGTGACTATAGGCGAGTGTTAAAAGGGCGATAGAAGAGCATTGGGCCCTGGTACCAGTCCTGTGGGACGCGTATAACCACCGGCAGAGCTATAGTAGCGGGGACATGTTTTTAGCCCAACCCCTGGCTCTATGGTCGACATATGATCTAACCTATCGGCGGCAGGTGCGGAGTGGTGGGGGTGGGAGATTAGCCCGACCCTGGCCACATGGGCCAATACGATTGAAGGCGGGGCCGAAATTTTGTGTGCGGGGATTAATGGAAAAACTAACCATTCGACAAATTGCACCGAATTCGGTGTGAATCTCACTAGTGCTAGGTGAATTTATCGCTTGGTGGGCAGCAGAAGGGTGGAAAATGTAGACCAGTTAAACAGTTTTGAAAGATTGTAGAACGGTTACTAGAAAAAACTTTGGAGAGCCATAAATTGATGATTTTTTGGCCTTTTTGAGCCCAACAAGAGCCTATATAGGGGTTTTTGGTACTTTTTATTCCATTGGAAGCATTATTTTTTCATTATCAGCACTATAAAATTAAGTAATCACACATTTGACCACATAATTGGAGAGGCACAACATTATAAGTTGGACCCGGAGATGTAGCCCAAGAGGGGTGAAATCAATTATCAATTTTTGTTTTATGATGTTATGTATGGTTCATTTGTATCTGTTTATTTTATACAAATTGATTTTTAAACACTAAAATTTATGTGCTTTTACAACTTGATCCATTGCCCATAAGACATAAATTTACTTGCACATTTTCAATAAACATTAAATCTTTTAAATACAGATCAACTATCTGTAGGAGAAGCTATGTACAGTAAAAAATAATGTGCATGTTGTTTCCATGACATCCTCCAATTCCCATGTTGCATCATCTACTCCAAAAATGTTTCTACTACATTGCGACCTACATGATGGCTTAATTTTGGAGCAGGGTCTCCCTCTTATCTAGTATGGACTGAGGCTCTATTTGAAACTTTCCTTTAGGTACTACCTAAATCATATCCCAATCAATAATATAAGCATCATGAACATATTTCTTAATAAAATATACATGGAATACATTGTGTATTTTTACAAGAGTAGGTAAGGAAATATTTTATACTACTGGCCCAAACATCTCTAGGATCTCAAAGGGTCCGTAATAACATTGTGCCAACTTGGAACATGGTACCACTGTCAGAGAAATATTTTTTGGTATGATCTTGAGATATGAATTATCCCTACTTGAAATTTCTTCAGAGTTCTATCTTGATCTGCATATATTTTATATGTGTCTGGCCTTGCCTTCAGGTTCTTCTCACTATATGTCACTTATTGTTATGTTTCCTTCAACATGTTTGTTCCAAGTGTAATTGATTGTAATATTACACTTTGTTCCATATATCACTTCAAAGGGACCCACCTTTAGTGATTCTTAGTAACCATTCTTATAGGAAAACTCTATCATAGGCAAGTAGTCTTTAATCGGCCTCCAAATTAGATACAAATTAAGTCTCATCTCACTTTTCTTAGGCACATAAAGGTTATATTAAATCTCTCCTTCTACACTTAATAACATTTTTTTAGCTTTAATATGTTCTTAGTAAGGTTTAGAGATAATTGCATATTATGTGTCTAATATTATTATTTTTTGTAGAATATTGTGATAATATTGGGTGGATTATGAATATTTGGAAGATAAGATAATCTAGGGCCTTACCCCTTGCTACTGGATGGACCAATATTGGATAATAAATTAATACAATATTATGAAATTATTGAAAGAATTCTAGAGATCCAGTGATTGAGAAAATCTAAGAATGTGCTCCCTGACATTTAATGAAGAATCCTACTGTTGGGAACTAGATCCACTTTATGAGTGATTTTGGAGGGGAAAGCTACCTCCTTTAAAGGAGGATGCTTCCTCGTCAATGTTTTAAGTAAAAATTAGAATTTTTCTCTAGGGGCATGTATATCTTAGTCTTATTGTGGAGAAAACTTGTTATTTAGCAGCTCTACTTTCATTTCTAGCAAGGATGTACTTGGATTGATGCAAATAATAAAGTTTGGTGTCATTTTCAGTTTCTAAGTCTTGGTTTTCTTCATATGAATTTGAGTATCCTTGAGCTTGGCCATCCCAAGAGCCTCAGAGCCATGTTGTACAATTTATTTATCTTCTTTTAATGTCTTGTTCACTTGCACTTCTTATTCGTGCTTTTCCTATTTCTAAATTTAGTATTCGTGCTTCATTTGTTGTGGGTCAGATTGGTTAAATGATTGAAGTATTTTTTTTGTAGGTTATTTATATAGGTAAAAATTTGATTCATCCTTAGAACAACTTTGAAAAATCATATTCATCATTAAGCTACTTGGATTGGTTTACTAGTTCACAATTTTGGAATTTCTGGAAGTATCTTGTAGCAAAATAGTAATAAATTTCTGCTAAATTTTATCATGTGTTAATGAGATTATTTTGAGATTATTCTACTTGTATTTAAGCCTAATAAAATCCAACCTATTAAAAAAATTTACCCCATAGCATTTTCACTTTATCGAGCTAGGCATTTGATAGTTTAACTACCTCGTCGATTCTTGAATTTATGTTTTTTAGAATAGTATTTTTTTGCTAATTTTTAGAACATGGTAACAAGGGTTTTTTTTAAATGATTCCGCTTGTATTGGAGTCCTAGGAAATCCTACTTAATAAAAAAAATTACCCCATCTCATTTTATTTCTATTTTCTTGGTCATTCGGTGAGATAACTCGAAGGATAGACTAGCTCGAAGACTAGGTATTTTAGTCTTTTAAAGTATAAAAATAATAATATTTATGTGGTGTGCAGGTACTAATATTGATTTTTTGGGTTATAATTTTCATTTAAACTCCTTATACTATCACTAGATCCATCCTTTCTACCTCAACAACTCCTCCAAAACACTATCCACCGAGAGTATTTTTTTGGGTTGTTGAAGACCATCGTGTGCATTGGTACTTGTGCAAGATGGGACCCTGAAGGGTACTAAGCTTGGAAAGGGCCCCATAAAACCTTAATCTACCATCCATAACCCTATCCTACCTTCAGAACACCTTTCTCACCCTCAGAATGCTCATGGATTCAATCATGTAGTAAAACAGGGCAATCCTTTAGTAATCTTGTAGCATCCTGTAGCACCATGTAAAAGCTCTACAAAATCAGAATTGTCCTTGAAGCTTGATTTTTTCCTCTTAGACCTAAAAAATGTACCTTAGGCTCTAAAACCATTATTGAGGAATACCAAAGACCACTTATGACTTTCCATTTTACAAATGCAACACATTTTAGCAATTACGGTTAGTAGATAGATTCATTAATTTAATAACATAGTGATGATTTTCATGATTACTTTATGAAGAACTTAATGAATGTTGTTACTAGCATATGGTCTCTTTAAATTCAGTTATGTAGAGTTGGTTCATGCTATTTACTTTATGCAGTTAGAATAGGATTGTGTTCCTTGTCTTTTGCTTCCCGCAATAGGTTAAGGTTTCCATTTCAACAATTTCCATTTGTGAAAATAGTTTATGCTTGATTTCATAATAATCACTTCGTTGCATCAGATTAATGAACAAAGGACACATTGCATGTTTCACATATAGTATTAACACCTCTTAAGTTTGTATGAACCCCGGGTTGATAATTAAAGTTGGTATCCTTGGGAGTTGCAACATTCTTGTTGCAATATCAGGGCTCATCAGTATTTTCCCTTCTTGGGTTGATGCATCACATACATACTTAACATATTCCTTCACTTTATTCACCCTTCCTATTTTCCCATCTATCTGAGGATGGTAGGCTATAAAAAATTAAAATTGTGTCCCAAAACCTGCAAACAAATATTTCCAAAAGTTTGAAGTAAACTTGGAATCCCGATAAAATATGATTTTCTTGGGCATGCCATGCAATTTTAAATTCTCTTTCAAATAAATATTAGCAATATCAATAACTTTATAGGTGGGATTCACATGGATAAAGTGATTTTCCTTGCTCAATTTATCCACCACCACCATTATTTCATCAGGTTTCCTGGTGATCCTTGGTAAACCAATGATGAAGTCCATAGATATGAAATCCCACTTCCATTTTGAAATTTGTATTGACTACAACATCCCTCCTGGATGGTTATGTTCAAATTTAACTTTTTGACACTCTAAGCATTAGGAAATGTATTCATAAATTTATTTCTTCATTCCAGGCCAATAATATAACTTTCTTATGGTTGCTATCATCTTTTCATAGCCTCATATCCCTAATGTACAATTTCTTTATCTTATTCGAATATCGTGTTCACTTGCATTTCTTATTCTTGCTTTTCCTACTTTTACATTTAGTATTCATGATTCATTTTTTGTGGATCATATTGGTTAAATGATTGACTCTAATTTGTTTTGCAGGTTATTTATATCTTTGGTCATCCAATAGGTTACCATTAATCCATATTCTATTAATTGATATCATTCACCCTTCAGCCCCTTGGCCTCTTTCTCTAGGAATCCTTTTAGATATTCAAAGTGCCCATCGCCCTAGAGGGCATATCTTATTACTTATATAATTTACATATAATAATTATTTACATATTTATTGTTTGCATGCTTCATTTAAATGCATATTCCACTC
Source organism: Pinus albicaulis (assembly GCA_034641835.2). Taxonomy (NCBI): domain Eukaryota; kingdom Viridiplantae; phylum Streptophyta; class Pinopsida; order Pinales; family Pinaceae; genus Pinus; species Pinus albicaulis. Next base: position 1,083,522,302 of record CM076580.1, on the reverse strand, counting down.
TAGTTTCATTTCCATTAATATGTTGGATCTCAAAGTCAAAATCACTAATAAGGTCCATCCACATAGCTTGCCTAGAATTTGACTAGATCAAACATGTACCTAAGCCCATTGTGATGTGGCATTAATATTAAATTTCTCCCAAGAAACTAGTGCCTCCACATTTTCAAAGTATGCATAATGGATGCAAGCTCGATGTGTTACATAGTGAATTTCATGTTCATTTAATTTCTTGGATTCATAGCTAATCACATGTCCCTCTTGCATGAGAAATCCATTAAGTCATTTATTGCGGTACTTTATACAAACTAAGACATTCTTTTTTGGATTTTTATTATTTAGGATGGGTGTGTTGGTCTAGATATTCTTTAACTGTTGGAATAAATTGATCATATAAAATTCACTCCCTTTCTTTGTACAGAAGTGATTGGATGGAAAATATTTGAGAAATCGTGAATAAACCTCCTATAGTATCCTTCCAAACCCATAAAGGATGTCAATTATGATATATGTTAAGGGAAAACCAAGAAATGGTTACAATGATCTTCTCAAGGTCTACTACCACCCCTTCTTTTGAAATTACATAACCCAAATAGTTCACTTGTGCTTGAAAGAAGCCCAGTTTACTAAACTTGGCATATAGTTGGTGCTCCCTACAATATTTTCTTGAGTTTTTCTTCATGTTTCTCCTTGGTCTTTGAATACAAAAATATGTCATCAATAAAAACCACAAAAAAATTATCTAAATACCTATTGAGGGTATTGTAAATTAGGCACATAAAGGTAGCTTGTGCATTTTTTAGTCCAAATGGTACCGCAAATTCATAGTTCCCATACCTGGTCCTGAACGAAATTTTATAAATATCCTCATTATTGTTCCTAGCTTCACAATATATATAGCTCAAAAATATCTTTGAAATATTGTGGCTCCTCTCAGTTGATCAAAGATGTCATCAATTCTGGGAAATAAATATTTTATTCTTATTGGTCATATTGTTTACTTATCTATAGTCAATTCATAATCTGAGGATACCATATTTCTTTTTAAAAAATAATATTGGTGCTCCCCATGGAGACATACTAGGCTTGATTTACACCTTCTATAAAATTTCCTTTAACTGTATCTTCAATTCCACTAGCTCAAGAGTGCTCATTCTATAAGGTGTGTAAGACATAGGTATTGCTTCTATTATGAGTTCTATTAAAAAAATAATATCACTTTTGGGAGCTAATCCCAACATATCCTCTAGAAATACATCTTTATACTCTTGTAGCACTAGATGATATTCAATTTTAAGCTTGTTATATTCACTTGAAATTTTCACATGTATAGCATACAATGGACATCCGTTTCTACAATATTTCTTCAATTTATAAAGCTGAAATTTGTCTTAAAGGTAGGATTTTGCAGTCCTTGAAGTATATTTTGGTTCCCTTCATCATCTACGCCTTCCAAGTTTTTATTCTATCATTCCAATTTGCCTTTATGTTTTTCCATCAAATCAACACCAATCATCATTTCTTACAACCCCAGATTTAAAATGTTAAAGGTGGCATGTGTATGCATACCACTCATTTTAAACTAGCATTCTGCAATGGCTTTAGTCACCTTTCTTTTCATTCTTGTAGCTAGTTGAACCAACCATGACTTTGTATGTTTCCTCGTCTATAAGACACATTGATCTAAATCGGATCATAATTTTTTTTCCCATCCATCTCTCTGCTTTTAGAGTGGAAAAAGTGAAGGAACCGACTCACAAGATGAGTTTTATAGGCAAGACCTAGTTTGGCAAAAATTGGTCTGAAACCTTTCGAGAGAATTTTGAGGCATCATACGAACTTTTTAGGGGTAAAACATGGCACTTTAGCGTCATAAATTTTATTCCTATTCCAAAAACATATACCTTTCCAAAAAAATAATAATCAAGTCAATCAGAGTCTGTATGTGAAATTTATGCCACTCAAAATTTGACCTTCCTATTTTCACCACCATAATTCGAGAGGATTCCACGGTAGCCCCCATTATTCAAGAAAAATGGGATAGCCATGTGATTAATATATGGAATACTTTAGATGATTCTATATTGTAACTCTAGTTAAGAGTTGAAGTATTCAAACCTAACCACTAGTAGGTTATTGGGTTGTGTTATAATTGGGCCACTAGGAGCAAAAGGGGTCTCATTTTTTCAAGTGAATTTGTTCCATAGCTAAGAAAAAATAGCCAAGAGGGATAGGAGATAGAGAAAATAGAGAGTATTTATGTATTTTAGTAACCCATGGGCCACAAGCCATACTTCTTTGTACTCACATCCATATTTCCATTCAGAGAAAGAGAGCATAGCAACCTCACCTTCCAGCTGGTTTTTCTCCCAAAAGGTTTTCCAAGTCATATCTTGTGTCAAATTTGTTTTTGTGCTTTTATTTTTCCACTCTATTTTTTGAATAATTTTAATTCGCATGCATATGTTATTTACAATAATTTAAAAATCTATAAATCTAAAGGGATATAAAACTATAATAATGTAGAATTTGGATTTTTAAGTATAATCTTATCATATTCGTTGTGATGAACTATCCAATGGAATATCCATGGTAGTTTACATATCATATTGGTATCAGAGAAGCTTTATTTCGGTATATTATGGAGATTCGCAGTGGATCTATATCGGTTGGGACAAAATTCATAACACCCTAATCATGGGTGACGAATCTGTGAACAACCCTCGTGATCCTGCAGAGGAGAGGTTTTCACGGTTGGAACAACAAGTCACAAATATAAATCCTAATGTAACTCTCCTCATGACTTCCCTGAGAAATAATATTGGGATATTTGAAGAATATGGGGGTTGTAATTTATAGGATAAATCAAAAGAGATATTGGGAGATTGGGAAGAAACAAAGAACCAGTCGAAGAAAGGACCCAGAAAAGATAAACCCAGTTCAAATGTTCTGAATCATTCATAGTCCCTATTCAAAATAAAAGTGAAGGTAGATATCAAGTTGTACCATGGAAATATTGATGCTCTGAAGCTAAATCATTAGTTGTAGCAATTGGAAATGTATTTGAATGTCCATCAAATTGAGGAAGAACAGAAGATTTTATTTGCATGGTTAAAATTACAAGGTCATGCCCTGACTTGGTGGGAAAGCCACATAGAAACTTTGTGGTTGGAGGGAGAACCTCCAGTGACTAAGTGGGAGGACTTCAAAACCCTCATAAAGTCACATTTTTACCCTATTTGGTATGAATAAGACCAATGGATCTAGTGGCACTACTTCAAGAAAAATCAAGGGAAAATAATGTAGGGGTACATCAGAGGGTTTAGAAACATGGCCATAATGTTAGGTATCTCCCCAAAAATCCCATATGTACTCCTAAAATATTTGGGGGCTATACATTGCCATTTACGGGAATGAGTGATGTTTTTCAAGCCCGTATTAGTGGATGAGGCTTGTCTACAAGCATAGTACCTGGAAAACATAGACCTAAAGAAAGGGAAATCAAGTGGACTGAAGAAAAAAGAGAAAAAAAAACACTTATAAGGAGAGTAAGGAGAAGCAGAAAGTGGGAAAAGATAAAATTATGGAAGTCATGACACATCAGTGAAAAGATCCTAGAAATCATTGTAACATCGATGACCATACAAAGGAGAAGTGTTGGAAGTTACGCCTAGATCTTAACCTGAAGAAACAAATAAAGACGATAAGATGAAGAATCTCATGGCCACTGATTCGAGCAACCAATTTGAAAGAAGCTTGGACATGGATGAGAAGATATCCTATAAATTAGTGTAGAAGGAGGTGAATCTAATTATACTTCAACAACAGGAAGAGAAATAATTACCAAACTCTTCCATATAAATATATAGGTCAAGAATATCAAGGTTGATGCTTTGTTCGACTCAAGATTGCAAGAAAATATCATTGCAGCAAAGTTGGTCAAGAAGTTGGGGTTGGAAATTCATGATCATACAATCCCATATGCATTGGGATTGGTAAATAAGGATGCAGAGTTGAAGGTAACAAAATTTTCCATCAGTATTGATTTTATTGATAAAGTAGAACTAGATGTGGTTCCCCTTGATGTATGTGGAGTCATGTTTGCAAGTCCCTACATGTACATGCGAGATGAAATATTCATGCAGAGAGCCATCCAATATCAGATCGTCAAGGATGGAAAAATTTTCACCATCCATGAACACAAAGGCAAGAAAAAAAATTCGTTGGTAAGTGTCAACCAAGCCAATAAATTGATAAATTCTAGCAAGAAGTATGTTTTATTAATTTTAAGAGAAAATAAATTTGTAGAAGAGTCAGTAAGAGGCAAGGCATCCCTAGAGGGGTGTACTAAAAAAACAAAAACAACAACTAGAAGATATTCTATAGGAATACATGAATGTGTTTCGGGAGCTTAAAGGGTTACCACCTAAGAGGGAATTGGGGCATGAGATCAAGCTATTTCTAGACTCCCCATCACCAAATATTGGGTTATGCAGGTAATCTGTTATACAAGCAAGTGAGGTGAATAAATAATTGCAGCAACTACTAGAAAAGTGTGTCATTTTTCTGAGTACATCACCATGTGGGTCACCCATCATCATTGTGCCAAAAAAGGCTGGGACTTAGAAGATGTGTATAGATTGCAGGGCATTGAACAAGATCATGCTAAAGTACAAGTATAGATGATCTACTGGATTAGTTACAATAAGAAAAATAATTCACCAAGATGGAATTAAAGTTCGGATATCACCAGGTTCAAGTCAAAGAAGAATATATATGGAAGATTGTCGTCAAAACCATGCAAGGTTTGTATGAGTGGTTAGTCATGCCATTTGACCTATGCATTTCACTAGCTACATTTATGATATTAATGAATGATGTATTGTTCCCTTTTATAGATTCATTTGTTATTGTCTATTTGTATGATATACTGGTATACAATACTACCTGGGAAGAGTGCATGTCATATGTGACGTAGGTGCCAGAGACATTAAAGAAGCACCATATGCTAGAAAATATCAAGAAGTGTGAGTTTTAATAGCATTCTTTGGTGTATCAGGGTATGTGATAGGTGGAGGAGAGATGTAGATAAATCCTACAAATATGGAGGCCATCATGAAATAGAATGTGCCTACTATTGTTTCTTAGGTCAAGAGTTTCATTGGGGAAGCATAGTACTTGACAAAATTCATAGCCTCATTTTTAGTAGTAGCATCAACACTCCATGTTATAAAAATAGGTGGAAATAGTTTCCAGTGGGGAAAGGTTTAGAAGAGGGCCTTAGAGGAGCTGAAGAATATCAATTAAGCATTGGTTATGGCATTGGCAAACTTACAGCAGCCCTTTGAAGTGGAGATAGATACGAGTGGGTATGTTATGGAAATGGACTTGATGAAGGGAGGAAGGCATGTATGCTATAATTCTGAAGTATTTCATGGGGCGGTTCTTAACTACCCTACCTAAAATAAGCATATGTATGCCCTGGTACAAGTTGTGGAGAAGTGGAAGCACTATCTAATGGGAAAGGAGACAGTAACCCACACAAATCACCAACCACTATAGTACTTGTTAGCCTAGAGTAAGCTAAAGTAAACCAAGCATTGCAAGTGGATCTACAATAGTTTCATTTAGTGATTAATTACAAGAAGGGTAGCACAAAAATGTTGGTCAACATGTTAATTTCAAGTCCACCCACATCAAATATCACATCGTTGGGAACTCTGATGCGCATAGAGCCATTCACCCATGATGCATACAAAGAGGTATATTCAAAGGATGAAGACTTTAGGGAGGTGTTTCAGCAGTTGTAGAGTCAAAGTCATGTGCATAATGGTGATAACATCGTTGACTACCATCCCCATGGAAAATTTCTCTATAGGCTAGATAAGATATGTGTTCCTAAAGGTGAGTGATTTCAGTTGAATAGAGAGGCCCATGCCTCTTACATTGCAAGGAACTTTGGTGTAGGGAATATAGTGGAAAACTTGCAGAGGTATGTGTATTTGCCCAAGATGCAAGAGTAGGTAGCTAGGTTCATAAGAGGATGCCTTCTTTATTGTACCAACAAGCCTACGAATAGAAAACAAGGTTTATATCATCCCTTACTTGTACCATCTCATCCTTGGGAAATAATTTCATGGACTTCAAGAGGATGCTACATCAACCCCCATTATTCAAGAAAAATGGGATAGCCACATGATTATTATGTAGAAGACTCTAGAAGAATTTATATTGTAATTGTGATTAAGAGTTGAGGTAGTCAAACCTAAACACTAGTAGACTATCGAGTAGTGTTATACGGCTTGAGTGGGCCTAATGGTTAAGAGCATGTGTTTCCTCCTAAGAGCTCACAAGTTTGAAACTAGAGGGGGGTAGAGTATGCATGCCTCTGTAGACATAGTAGTCAAATCACTATGTGGAGGTGGGTCCCTTGTCCCACAAAAAATGGAGTCTCATACACCATTTTGGTGGTTGGATTGCCTGTGACCTTAAAATTGGATAATAATAATAATATAACCGTGCCAGTAGGACGAAAAGGGGTCCCATTCTTTCAAGTGTATTTTTTCCATAGCTAAGAAAAAATATCCAAGAGGGATCAGAGATCAATCATAAAGAGAGGATGTGTGCACTGTAGTATCCCACAGACCACAAACCATATTCTTTGTACTCACATCCATATTTCCATTCAGATAAAGAGAGTAGAGCGGCCTCACCTTCCAACTGGAATTTTCTCCCGAAAGGGTTTCCTTTTTCGTATCGTGTGTCAAATGTGTTTTTGAGATTTTATTTCGTCGTCTCTATTTTTTTAATAATTTTAATTCGCATGCATGCATTATTAACGGTAATCCACAAAATTTATAAATCTAAAGAGATATAAAATGTATAATGCAGATTATGGATTTTTAAGTATAATTTTATCATGTATCTTGTGATGAACTATCTAGTATAATATCCATGACAATTTACAAATCACACATGCCTCAAAAAAATTTTGTACAATATAATTGAAATTAGAGCTAGGTTCAATCAGAATTGAAATAATATGGTTAGCAAGTACACCTCTCATCTCCACCACTGAGGCTTGGTGGTCTATTTGTGGATTCTCCATGATTGAAATATAAGGTACACTCTTGGCCATTTCATTGATAGTAGTGGCCTCTTTGACATTATATGTGCTTCTCCTATCATGTTATTTGTGTAGAAAATCTCTCAATAGGTGCCCTTCTCTACACCACCAGCATTTTAATGGTATTTTCTTCAGTTCTTATACTTATTCTTTTGCTAGACTTATTGGTTTATCCCCATTTGAATGAAAAAATGTTGTTCATACTTACTTCTACCTAGTACACTAAATTTGACATTTTTTTATCAAACTAATTATACCAGGATGACTTGGATCCCTTCTTTTTGAATCCATATTTATATTTCTTCTTCCATGTTGTCTATGAATCCATCTTGTGCTTTGACTGATCATGGGAATGTTTACTCTTCCTCATAGTGCCATCAAGTGTTTTTAGTTAACCAAATTCAATGTCGTCTTGATAGGTTCGTGGAAATCCATTTAAAAGGTGTTGTATCTTCACATTATTTCTTCGATATAGTGCATATACGTTAGAAAGTATGTAAATATATTAGCATAAGGATCCATCATGAGCTATCCCAATCGATGTTCATGAAATTCCTTGATTTTTCCATTGCAATACATTCAAAACATGTATTTCTCCCTAAAGTAACTCCCAAATTTACTCCAAGTCGGCTTCTTCTATCAAATTCCCTTGACATTCTTGAGATCTTCCCACAAAATATTAGCTTTTCCTCTCAAGTTAAATGGAAACACTTAGGCCTTCATATTCTCAGAGTGATTATGTACCCTATATTATTTATTTAATGCCAACAACCATACCATAGCTTCTTTATTCTCTTTAACTTCTCCATCATATGTAGGAGGTTTAAACTTATCAATATCTTTAGGAAATGAACTCTTTGCAACCTTTTTTCTTCTTCTTCATATGAAATTTTGACCTAGTTAATGTGCTACATAATTTCAATTAACTATCAATTTCATCTACAGATGTTTTTGTTGAGGTGTATTCACTGCTTGTATCCTTCTTGTTAGATATAAGTTTTCATTGATGGAAAAGTAAAATATGGGTACAAGCATATTGATCAAAGGTGAAAATACTTTAGATCCAGTTCTATTTCAAAATATCAGTTCAAGTGATCGTGTACATTACTCAAATAGACAGAGCTCAAAAACAACTTTCCAACAGTATATGGAAATCCAAAAAAGACCTATTAGATGTAAAGTTATCGTCGGACAAAATTTCGTGGGTGAAATTCAAAGTTGGTCAGGGCCATGGGTGTTGATTTTTGAGTATCTTGGCAGGTATTCCAAGCCCCAGGGTCTGGGGTTTGGAGGGGAAAGTTCCACAAGAGTCACTTGTGGGCTTGGAACCCAAACTTGGGGTTTTTCACCCATCAGTATTTGGGCCAAAACCATGAGCATTTTGAGCATGAGAAAAATTGAGGTGATAGAGGATGGCGTGGAGAATCCAATGCTTCAAAAATCACTAAAATTGGAGCTCTACAACTTGAGATATTAATTTTTGAATGTCGTCGTCATGAATTTTGCAAGTCAAATTGGGTTTAGTGAGACTTATTGAAAGTTGGCATAAGTTTATTGAATCCCTTCTAAAAGTGTATATATAGGAGGTGATGGAGAGTCATTTTACTGATCCATGGGCATCAAATTACCATCATATCATCTTTTTACTGGTTGCATATTTGAGGGAAAATCATGAAGGTTAAGGGTTGTTTTGGGCATGGGTTACCCTCTTCACAGGTCCAAAACAATTGCAGAGATAGCCTGCATTACAGAGTGGTGAAATAGGGTTGTTTTAAGGTGCGGAATTGTTGTGTGGTGATTCTCTTTGAGGCAGGGACTACTACAATTTCAGGGGCATGAGAGGCCTAATAAAGGATTGTTAAAGGATGTTGAAGGGTGTCATAGAGGTCTAGAGGAATTTCGGGAAGCATGGAGAGGGTTGAGAGCCTTAATCTTAGCCTAAAATCATCTTAGGAGGAAGTCATAACTCTAAGAGCAAGGAACAACAAGGCCACAAATTTATAGGAGGTATGGAAGGTGGAATAAGGAGTTACTTTGGTGTGTGTTCAGACCTAACCATGAGCATACTTGCATTGTAGAAAGACAGCCTTAAGACATAGGTATGGTATCATGTGTTTTGTGTTGATTTTATTTGGATCTCTGATAATCTATCCATTTGATATCACATTATCTGTATCATAACATTTAATCAGAGGCAGCTCTTAATGATTCCTGATAAGAAACCTGCGATACATATCTTCTAATATTCATTCTCGCTCATTTTCCGATAAAATTACTTCACCAAAATTGTGATGTTCATATAACCCGGACCCGATATGAAATTTAAATCCTCTTTATATATAGATATCGCGTCCCTTTATAAATTACAAATTTGGTAGGGGCATATATTTAAAAGTTCCGATGTCTAGATATGATATGAAATTAAAATTCATATAATAAAAAATATCGGGTCCGTTCTTCATCGCACATTGGCGCATCAACGAAATTACATTTCGCATATCAGTAATTTTACTGGTTATTGTTAAGACCTCGCCCGATAAATTATATTAGTTGCGATGCGATAAAAGACAAGTTAATGATATTTTGATGCAATGTTATACATATCGCATATCACACGAGATAAGTAATATGTTAAATGATAAAAGTTGCAACAGGCATGTGGAGTTCAAGGCGAATTGCGAAATCGCAAAATCACAAAATTGCGAAAGTGTTAAGTTGTAAAATCTACAAAAAAGTAATTTATAAAATATGCGAAGTGCAACCGTGTGTGATTGGTCACCATTTGTGTGGGCCGCAAAACCAAAGTTCCGCACATATATTTTGATATTCGCAGCTACATTGCGTCGGTCATTTACCGCATTTTCATTATCGCAAGAATAATATCGACATTTTATTTCATTCACAATCATTAATCTTCTGATATGACTATTCTTCGATATCGCATTCATCCCTTCACAATTTCCCATCGCACATGCTCATCTCGCAATATTGCCATCACAAAAAATTATATCGCATTGCTAAACTAAAATTAAATCTTTGTCTTAAAGAAATTTTGATGCGATAAACTTCGATATTTGAATTTCCACCATTATAAAAAATTCAATCGCATATTGGCAAATATAGAAGTCATAGTTTTTAAGTTATGTATGGCAAATAATCTCGCGATGCAAAAAAATTCAGCATGATAATGTGCCAATGATTAATTCATATTTTTAATTTTTTTTTTTTAATTCTGAATTTCTCTTCATACTTATCATATAGAGATTTAAATCCTCTTTATATACCAATTGCATTATTCAGGATTCTGAATCAATTTCAATACTTTGTGGCTGATATAAATTCATAATGAAAGAAGCAAAAAGAAAATTCATCATTTCAATTCATAAAGAAGCACATCTTCACCCTCATTTCTGATGGATTCGATTTATCTCTGAACATGAAACATTGCTTTCTTTTAGTTTACTGCTTGTTTTAATTTGTATTTAATAAATAATGATTTTGGGTTAATAAAACTTCTTCATGATTTTAATTTTAATTCAAGAAAGAAGTTAACTTGCATTGGATAAAATCATCTTTCTCAGATAAGATTAAATGCAGTTATTCAATGGTAAGTTTCATGTGCCCACTTTCATTTATTCACATTTCTTCATTTTTGTTGTAGTATTTGTTGATCTTGAACTCTATTTCTACATGCATTCATGAACCATTCGCACCTATATCAAATCAATTTTCAAATTTTCTTTTTGCTCTATGAGATTCTTGAAAGAAGCAATAATGATCCTCATTGAATTAGCTAGAATAGGAAGTTTCTAAACCTTTAGTCTGTTTCTTTAAGCATTGTTTTATTAGAAAATAGTTAAGATGCTTTTATATAGGTTTTGTCTTGAAAAAGAAAATTTTCATCAGATAGAAACTTCTCATTCAGCATGTTATCTATCATAACTGTTATTCACCTTCTACATTTTAAGAGCCTCATTTTATATAACTCTGCAAGATAAAAAATTTAAAAATCACAACACAGGAATGAACGTACATATGCTTATTTTCTTTTATAATCATTTTTTGAGAAATTCATATAAGCGATCTTGTTAGAGTTTAGCTTTTAAATTTTGTTTTTCTTTTAATTTTTCTCTCTTAATTTTTTATTTGTTGATTTCTTTTCTTACTTTAGTTTAGAAATTATTTTCTTTTTGTTTTCAGTTTTTATTTGATTTTGGTGACTTTATCATGATTTATTTAAAAGGAATTTTTTACCTTACATTTGTTGACATACATGGGAAATCTTTTACTCTATCCATTTAAGTGAATTTCATTTATCATTAAAGGCATATATTTATGGCACCATAAAGTCATCTTGCTTTAAATATTTTTCATGGAGGAACACACATCCTTTCTAAGTGATTGAGTTTACTTTTTCAAGGAAAGAACTGATTTGAGTTTAATTCAATGAATCCCGCCCACCCCTCCACATAAAAATCCTCTGATTGATAGTTGCTAGGAAAAAATTTGGAGCAAACATTATGAAAATCTCTATTACCATCCCACCTCTTTCACTCAAATACATCATAAATAAAAATCTTGCAAATGTGCCTATCAAAAGAGTGATAAAAAGAGGAAGCATGGAAAATACAAGTAAACCCGTTGGGGCTATGGACACACACTGGCAGCAGGACTAGGCTTGTATGGCATAAAATACAACTTCGCCGGGGTACTGTTCAGGCTCACTGGCAGTGAAGCGATGTCAGAGACAATCTTAAAATGGATATATGCTTTATCAAAAACTCTTATCTCTACCTTCTTCTATTTTTCACATGAGGAAAATTTAAAAAACAAATTTCTCCAAATTTGGATTCATCACTTTACTCAAGTCTACTTATCTTTACAAACTCACATTGCTTAATATATTTATATGGGACCTATGTAAATGTTTTACTGTTAGATGATTTTGTGATTTCCATTATTTTTAACCTTTGGGTAAATTTAAGTTCATTATCTTTAATCAGAGATAATTGATTCTTCTTCTGCATGTCGCCATTGTTGTGGTAAAACACAACCCCTCCATTTTTGACTTATGTACTTCAAATAATGGGGACCCTTTCTACAAAATTTTTGACTAAACACCTTTTAAGATTTTTATTAAGTTAATTTTTTTGTAATTTTGTCATTTTTCATTTTAATCGGATCTCTATTTTGTTTGTTTCATTGAATTTGGTTTTTCATAAGCTTTCCAACGATACTTGTTTCGCTTCATTTGGTCAAACGGTTTGTAAATGACACTCCTTTGAAGTTTTGATCATTTTCTTGCTCGGGTTAAAAAATGTATAAAATGTACCAATATTTTAATTCTTGTAGTTAAAATAGTCATTGCAAATATTAAATTTTAGTTCATTTTTGCTATTTTTTTTATTTTTCACTAACGGTCCTACAAAATGACCCAACTAAATTGCATAATGAACTAAAATGCATTTCAGGATCTTGGTAATTTACTCCAACTTGTTATTTTAAAAAAAATTGCCAAACCCAAAACCCTAAAATTGCAAAAAAAACTGAAGTCCAGTTTGTAGGATGATTAATCCCACGTAGGTCCCACTTTTCACCACACTCTCTCTTCCGAAAAATCCCTATTTACAACAAAATGTGAAATAAAACATATGATACGAAATAATATATGCAATGTGAAATAATATATGATTGTGATACATCGCAAATCGCATAACCCAATATCAAATTTTTATTTTTGTGTATATACTTTAAAAAGCGCCAAAACTCGGATTGCATTTGCGATTTGGTTTTTTCATGTAAAGGGTTAAATTTATGTAACATAAAGTCTCTCCACCTTCTAACTCCCAACTCACTCGCCTTACCTCACCCTCACGTCATTTTCCTTATCCCTCCACCTCATCTCTTACACCTCACTCACCCTCCACTCCTTATCTCTCCATTCCTTCCTCTCCCTTATCACTCCATACTCTCCACTCCTCATCCTCTCCCTCACGTGATGTGTATTTTATCATATTTTGACTTAATTAAAATATATTATATTATATTATATTATATTATATTGTAATTCATATTATATTTTAATTATAATTTTAATATAATTTAAATTACAATATTAATATAATATTTTAATAGTCTAATTAATCAATAAATCATTTATTTTAATTAGTTTAAATATGTTTACGATTAATTTATTCTTAATTAAGATTAATAATATAATTACAATTAATTAGTATTAATTAATTAATTAATTAAAAAACTGTAATCTAATTTAGGATTAGAAATTAATTAAAATTCTGATTTTTAGCCCAAGCACAGAAATTTCAGATTTCTAGCAATTTTAATATACCAACTTTAGAGGCTCATAAATGGATTTTTACTTGGCTAAATGAGGCCCGGGACAGCTCATTGAAAAGATAAAATGATGATGATTATTCCTGAAGAGGTTTCATTTCTAGATTTGATCATTTATTGGGTCTAAAATTCAGAAAAATATGAAGCTCTGAATTTTTAAACAAAACTAATTTTCTAAGTTTTATTTTTTGCATTTTAATTTGCCACAACTTATTATGAGTACAAATCCATTCGTCTATGTTATCCTTGGCCAATTATATTAGCACAGATATCAAAAGAAAGCTTAAATTTCATTTTCAATTATTTATTTAATTAAGTTTTAATTATATTTATTTTAATTTCTAGATTTGACATTTTGATTTTATTTTTGCATTTTATTTTTTTGCAGGAAAACAGGTGAAGAGATGAGAAGAAGAAAATATCAATCAATGAGAAGGCTCCAGCAATTAAATAATATGATTTGAACCAATGAAAATTGATTGAGCAAAACCACTCTTCAAACAAACTTTCCTACGAATAATTATTTTGTAAAAATTATAAATAGTAGATAGCAAAATGTAATAAGGGTTCTATGGGTTCTATCCTTTGCAATTCTAGAATTTTTGATGGCACTATTGTTTAGAGGATTTAGAGGTGTAGGGTGAGAGGAGAGGAATCTCAGATCTAAAGATTATTGATTTTTTTCTTTTACATTCTGAGTTATGTAAAATGAAAATATTCTTGCACTACTATAGCTCTAATTTTGAAAGTGGAAGTTCAGGCATTGTAAAAGACAGTTACAGAGCAGAGCTGGAAAAATGGACTTAATAAATTGGTATTTATAATACTATTATTTTAAATGTTGGTTTCATTTTATGATAACATGAATGTTTCAATTTACTCGCATACTTGTGCACTTTTGTCGGTATGAGTAATTTGCCTCAATTTATGTTATTATTTGTCTCTACTCTTATGGGTTGAATTATTATTTCTGAGTAACTATTTACTTAGAAATATGTCTAATAAAACTGATTTATTGAATAGTGATATGTTGTGAACTATTTCCGCATGTTATTGTTTAATTATTCAAGTTACTGATTAAATGATCAATATTATTTTGAGAACTACATCCTGAGTGTTGTTGATTGATTATTTCAGTTAAGAGGTCTCTAGATAAAATGTGTTTGGTATTCACAATGTCAGTTAATTGAACTACTTCGTTAGCTTGATATTCATTTAAAACAAACATATTTAAATCTCAATTATTTAAAACATCTTGCTCTCAGTTGGGATAGATCTATATCAGCCTAATTGAGATAGGATTAAAATAGTTTATTTCGCTTGCATCTTAGAATAATTTTGCATATAGATTAAATTCTACATCTCTAAAAATTCCTCTTCCCAAAGAGAAAAAACTTAAATTGTGGCTTGGCTAAGCCCAGGATCACTTTCTTGTCCAATAGGCAAGATAAATGATCTGATGTCTCTTTCCCATTGATAGATAAAAGTCATATTTTAAGCCAATGGAGATTGAGAGAAGGTAACTAGACCTAGTTAAACCAGTCGGAGCCACCATTCTAAACATAAAAGGAACTGCTTTAAGGTCTGGACCAGGTAGTCATCCCCCATATTGTTGCATCAAATTTCGAGGCCACAAGATTTTGGCACTAGAAGGAGGGCTTGAGACTTGTTTTCCTTTAGAGTATTTGTATTTTAATAGTTTATTTTTATTATAATGGCTCCTTTAAAACTTCCAATTTGGAGTTGTATTTTTGGACGAGCATCTTCCAATACTCCATCAGAAGAAGTAAGACACTTGTCTCAAGTAAAGTTCAATGGTAAGAGAAATACTTCTGCATTTAATCATGCTTTACAATTCATTCAAAAATTTTCAAATTCTATTTTTCTTGAAATTGATGAAAGTATTTTATGTAGGATTTTTACTCTTACATTCTTGGAAAAAGCCAAAAACTGGTGTAAATCACTTCCAGTTGCCTCAATCCACACTTGGAAACAATTTATTACAATATTCCTTCGTAAATTTGATGGATATATCTACAAACATGTATGTGACGATTTTGAAGATCTATGAAATTTTGAAGGTAAGTCTTTAATTGATTTTACCATCAGGTTTCGTTTAAATTGTTTAAAAATTAAAATTGAAGATAAACCTTCGAAAGAAGAATTATTAGATTGGTTTGAACATATTTTCTCTCTTCATTCCATTCTCAATCAATGTGAAATTATTTCAAGCTTTGATCAATCTCCTTCTAACTTCATTGATATAAGTAAAAATTCCAATATGGAGGTGCAAACAAATGATGATGAAATGGCCTCTATTTTGTATAATCAATTCCTTCAATTTATGCACATTTCTTACAGTATCGAGAAATATCAAGGTGCACCTTCACATGTCCATGAAACTCAATCACAAAGTTTGGAAAATTTCACTGATAAATTGCAAGAAAATATTAACAGCAGTATTGAAGATGAAACCGCTTTGAAATCTGAAAATCAATATGCATTAGAATCAGAAAATCAGATCATAATCCGACAAGTACCAGCAGCGATTAAATTTTCCGATAATACGCAATCTGCTGTAAAAATTTATGAATTCTCTTATGATGAACAGATTCCAAATTTAGAACAACAAAACAACATTCTTCAAGAAAGCATAAGTAGCCAAGAAAATGATCTTAAATCTGAAAATTGCAATAAAGAAAATATACCAGAGTGCTCAAATAGAGACATTTTCAAATGCATTATTTCAGATTCATATTTTTCTATTTATGCTGATAATTTTTCTAATAGTGATTTAACCTCTCTTCACATTAAAGATATTTCAGAAAATAGAGAGTCTGATCTAAATGAATTTCCGATTAGTTTTTATCAGGATAGAAAATTAATTAATGATCATTCTTCTGATATTAATGAACATAAGCTCAATATTCCTTCTTGTTTTGATACATTGAATAAGATCGAAGGGAATTTTAATGAATGTCTTGAAGTCATTTATGATAACTACTTTGACATTGAGGATATTAATTTGTCTTCTTTACAATTGAATCCTCATGATCTAAGTCTAATCACATGTGAAAATGAAGAACAATCTAATTTAGAAATTGTTCCAAATAGTTCTCATTTTCAAACAAATAATTAAACTTATGATTTCAGCATTCAAGAAACCATTCCAATCTATGATTTATATGATGATCAAGCTCGCATTCCTATTCAGAGTCATATCCTTCTCTCTAATTCACAAGTGGGTATCAACAATCATTCTAATTGCATTATTCTACCCAATTCTTGTGAAGAGGAAATTACTTTAAGTCACTCCTAATTGTGTTGTAACAATAATTGTAACACTAGTATAAACTATGATTCAATTTTGTTATTTTTTTCAACATTTAATTTTAACTTCAGATTTATTTTTTGTTTTTAATCTTAGATTTTTAGATATTTTGTGCTAGCATATTGATCAGCTCAATATTAAACACTCAATTGATGCATTACCTCAAGGGAAAATTGAAGATTAAAATTATAATTGTGAACATCAAAAGTTATTAAACTTCCAATTTCAATTGATGTTCATTCCATATCAATCACTTATTTCTTCTCAAGAGCAGTGCCAAAAAGAGAATGTATTTTCACTTTATGACCAGCAATCTAATTCAATTAATAATCTTATGTTGGATTTATCAAACTTTCATCTATTTTTCATTGATCAATTTGAAAAACATTTTGAAATTTTTCCTTCACGGAAGATTGTTAATAATTTAGCACTTAAACATAACACTAACAAAATCACACATACCATTCTTTCTGAAAGATCATTTCTACAACCTAGCATGTCATCTTCTCTTTTAAACCTCTCCCACTCAATAATGGAAATCCATCCAGATTTCTATGATCCAATTGAAATTCAGTTGGAAATGACATTTCAAGAAAAGGTAATGGTGAATAATATACTAACAATAAAGATACATTCTGTTTTCAGATTCAGTTTTTGTAGTTTAATTATATTTGCATTTTTACTAATGTTTGACATGTACATACGTGCAGGAATTAAAATGCTTACATGGTTTCAGTGGAAGTATGACTATACCTAGTCATTTTTCCTTCATTAAGTTAGAAATATGAATAGATTAATTTTCTTTTCTATTTGCATTTATTTCATTATTTTGGATTTTCAATAAAAAAAAGTAATGAATCCAATTTCTTGCGAGCATCCCATTTCAATAGTAGAAAAGCAGCCTAGAGTATTTTAGAAGTTCTTGAATTATCAAATCATACTTATTTGTCAAGCCTCCAATTTTCTCAGTTTTCAAATTCATAACATTGATCATACATGAATAAATTCCAAGAATTTTCTACCATTTGACAATTTTTTATTCACAAGTAATTCTAAGAACTCATTTTTACCATTCTTATCTTCTCAAGTGATTTTGAAAATGATGCAATTTAAAAAAATTCATTACTTATCATTTTAGATTAAAATAAGTAGGTAATGTTGAACATATGTAAATTTTGAGAAAATTTGGGAGAACTTGAAGCTTCAAAGAGGTAAAATTTACAATCAAAATTCTTCCAAGTATGTGTTTACAGGTTCATCATCATCTATTGCTTATTTTTCTTCAAAAGGTTGTTCCTTATTTCTATTTTGTTTTGTATGCAGATCTTCATTAACTTGATTATGTAGATCTGAGATAATCAAGCAGTCAACCCTTGTTTCCAAAATCTGCAACATGTTCAGGGAACTATTTATTATTTCATCTGGAATTTGAAAGATGTCTAAATTTTTCTTATACTGAAATCCTGATAAGTCTTAATAAATTGTTGGAATAATCATATCAGATCATTTTATTTCACAACTCTCTTTATAAGAAATTTATGATAAAATTAATTTCCAATCAAAAATTTCGACATTTAATTAAATTATTAAAGGGTTACTTATCATAAAGAAAAGTTAAATCACTCACTTTCTTTTTGAATTGAATACTTTAAATAAATCATTGACCCCACATATGGCTCATTATATATCGCAAATCGCATATCGGAAGCTCTGAAATGAGCATACACTAAATATCTCTGATCTCCCGATATTCTCATTCCCTTCGATCTCTGATGATCTATCCGTTTAATATTGCATTATCTGTATCATAAAATTTGATCAGAGGTAGCTCTTAATGATTCCTGATAAGAAACTTGCGATGCATATCTTCCGATATTCATTCTCGCTCATTTTCCAATAAAATTACTTCACCAAAATTGCGACGTTAATATAAGCCGGACCCAATATGACAATTAAATCATCTTTATATACAGATATCGCGTCCGTTTATAAATCGCAAATTTGGTAAGGGCATATATTTAAAAGTTCCGATGTCCCAAATCCGATTTGAAATTAAAATTCATATAATAAAAAATATCGGGTTCGTTCTTCATCGCACATCGACGCATCAACAAAATTATATTTTGCATATCGGCAGTTTTACTGATTATTGTTAAGACCTCGCCCGGTAAATTATATTAGTTGTGATGCGATAAAAGACAAGGTAAGGATATTTCGATGTAATTCTATACATATCGCATATCGCACGAGATAAGTAATATTTTAAACGATAAAAGTTGCAATGAGCGATGTGGAGTTCGTTGCGAATTGCGAAATCACAAAATTGCGAAAGTGTTAAGTTGTAAAATCTGCAGGAAAGTAAGTTATAATAGATGCAAAGTGCAATCGTGCGTGATTGGTCACCATTTTTGTGGGCCATAAAACCAAAGTTCCGCGCATATATTTTGATATTCGCAATCACATTGCATCAGTCATTTACTGCATTTTCATTATCGCAAGAATAATATCAGTGTTTTATTTCATTCACAATCATTAATCTTACAATATGACTATTTTTTGATATCGCATTCATCCCTTCGCAATTTCCCATCGCACATACTCATCTCGCGATATTGCCATCACAAAAAATTATATCGCATTGCTAAACTAAAATTAAAGCTTTGTCTTAAACAAATTTTGATGCGATAAACTTTGATATTTGAATTTTCACCATTATAAAAAATTCAATCGCATATTGGCAAAGATGGAAGTCACAGTTTTTAAGTTATGTATGGCAAATAATCTCGGGATGCAAAAACATTCAGCATGATAATGTGCCAATGATTAATTATTTTCTTCTTTTCTTTTTTTTTTCCTGAATTTACCTCCATACTTATCATATAGAGATTTAAATCATATTTATATACTGATTACATTATTCAGGATTCTGAATCAATTTCAATACTTTGTGGCTGATATAAATTCAGAATGAAAGAAGAAAAAAGAAAATTCATTATTTCAATTCATAAAGAAGCACATCTTCACCCTCATTTCTGATGGATTTGATTTATCTCTGAATATGAAAAATTGTTTTCTTTTAGTTTACTGCTTGTTTTACTTTAGATTTAATAAATAATGATTTTGGGTCAATAAAACTTCTTCATGTTTTTAATCCTAATTCAAGAAAGAAGTTAACTTGCATTGAAGAAAATCATCTTTCTCAAGTAAGATTAAATGCAATTCTTCAATGGTAAGTTTCATGTGCCCACTTTCATTTATTCACATTTCTTCATTTTTGTTGTAGTCTTTGCTGATCTTGAACTATTTTTCTACAAGCATTCATGAACCATATACCAGATCAATTTTCAAAATTTATTTTTTCTCTTTGAGATTCTTTTAAGAAGCAATAATGATCCTCATTGAATCAGCTAGACTAGGGAGTTTTAAACCTTTAGTCTGTTTCTTTAAGCATTGTTTTTATTAGAAAATAGTTAAGATGCTTTTATACAGGTTTTGTCTTGAAAAATAAAATTTGCATCAGACAGAAACTTCTCATTCAACATGTTATCTATCATAACTGCTATTCACCTTCTACATTTTAAGAGCCTCATTTTTATCAAAAATTTAAAAATATCAACACAGGAATGAACGTACATATGCTTATTTTCATTTATAATCCTTTGTTGAGAAATTCATATAAGCAATCTTGTTAGAGTTTAGCGTTTAAATTATTTTTTTTCTTTTAATTTTTCTTTCTTCATTTTTTATTTGCTGATTTCGTTTCTTACTTTAGTTTAGGAATTTTTTTTTATTTTTTTTTCAGTTTTGATTTGATTTTGGTGATTTTGTCAAGATTTATGTAAGAGGAATTTTTTACCTTACATTTGTTGACATATATGGGAAATATTTTACTCTATCGATTTAAGTGAATTTCATTTATCTTTAAAGGCATATCTTTATAGAACCATAAAGTCATCTTGCTTTAAATATTTTTCATGGAGGAACACACATCCTTTCTAAGTGATTGAGTTTAATTTTTCAAGGAAATAACTGATTTGAGTTTAATTCAATGAATCCTTCCAACCCCTCCACATAAACATCCTCTGAATGATAGTTGCAGGGAAATAATTTGGAGCAAACATTATGAAATTACTATGTTCATTAAACATAAAATCTCTATTACCATCCCACCTCTTTCACTCAAATACAACATAAATAAAAAGTTTGCAAATGCGCTTATCAAAAGAGTGATAAAAAGAGGAAGCATGTGAAATACAATTAAATCCGTTGGGGCTATGGACGCTCGTTGGCAGCGGGACTAGGTTTGTATGGCATAAAAGACAACTTCGTCGGGGTACTGTTCAGGCTCAGTGGCAGTGAAGCGATGTCAGAGACAATTTTAAAATGGATATATGATTTATCAAAAACTCTTATCTCTACCTTCTTCTATTTTTCACATGAGGAAAATTAAAAAAAAAAAAAATTCCCAAATTTGGATTCATCACTTTTACTCAAGTCTGTTTTAAATACTTATATTTACAAACTCACATTGCTTAATATATTTATGTGGGACCTATGGAAATGTTTTACTGTTAGATGATTTCGTGATTTCCATTATTTTTAACCGTTGGGTAAATTTAAGTTCATTATCTTTAATAAGAGATAATTGATTCTTCTCCCGCATGTCGTCATTGTTGTGGTAAAACACAACCCCCCCCCCCCCCCCCAATTTTTTGACTTATGTACTTCAAATAATGGGAACCCTTTCTACAAAATTTTTGACTAAACACCTTTTAGGATTTTGATTAAGTTAATTATTTTGTAATTTTGTCATTTTTCATTTTTATCGGATTTCTATTTAGTTTGTTTCTTTGAATCTAGTTTTTCATAATCTTTCCAACGATACTTGTTTCACTTCATTTGGTCAAACGGTTTGTAAATGACACTCCTTTGAAGTTTTGATCATTTTCTCGCTTGGGTTAAAAAATGTATAAAATGTACCAATATTTTAATTCTTGTAATTAAAATAGTCATTCATTGCAAATATTAACTTTTAGTTCATTTTTACTATTTCTTTCATTTTTCACTAACTGTCCTACAAAATGACCCAACTAAATTTCATAATGAACTAAAACACATTTCGGGATCTTGGTAATTTACTCCAACTTGTTATTTTAAAACAAATTGCCAAACCCAAAACTCTAAAATTGCGAAAAAACTGAAGTCTAGTTTGTAAGATGGTTAATCTCACGTGGATCCTACTTCTCACCACACTCACTCTTCTGAAAAATCCCTATTTACAACAAAATGTGAAATAAAATATGTGATACGAAATAATATATGCGATTGCGATACATCGCAAATTGCATATCGCAATATCAAACTTTCATTTTTTTTGCATATATTTTAAAAAGCGTTGAAACTCCAATTGCATTTGCGATTTGGTTTCTTCATGTGAAGGGCTAGATTTATTTAACATAAGGTCTTTCCACCTTATAACGCCTAACTCACTCACCTTACTTCACCCTCACGTCATTTCCCTTATCCCTCCACCTCATTTCTTACATCTCACTCACCCTCCACTCCTTATCTCTCCATTCCTTCCTCTCCCTTATCACTCCATACTCTCCACTCCTCCTCTCCCTCATGTGATGTGTATTTTATCATATTTTGACTTAATTAAAATATATTATATTATATTATAATTAATATTATATTTCAACTATAATATTTTTATTATATTATAATGTTAATATAATTTAGATTACAATATTAATATAATATTTTAATATTCTAATTAATCAATAAATCATTTTCTTTAATTAGTTTAATTATGTTTACGATTAATTTATTTTTAATTAATATTAATAATATAATTACAATTAATTAGTATTAATTAATTAAAAAACTATAATCTAATTTAGGATTAGAAATTAATTAAAATTCTGATTTTTAGTCCAAGCAACAGAAATTCCAGATTTCTGGCAATTTTAATATACCAACTTTAGAGGCTCATAAATGGGGTTTTACTTGGCCAAATGAGGCCCAGGGCAACTCATTGGAAAGATAAAATCATGGAGATTATTCTTGAAGAGGTTTCATTTCCAGATTTGATCATCTATTGGGTCTAAAATTTAGAAAAAAAAAAATCAAGATCCAAATTTTTAAACAAAACTAATTTTCTGAGTTTTATTTTTTGCATTTTAATTTGCCACAACTTATTATGAGTGCAAATCCATTCGTCTATGTTCTCCTTGGCCAATTATATCAACATAGACATCAAAAGAAAGCTTAGATTTTATTTTCAATTATTTATTTAATTAAGTGTTAATTAGATTTATTTTAATTTCTAAATTTGACATTTTGATTTTATTTTTGCATTTTAATTTTGTTTTTGATTTTTTTTTTGCAGGAAAAAAGTTGAAGAGATGAGAAGAAGAAAATCTCAATCAATAAGAAGTCTCTAGCAATTGAATAATATGATTTGAACCAATGAAAATTGATTGAGCAAAACCTCTCTTCAAACAAACTTTCCTACGAAGAATTCCTTTATAAAAATTATAAATAGCATATTGCAAAATGTAATAGGGGCTTCTCTCCTCTGCAATTCTGGAATTTTTTATGGCACTATTGTCTAGAGGATTTAGAGGTGTAGGGTGAGAGGAGCGGAATCTCAGATCTAGAGATTATTGAGGTTTTTCTTTTACATTCTGAGTTATGTATAATGAAAAGAGTCTTGCACTACTGTAGCTCTAATTTTGAAAGCAAAAGTCTAGGCATTGTAAAAGACTGTTAGAGACCGGAGCTGGAGAAATGGACTTAATAAATTGGTATTTATAATACTATTATTTTCAATGCTGGTTTCATTTTATGATAACAAGAATGTTTCAATTTACTCGCATACTTGTGCACTTCTATCGGTATGAGTAATTTGCCTCAATTTATGTTATTATTTGTCAGTACTCTTATGGGTTGAATTATGATTTATGAGTAACTATTTACTCAGAAATATGTCTCATAAAACTAATTTATTGAATAGTGATATGTTGTGAACTATTTCCGCATATTATTGTTTAATTATTCAAGTTATTGATTAAATGATCAATATTATTTTGAGAGCTACATCCTGAGTGTTGTTGATTGATTATTTCAGTTAAGAGGTCTCTAGATAGAATGTGTTTGGTATTCACAATGTCAGTTAATTGAACTACTTCGTTAGTTTGATATTCATTTAAAACAAACATATTTAAATCTCAACTATTTAAAACATCTTTCCCTCAGTTGGGATAGATCTATATCTGCCTAATTGAGATAGGATTAAAATAGTTTCGTTTGCTTTCATCTTAGAATAATTTTGCATATAGTTTAAATTCTACATCCCTAAAAAGTCCTCTTCCCAAAACGGCAAAACTTTAGTTGTGGCTTGGCTAATCCAAAATTATCTTAAGGATCACTTTCTTATCTGATCGGCAAGAGAAATGATCTGATGTCTCTTTCCCATTGATAGATAAAAGTCATATTTTAAGCCAATGGAGATTGAGATAAGGTAATTGGACCTAGTTAAACCAATCGGAGCCACCATTATAAACGGAAAAGGAACTGCTTTAAGGTCTGGACCGGGTGATCATCCCCCATGTTGTTGCAGCGAATTTTGAGGCCACAACATGTGCAAAAAAGTTATAGAAGCCTATGGGATCCATGTGTTGGGGTTGTCTTGGGTGTGAAAAAACGACAGCTAGGTGTAGATTTTGCAGTGGAATGATTGGGTGCCATTTATCTGGTGATGGTTAATGCATTGGCTACCCAAAGTAGCCATAGACAAGCTATCTTGAAATGATGAAGAGGAGGTGAAGGTTGGGTGAAGTTTGGTCCCTTATGAGTAGCTCTTTGATGGAAAAAAGAGGCTACTAGAAGGAGTATTAGAGCTCAAATATTGACCAACAAAGAGAGCAGATTAGATGAACCCATGTACATGCAGCAAAAGTGACTTGTAGTAGCGTTAGGTGGCAGCCCTCCTAGACTCTCTATGTTTTGTCCCTTGAAGGAATAAGGGGCATCTAGAGAGAAGTACAAAAGCGAAAGACCGACATGACACGATACAAAATAGATTTTTCACAATGTGATTTTCATTTTATCTTGTATTCCATGGACTTTTGTATCATTCAGATTGGTTTAGGGTTGTACATTATTCTACAATATTTGTTAAAAATTGTATAATTTTTTGCATGTGTAATTTACTGGTTTATATTTTCCATTGTGCAAAGTATTTCTTATTGATATTATTGGTTTGGTAGGGTCATTGGTTCTAATATTATAAGCTAGATCCAAGATCGTGGAAATTCAACATGGAATCAGAGTGTATCTAAGCTACTTTGGAAGCCATTGAATCAGAGTTGTGCAAATTGAAGTAAAACTTAAGAGGGAGTTGGTCACATTGTAGGTGACAATGTCAAAGTTGCATGCAGGTCTCTGGTATGAGGACAGGTTGGAGGGGTTTTCCAACTATATTCCATGGGAGGAAAGGATCAAGTTGGTTGTGCAGGTCAACAAGATCTAGGATTTCGCTGAGAAAGCCATCAAGAAGCCAAAGGACCCAAAGGATATAGAATTGTAAGAAGATTTTTATACGAGGGTGATATTGATCATCCTAGATGGTGCGAAGGATATCCTAATACCTCATTTTTCTGGGAATAACATTGCACATGAGATGTGGATGGATCTTTAGAATTTATTCTTGAATAATAACAAGACCTGGGTACTGGTATTGGAGGATAAGTTGAAGTCCACCAAGATGATAAAGGGTGAAGAATTGACTTCATATCTAACAAGATTATCTTAGGTCATAGATGAGCTTGCTTCCATCAGTGTGACTATTTCAGATAGTGATACGGTAAGGATTTCCTTGAAAGGGTTCATCAAGGAAGGAATCCCTTCATAAAAGGGATCATTTCCAGAGAGAAGTTGCCAGACTAGAATAGGTTGTGGGACAAATTCATTCAGGAAGAGTTGTGAGACGGGGATATTCATCCAACGAAGAAGGTACATGAGGAGATGGAACTTGCAGCATGAATGAAGGGTAAGCAGAAGAAGGACTTGAGTAAAGTCAAGTGTTTCAAATTTGGCGAGATGGGTCATTTTTTGTCGAGATGTCCGATGAAGAATAAGGGAGATGACGAGAAGAGGAAAGGGAAGAAATTTTTCGATGTTATATGGGATTTACAATTTTAGATAAAGGTATCTCCCCTAGGTTTGGTGGTAAACCTAGAACAACAGAGAGACAAGGAACCTAATTATTTTCCTTGAAGTAAATAGATGACAGAGTAATCCCTACCTGGAAAATGTTGCACGCTTCACTCCTTATTTAGGTTGGAAGCTCCAATTTCCAAAATTATATCCTGCATAGTCAGATAACACAAGCCAAGAAAATACAAGATGTATGAAATATCATCTAAAAACTCTATTCAATAGATCAACATGGTATTTAAATAAGTGAAATAACCACATCACATATAGGAAAACAAATACTTTGCATTAATATAAGTGAAAGGATATTACAACCATAATTGGTAGTTGATCTTGTAGAAGAGCTCCTCCAAGCTGTTAACTCATCCTTTACTTGTCACAATATGCACCTCTATTCCCCCTATGAATGAGATAATAACTACTTACTGTAGCAGCATAAGGGTGGAATCACTCTCCAAATCCAACCATTACCTCTTTCATATGAGAGGGTAAATATATAGGAGAGAGGGGTAAGTTGGGAGTTCTTATCAAATTACAATTCTAAGGTTTTAGATCCACCAATGATGGAGGGATAGGATCAAAGGATAAGTGGTGAAAAATCCAAAATAAGGTAAGATAGGATCTTAATGTCAATCCAAGGTAAGTAGTTGAAACAAATTCTGGAAACTCCTAGAAGGTGAAGCTTCTGGAATCCTGATCATTCTCCCAGAATTCTATAACCAATGTAGGTGTAACGGAGGGAAACCTCTTGGTGACCAAATTTGGCCATAGTGGAGCAACCTGTAGGTGAACGCACCATAGTAGGCTTGCAGGGAGCATTGGTCCTCAAACTAGATCAGATAGGGCATTTTACGGTTGAATTTATGAGGGATGAAGGGTACATGTTTATGGCTTTGTGCAAGACGATTACAACAGGAATAGGATTTTGAATGATCCCATTAGGAGGCTCACTTTATTGGATGTGAAAAAATAGCCTATAATAGAATGCCCCCTAAAGTGAAAATTCAAAGATGGTGACTGATGACTGGATTTATTTACCTTGTGACAAGTAGGGATCAAGGACAATCGGTGAGCTTCATCTGTTACAATACAATTATCATGACATCTAGATGTTGAGGGAGGCATACCCATACTTAGATCATAAGTTAACATAACATGTGTAATGATCAAAATATGTGTCCACATATGCAACTAATGGACTCACGACTGGATGATTGTTTATATGATCACCGACATCATACATTGTGATATTTGTATAACTATTGAAATGGCAACCCGGATGGATGAAACTAGATCTGGGGCCTTCTATCTCATTCACATAACCAACTAATGTACAAGTATAACCATGTGAATCAATGAGCTAGAGTCAAACATGGTATACACCATTTGATTACCAACTAATGTACAAGTATAACCATGTGAATCAATGAGCTAGAGTCAAACATGGTATACACCATTTTATTACCAACCAATGATGTAAGTCATTAATAGACATGAGAGAAACCATCGATGATGCTAATGGCTCTCAATGTACTATGGTACAATCGGTATGGTGTGAGTAAATGATTTTATTTCAAACACCACACAGAATCTTTTGGTTGAAGTCCATTGATGTAAACATGTTTCCGAGAGCAAAGAAACTTGTCTTTGATTTATGCAAGCACCAAGGTACCAAAGGGATGTTTCCAAGTCAACTTCCTTAATGATGTGTTGATGTCAACATGAAGCGACCTGTCGCAGGAGGGGCTTCATGTATCCCCCATCAATGATACAAAACAGGTATCATGATTGAGACAGATTGATCATAATGATTTTGATATGGAATTACATCAAGAAAGGCATACATGAAATGAAGGCTTAAGAGTGTTGTAGTGGAGATCAAATGAATTACTTCTCTTGAACACATAACGACACTTAATGTAATTTGCAATATTAAACCAAAACCGAAATGGAGGCTCTAAAAATATGGTATGATAACCAAAAGATAAGAATATTACCCAACCCTATATCCATGGAGATGAAGTGGAATGTGTCGTGTTCACGAGTGACTCCCTACCATTTAGCAAAGTGGAATCCCATGTTTTCCCCATTTCCCCAACCATACTCGTCAGTACCTCTTTATTTTTTAACAAGCTTGAGAAGGATAACATATTCTTGATATGTAAGTTCATCCTTCAGATGAATCGCTCCAAGTATTTTTAATGAACCCTGAGAAGGAGTGGTTCGACCTTGTCATGTTCGACAATTCCATCATTATTTGATGTTTTAACAAGTCCAGTGAAGGTAAAACTTGGCATATTTTTCATGTTTAGAGAGTTTGAAAAAGAGGCAGAAAAGAAAACTCCACTTTTTCCTTTTTGTATATAGTATCTTGAGTCTGAAAAGGTTGAAAATAATACTCAAAAGGACCCCTTGCCCTTGTTCGACTACAGTATTATTTTTTTGTAGATAGTCTATCTCAGCCCGAAAAAGGGTTAAACTTATACTGAGTAGATGTATTTACATTTATTTTTATGAGCTATAAAATACAAGTGCTTTTAAATCTTTTCATATTTTGGGAGTCTGAAAAGATCTGAAAGACGACTCCTCCTAGAGGAACAAGTGGTATAAAAGGTAGCAACTTGTGTCTTTCATGATGTAACTACTCAAAACATGCATAGGTCAAGAGGTTGGCTAATAATACCACTCATCATAGAGGTTCCCTTGGAAAGGTTAAAGCAACCAAGTGAAATCGTATGATCGGCCAAGCATATGGTGACGATGGAATGAGAAAACCAATGCTCATCTGGAAAAAACGGGTTGAAAAAAATTGCAATCACGAGAGGTAGGATGAGAATGGTTTCATTTTTATAAAATCTTGAAACAAGGGAAACTCTTCTTGAAATGGGTTTAATTTTTCACAATATTGAAACCTGAGAAAAAACTATGCTTGAGAGTGGTTTTATTTTTACACAAGCTTGAAATGAAGACAAACTATGCTTGGAATAAGTTTGCCTGCCCCCAACATAATGTCTCAATTTGAGGTACATGTCCTCCAAACTTCATTTCCTTCACCTAAGTAGACTACTAGTGGCTAACAGGTGGATGGAATGAAATTTCATTTACGAGATCAAATGAAAGACTCGACTGGGAATTTAAGATATTTAATCAAAGACTCTAATTGAAAGGGGGTTTGTTTAATTTTTTAATGAGCTTGACACAGTAAAAGAACTATGCTCATGAGACCTTGTTTCAATTTTTACCGAGCTTGACACAAGAAAACAAATTGTGCTCCAACACCTTATTTCATTTTTTTATGAGCTTGACACAAGACAAGGAACTCTGCTCCGAGAACCTTGTTTCATTTTTTAAGGAGCTTGACACAAGAAAAAGAACTCTGCTCTGAAGAACCTTGATCATGGCCCATAAGAGGCCATGGATTCCAAGAGGTTCTCCTCATACGGGAGAAAAATTCTATGGAATGGATTCATATCAATGGATCTAATGGAAATATCAAGCTCCAATTCCCCCAGTACATGATGCACTATATCACTAACTAGATCATCATTAGATGCAGGCATGAAACAGGTAACCACATAATTAACCTATGGCAAGGGTGATACCACTTGCATATAAGGAACACTTGGTGCATTAGGATGATTGGTAGTCAAATCAGGACCAAAAAATTAAAGTTGATTGATAGTCACAATCCTTCCATCATGCGGGAAGCACATCACTTGAAAGAGTGTGGACACAACAACGTTCATGTCATAAACATAGTCTCGCCCCAGGAGAACATTGAATTCCAAAGGGCCCCTGACAAACATAACATCAATATATACATTTTTTCACCCCAAGGTAAGAGGAAACTGAGGGGGGGTCCCTAAGGTTTGACTAGTTCTTATATTAAAATCTAACAGATTCAGAGCGACGAGCATAATTTGTGGGGAACCCAAATCTTTCCAAGCAATGGAGGATATAATACTAATAGAAGCTCCTTCATCTATAGCAATGTGATGGAAGTTATTATCATAATCCTTTACCACAATCTTAAAATTCATGTAAGAAGGGAGACTAGGTTCTTTCAATCGATTCCAATCAAAGCGAATGGTTTGTTTTCTTGGGGGGGGTTTTGTGGGAATGGGATAAATTCCCCCTTGTTCGATAGAATCATAAGAAACAAGAAGAACCCGAGCGGTATGAATTTCACTCTCTACAAGAAAGGTATGATCAACTAAATGGTGGAATCGAGTCAACAATTTTCTCAACTGATGGTTGGTCGAAAGAAAAGTCATGGGATTCACGTTCAGAGAGAGTAGGATTGACTAGAGATGGATTTTTATCAATCACTTCGTCAACTAGTGGAGGATTGGGAGAATGCTTCTGGTAACCATATAGAATTCATGGATGAGAAGTTTTAAGGTTTTCCAACACTTTTGAGGCTTCATCTAAATATGGAAAAAGGTGAATAGGATGATTCCCTTCACAAAACTTACAGGGTAAAGTGACTTTACACTTTTTCCCATGGACCTTACTATCACTAGTTGAGGGTTTGTCACCAACATTATATCCATAATATGATGAAAAAGGTTGATGTGAGCCTGTGGACCACACTTCTAATATCTTTGGAATACCAGGACAATTTCTAAGAAGGTAGTCACCCTTACATAACATGCAAGGGAATTTAGCTTTATGGGGTTGATTGGAAGATTTCTCCATACTAGTTGCATCGGTAGCAATGGTTGCTTACTTTCCCCCTTTCTTATTTGTATTCTTCTTCTTCATCCTTTTCTTCTTCTTCTTATCTCCTTCATTACTAGAATAAAGACTTTCACCAAGCGAAGAGGAAGAAAGAGAGGAGGAAACAATAGGTGAAGGAAAAGTGTCAACTTTAGGATCAACTTGAGGTTGATATTGTTCAGGTGGGGGAGAACTTGATTGATAAGAATTTTGTACATTTGGAACCATAGGAGTATAAAATAACCAATCTGGAAAACCAATGGTAAATCAAGGAAGGGACAATGTTTCCATATAAGGAGCACTAATATTTCCAAAAGGAGGAAAAGGACCATGGTTCCTATCATAAGGGTTTCCTTGATTGGTGGACTCGGGAACTGTTGCCATTAGTCTCAATCTAATATCCTCTAAGGATTTGTTCCATGGGGAGGATGTTATTCCACGGTCAATTGATAGATTTTAGAATTTAATGACACAAATAAAACAAAGGGGTAACTAGGCATAAATTTTTACCAAGCAACCGTGAAATACAATATACACTTTGGAGAGGCAAGGACTTAACGTGCATGGAAGAAATCTCCCTAAATGTTGTGTTTAGTGTATCATGATATACAATTTGTCCGACTCGATTACTTATGGCAAGGATAGAAACCTATAAGGGACTCCCAAAATATACTCGATAGTACATGGGATTATAGTACATAGTAGTGATGTCTAATGTGTAACCATTCTATGAGAGCGTTCCCATATACTTTTCATGTGTGGAGCGCCATCCAATATACCGGAAGGCACATGGAGAACAATCATATACACTTACGTATTTGGAATGGAATTTCACCCACGGGATGCAACACTGGAAACAACGAAAGCTCCTATGTTTAACGATGTCAGAACACATCTCTAGCCTAGACCTCTAAGTGTGTCCTTAAGTTTAAAATGCTCCTTAGGTTAATTGAGATGAATTTTAGAGTTGATGTTGAATTATGTTTTGAATTCAAGGCTCAAATATGGATGTCACCTGAACACACCTATGATGCAACTAATATGATAAAAATAACTATTTTCATTTTTTATGAAGGTTATCTAGTGTAGGGAAGAGATGCAAACAATGATGCAAAAATCAAATATGCAGCAAACAAGGGCTTCCTAACTAGATCTTTCAATTTCACTATTCCAACTCAATTCAAAGCATTCAACGATTTCAAACCATGATATGTAATCTATACACAATTCCTATGAAAACTATGCAAATGTAATCTATGCACAATTTCCTTTCCTATTGATAATTATAAATATGCAAATTTTATCTATGCAATAGAATTCTTTGAATCAAACATGAGAGGATTCCAATGAAATCAAACGTAATCTGAGATTTCAAGAACAAAGGACTCAAACTGAAATTGGGTGAAAATTCCAAAATCAAAAGAGATGTCAAAAATCAAAACCAATTAACAATCATACACAATTCAGGACCCCCCTTGCCCGATTGAGAGGGGGGGGTGGGGGGTTTGCAAAATTGAAAGAAAAAATATGAAATTTCACACTAGGTAATTCCAATTTCACACACAAAACCCTAGATGCAAATTCAAAGATTTTTCTTTTCAAGTCACTTAATTTTTTAATGTGATGAAAACTAATATTCAAATGTCCAATTATTGATTCAATTAAACTTCTCAAAATGAGGACTAGAACAAAAATTCATCCAAGCAATCAAAAATCAAATGAAACCATTTTTCAAGTGACCAAATGATAAGAATAAAGAAAAATTGAAACCAATTAGTATAAAAGGCAAAAAAACACAAATGTAAACTATATGGGAGTTTTAGAGAGATCACAAGACACTAAATACTCAAGGAAACTCAACTATAAGTGGTTTGATGAAAGAGAGGCTCAAAAACCAAGCCAAAAATTGTGCAAAAATAAGGACCAACGCTGGTGCAGAGAGGGCACTAGTGCTTTGAAACGATGGGACAACGTGGACTAGGGTGAGGTGCAACACTCTGTCATAGGCATTGGGCGAGCGTTGGGCTTGGGAAAGAGGTTTCCAGCGCAAAAATTGCAAAAGGGGTTGAATGAAGCCACTTCCTAGGTCTGTTCTTGGTTGTATGATGAAAAAAATGTTTTTTCAAGGAGGTAATAAAATACAAAGGACAAGGAAAACCACCAAGGGAATAATTTTTTCCCTAGTATGGTCGCCAATTTGTTATACGGTATTTAAAATTGTAGACAAAGGTATTTCCCATAGGTTTGGAGGTCAACCTAGAACAATAAGGAGACAAGGAACCCAATGCTTTTCCTTAAATTAAATAGATGACAGAGTGAGGCCTACCTAGAAACTATCACATGCTTCGCTCCTTTAGCTTGGAAGCTCCAATTCCAACTCCAATTTCCAAAATTAGATCATGCATAGTCAGATAACACAAGTCAATAAACTACGAGATGTATGTAGTATCATATAAATACTATATTCAATAGTTCAACATGGTATTGAAAAAGTGAAATAATGACATCACATATAAGAAAATAGAGAATTATTTGCATTAATATAAATGGAAGGAGATTACAACCATAAGTGGCAGTTGATCTTGTAGAAGAGCTCCTCCAAGTTGTTAAATCATCCTTTCCTTGTCACTATATGCACCTCCAATCACCCTATGCATGAATAACTACTTACTACAATAGCATAAGGGAAGAATCACTCTCCAAATCCAACCATTACCTCTTGTATATGAGAGGGTAAATATATAGGAGAAAGGGGTAAGTTGGGAGTTCTTATCTAATTACCATTTTAAGGTTTTAGATCCACCTTTGATGGAGGGATAGGATCAAAAGATAAGTGGTGAAAACTCCAAAGTAGGGTAGGATAAGATACTAATTCCAATCCAAGGTAATTAGTTGAAACAAATCCTAGAAACTCCTAGAAGGTGAAGCTTCTGAAATCATGATCATCCTCCCAGAATTCTAAAACCAACACAGGGGTAAAGGAAGGAAACATGTTGGTGACCAACGCTCGCCATAGTGGAGAAACATGTAGGTGAACGCACCCCAGTAACTTGCAGGGAGTGTTTTTCCTCATGTTAGGGTCCTATAAATATAGGATTCATAATTTTGAATTGACTTTTGATAGTCTTGTAAAATATGTACATACCTTGCTTTCTGCAAGTTGTTTTTCCACATTTTGAAAAAATCAAAAATCAAAAATCAAAAAGAGGGTAAAAAGTCCTAAAAGAAACATCAAAGGACTTAAAAAATATATAGACCCCAAAAGAAAAAAGATGAAAATAAAACATGAAAGTGTGCAAGTCCAAATGCCATTACTTTTTACTTTTTGCAAATGATTATGGCATAGTGTCAATAAATGCCATAATCCATGATGAGTTAAACTGTTTAAACTTGACTTTTCATGTTTTCAATTTCCATGTTTTAGATAGTGAATAAAGTTTTGTCAGACAGTTTAATCCTAACAAATCAGTAGATAGGTAGAGAATAATGAGGAGCTCATTAGTTTAATCTGAGCCCTCAGATGAAATAAGGTAGATTTAGATAGTTTTATTTCCTTAAAAGAATAAATGTTTCAAGGTTGCAAGTCTAAATGCACCTGCCAAAAGGAAGAAAAAATGTTAGAGTAATGTTGGGTAGGTAGAAAGAAGTGGGAAAAATCATGTAATATTCATCACCGGGAAAGAATCACTAACTTCCCTCCCCTTGTAGGTATTCAGTATTCTATACTTCTAGTCAAAGAGGCTCAGAGAATTTCTCTGACTTTTGTTGGAACCAGACCCAAGGCTCAGTGACTGGATAGTGGAAAATGTTGAATTCCTACGATAAAATCCCCATTACCATTATTTATCCCTCATTCATACATTTAAGTCATTTTCATAAGTAAATAATCATTCTTACTTAATGAAACTTAAAATCCCATTTAATTAACTTCCTTCATTTATAAAAATACAAAAACCCTCAAAAAACACTCTATCCTAAGTAAATTGGTGAAATGATGAAATAATAAGCTATGCTTTTATTTATTCAATCTACTTGGTTATTTAGTGTGTTTTTGTGTATTCCATCTCCCCTTGTCATATTAACTTCTAACTTAATTTATTAATTCCCTAAAAATACCTTATCCTATCTATATAATTCCCTTTATCTAAAATACCCCTAAAACCCACTATTATAAAGTTTTTAGACCAAAGTTAATATGCACATGCTAAATTAAAACCCAAATAAACACCATTTGGTCTAAAACTAACTTTAATTAAATACCCCGCCCCTTATGGTTATTAGACCATTCAAACAAGTCTAAAAACTATATAATAAAATAAATATTCAAAATGTGGCTTTCCACGCATATCCTATGTATTTGGCAATAAAATACGTTTACCTCGCTCATATCATTTTAGCCGAAGGGTGAAAAATGTTTTATCACTCTATAAAGTTGAAAAAAGGCTTGGAAACCCCGCACATACAACAATCTGCCTCTTTGCAAGAAAAATCATTTTTTTTTACCTAAGGCTAAGGTTAAAATGTCGCAAAACTTAAGCTTTTCCCTTTTCATTTTATAACCCTATCCCCGCTATGTAAAGCCCCTCCCTTTACATAGGTTAAACCATAGTTAAATCAACCTAATCCCGCCTCATGCACCTTCGCTTATATATAAAACTATTTTATATATAAAAACATCGTCATTTAACCCTTTTTTACCATATATATAACCCCGACTTTACATATATGAAACCTTTGATTAACTTCCAACGCCTATGTAAAGCCTGGTCCCACTATCTTTTTGCCTGCAGCTTTTAATCAAATTGTGACCCTTCGCTCCAATGCTCCAGATCCAATGGATCTTAATGATTATCACGCAGAAAAATCAAACGCTCATTCCAACACCAATCGAGCACGAAATGGGTTGTTTTGTCAATTCTGCCCCCAACGATGTGTCAATTTTTTGTTGGATCACGTTCGTTTGGGTAAAAACAGCTTACCGCCTGAACCCAACACGAAAACTACTGCCAGTTTCGCATTTGAAAATCTAAACCGCTCCCACCTTTTGATAGGACATGCATTTAATGCATCTATGATAAACAAAAATCAAAGTTAAAAACCTTTTGTTAAAACATTTCTTATGATTATTTGCGTGTTCTGAACTGTAAAAGAGCCCTAATCAACCGTGAAAAAACCCTTTTGATCAAAATTATCAACTTATACCCTAAGAAATTCAAAATTGACCATAGACTCCCCATTCAAGACCATAAAGCCATTCGACTACACTAGTAATCCGGACCAGACTTCAAATTCAACCGCAATTTCCTGAGAACCTTTCAAGAAGCCAAATACCTGCGGTTGAGGTATTTTTCGACTAGTTTAAACTTGGAAATTCCATTCAAAACCTTCTATAAAATAACCAGGTTTTTTATTAAGGATTTTTACCAAAGAAATTACCTAAAAAAGCCCAAAAAAGAGGCCAAATCCTGGCCAATTTTTCCGAGAAAGTTCTGAGTCCTAAAGAAGCACTTTTTTAGACTATTTCCTCAATTTGTGACCTCTAAAGATCAAATTTACATACAGAAAAGGATTTAAAGCCTTTAGATATCTTAAGAACCCCTTTTTATAGTCAAATCTATTCAGAAAACCCTCGTTTTCTGTCTTATCCCAGTTTATACCTTCTGATAAAGAAAATTCACTCCTACAAACAGTTTAAGCTTGCAGTAGTTAGTCCAAAATGACTAAAAAGCAAATCACGGTTAAACCTGGAGGTCCTAAATCAACCAAGCCTGGAGGATCCAAACCTCCTAAATCTATAACACCTAAATATGTTAAAGCTACTCCAACCCTCATAGCTAAATCCATTGTAACAGTAAATCCTCTCCAGCCACCTGTAGCTGCTGAAGAAACCCTTCCATTGATTGATATGGACTACAAGATTGTTGACCCTGTGGTAGAATTCAAACTTTTAGAAATACATAATTGGTGTTATGATAAGTACTTAGACAAATATGAAATGCCTATTTGGGAGACTCATCTGCCCCAATATATAGTTCCTTTGACTCATCCTGGACAAGACCTTGTTATATTGTGTCAAAATCATTATGAACCAGACCAGAGGGCCATTGTTAATGCAGAAAAATAAATCCTTTTTAATATTACAGTAGAATCGATAAATCAAATGCTGCAATTACAGTCAGATCCTCAATCAGTCCCCCTATCTATAGAATTTTTTACCTAGTTGTATTTAAGCCTGGATTTCCCAAAGAAGTTTATGATATTTCAAGACTTTATTCCTTCCCATGTTGACATTCCCAAGTTGAACCCTCCTTATTCCACTTCGAAATTTCCTAAAGGGTCTAGGCATATTATTTCAATGCTATCTTTTATACTGGTATACTTTACAGATGGATTCACTGATGAATCCATTCTTGGATTTCTATCTACCCTATCTCCAGGCCAACGTCTAGCACTCATTTTTTATAATGCCACATTCATCGCAGACATTATTCATCATCAGCTTACCAAACTACCTACTAAAGGGGTTTTCAGATACTCTTCATACTTGTTTCACTTGTTTTTATTTTTCCAAGCTAACAATTTTCCAATTGCATTGCAAAAGATGGACTTGGAAGGTAAGCCTTTTTATATTGTCTTCTATACTTCCTTGTTAAGGAAAAAGAATAGTGAATTCACTTATACAGATTTCTCAGACCTTTTCCTCCATCCAGCAATGAGCATTTTGTACAAATCAGAGTAGCCCAGGGTCAATGAGGAAATAAAGAGGATCTTACAACTATCATAATAGATTAAAATGGGAGACTGGTTTCTTTATGAAAAGCATACAGAGATAAGAATTTTTGGGTCCAACTTATTACCTTATAAGTTGCCAAAATACATGAATATGAGAGTTTTTGCATTGGAATATTTAAGACAGATTCTAAATTCTGACTCTATCAACTTCTTAGCTGCAAGGAAAAAGACTCTATTCAAGTTGAAGAATCAGATTGGTCCTTTCATCATAAATAACAGAGAGGCAGAAAAAGAGATCTCAAAGAGACTAGTAGAATTCAAATTCCAACAAAGTTTTCCATGGAACTATGATCCTCAAGGGATCCTTAGTAATTTAAGGGTAAAATGTAAACTTACACCCTTCATACATGAACCCAAGCCAGAAATTGAGAAATTTTCCAATCAAGAAGAATGGGTGGAAATCACACTGATAGATACAATCATAAATACAGGGTCAGCAGGACAAATGGTTACAACACAGGCCTTGGAATTTGTAAAGCCACTAGAGATTTCAACTAAAATAAGCAAAGAAGAAGGAACATATACAGCTAAAACAACTACAGAAACAAAATTCAAGCTGATTTACAATAAAAGGCTTAAATTCAGTTCCATAGGGAAAGAAAAGGTAATTGATGTTGAGGATACAAATGAGCCATAGGTAAATAACAGTGAAGCTACAGTGATAATCAATGAAACTCTTGCAGGGATTGAAAAAGATCAAACAACAGGTAAATATTATACTCAGATGATTGAGAAACAAAATATGGAGGCCTCTTCCTCACAGACGACTAAGGAAAAAGACTTAGATATCAAGGAAAAGTAAAAGCAAATAAAGCAGAAGAATGAGGAAATTAAATCAGAGATATATTCTCAAGCAAAAACCAGGGAATCAAAATAGGCTACTGATAGCCTTTGACTATTCTACAAACAAAATGATTATGTCATTTCTACAACCAACTGCTTTAACACCAAAGACAGTGGCAGATTATAAAAAGGTGGAGTTTGAATTAGACACTGAAAATGTTCATGAGCTAGACCAAATTGAATTCCACAGACATAGCTCTAAAATGTTATATTCAACTGTAGTGACAAAGGCAACTAGTGCTACCAAGTTGCAAAATACTATTCTTAACATGTAAGATCAAATGAAGCTAGACAAAGGATATTTATATGCAAAAGACCTAAGGATTAAAGCCTTAGAGGATTTGATTATACAAGTGGGATATGATCTCTCAAATATGCAGGCAGCAGAATTGTGGATCAAGAAAAAGAATGATGATATTGCAGCTTTGAGGAAAGAGCTTAAGCTTACTCAAAGTGAGCACCCACAGACTAAAGAAATCCTTCAAGAGCAAAGTGAAAAAGAAGAGATGATGAAACTCATCCTTAAACTAACTTCTCAAATCAAAGAAATGTAATCTGAAATGGACCATCTTGTCCAAGAGAAGGAAAATGTAAAAGAGACTGACACTCCTATCATTCCTTCAGTGATACCAGTGATTACCACAGCAGTGGCATCCACCTTAGGAGAAAAGCTAGCACCAAAGGAACTACTGGAAACTACAGTGCAATGAGTTCAACTACTACTTCAAACACAGATTCTTCTACAACACAGGTGCAACAAGCATATGGAGCAGGTCAGATTGTGAAGGCTATGGAGGTGTTGTCTTTGAAAAATAATGAAATCAATAGCCTAAAGAAAATTATTGAAAATATTGAATCCAAAAATAAGTTAGCTCAAATAAATGATAAAATCCATGAGCAGAAGGCAATTAGACTTGGAGAGAAAATCAAGGGCTTACAAAAAGAGCTAACGTTCACTGAACAAATTTCATTTGTCAAGAATCATCTATGGACAAACATAATTGAGGCCATTCACACTCAATGGCCTTCAATTCAGATTATATATGAGCAAAGAGACTTATTGTTAGCAGCTCAGGTAGAGATTCAGAAGACCAAGGATGAGCTAACTGATAAGCCAACTCAGGCTTTAAAACTCATCATATTCCTGAATAGCAAGAACAACGTAGAATTGGAAGAGTTACAGATACTGGATAGAACAGAGACCATTTTACATATTAAAAAGGTAGTAACAAAGAAAAAATTGATGAACTACCTAGAAGAGAAGTGTGAAACAATGAACATTGCCATAACAAAGTTTATGGTGAAATATACAAATTTGAGACAGAAGGGTTTGCCAGACATTCATGTCTTCAATGAAAAACTAATGCCCTAGAAATATTATGTTAACAAAATCAAGGAATTTTCCAAGGGGCAAGTCAGCGAACCATTGCCACAAGGCACACCTGCAGGTAAAGTCCTTCTTCAGCACTTTGAAGATTTGTTCTTTCTTCAACATGAGATCAAACATATTTTTGTGTTTAAACCCAATTTTGCTAAATACACGGAGGCAGATGAGAATTTTAGAAAGCTGAAGAATGTGAAAATTCCCAGTGAAGAACAGTGGCAAGCATTTACAGATTTAATGTGAAAATGAGAGGTAAAACAGTGAAGAAATTACCTTGAAAACAGTCAAGAAGAAACAGTAAACAAAAGGATAGTCTGCTGATTTTTACTGCAAAAAGATATATTTTTACAGCAGTAAAACCGTGGAAATATCAGTCAAAAGTATATCAGATTTAAAGGGCAGCGTTAAAGAGTATCAGCTAAGGAAACTCAAGTGAGGATATTTTCCAGCAGCCAGAAAAGCAGGACAGCTAATCACTCAAAAGCTCCTTGTTAGATAAAGTAGTTCTATTTATTTTGGATAAGAGGACAGCTTGGTGATTTGTTAAGCAGCTGTCCCTCTTATTTTGTAAAGATATTTTCTATTTCCTAAAGATATTCCTAGATGTCTCCTAGGATATTTGTAACTACATTTTTTATAAATACTTCTACATTTGAAGTATTGAGTGTGGAATAAAATTGATAGACTTTACTATAGACTTTTTTTGCTGAACATTGGAGGCTATTATGTGTTGATTTCGAAGTAGCAGACTGGACAAAGCTAATCTGGCATCATAATTCAGGATCCTTGTGATAAGTTGATGAGTGAAGTACTTTCTTCTTGTCATTGTTTCCTTTCTTGATTTTCATGCAATTCATAATATGTTTGTTCTATCTTAATGTGTAACTAGGAATATTACTAGAGGCTAGTCCTATACTCCCTGTTTTTAACTAGTTACCATTTTAATGTTTTTCTGTTGATTTCCAGTGTTAGGAATTCTTAATTGCTCCTACTCTCGTTTGACCCCTGCCTCCTTCTTCCATTTTCTAGATCAAAGGATCCTGCATAGCCCTTTATCCTGATCATACCATTTCACCCAAAAAACACTTTTCCAAATCTCTAAGGGTTATCTATCTTGCCCTGAATACATTTTTATCTTTTTGGCCTTGACTTCTAGTGCTGCTAGCTAGATTTAGACTCCATAGCCCAATGGACAAGTAGATTTCTCTCTAGTTTACCTCTAAGTGTTTTTTTCCCACCAAAACCTTTAAAAACAAAACCAATTGTTCTATCATAACTAGCCTAAAAACATAAATAAAAAACATAAATAAATTTTAAAGAGAGAGCCCTCTCTGAATTTTAGGAAGGCTAGATCCTAGGATTTGAAGTAGGTTTGTGGTTACCTCTAGTTTTCTTAGACTAAAAACTCAAATCCCACAACTTAAGAAATTACTAGAGTGATAACATACTGGCGACCATACTGGGGAACTAACCAATCTCTAGTCTTAAATTTAGTCTTAAAGGAAGATATTTTAATTATATTTTTACTTTAAGATTATTTTTATAGGTTGTGGGTATTCAAAACAGTCATTCTGGCTTCTAGGAAAACCTACTATACCAGGTCTAACCTAGATCCTAAGCCTGCAATTATAGTAGATAACCCAAAACAGGTTGGAAAAAAGAAAAAACAAATTGTTAATTTAGAGACCGAAGTACCATTAAGAAAAGCCAATTCCTTACCCAAAGAGTTAGTGAGTTTGAATGATATTGATTTTGATCTGAAGTTTGAATATTCATTGTTTAAAACTAAATCTGAAACTGGTTTGAAAAATACTATTATAGATCCTGTTTTCCTTTCATTTTTGAATGCAAAACAAAAAAATATTTCAGTAGGAACAAAGTCAAATAAATCTGAAAATAAAAATACAGTTGAAAAGATTAAGGTTTCATTGATTAAATATATTAATGAAGCTATTGAATTAGCTCATTTATTTTCTTACATAAA
Organism: Pinus albicaulis; assembly: GCA_034641835.2. Classification (NCBI taxonomy): domain Eukaryota; kingdom Viridiplantae; phylum Streptophyta; class Pinopsida; order Pinales; family Pinaceae; genus Pinus; species Pinus albicaulis. The sequence continues at coordinate 1,083,480,550 of CM076580.1, read as the reverse complement.
ACCTCCAGTTTCTCAATTGCACACAAAAATAATACCAACAACAGATTCATATTTATATGTTGTCACTTCATTTATAGATAATTCTGCAAGTTCATCCACAGACCATTTCATTCCTAAGTTTCCTTTGCATCCTAGGATATTATTTACTTCATCCAATCAATCCACTTCATCCACTACTTTGCATTCAGATTTTATAAACACCACATCTTTATTTCCCAGCAATTCCATTTACATACAATCTTCTTTTCCTAGCTCTTCAACTACATTTGTTAATTCATCAGCTACCATATCCGACACTGCCCCTATCATTACTGTTATACCTCCCAATTCAACAAAGCTTCAAGCCATGGCTACTAGGTATGTTCCCCTTATTTTACCCGAAAACCTCCATGATATGCCTCAAGATTACCAAAAAAATGTACCACTGTTTGATGGCCTTTCACAGTATACTACTGAACAACATGTAACTAAAATGACATATTACTGTGAAATTTATGAAATTGATGAGTCAGATGTCCAGATGACGTTATTTTCCCAAAGTTTGACAGGATAAATTAAAAAATGGTTCAAAAACTTAGCTGTTGGTATTATAGATGATTTAGTTGCATTTCATAGAACATTTTTAAATAAATGGGAAAAGAAAAAGAACCCCCTTCAAATTTTGTTGGAGTTTGATGCTTTGAAAATATCTCCTAATGAGTCTGACCAAGACTATTGCACTAGGTATAACAGTGTCTATAATTCTATTCCTGCAGCTCTTAAATATACACCTTATTCTGTTCTGCTCAAATTCCCTGATGGATTTGATGCAGATATGGCCTATCAATTAATAGAAAGAGATGATGAAACCTTAGAACAGATGCAATTAGACGTTGTTAGTGTAGAAATTAACAATTTAGCTAGGAAGGCTAGACTTAGAAATGAAAGAAGAGTTACAATTAAAGAAGAAAGTTCAAACTTAGATGTTAAATTAGATTTCGTTGCTAAAACTTTAGAAAGGATGGTATAAATATTAGATAATTTAGATAGAAAACCTCAATGGGATAATCAACCTCAGATCAAAAATCCCAATTTTAGAAAAAGAATAACCCTGGAAAAGCTAAAGAAGTTGCTCTAGACCAAAACATTAGGCCCCCATTTCAAGAGAAATATGCTGGAAGTTCTCAAAATAATGATGAAGATGAGGATGACATCAATCATCTAATGGGAATAGATGAAAACAACACCTTTTTCCTCACTCGGGAATATTTGGAACTATTTGAGCTTCAACAACTCAAATTAAACTCCAGTGAATCCTTTGATTACAAACAAGGTTATGACTTTGCTATTAATGAAATTCACAGTCAGTATAACCTTAGACATAAGAAAAATAATGATTCTTCTACAAAAAACAATTCCCAAAATCAAAACAAGAAAAATGTAGAAGCCCCAAAAACAAAAGTTTTGCAAATTCTCCCAAGGGAAAATAAGAAAAATTCCAATCCTTCCTGTCCTAAAAAACCATCAAGTCCCAAAATTGTTGATATTACTGATGAAGTAGCTCAGTCTTCTAAATATGCACAAAAAGATAATACTCCTAAAGCTTCCAATTCAGTAAAAACAAAAAATTTTGATCCTCAAAATATTTCTGCTGATTCTAAATCACCAAATCCTAGAACAGATAGTTCCAGAACACCTGCTGATAATTCTAAGTCTGATAAAATTTCTGCTACCACACAAACAGTCCCTGAGAATAAAATTAAAAGCAGCAAAACTCAAGAAACTCAGACAGAGAATGCCAATACAATTGAAAATAGAAATAAAACTGTTGAAAACCAAGAAAAACCAACTCAGATTACATATACTAAAGATGAATTAGTTCAAATTAGTAAATCTCAACCCTCATTCAATATTTAGTCTGAAATTGCTAAGTTAAAAATACCTATTCCTTTAACAGAATTGGTTAAAAATGACTTATACAAATCAACTATAACTGAAACTTTGAATATGAATGATGGTGAAGATGCCATTAATTTGAACGATGATCAACCTGAGTTGATTTTTGGCCCTGATGTGAATGGAAAGCATCCAGATGGATTAGTCCCTCCTTTCTATATCAGTCTCACCTGTAGAAATTTGAATAACTGTTAAATTATTCACCGAGATTATCCTGATCACACACTATTTGAGCTTCATGCATAATACATAACCTCTTCTATCTATTGATCATCAATTTGCGGAAATATAAACAATCGCATGCGCACATTAAAACCATAAACAATCACACATATAAACACAGTATTTATGGGAAAGCTTAAAGATGAAAACCCCCAACTATCTGTATATTATAATGATAGATATCATGTAACAATCATTGTAAAAACTCCTCACAAGCTCTCAGTACAATCTCCAATTGTTACACACTACACAAGCTCAGATCATACAAAACACATGCTCCAATCTGCTCCACCTGTTAGCCAGCCTCTACTGCGCAATCCAATATGGATAATTACCAGATCTAGGTTCAAATCCCACTGGTATGTACTGCGCAATCCTCATTGGCTTATCCATCAATGTGTGTGCAAATCTCATGCACCAATATAGTCACAACTGATAGTCACACTTGCTCTTTCACCTACCTCTTCACTGGTCTCCATTGAAACTGTCCATGCACTGAAGTTAACTAATGTATTATTTAGTTGATTTATGAGTTTACAATTAGTGAATTAATTAATAATTAATTCACACCACTCTCACTAATTGTATCAATCAGTTAGACTAGATACAACTAGCTCAACTAAGTTAAACTGAACACAACTCCATTAACTGTCTCATCAACTCCACCAAACTCTGTCACATGAGTTCTAACCGAAGTCAACCATGAAATAGCTCCACTAAACCCTAGGAATAGCGTAATTCCTTCTGTCAGCTGCATGTGCCACATCCAGGCATCAAACTGAAGTGCTCCAAGAGGACAAGATAATGTTTAGAGTCCAAATATTATTAAGAGCTAATAATATTCGACATATCTATTTTTAGACTGGCAATCTAAAAATAGATTCCGCCCAGTATGTCTAAAAATAGAAGTCCATCTATTTTTTCCCGACTTGACCAACCATCCACAAATAGCATCCTACAACTCATAGAACATGATCCATATGTCTAAAAATAGACATAGTCTAAAAATAGACTTTGCGCCAAAAATACCCTGCGGGCCCACTTAGTGAAGGCGACTCCTTTCCACTAAGCTCATCATCTTGTTGTAATCTCAACACTCCCTCTCAACAAGATATGGATTATCTGCAACCCCTATCCTGCCCCTGTGGTATTCGAATTTTCTCCTGGTGAGCGCCTTCGTCAAGATATCAGCATCCTGAGCCTCCGTGGGAATGTGTGAAAGTAACATGATCTTCCGCTGCACACAATCTCTGATATGATGATATCCTATGTCAATGTGTTTAGATCTATCATGAAATACTAGATTAACTGAGAGTTTGATGCAACTCTGATTATCACAATATATCACAGTACGATCTAAGTGTGAACTGAACAACCTGACTAGGATCTTCCTCATTTATATAGCCTCGCATGCAGCCAAACTTGCTGCCATGTACTCATCCTCCGCTGAACTGAGTGCCACGGATCTCTGTTTCCTGATGTACCAAGAAACTGCTGTAGACTTGATACTGAAAATCCCTCCAGATGTGCTCTTTCTGTCCGTTGGGCTCCCTGCCCAATCTGCATCCATGAAGCCATGCAGCTTCACCTCATCCGACTATCTGTACCATAATCCATATCCTGATGTGCCCCTGAGATATCTCAGGACATGCTTTCCTGCCTTCCAAAAGAGCTTGGTAGTCTTAACCATAGCTTGTGAAAGCTGGTTAACAACATAGCATATGCTCGGTCGTGTATTTACTAGATACATGAGCGAACCAACCAACTGTCGATAAACAGTGGCATCCACTACCTCTGCTGATGTAGCATCCTCTTTCCTCTAACCACCAGGAAGAGGAGTACCGTCAGGGCTTGCGAAACATGCATGTTGAACTTCTCCCGCATCCAACGGGTGGCTTACCCGACAAACAAACAACCAAACAAAAGACACCATCGTTGAGAAATTTCTAATCTCAGAAATGGAAATAATGAAAGAGGCCCAAGTCCTTCATCTCAAACTCCTTTGCAAGATCTGCCTTGCATGAGTGTATCAACAGTTCATCACCTATTAGTATCAAATCATCTACATAAAGTACAATGATCAGCAACTTACCCTCCACCACAATCTGGTATAGGTTCGGATCCACCTCACTCTTGGCAAAACCAAGTCCGGTGAAATAACTGTCTATCCATGTGTACCAAGCACGAGGTGCTTGTTTCAACCCATATAGCGCTCTCTTCAGCCGGCACACATGCGACTCGCTGCTGAAGATCTCAAAACCTTTGGGTTGCTCTATGTACACCTCCTCCTCGATCACTCCATTGAGGAACGCAGTCTTCACATCCATCCGATGAATGTGCCACCCCATCTGCGCTGAGAGAGCAAGAATCGTCTGTATGGAAGAATACCTTGCGACAGGTGCAAAGGTTTCCTCATAATCGATCCCCTCAATCTGTGAGAAGCCTCGGGCAACAAATATTGCCTTGTACTTCTCCACACTCCCGCCGCCCGTTCCGGCTTCACTTTGTAGATCCATCTCGAACCCACCACTGATTTCCTCCGGCCTTGGGACAATTTCATGCATTGTTTCTGACAATCGAATCATACTCTTCCACCATGGCATCTACCCATGCGGGATCCTCCACAGCTTCCTCGAAAGAGGATGGCTCTGTCACGATACACTTGCTCACAAGAGCCATGTATCCAGTATACCCGTTAGGTGACTATCTCTGTCTGCGCTGTGATGTAGGTGCTCCTACAACCTTCTCTACATCTTGAGCCAATCGCTCAGCTTCTGTAGTGTGCTTCCTTCCTTTGATGGTTGGCGCTGCATGAGTGATTTTCTTCCACTCCATGAACCTCATCTTGTGGCTGATCCACATCCTGAGACTCATCCTTAGGAACTAATAGCTCCTCATCTGCATGCAAGTGCAGTTCCCTCTCAAGCGAACACTTCATGGCTTTCTCCTCCTAAAATTTGATATCCCGTCGCACAACAGTCTTGCGACTATCTGGAAAATACACACGATAGTTGTGGGGCATATCAGTGTACCCCACAAATATCCCAACCTCTGCGGTCGGCTCCAACTTCTTCCTGGCATCCTTCATCACATGAATGTAAACAGGTGAACCAAAAATCCTCAAATGGGACATATCAGGCTTCTTACCAGAAAATGCCTCCTCTAGTGTACTCATGCCAAGTATCCTGTGAGGACAATGGTTCTGCACATATACTGCAGTATTGCATGCCTCCACCCACAAGTGAATGGGTAGGCCCTGATCATGCAACATTTCCCGTGCAGCACCCACGATCGTTCTGTTCTTTCGCTCAGCAACCCCGTTCTGTTGTGGGTTATGAGGTGCTATGAGCTCTCTTCGAATTCCTTCTGCGCTGCAAAAGTCCTTGAATTCACCACCATTGCCGCTCCTAAGAGCCTTCACCTGCTTCCCCGATTCTTTCTCCACCAGCGCCTTGAACTCACAAAATTTTGAGTATGTCTCGCTCTTCTTCTGCATGAAGAAGATCCAGCACTTACGAGAAAAATCATCAACAAATATCACATAATACCTGTGCTTTGTTGTCGAAGCTACTGAGAAAGGTCCACACACGTCTGTGTGAATTCTCTCAAGGATCATCGTGGCGTGACTATCCTTCTCGTGAGAGGTGGCTTTCACAAATTTTCCCAAGGTACACCCCTTGCACTTATCTGACTGCACAAGAGTGCCTTTAGGAAGCCCAGTAGAAATCTGCTACAGTATCTTCAAAGCTCCATGGTGAAGGTGGCCCAACCTCCGGTGCCACAACTCGCCATCATCCCGACTCACCACTCCTTCTGCCTTGCCTGCCATTGCTGCGTAGCCATCTACCTGCAATTGATAAAGGATGTTAACTTGAACCCCTATCCTCTGGGTCTCACCAGTTGCCTTACTGTGTAGGAAATCCTTTCCCTCGCTAAAGAAAACATCATATCCCTTGTCTTCTAACATCACCACAGAGATAAGATTCTTCTTCAATCCTGGAACATGCATCACTTCCTTCAATACAAAGGGTTTACCAGACTCCCTCTGAAAGGAAATGGTACCGATACCGGTTGCACTGTATCTACCATCATCGCCCATCTTGATGTGCACGCCAAGATCTTTTTCATCCAGATCAGTAAACAAATCTCGATCTCCTGTCATGTGAAAAGACACACCATTGTCCAGAAACCACATTGATCCCGCCACACCTGAGACCAAGCATGTGATTAGCAAAAAATGCAGCTCAAACTGCAAGGCTAAGGCCTCTATTGCGTATCCAACAGCCCCTCGCTATTTTTTCTTTCTTCTCGCGGACAATTTGCAGCATACAATGTCCGTGCTGGTGACAAGAAAGCGCTCACCTGGACATGTCCTCGCTTTCGCTTTCGCATCGGAAATGCAGCTTTCTTCTTTCCTTTTGCTTGCAGCTGGGGTGCCAGCACCCTCTTCATCGCAGTTCCTCGATGAAGATCCATCCCCTCGTCTCCGCCTTATCTCCTTGCACAAGATCCGACCAAAGTTGCTCCCATCCCGGAAATTTCTCCCGACCATTGACAGAGTCCTGATAGGAATGCCAACTCTTCGGAAGCCCAAGGAGAGCCAAGCTCACCAAGTCCTCATCATCAACAGTCACCCCCACACTTCCCAGCTCATCCCTGCATTGGATGAACTTCGTGAGGTACTTGGGCATACTGTCGCCTTTCTCCATATTTATGTTTCTGAGTTTATCCTTGAGCGCCAACTTCCTCTGGTCGCTCTTGCTTTGGAATAAATCTGTCAAGCCTTTCCACATCAAGAATGGAGAAGCCTTACCATGCAGGTTGGACACTATGTGATCCTTCACACCTTCCAACAGAATCCTTCAACACTTTGCTGTCTTCTTTTGCCATGCGTCAAGTACAAAAACATCAGTAGAAGTAGGCTTTGGGACTTCAGCATCTATGAACTCCTTCAACCCATTGTCATCTAGCACCTCTTCCATCCTGTCCTTCCATGAAATATAATTCAAGCTTCCCTCAAGGGCATACTCCAATCACAATCCGTTGAAAGACATCTCAACTTTGACACCAAGAAAACACTGCTGCAAATTCGAATTCCACCAGCACAAAACTCAACCGCTTCAATGTTTTGCAATTGCTCCAATGATCAATATCGCTCTGATACCATGTATAAATTTGAATAACTGTTAAATTATTCACCGATATTATCCTGATCACACACTATTTGAGCTTCATGCATAATACATAACCTCTTCTACTATTGATCATCAATTTGCGGAAATATAAACAATCACATGCGCACATTAAAACCATAAACAATCACACATATAAACATAGTATTTATGGGAAAGCTTAAAGCTGAAAACCCCCAAATATCTGTATATTATAATGATATAGATCATGTAAAAATAATTGTACAAACTCCTCACAATCTCTCAGTACAATCTCCAATTGTTACACACTACACAAGCTCAGATCTAGCAAAACACATGCTCCAATCTGCTCCACCTGTTAGTCTGCCTCTACTGCGCAATCCAAGATGAATAATTTACTAGATCCAGGTTCAAATCCCACTGGTATGTACTGCACAATCCTCATTGGCTTCTCCATCAATGTGTGTGCAAATCTCATGCACCAGTATAGTCACAACTGATAGTCACACTTGCTCTTTCACCTACCTCTTCACTGGTCTCCACTGAAACTGTCCATGCACTGCAGTTAACTGATGTATTCTTTAGTTGATTTATTATTTTATAATTAGTGAATTAATTAATAATTAATTCACACCACTCTCACTAATTTTATCAATCAGTTAGACTAGATAAAACTAGCTCAACTAAGTTAAACTGAACACAACTCCATTAACTGTCTCGTCAACTCCACCAAACTCTGTCACATGAGTTCTAACTGAATTCAACCATGCAATATCTCCACTAAACCCTAGGAATAGCGTAATTCCTTCTGTCAGCTGAATGTGCCACATCTAGGCATCAAACTGAAGTGCTCCAAGAGGATAAGATAATGTTTAGAGTCCAAATATTATTAAGAGCTAATAATATTCGACATATCTATTTTTAGACTAGCAATCTAAAAATAGATTCTGCCGAGTATGTCTAAAAATATAAGTCCATATATTTTTCCCGACTTGACTAACCATCCACAAATAGCATCCTGAAACTCATAGAACATGATCCATATGTCTAAAAATAGACATAGTCTAAAAATAGACTTTGCGCCAAAAATACCCTGCGAGCCCACTTAGTGAAGGCGACTCCTTTCCACTAAGCTCATCATCTTGTTGCAATATTAACATCACCATCCATCATCATATTTTACACAACGCTATGTTAGATTCAGGAGCTTCCCATAATTTAATGCCCAAAGCTATCATGGAAACTCTTAATCTAGAAATAACCAGGCCTTATAAAAAAAAAAATCTCATTTGATTCTAGAAAAGTTAAGTGTTTAGGATTAATTAAAGACTTATGTGTGAATTTAGTTCAGTACCCTGGTAAGAGTATGGTGATGGACATTGTAGTAGCTGACATACCACTAAATTATGGTATGCTTCTTTCTCGCTCATGGGGAGAAAAGTTGCAGGGATCTCTATAATTGGACATGAGCTATGCTACAATATCAGTGTTTGGTCAACCCAAAAATATATATAGGGAAAATTTAATGAAATTAATGGTTAGTAGTGCTGAGAGATCCATAAATTACCCCATTTATTCTACACCAACTGACCTTGACTCTTTTATTTTTTGTAAACTCTGATAACGATGAAATCCAAACTGAACTGATTGATAAAAAACCAAAACCAAACAATGAAAACATATTTCATGAGTCCCTTTGGAACTTAGGCTTTGATGGCTCTGTGAAAAAATCAGGTGCAGGAGCAGGAGTATGGATTACAAATATGGAAACTAATCATTCATAAGGACATGCCTTCAGACTCAACTTCAAATTTACCAACAACATGGCAAAGTATGAGGCACTTATTCTAGGCATCCAGATCATTAGAAAATTAGGAGGAAAAAGAATACTAATCATGGGATATTCGGAATTAATCATAAAGCAAATAAATGGAGATTATTCTATTTATAATCCTAGACTATCCAGATACAGAGAGACAGCCATTGATTTAACTGAAGATTTATTGGAATGCAATTTTGCTTCTATACCCAGAAAACAAAACATTCAAGCACATTTTCTAGCAACTTTTTCTAGTACTTGTAACTTACCATTCCAACCAACTCATAGGTATATTGATAAGGTTAAACATAGACCAATTATCCCAGAAAACCTCAAGTACTGGCAGATTTTCTCTCAGGATGAATAGATTTACCATTTTTTGAATAATGAGGAAGAATTTCAAAATTGTAAAATATATACAGACTGTAATATAGATTTAGATTCTAATTGTGAAATAAATAACATAGATGTACATAAATTTTAACAAACCAACTGTATTTACTCAAACTGATATAAATAACTTGGAGAATATAGATGTTGAGCAAATCATTGAAGAAGAAATTGACATGTTAGATTTGAAAGATAACTTTTTTCCTAAATGTTTAACCCCTTTGGAAGACCTTTTTTATTCCAATGATGTGCCTAAAAAGCCAAAAATGGAACTAGTTAGGTCTGACATTGAGGAATGTAACATTGGGACAGAATTAAAACCAAAAATTATTAAATTGTCAAAATATTTACCTCAACAAGAAAAGGAACAATACATTGATCTTTTAAAGGAATATCAAGAATCTATGTTTGCTTGGAGTTATGAAGATCTTAAAGCTTATGACACAGGAATAATCCAACACAAAATTCCCATAAAAGATGATCAGAAGCCATTCAAACAAAAATTGAGGAGAATTAATCATGTTCTATTACCTTTGATAGAAAAGGAAGTAAAACGCATGTATGATGTTCAAATTATTGCAACAATTAGATTTTTTGATTGGGTTTCAAACCTAGTACCAGCAAGAAAGAAAAAAAGTGAAATTAGGTTATGTGTCGACTTTAGAAATCTTAACAAAGTGTCTTTAAAGGATAATTACCCTTTACCAAAGATGGATCATATATTACAAAGGGTAGTTGGTTCCTCTAGAATTTATTTGTTATATGGTTTTCCAGGATACAACCATATTTTTGTTCAAAAGAAAGACCAAGCTAAAATAGCTTTTACCACTCCTTAGGGCACATTCATGTATGTGAAAATGCCCTTTGATCTGATGAATGCAGGAGCAACTTTTTAGAGAGCTATGGATATAGCCTTTGCAAAGGAGATTCATGAATTCTTGGTAATTTTTCTAGATGACATTACTGTATTTTCCAAAACAAATAATGAACACTTGGATCATTTGAGACAGGTCTTTATTAAATGTAGGAAATTTGGCATCTCTTTAAATCCCAAGAAAACCCTCTTTGGACTAGAGGAAGGTAAGTTACTATGACATATAATTTCAAAAGAAGGAATAAGAATTGATCCTACTAGGATAGAAGCAATTTTGAACATTCATCCACCTAGAAATATCAAAGAATTACAAGATTTCTTAGGTAAAATTAACTTTTTGAGAAGATTTATTTCAAACTTAGTTGAAATCATTAGAGAATTGAACAATATGCTCAAAAAAGACTCAACTTTAAAATGGACAGTTGAAGCCAAACAATCATTTGATTCCATAAAATAGGCTTTAACTAAAACACCAGTCTTAATCAGTCCAGATTTCAAGAAAGACTTTATAATTTTTTCTTTTGCATCAGAACATACCATTGCTGCAGTTTTACTACAGAAGAACGATCAAGGTTTTGAACAGCCTATATCTTTTTTCAATAAGACTCTTAGAGATGCACCTCTAAAATATAACATAATGGAGAAACAAGCCTTAGCCTTGGTTAAAGCTATAAAAGATTTCAGATTCTACATTCTTTATTCCCACATAATTGCCTATGTCCCTAATTTTGTATTTAAAGACATTCTTACTCAAGATGGCCCTAATGGAAGAAGAGGTAAGTGGATTGCCACTATCCTAGAATATGACATAGAAATCAAACCAACAAACAAGGATTAGCTAGATTAATGGCTGAATCCAACTGCAATGCATTAGACATAAATTTTATTGCTCAGATTGATGACCAGGAAGAGATGGCGACTCCAATGATCAGTGAAGCCTTTCTAGATTCACCTTGGTACTCAGATATTATCTTTGTACTTACAAACTTACAAGTTCCTCCTGGATTATCAAGGACAAAACCCAGATTTCTTAAACTTAAAGCAATGAGATTTTGTATTTTAGATAATGTGCTTTTTTGGAAATAACATAGTGGGATATTAATAAATTGTTTACTAAAAGCATAAGCTAATAAAATTCTTGAAGAATTTCATGCATGTGACTGTGGAGGGCATTTATATTGGAAAAGTACTGCAGATAAGATCCTCAGAGCTAGTTTTCACTGGCCTACCTTATTTGCTAATGTTAAGAAATTTGTTACTTCATGTCACAAATGTCAAATTTTTGAAGGAAAAAAGAAGTTATTACCTTTACCCTTAAAGCCAATTTCAACTGAGATGCCATTTCAACAATGGGGTTTAGACTTCATTGGAGAAATTCACCCCCCATCCTCTGGGCAACATAAGTGGATTTTGACTTCCACATATTACTTTACTAAGTTGATTGAAGCCATTCCTAACATACAAGCCACTGACACTGTCATTATCTCTTTCATAGAAACCAACCTTTTATCTAGATTTGGATGCCCTCAGAAAATAATTACTGATAATGCAGCAACATTTAAATCTAAGAAAATGATTTCCTTTTGTCACAAGTATCATATTACCCTAGGCCACTCTATTGTTTATTACCCTCAGGATAATGGCATAGCTGAATCTTCAAACAAAAGCCTTGTAAATATCATCAAAAAATTACTTGAAGATAACAAAAATACTTGGAATAAAAAGTTAGTCTATGCCTTATGGGAAGATAGACTTGCCACCAAAAAGTCAATTGGCACTTCTCCTTATCAATTTGTTTATGGGATGGATTCAGTTTTCCCATCATCCTTAGGTGTTCCAATAATGAAGATCATTCAAGAATCACAAGTGGAAATCAATGATATACAAAGGAGGATAAATCAAACTATTCATCTACAACAAACAAGGGAAGAAGTCTATGAGAAATCACAAGTCATTCATGATAAAATCAAGGAAATTTTTGATAAAAGAAGTAAAGAAGGTGACTTTTACATTGGAGATCATGTGTTGAAGTGGGATTTCAGGAGAGGGGACAAAGGTAAGCATGGAAATTTTGACTTTCTATGGAAAGGACCTTATGTAATTTATGGATATAGGGGTAACAATTCTTTCTTCATCAAAGATTTGGATGGAACAGATATTCAAGAAGGACCAGTTAATGGTAGAATGCTCAAACACTACTATTCTTTTGAGTTAACCAATAGTTAGTCTGAGTTACTTTTTACACCATTGTAAATATCCATTGAAGTTTAGATTGGATTGGATATTTTCTTTCCAGAGTTGAAGCCCAGAGAGAAGTCCCTAAGCTTTGAAGAGAAAAATATCATAAATATGATTTTTTGAAGAAAGAAAAAGACAATTACTGGATCATCATGGTCAAAATTGAAGGCTACTAGTCTTAGAGTTCTTGACATTTCACCAGGAAATGCCATCCCCATGTGAAGCCACAGTTAGGGTCCTATAAATATAGGATTCATAATTTGGAATTGACTTTTGATAGTCTTGTAAAATATGTACATACTTTGCTTTCTGCAAGTAGTTTTCCCATATTTTGAAAAAATTAAAAATAAAAAATAAAAAAGAGGGTAAAAATTCTTAAAAGAAACATCAAAGGACTTAAAAAATATATAGACCTCAAAAGAAAAAAGATGAAAATAAAACATGAAAGTGTGCAAGTCCAAATGCCACTACTATTTACTTTTTGCAAATGATTATGGCAAAGTGTCAATAAATGCCATAATCCATGATGAGTTAAACTGTTTAAACTTGACTTGTCATGTTTTCAATTTCATGTTTTATATAGTGAATAAAGTTTTGTCAGACAGTTTAATCCTGACAAATCAGTAGATATGTAGAGAATAATGAGGAGCTCATCAGTTTAATCTGAGCCCTCAGATGAAATAAGGTAGATTTAGATAGTTTAATTGCTTTAAAAGAATAAATGTTTCAAGGTTTCAAGCCTAAATGCACCTGCAAAAAGAAAGAAAAAATGTTAGAGTAATGTTGGGTAGGTAGAAAGAAGTGGGAAAAATCATGTAATATTCATCACTGGGCAAGAATCACTAACTTCCATCCCCTTTTAGGTATTCAGTATTCTATATTTCTAGTCAAAGAGGCTCAGAACATTTCTCTGACTTCTGTTGGGGCCGGACCCAAGGCTCAATGACTGGATAGTGGAAAATGTTGAATTCCTACGATAAAATCCCCTTTACCATTATTTATCCCTCCTTCATACATTTAAGTCATTTTCATAAGTAAAGAATCATTCTTACTTAATGAAACTTAAAATCCCATTTAATTAACTTCCTTCATTTATAAAAATACAAAAACCCTCAAAAAACACTCTATCCTAAGTAAATTGGTGAAATGATGAAATAATAAGCTATGCTTTTATTTATTCAATCTACTTCGTCATTTAGTGTATTTTTGTGTATTCCATCTCCCCTTGTCATATTAACTTCTAACTTACTTTATTAATTCCCTAAACATACCTTATCTTATCTATATAATTCCCTTTATCTAAAATACCCCCTAAAACCCACTATTATAAAGTTTTTAGACCAAAGTTAATATGCACATGCTAAATTAAAACCCAAATAAACACCGTTTGGTCTAAAACTAACTTTAATTAAATACCCCACCCCCTATGGTTATTAGACCCTTCAAACAAGTCTAAAAACTATATAATAAAATAAATATTCAAAATGTGGCTTTCCATGCATATCCTATGTATTTGGCAATAAAATACGTTTACCCCGCTCATATCATTTTAGCCTAAGTGTGAAAAATGTTTTATCACTCTATAAAGTTGAAAAAAATCTTGGAAACCCTGCACATAGAACAATCCACCTCTTTGCTAGAAAAATCATTTTTTTTACCTAAGGCTAAGGTTAAAATGTCGCAAAACTTAAGCTTTTCCATTTTCATTTTATAACCGTATCCCTGATATGTAAAGCCCCTACCTTAACATAGGTTAAACCGTAGTTAAACCAACCTAATCCCACCTCATGCGCCTTCACTTATATATAAAACTCTTTTGTATATAAAAACATCGTCATTTAACCCTTTTTTACCATATATATAACCCCAACTTTACATATATGAAACCTTTGATTAACTGCCAGTGCCTATGTAAATCCCGGTCCCACCATATTTTTGCCCACAGCTTTCAATCAAATCGTGACCCTTCGCTCCAATGCTCCAGATCCAATGGCTCTTAATCATTATCGTGCAGAAAAATCAAATGCTCATTCCAACACCAATCGAGCGTGAAATGGGTTGTTTTGTCAATTCCGCCCCCAGCGACGTGTCAATTTTCTGTTGGATCATGTTCGTTTGGGTAAAAACAGCTTACCGCCTGAACCCAACATGAAAAATACTGCTGGTTTCACATTTAAAAATCTAAACCGCTCCAGCCTTTTGATAGGACATGCATTTAATGCATCTGCAATAAACAAAAATCAAAGTTAAAAAACTTTTGTTATAACATTTCTTATGATTATTTGCATGTTCCGAACTATAGAATAGCCCTAATCAACTGTGAAAAAACCCTTTTGATCAAAATTATCGACTTATACCCTGAGAAATTCAAAATTGACCATATACTCCCCATTGAAGACCATTAAAGCCATTCGACTACACCAGCAATTTGGACCAGACTTCAAATTCAACTGTGATTTCCTCAGAACCTTTCAAGAAGCCAAATACCTGCGGTTGAGGTATTTTTCGACCAATTTAAACTTGGAAATTCCATTCAAAACCTTCTATAAAATAACCAATTTTTCGATTAAGGATTTTTACCAAAGAAATTACCTAAAAAAGCCCGAAAAAGAGGCCAAACCCTGGCCAATTTTTCCTAGGAAGTTCTGAGTCCTAAAGAAGAACTTTTTTAGCCTATTTCCTCAATTTCTGACCTCTAAAGATTAAATTTACATAAAGAAAAGGATTTAAAGCCTTTAGATATATTAATAACCACTTTTTACAGTCAAATCTATTCAGAAAACCCTCGTTTTCTGTCTTATCCCAGTTTATACCCTTTGATAAAGAAAATTCGTTCATGTAAATAGTTTAAGGTTGCAGTAGTTACTCCAAAATGACTAACAGTTAAACATGGAGGTTCTAAATCAACCAAGCTTGGAGGATCCAAACCTCCTAAATCTATAACACCTAAATATGTTAAAGCTACTCCATCCCTCATAGCTAAATCCACTATGGAAGGGTTTCTTCAGCAGCTACAGGTGGCTGGAGAGGATTTACAAGATTGTTGACCCTGTGGCAGAATTCAACCTCTTAGAAATACATAATTGGTTCTATGATAAGTACTTAGACAAATATGAAATACCTATTTGGGAGACTCATCTGCCCCAATATGTATTTCCTTTGACTCATCCTGGACAAGACCTTGTTAGACTGTGTCAAAAGCATTATGAACCAAACCAAAGGGCCATTGTTAATGCAGACAGAGAAATCATTTTTACTATTACAACAAAATCCATAAGTCAAATGTTGCAATTACAGACAGATCCTCAATCAGTCCCCCTATCTATAGCATTTTTGACCTAGTTGTATTTAAGCCTATATTTCCCAAAGAAGTTTACGATATTTCAAGACTTTTTTCCTTCCCAAGTTGAACCCTCCTTATTCCACTTCCAAATTTCCTGAAGGGTCTAGGCATATTATTTCAATGCTATCTTTTATATTGGGATTCTTTACAGAAGGATTCACTGATGAATCCATTCTTGGCTTTCTATCTACCCTATCTCCAGGCCAACCTCCAACACTCATTTTTTATTATGCCACATTCATAGCAGACAGTATTAATCATTAACTTACCAAACTACCTACTGAAGGGGTTTTCAGATACTCTTCATACTTTTTTCACTTGTTTTTATTCTTCCAAGCTGACAATTTTCCAACTGCATTGAAAAAGATGGAATTGGAAGGTAAGCCTTTATCTATTGTCTTCTTGACTTCCTTCTTAAGGAAAGAGAATAGTGAATTCACTTATACAAATTTCTCATACCTTTTCTTCCATCCAGCAATGAGAATTTTGTACAAATCAGAGCAACCCAGGGTCAATGAGCAAATGAAGAGGATCTTACAACTATAAGAACAAATTAAAATGGCAGACTAGTTTCTTTATGAAAATCATACAAAGATAAGAATTTTTGGGTCCAACTTATTACCTTATAAGTTGCCAAAATACATGAACATGAGAGATTTTGCATTGGAATATTTAAGACAGATTCTAAATTCTGACTCTATCAACTTTTTAGCTGCAAGGAAAAAGACTCGATTCAAGTTGAAGAATCAGATTGGTCCTTTCATCATAAATAACAGAGAGGCAGAAAAATAGATCTCAAAGAGACTAGTAGAATTCAAATTCCAACAATGTTTTCCATGGAACTATTATCCTCAAGGGAGCCTTAGTAATTTAAGGGTAAAATGTAAGCTTACACTCTTCATACATGAGTCCAAGCCAGAAATTGAGAAATTTTCCAATCAAGAAGAATGGGTGGAAAACACACGGATAGATACAGTCACTAATACAGGGTTAGCAGGACAAATGGTTACAACACAGGCCTTGGAATTTGTAAAGCCATTGGGGATTTCAGCTAAAAGAAGCAGAGAAGAAGGAACATATACAACTGAAACAACTACAGAGACAAAATTCAAGTTGATTTACAATAAAAGGCTTAAATTCAGTTCCATAGGGAAAGAAAAGGTAATTGATGTTGAGGATACAAATGAGCCAGAGGTAAATAAAAATGAAGCTATAGTGATAATCAATGAAACTCTTGCAAATATTGAAAAATATCAAACAACAGGTAAAGATGATACTCAGATGATTGAGAAACAAAATATGGAGGCCTCTTCCTCATAGACATCTGAGGAAAAAGACTTAGATATCAAGGAAAAGTATAAGCAGATAAAGCAGAAGAATGAGGAAATTAAATCAGAGATATATTCTCAATTCCTCAAGAAAAAACCAGGGAATCAAAATAGGCTACTGATAGCCTTTGACTATTCTACAAAAAAATTGATTATGTCATTTATGCAACCAACTACTTCAACACCAAAGATAGTGGTAGATTATAAAAATGTGGATTTTGAAGTAGACACTAAAAATGTTCAATAGCTAGACCAAATTGAATTCCACAGACATAGCTCTGAAATGTTATATTCAACTGTAGTGACAAAGGCAATGAGTGCTACCAAGTTGAAAAATACTATTCTTAACATTCAGGATCAAATGAAGTTAGATAAAGGACCTTTATATGAAAAATACCTAAGGATTATAGCCTTAGAGGATTTGATTATACATGTGGGATATGATCCCTCAAATGTGCAAGCAACAGAATTGTTGATCAAGAAAAAGAATGATGATATTGCAGATTTGAGGAAACAGCTTAAGCTTCCTCAAAGTGAGCACCCACAGACTAAAGAAATCCTTCAAGAGAAAAGTGAAAAAGAAGAGATAATGAAACTCATCCTCAAACTAACTGCTCAAATCAAAGAAATGGAATCTCAAATGGACCAGCTTGTCCAAGAGAAGGAAAATGTGAAAGATACTGACACTCCTATCATTCCTTCAGTGATACCATTGATTACCACAACAGTGGCATCCACATTAGGAGAAAATCTAGCACCAAAGGAACCACTAGCAACTGCAGTGCCAGTGAGTTCAACTACTACTTCAAACACAGATTCTTCTACAACGCAATTCCAACAAGCAGATGGAGCAGGTCAGATTGTGAAGGCTATGGAGGAATTGTCTTTGAAAAATAATGAAATTAATATCCTAAAGAAAATGATTGAAAATCTTGAATGCACAAATAATTTAGCTCAAATAAATGCTAAAACCCATGAGCAGAAGGCAATTAGACTTAGAGAGAAAATCAAGGGCTTAAAAAAAGAGCTAACATTCACTGAAAAAATTTCATTTGTCAAGAATCATCTATGGACAAACATAATTGAGGCCATTCACACTCAATGGCCTTCAATTCAGATTATATATGAGCAAAAAGACTTATTTTTAGCAGCTCAGGCAGAGATTCAAAAGACCAAGGATGAGTTAACTGATAAGCCAGCTCAGGCTTTAAAACTCATCACATTCCTAAATAGCAAGAAAATAGTAGAATTGGAAGGATTACAGATACTGGATAGAATAGAGACCATTTTACATATTAAAAAGGTAGTAACAAAGAAAAATTTGATGAACTACCTAGAAGAGAAGTGTGAAACAAAGAACATTTCCATAACAAAGTTTATGGTGAAATATACAAATTTGATACAGAAGGGTTTTCCAGACATTCATGTCTTCAATGAAAAACTAATGCCCCAGAAAGATTATGTTAACAAAATCAGGGAATTTTCCAAGGGGAAATTCAACAAACCATTGCCACAAGGCACACCTACAGGTAAAGTCCTTCTTCAGCACTTTGAATATTTGTTCTTTCTTCAACATGAGATCAAACATCTTTTTGTGTTTAAACCCAATTTTGCTAAATACACAGAGGCAGATGAGAATTTTAGAAAACTGAAGAATGTAAAAATTCCTAGTGAAGAATAGTGGCAAGGATTTACAGATTTAATGTGAAAATGAGAGGTAAAACAGTGAATAAATTACCTTGAAAACAGTCAAGAATAAACAGTAAACAAAAGGACGGTCTGTTGATTTTTACTGCAAAAAGATATATTTTTACAGCAGTAAAATAGTGGAAATATCAGTCAAAAGTGTATCAGAGTTAAAGGGCAGCGTTAAAGAGTATCAGATGAAAGTGTATCAGTTAAGGCAACTCAAGTGAGGATATTTTCTAGTAGCCAACAAAGTAGGACGGCTAATCACTCAAAAGCTCCTTGTTAGATAAAATAGTTCTATTTATTTTGGATAAGAGGACAGCTTGTTGATTTGTTAAGCAGCTCTCCTCTTTTTTTGTAGAGATATTTTCTATTTCCTAAATATATTCCTAGATGTCTCCTAGGATATTTGTAACTAAATTTTGTATAAATACTTCTACATTTGAAGTATTGAGTGTGGAATAAAATTGCTAGAATTTACTATAGACTTTTTTGCTGAACATTGGAGGCTATTATGTGTTGATTTCAAAGTAGCAGTCTGGACAAAGCTAAACTGGCATCATAATTCAGGATCCCTATGATAAGATGATGAGTGAAGTACTTTATTCTTGTCATTTTTTCCTTTCTTGAGTTTCATGCAATTCATTATATGTTTGTTCTATCTTAATGTGTAACTAGGAATATTACTAGAGGCTAGTCCTATACTCCCTATTTTTAACTAGTTACCATTTTAATGTTTTTCTACTGATTTCCGGTGTTAGGAATTCTTAATTTCTCCCACTCTCGTTTGACCCCTGCCTCCTTCTTCCTTTTTCTAATCAAAGTATCCTTCATAGCCCTTTATCTTGATCATACCATTTCACCAAAAAACACTTTTCCAAATCTCTGAGGGTTATCTGTCTTGCCCTGAATACATTTGTACCTTTTTGGCCTTGACTTCTAGTGCTGCTAGCTATATTTAGACACCATAGCCCAATGGAAAAGTAGATTTCTCTCTAGTTTACCTCTAAGTGATTTTTTCCCACCAAAACCTTTAAAAACAAAACCAATTGTTCTATCATAACTAGCCTAAAAACATAAATAAAAAACAAAGATAAATCTTAAAGAGAGAGCCCTCTCTAAATTATAGGAAGGATAGATCCCAGGATTTGAAGTAGGTTTGTGGTTACCTCTAGTTTTCTTAGACTAAAAACTCAAATCCCACAACCTAAGAAATTACTAGAGTGATAACACCTCAAACTGGAAAAGATAGGGAATTTTAGGGTTGAAATTATGAGGGATGAAAGGTGCATGTTTAGGGCTTTGTGTAAGATGATGATAAGGGGAATAGGATTTTGATTGATCCCATTAGGAGGCTCAGTTGATCGTATGTGACAAAATGGCCTATAATACTCGGTGTTTCCACTTCTTCTAATTAGATGATCTCACCAGGAGATTGGAGGAGGATTAATTTTCTATGATCTCTCATTTATCGTAGGGTACAGTCAATGAGAATTGATGGTACATGGACAATGGTGTGTGAAACCATATGATAGGGTCACATGAGATTTTAGAGACTCTAACTAAATCGGACTCGAACTTGCACATGGTGTTGGGTGAAAAGATTCAGTTGTAGATCTGGAGAACGGGTGTTGTGCCATTCAAGATGGAGACGGGGCAAGTGATGCAGGTCCAAGATGTACTATTTGTACCAAGCTAAAATATAGCGTGATATTTGTCTCAATGATGGTTTGAGGTCTTGTTCCAGGATGGGAAGGTGAGACTCATACATAGAGCCTCTAGCTTCGATGGGATTATGCTTAGAGTTAGAGAGCATGGTCTCTATAGGTTGACGGGCAAGCCTGTGGATCATGGGAAGAAGAAGCAGGTGGAGTAGGTGCAGGTTCCAAAGAAGAAGGTGTAGTTACAGGCTTCAGAGGGGCAAGTACAGGTTCCAAAAAAGAAGGTCAATTTTCCAAAGGCTCAGAAGGATTCAAGTTCTAGTGGGAGATTACAGGTTTACAGGGATAATTTGAATCCCAAGAAGAGTGTGTGGTCAGTGGGGATCAAGGGTTCTCCTACAACTGCCAAGAAGGAATCATGGAGAGATTGGAAATCAATATAGCAGAAGAAGAAGAAGCAGGATTCTTGCAATGATAGTGACACTTCCAAGAGATGTGTAGTTCATACTTCAAGGACTTTTGCAGTGGTGAGAGCCAAGAGTTGGGTGAGTTTTGTGAGTAGTGATGATGATGATGATGATTTTCTTCCTAGTCTTGGAAGTACCTCCCTTGCTAATATGGAGCACTTATTTTTTAGTATCTTGGGAGGTACTCCAGGCCCTGGGGTTTAGGGTTTGGATGGAAAAGTGCCACAAGATTCACTTGTGGGCTTGGAACCCAAGCTTGGGGTTTTGAACCCATTGGGATTTGGGAAAAACCATGAGTATTTTGAGCATGAGAAAATTTGAGGTGATAGAGGATGGTGTGGAGAAACCAACGCTTCAAAAATCACTCAAATTGGAGCTCTAGAACTTGAGATATAAATTTTTTAATGTCGTTGTCATGAATTGTGCAAGTTGGCTTGGGTTTAGTGAGACTTGTTGATGGTCCAAATAATTTTATTGAAACCCTTCTAAAATTGTATATATAGGAGTTGGTGAAGAGTCATTTTACTGATCAATGGACATCAAACTACCATCATATCATCTTTGAACTGGGTGTAGATTTGAGGACAAATCTTGAAGGCTAAGGGTTGTCTTAGGCATGGGCTACCCTCTTCATAGGTCCAAAACAATTGTAGAGATAGGCCGCATTACAAAGAGGTGAAACAAGTTTGGTTTAAGGTATGGAATTGTTGTGTGGTGGTTTTGTTTGAGGGCCGCAGGGACTAGTTCCATTTCATGGGTCTGAGAGGCCTAATCAAAGAGTGTTAAAGGTTGTTGTAGGGTGTCACAGACGTCTCGAGGAATTATGGGCAGCATGGAGAGGGCTGAGAGGCTTAATCTTAGCCTAAACTCATCCTAGGAGGCATTCCAAAACTTTAAGCTCAAGGAACAACAAGGCTAAAACTTTATAGGAGGTATGGAAGGTGGAATAAGGAGTTGTTTCAGTGTGTGTTCAATACTAACCAGGACCAGACTTACATTGCAGAAAGACAGTCTTAAAATAGAAGTATGGTATGATGTGTTTTGCGTTCATTTGATTTTGGATCGTTTCCTTGTGTGTACCAGAGTTATAGCAGCCTATGAGATTAATTTGTTGGGGTTGTCTTGGGTGTGAAGAAACCCCAACTAGGTGCAGATCTTGCAGTGGAAGGATTGGGTGCCATTTATCTGGTGGAGGGAAGTTTTTTGGCTAGCCAAATTAGTCGTATACAAGCTATATTGAAGTGACAAAGAGGAGCTAAAGTTTGGGTGAATTTTGGTGCCTTATGATTATCTCTTTGATGGACAAAAGAGGCTACTAGAAGGAGGATTGGAGCTCAAGGATTGACCAGTTGAGAGAGCATATTGGATCAGCCTATGTACACGCAGTAGAAGTGACTTGCAGCAGTGTTAGGTGGAAGTCCTCCTGAAGTCTCTATGTGTTGTCCTTCGAAGGACTACGAGGCAGCTAGAGATCAATACGGAAGAGAAAGACCAACATGACAAGATATGACATAGAGTTTGCAAAGCATGATTTTCATTGTATCTTGTATTCCATATATTTTTGTATTATTCATTTTGGTTTAATATAACGAATATTGGGTTTAAAAATACTCTTGTACATGTGTGATTTACTGCTTTATATTTCCGTTGTGCAAAGTAGTTCTTTTTGAGATTCTTCAAAATATTAAATATGAATTCTTCGTCGAAGTATACGAAAAAGAACCACTTTAGCTACGCATAACTAATAGCCCTAACAACAATAATGGCTGCAAAACATCTTCGGATCTGCAATTAGTAGTTAAAGTGCTGCAACAAACAGATCTATAAATGGAAAGACATTAAGCAGTAAAGTAAAGAGTTTGCTCCATGCATCCAACAGACAAGACAAGAACACGATTTTTGAATGAATTTTTATATTACGGGGCACCTGGGAGGAAACAAGAAGGTGTATCCAGATCTCCTCAATGGGATGGGTTCTTTGTAGTCCTCAGCACTTCAGATCTAAGCTTTCTCTCTCTTGTAGATGTAGAAAACCCAATGTAGAAGGTAGAGCTCAATGGGAGCAACAATGACAGCAAATGAGACCGAGTGTATAGATCCAGAGTGATCTAGTATGCAACAAAAGGTGAAGAATGAAGGGGAAAACCCTCCTATTTATAACAAAATATTGGGTCATTCTAGATCTTGGTGCATGATTAAAATAATGTTAACCAAGTCTAGATCCACCTCTATGGAATATTTTATTATTATTTGTTGGAGGGAAAGGGTGTTTGACTTGGGTCAAATCCCTTGATTAGTGAAAAATAAATAAATAAATGATTTATTTATCTTTTTAAGTAAGTGGTTGGGATATAATCAAATAAATAATGATTTAGTTGATTAATGGTGGTTGATTTGGTCATATTTAACAAGGAATATTATTTAAATAATTATTCCTAGAAAATAATAAGATAACTATGGGTTTATCTCATTAATTTCTTTGTTTTAGGTTAAACATGGTAAGGAATAATAATTAAATTATGGTTTAATTAATTATTCCTTTTAGGTTCTAATTAACATAGTGAAAGCGGGTTTACTTGGTGTAATGCGGTCTTACATGGTAATATAGGTCCATCTAATGATGAAGAGTTAGATGACCAAAAAATGGTGTAACACTTGGTTTCATAGTGTTAGTAATTCTAAGATTCTAACCTAGACCCAAGATCATGGAAATTCAACAATGGGCTCCATCCCACACTTAGCCACATAGGGTAGCCCATGGACCATGTAGGACCAATAGAAATCTCAGGAATTTTTTTCACTCCACACATCACCTTGGTGTTTTTCAATTCAGTAGCAAAAGTTCCCTCCCAGGACACGTAACCCCAGCGGAGGTTCCCCAGAAGTTACAAAGGCAAGAGAAAGGTGAAGTCTCAGGGTGACATGGATCTAGGAGGACGTGGTGGAGGATGTAGAAAATAGAATAAGTGGTGCATCCTAAGCCACACATACCCTACTAAAATGAAACATTTCTTTTTGTTTGTGAATCTGGTTAAAAAATCAAAATGTCAACATATAAAAATTCGGGCCCACAACTATTACCCAACACATCTTTTTTTTATGATGTGTAAGCGTCCGTTAATTCGACGGATATCATACTCTAAGAATTATGATACCCTACCACTCGATAACATGCAAAATGAATGGTTTTAATGTGCTATGTGTCACCTCTACGTTTCATCGCATGTCTTCAAAACTTACTACTTACCACTTTCTTCCCGTGCGAAATACCACTAACTGTTTTATCAAACCCATTCATGGTTCCAAATAGAACAAGGTTCCAAGCGCTTAATTCACACCTCTTTTGCGCCTTCTCTCACGATTCCTTTACAAAATATGAGGTTCCAAGAGAACACACAATGTGATCACGACAACTAGAGGTCCCTCCTTTGTTACTCTTCTAAGTATCAACCATAATTAACTCTTCTTTATGAAATTAATCTAGGTTCTCTCACGCAGATATCACTCTATCTTTACCATAATACACTCCAAGATTTAATATTCTGATCACCCGTTAAAGAGCTTGGTTCACATATAACTATGTCTGTCACACCATCACTTGCTCCAGGCTAAAACACATTGCACAATGGATATCGATTCGAAGGGTCACATTTTTTTAATGGCATTGATCCATTCTGTGATCGATTATTCCTCTTTGATACACGAAAATCCACACACAACCTTTAACACACATCACTCCTCTACCTTTTACGTTCACACTGTAGCCTGAATTGATTCATTATTTCGTTGTTGGGATGCAAGTTAATCTGCAAGTGGAACCATAGCATGTCAAACATTTATGTAGTGCCACAATCTACATCCATTTCTACTTTCCGAAGTCTGCTATAAAAAACTATACGCACTTCAGCTTTAATCATAGCATTATTAATTTTAACCCTGTCTCGACATTTGCATCGAAATTTCTCAATTGCATGCGGAACCACGGTGGAACTGATCTCAACGCATATCTGCAACACTTTTCAGCATCTATACGAGAATTCCCTAGTAAAACTTCTTCATATTATTAGAATCAGATTCAAATCCATCATTACCAGTATTCTAGAGTGTTAACATAGCATTTTACAATGAAAAGGCAGCATCCCGCAACTCAGGGATTGAATTATATGTATTAATAAACACATATATACATAGAAATTTCCTTCTATGGCCTGATTTTCTAATCAAATGGCCTTTTCCACCTACTCTCTGCCCGTAGCTTTCCCAATCCAAACCTTTTCTATCTAAATCCTATCTGATCTATATATATTTTTAATTCCTTAAGGCTTATCATTTTATACAAAATATTCCGTAACCAATTTTTGTTCAGATCCTCCATCGTCTCAAAAAAATCCTGAATATCCTCTAAGTCCTCATTTGACTCAACTAATCCCTAAGGATCCTCTCTCATCCACAAAATCATGAAACCAATTCCTAATCTAACATTTTCAATTTATTCCCAATTTGCTAAATATTTCAATTATCCTAATTCTCTCATGTTCTCTTTTGAGAACATTTACAAAATTCCTCTCAATATTTAATTAATCCATATTCTAAATATCTCTCACTAAATCACTCAAAATATTAATAACTACATTAATTTGTTACATAAGAATCCAACTTCTTAGAAAATACAAGACCCCCTATGTCTATTAGAATATAATGAATTTATGAGCGAGATTCTCATGCATCAGACTCCCAAAGTAGAAAATAATCATGATCTCCTAATCATGTACTTCTAATATTTGTCTTTGTAATATCCCAAAATGGGAACTGTCAGCAAGGCATGACTGGAAAACGCATTTTCTAGGAATGGCTGCTACAAAATATGAAATCAGCCCTTGTATCCCTTATATTTGAGTATCTAAGACCTAAATCCAAGAGGAGATT
This sequence comes from Pinus albicaulis, assembly GCA_034641835.2. Taxonomy (NCBI): domain Eukaryota; kingdom Viridiplantae; phylum Streptophyta; class Pinopsida; order Pinales; family Pinaceae; genus Pinus; species Pinus albicaulis. Next base: position 1,083,454,505 of record CM076580.1, on the reverse strand, counting down.
AGAAACAAATCAAACTAGGTGGGTTAAACAGATCTCCCACACCTAGTAAGGCTTGAAAACAGCCCAACAAGGGACTACAACAATATTGCTCAGAAAATAAGGCAGTTTCAGAAGAGCAAGAGAAGGACGCCAAATAAATATCCTTCAAAAGTATTTACAGCAGCAAAACAGATGTAAAATGAAGTCCATGAGATGCATAGCTGAAAATACAAGACAAGCACAGAAGAAATGCCCTCAAAAGAAGTACTGCAACTACATAAATGACTGAAACTGCCTTGAAAACGTTATTTTATTAGGCTGAAAACTGTTGTAGGTTACATATCACATCTAGATCATATCTGTGCATAAAAATTTAGATCCATATCAGATCCATGCACTAGAAAGGCTCCTCTTTCAAATCCCCTTGGGGTTTTGAGCTTTACACCAAGGATAAGCAGTAGATCTGAGATCTAAGAAAGCAGATCTGCAGAAATATTCAGAAATTTTGAAGTATTTAGAATGTGTAGATCAGATCTGAAATATAAAACATGTATATCTCCTCCAATGGTTCTCAAAGTGATGGGCAGATCCCCAACACTCAGGAAACAACTCTCCAAATAGTGCACCCAAACACCCTGCAACAACTCCTACAAGAATAACACAGATCTGGGATAGAAACTGTGCTGTAGGGTATATATAGTTGATGGCCACATGCCAAGATCAAGAATTGAAGCTCTTGCACTCCAATACACTTCGTCCAATAGAGCAGAGGACGACTCCACTAAAAAAGAGCACTAAAATGTCTTAGATCTGAATAGATCTATTCTCCACTTGTTGCAGCTTGCAAAGACAACCAAACCCTCACAGGATCTAAGTTTTAATTGAAAGGAGAAGCTTGGCCTTCAAGCCAGATAGTGGACCTTGAAATACAAACTCTCCCAAGAGCTACTCCATGGGAAGAGGAGGAATTCCTAAATAGGAAATTCCAATGCTAAACAGCATTTGCAATCTAGGCTAAATAGCCACAGAAAGCTACATGGTCTAAACAGACAATATATCAAAAAATCATATGATGAAAAACCTTCTCATGCTGCCTTCCCCTTCCTTTTATAAGATGAGAGTGTGAAAAACCCTAAACCACTTTCAATGGACTCATCATTTTCACACAAGAGATCTTCAACTAGAATTACGTTGTGCCTCATTGATGAGCACTCCTCCAATACAACGATGTAGATCTAGTCAAAGTTGACCCAGTCAAGATGATTAACCCTTTTCACACATAAGGGTGCTTATTTACATATCCAAGATTTATCCTTTTTCATATTTGGCATTTATTTATTCTTCATTAGGAGTTTAATTAACCTCCTTTGTACATTTATTCATCTAAACATATTTTTAAAGCAACAATAATATTCCTATTAATTGCATGCTAATTTAGGAACATTACAGTCTTCCCCTTCCAAATGTTTCTTGTCCTCAAGCAACTGCAAGGGTGCTGCAAAATCTCCCCTCTTCTTCTTATGGCCTCCTTCTTCAATAGTCTCCACCATTGCTTCAGATCTTCTGCAATAATTCTGTCTCCCAATGGTTCCTCCCAAGTGTGAAAGTTGGCCTTTGGTAGGTAAACCAAATGGCTCTCATCATGAAAGAAAGGAAGGTCTATATGGAAACCTCCTTGCTGATCAATGGCCTCCTCAAGATAGAAGTGATGACAAACATGGGGAATTTCATTATCAATGAAGGACTCCCCCCTCTATGTTATCATCCAAATGAAATGAATCACCTCCCAGCTTGGTAATTCATAGTAAGGCTCCTCCCAATTTCTCATGAGAGGCATGCTCCACATGCTCCCATCAATCATATGGCCCACATCATAAAGAAACAAGTGATCTACTAGAGTGGCCATATAGTTTCCCATGCTCCCCTTAGAACATGTAGTGCAGAAAATGTAGGAAATTTCTTTCCCCAAGGACACATCCAACATATCTGTCTCTCCTCCAACCATATCCCCAACAAATATAAGAACATATTTAGCATATGGGATCATAATTAAGGTCATTCTGGCTTCCATATGCAATAAATGAGAAGGAAAATGGTCACTCATGTGCAACCAACGCATTTTAACTCCTAACTGCCATAGAGCATGATATGACAAATGTTTTCCCCAACACTTGTTTCCTGCCCCATCCTTCTTGCATGCTTGGAGAAGGTGTATAATGGTTGGTGTTAATGAATCCCACCATGAAGAGTGCATCATCTCTCCAATACCTCCCAAGGAATGACCAACATCATCATTTTTCATGGCCCAAAGTGGCTTATGAATTCCATAAGAAAAGGTGCCCTCTCTTGGAGCCAAGACCTGCACATGAGTGTTAAGAAAATGCAAGTATATAATAAATACACCATGAGGTTCAGCAATACAATGTTTATCATACACTTGTTTCAAATCAGCAAGGTAGCTCATGGATGAGATTCCTCTCACACTCAATGAATAATGAGGTGGTAATGATAACTCTTCCCAAGAGTTATGTTCCTCCTCAACCACAAAATGATCCATGCACTTCCTCATATGAGAGTGCACATCCTCTTTGAAGTTCTCCCACATGAATCCATCTAAGATATTATGATATGCTTTAATTAAACCAGTGGGTTTTGAAAGCAAGATCTCATAGGCTGCATTAAGTATTTTTTCCTTAAGCTTGGAGTCTCTAGAAAAATAGATCTGATCATGGGAATAAATGACTCACTCAAATACTTTATACCTCCCATCTATCATTTTCCCATCAAGAACCTTACATGTGAAAATGTCCTTGGAGTATTCCATCAAAAGTTGGGAATCCCATTTTGGATCTAGGCTCCCCAACAATGACAATGTTTTATAAATCTGAAATGCAACCCCTGCCACAGCATGGCTCTCCTCCTTGACATGATTGATGTCAAAGTCACATGTTGGAGTAATACCAACTTCATTTTGCTACCTCCATTGCAGCTGATCTTGCTCAAGACAAGATTGAATTAGATGGAAGTCAACCTCCCCTTGGAAAGTCCTTAGCTTCCAAAAATTCCTCAATGTAGCCCATGCATGCAAGAGTGTTGATATCCTCTTGTCATATTCAGAAATCTCTTTTGTGAATGAAAATATCATTGGCTGCCCCAAAGATATGGAGTTTCCATATGACATCATGTCCATGCCATCATAGACTTATGAATTCTCCTTTTTCAGCGCAAATAACTGAGAGGGAGATAGCAATGTCCAATTCAGAAAATTGTTGATCTCTCTTTTGAATCCATGAAATATTCTCTGCGTTGTGCTAGTTTCTCCCAAAGCTCCCTCCTTAGCCAAGTTAGCCAAGTAAGCATATGCTGCCCATAGTTGAGAGAACACTTTAGTTTTCCTCCCATCAGGAGGTCTCCCTAGTGGAATGCCTCCATGTAAAGAGACATCAAGGCATAGAGCAGGATGTGTATGTGTGTGGAAAGATTTTTCCTTGCCTTCCTTGCATATATCCTCCTCTTTTACTTCTTCTATCTTCAAGATCTCATCATTTGATGGTGATGGCACATGCTGCACATGGGTTGTGCCACAATCTCCATATGTGAGATTCTTTGGAACTTCTTGCAAGAGTGAAATATTTTCTCTCCTTGGAGCAAGTGCTCCATCTTCCTCTTCATTAGGTCCTAGAAGTGCACATCTCCTTCCTTCTTTTTCTTCTTCATGAAAAAGTGGCTGATAGAGCGTTGTAGATCTGATGATGTGGCTGAATGCTCATACCCAATATATGAGGTAGTGGGGCTTCCTTCATGTGAAAATCTTAAAATATCTGCTTGTCTCTCATCCTTCATTCCCCGGATTTCTTCTTTCATCTCATTCAAAGCTTGAGAAAGAGTTTTAGAGAACTATCCCCTTTGCAAACTTCCAGTTAAATGGATCTTACCCTTTTCTTTTGTGTCTTCAATGTACCCACATTTCTTCATCGGTATTTTCTCTCCATGAAAATAGATATTGGTTCAACAATCAAAGCACAGGCTATGCCAAGATAGTTGCTCTAATACCACTGTAATATCCCAAAATGGGAACTATCAGCAAGGCATGACTGGAAAATAAATTTTCTAGGAATGGCTGCTACATAATATGAAATCAACCCTTGGATCCCTTAGATCTGAGTATCTAAAACCTAAATCCAAGAGGATATTAGAAAAAAATCAAACTAGGTGGGTTAAACAGATCTCCCACACCTAGTAAGGCTTGAAAACTGCCCAACAAGGGACTGCAGCAATACTGCTCAGAAAATAACACAGTTTCAAAAGAGCAAGAGCAGGAGGCCAAATAAATATCCTTCAAAAGTATTTACAGCAACAAAATAGATGTAAAATGAATTCCATGAGATGCATAGCTGAAAATACAAGACAAGTACAGAAGAAATGCCCTCAAAAGAGGTGTTGCAATCACATAAATGACTGAAACTGCCTTGAAAACATTATTTTATTAGGTTGTAAACTGCTGTAGGTTACATATCATATCTAGAGTATATCTTTGCATAAAAATTCAGATCCATGCACTAGAAAGGCTCCTCTTTCAAATCCCCTTGGGGTTTTGAGCTTTGCACCAAGGATAAGCCGTAGATCTGAGATCTAAGAAAGCAGATCTGCAGAAATATTCAGAAATTCTGAAGTATTCAAAATGTGCAGATCAGATATAAAATATAAAACATGTAGATCTCCTCCAATGGTTCTCAAAGTGATGGGCAGATCTCCAAAACTCAGGAAACATCTCTCCAAATAGTGCACCCAAACACCCTGCAACAACTCCTACAAGAATAACACAGATATGGGATAAAAACTGCGATGTAGGGTATAGATAGCTGATGGCCACATGCCAAGATCAAGAATTGAAGCTCCTTCACTCCAATACACTTCCTCTAATAGAGCATAGGACTCCTCCACTGAAAAAGAGCACTGAAATGTCTTAGATATGAATAGATCTAATCTCCACTTGCTGCAGCTTGCAAAGACAACCAAACCCTCACAAGATCTAAGCTGTAATTGAAAGGATAATCTTGGCCTTCAAGCTAGATAGTGGACCTTACAATAAAAACTCTCCCAAGAGCTGCTCCATGGGAAGAGGAGGAATTCCTAAATAGGAAATTCCAATGCTAAACAACATTTGCAATCTAGGCTAAACAACCACAAAAAGCTATATGGTCTAAACAGACAATATATCAAAAGATCATATGATGAAAAACCTTCTCATGCTGCCTTCCCCTTCCTTTTATAAGATGAGAGTGTGAAAAACCCTAAACCACTTTAGATGGACTCATCCTTTTCACACAAGAGATCTTCAACTATAATTACGTTGTGCCTCATTGATGAGCACTCCTCCAATACAGGGATGTAGATCTAGTCAAAGTTGACCCAGTCAAGATGATTAACCCTTTTCACACATAAGGGTGCTTATTTACATAGCCAATATTTATCCTTTTTCATATTTGGCATTGATTTATTCTTCATTAGGAGTTTGATTAACCTCCTTTGTACATTTATTCATCTAAACAGATTTTTAAAGGAAAAATAATATTCCGATTAGCTGCATGCTAATTTAGGAACATTACAGTCTTCCTGGATCCCATACCTTGTTCTGTAATTTGTCGTTTATTATTTTTGTTGTTTGTTTCTTTTCTCCAATTCTCCACACTTTATGTTGCTTTGCTCCACTAGTTATGCTTTTGCAGTGTTCCATTGTCTTTCTCTTGCTGCTACTTCTTTGCTTTCCTGCTACTGTCTTCCTCTGAGATATTGTCATCATTATCCTTCTTATTAATTCAATTTCTTTGTCTAATATATATTCTGGCTGCTGATTACTTTCACCTCTTAATTTCTGAAATTTTATTCTTACTACCGCCCTTTCATCCTTACCCTCTTGTTTACTGTTGTCTTGCACCTTTTTAGTTTCTGCTACATCGTATTCCAAGACAATCTTCTGCTACTGTTTACTGTAGCTAATAACTTCTTCCTGGTTGTCACTTATGACAATTTCTTTGTCTTCTTTCTTCAACAATTCCTTGGACTGATACATAGTTTTCCATTTATTGTTATCTGGTTCTCTTTTCTTTAGTTTTTTGCTACTGTCCTCTAGCTCTTGCATCTTCACATTCTTCATTTCTTCAAGCTCTTTCTCTTCCATATTTACCTCTTCTTGCATGAAATCCTGACTTTCCAGCATTCTTTCTAGCACTTTAATATCTTTGTTCCATGGATTAAATACTTCCATAGATTCTTATTCTTTCTTCTTTACTTGACTGCTCACCTGTGTCAAATTTTCTCCAGCATCTGCAACAAAATCTGCAAACATAAAAAAAAAAATTAAAATAAAAAATATAAGGCCTCAATACCTCTTTTTCCTTCGGTAACATTTCAATTTGCTGCTCTGAAATTTCCTCCTCTATCAACACATCGGTATGTTGATTCAACCTCTCTAAATAATTCTCTAAAGGACTCTCAAGACTGTTAGCAAGTCTCTCTTCCACACCATCTTTTTTAATGATGTCTCTATGTTCTTGTCCACTATAGCAAACTCCTTCCTCTGCAATCTCACTATCATATTTTTATTTTTCAGCAAATATTCTAGCAATTGAATTTATTTTTGAAATTTCATAAGTACTTCATCATCACTTATAATATCTGCATTTTTACACACATTGTCAATTTGAAAATTACAAGGTTCAACAGTATCAATTGTTGCTTCACATATCAGCTCTTCAGACTTAATCTCATCTCCTTCTTTCACAAGAAATTATTCCTGCATTGTAACATATTCAAATATCAATGCATTACTAAGTTCTTTCTATTGCAATAAATCACTTCTTTTCTCATTCAAGAGACATTCTTCATCGTTACTCTCTGCTTCAAAGTATTTATCTTCTTAAATATACTCTTCCATACTTTCATCAATTTTATGACAGTTTCAAAAGATGTTTCATGATCTGCAAAACCTATAATCACATTAAAATCATTAGTTACAAAAATACAAGGCTTTACAACCTCTCGTTGATCTGAACTTTCCCAACAGTTCAGGAAATCATCAATAATTCCTTTTTCAACAAGGTAAACTTCTTGTTGTCTTGAATTCTCACAATAATTCATAATATCTTTCACATATCTTTCATCTTCACCCTGTTCTGGTTTGAAAATGGAAACTTCCATTTCTGACTCTGTTTCTCTCAATTTTTCTATCAACTGCTTCACTTGTTTTTATTGTAGCCCTCTTTGTAATTTAGGCCACTTCACTATCTTTTTCCTCAAGACCCAACTTTGTCTTTGGTCTTCTTCTATCATCATCTTTAATTCATTAAATTGTTCTCTTATCTCAGCAATCTCTTTGTTACGCTCCTCTTGACTCATCTGTTTCCTACAGATTTCTTTAACACCCTTCTTCTGAACCTTGTAGCTTTCTTTTGAACCTTGCACATGACTTTCCATTGTCATCTTCTCTTATGTGTGAGCTTCCGCACTTGCAACCAATCAACCTCATATTGAGTTAATCTTCTCACTAAGCTTCTCCTCTGCTTAGTCTTCAAGTTCTCTACTTCTCAGAACTTGTACTGAGAAATCTTGCTCCCTTCTCTAGTTGCTACACTTACTTCATTTAAAGACACCACTATCCCTATCTATTCCAAGCCTTAGCTGGAATAAGGTCCTGCTACAATTTCTAAGAACTTTCAAAAGTTCTTCCTACAGTCTTACTGCTGTAATTTTGTGCCAACTTTCCACTCCTTTAATCTGTCGTGGTCTTGCTCAGAACCCTTGTTATGACTATCAGTATTCATCTTCTTCTTTCCATCTCTATGATTTCATCACTCACTCACTCACTATGAGCTATTCGAAGTCTCTGCAACAGAAATTCCTTCCTGTTGCCACTTACCTCACCAAGTTTTGTCTGAACTTGGACTTTTGGCAAGTACGGTTCTCTATCTCTAGAACCTTCATGAGATTTCCTCTGCTCCTTCTAGACATCAAATCATTTACTCCTTAAAAACACAACTGTCCTCTTGTATTTCAATTTCTAGATGAAATACTAGGTTCTGACCACACTTCTTCTTCACTCAGAAATCCTTACTAGTTTCTTCATCACTGCTTCTTAAGGTTTTATCTTATTTTGTTGAGATATTCTTCCTTCATCTGTAACCTGAGATATGCAAATACAATCCTCAAAACCAAATTTACCACAAATATACCTACAAGATCTTGTCATGATCTTGTCTCTCCTTTTCCAACATTTGAATGGTTCATCAGCTTTTTAACTCAGATTCTGCAGATCTGAATTTTCTCATAGTATTAGGCTACCATGCTTCCATTTCATACCTTTTCCAATCTAAAACTGATGCCAATCAGATTTAAAATCTGATCTTGTAACTTCTTTTTCAATCTACGTTACAGCTTTCTAAAGAATTTTAATTCTATTTCACACAAATCAATCATTAACTAATCATACTTCTTTCCAATAGGTACAGAATCCACTTCTGCTCTAATACCACAACTGGTGCAACCAAAGCCACACATACCCACTTAAAATGAAACATTTCTTTTTGTTTTTGAATCTGGTTAAAAAATCAAAATGTCAACATATAAAAATTTGGGCCCACAACTATTACCCAACGCACCTTTTTCTGATGATGTAATGATGATGATGATGGTTAACTTCCACATAGACCAATTTTTGGTCTATCGAACCTAAAGAAAAGAGTTATTTATTTTGATTTAAGATTTTATTCCTATGCTCAAAAGGCTTGGAGAGAAGCCTCCCGAGCTCACTATAATTCTGACATCTTAAAAGGCTAGAAAGGTCAGTATTGCAACAAAGATTATGAAATTGAGCTCTAATGTGGTTGTACATGGGGCACTCTAAGAGGAAATTATTTTCATCCTCGATGTTCATATTCTCACAGAGATGGCAGATCTTTCCATCCATGGTGTTTTAGGAACTTTCCAATGACCTGTTTCACTATGGAGCTCATGAGAGTTCGTTCTAATATTGGCTATATTAATTTTATTCTTTGAGCTAGTTAAAACAGAGAGATAATTTTTTAAGCGTTCGTCAATTCGACGGTTATCACACTCTGAGAAGTATGATACCCTACCACTCAATAACGTGCGAAATGAACAATTTTAATGTGCTATGTATCGCCTCCAGGTTTCATCGCACGTCTTCAAAACTTACTACTTACCACTTTCTTCTCGTGCGAAATACCACTGACTATTTTATCAAACCCATTCATGGTTCCAAATAGAAAAAGGTTCCAAGCGCTTAATTCACACCTCCGTTGTGCCTTCTCTCACGGTTCCTTTACAAAATATGAGGTTCCAAGCGAACACACAATGTGATCATGACAACCAGAGATCCCTCCTCTATTACTCTTCTAAGTATCAATCACAATTAGTTCTCCTTTCTACAATTAATCCAGGTTCTCTTACGCTGATATTACTTTGTCTTCACCACAACGCATTCCAAGATTTAATATTCCAATCACCTGTTAAAGAGCTTGGTTCACATATAACTATGTCTATCACACCATCACTTGCTCCAGGATAAAACACATTGCACACTGGATATCGATTTGAAGGGTCACATTTTTTTAATGGCATCGATCCATTCTGTGATCGATGATTTATCTTTGATACACACAAATCCACACACAACCTTTAACACACATCACTCCTCTACCTTTTACGTTTACACTGTAGCCTGAATTGATTCATTATTTCGTTGCTGGGATGCAAGTTAATCTGCAAGTGGAACCATAGCATATCAAACATTTATATAGTGCCACAATCTACATCCATTTCTACTTTCCAAAGTCTGCTATAAAAAACTATACGCACTTCATCTCTAATCATAACATTGTTATTTTTAACCCTGTCTCAGCATTTGCATCTAACTTTCTCAATTGTATGAGGAACCACAATGGAATTGATCTCAACGCAAATCTGCAACACATTTTAGCATCTATATGAGCATTCCTGGTAAAGCTTCTTAATATTATTAGGATCAAATTCAAATCCGTCACTTCCAGTATTCTAGAGTGTTAACATAGCATTTTGCAATGAAAAGGTAGCTTCCCACAACTCAGGGATCGAATTCTATGTATTAATAAACACATATATACATAGAAATTTCTTGCCTTGGCTTGATTTTCTAATCAAATGGCCTTTTCCACCTACTCTATGCCTGTAGGTTTCCCAATCCAAACCTTTTCTATCTAAATCCTATCTGATCTATATATATTTTTAATGCCTTGAGGCTTATCATTTTATACAAAAGATTCTATAACCAATTCTGGTTCAGATCCTCCATCGTCTCAACAAAATCCTAAATATCCTCTAAGTCCTCATTTGACTCAATTAATCCTTAAGGATCCTCTCTCATCCACAAAATCATGAAACCAATTCCTAATCTAAGATTTTCAATTTATTCCCAAATTGCTCAATATTTCAATTATCCTAATTCTCTCATGTTCTCTTTCGAGAAAATTTACAAAATTCCTCTCAATATTTAATTAATCCACATTCTAAATATCTCTCACTAAAATCACTCAAATTATTAATAATTACGTTAATTTGTTACATAAGAATCCAACTTCTTAGAAAATACAAGACCCCATATATCTATTAGAATATAATGAATTTCTGAGCGAGATTCTCTTGCATCAATAAGAATTTATCGACAGAAGTTTTTAATGTGGAGGATCCCACAGACATGTCACCCCAAAATTTCTTCCCTGGAAGATCAAAAGGCATGCGAAAATTTTAATTCGAGGGGTGAAATGACAAGACAATAGCAGCGAGGTGACAAGGAAAGGGCATGGTGGCACATTCAAGTGATGATTAGCACAAGTTATCTTGCGAAGGACCTCACAGATAGCTCACCCCAGAATACTTACCCCAAAATATCCAAAGGGAGCACGAGACCAAAGTTATGGGGAGACATAATCTGAGGAAACAAAAATATTACTATTATTTTTCATGCATATTCCTATCTATATTTTTAAATTTATTAAATAAATTCATGAAACCCAAATGCCTCAGGCCCCCTCACCATTGTACAATGACTTGGATCATTGATAGCATAAACCAACTAGAAACAGAAAAATGGCGTGTTTTGATTGGCTTACATAGGTGAAGAGGAAAAATTTTGGCATGATGTGGCACCAATGAGAGGGTGACACGTGGCATGCAGATTAAACATCTTTAGGTACCTAAGTGGGCAAAACTGAGTGACACATGGCACCCTTACATAGGTGGCAGACAGGATGGAAAACATGTCATCCCAACAATTTGGTGATTGGTCCATGTGTAAAGGGTGGTGATTCCCACATGACACGTAACCAGAAAAGGGTAACCCTAGAATATTTTGAGGGCGAACATGCTAAACATCCGAGGAAGTAGTTTTGGGACACAGAAGATGTTAGGTAGCAAGACATATCACCTCAAATTTTTGGTGATTAGCTTAGGTGTGCAGGACAGGTCCCATCAGGACAGGTAATCATGAACCTTGGAAGGCCAGGGACCTCAGAATATTTATAGGGTGTCCATGTTAGTTTCTCCAAGATTAAAAGGCTCTAGGACACTATGGATCATAGATGGAATACATTGTGTAAGAATGATATCGATGGTAAGGGTACAAGTGGCATGGTGGGTCCTCGTGGGGCATGTAACTCTGGAGGACCAACCTTGGAAGAAATGAAAGGTGCACCATTGATCAAGAGCTAAGGGTTAAGGTTAAAGCTCCAGGGCTCGCTTCTATGCAAGTATAAAGAGCATGGGTGCGGAATTTTTGTGAACGGTGGTTAAGCCCTTAGGGTTATAGCACCGAGGGACCCAATGGAGGTAATATGCATGATTTTATGTGTAAAGCACTCAGGCCCAAAATAGTTCTATAGTCTTGATTTAAGCACTTCTAGCCTATATTGAGGATTGTTCACATGTATGAGTGAGCAACTATAAATTTGGAATTATTTGTCAAATTTGGTGAATTACACCAAACCAACAATGCATTAAAAACCTGGGTAACCAGGCATGAACGAGTTGGAAGTAGAACTATCAACAATGGATAGATTTGGAGGAATATTTAGCAAATTGTATAAATTTATCATCAACCATATTTAGAAAGTTACTGCTAAACCCTAATATTTTTCTAGAATTGCAAATTTGGATAGATAAGCTTAGTTTTTCCTACAGAAAATAAAATATTGAAGACTTAATGTACACATTAAGAGAACATTATAGAAGTAGAAAAAACAAGAATTTAATGAGATAAAAATCTATTATAAGTTAAATTTAAGTGCAAGTGAACTAAAGTTCAAAAACTAAAAATATTAGCTCAATTTCAATATAAGAAGAATCAATTTTGTAAGGATGTGAGAGTTCAAAGGTGAATGATGTTACTGTTGCTGGTGTCTATGGCGGATTAATCAATGATAAGAGATTGTTGAAGGTGATTTTATGGTGTTTGGCGTAAGTGATTGATGTGAATTTTTTTTTTTTTATGAAAGGAAGTGGCCTTCATGATTTAAGTTTGAAAATGGTATGAAGCATGAATCAAGGAGGTCAAGCAAGTGGAAGCTTGTAGAATAAGGGTTGTATCTCCTTTTAGTAGTGGATGATAGACAATTATGGGTTGTAGATCATTTTAGTAGTGGCCGGTAGATAATTAGGGGTTGCAACTCTTTTCAGTAACAACTAATAAATTATGGTTTGTATCTCCTTTCAGTGGTAGCTAATAAACTAGAGGTGGTTTCTCCTTTCAGTAGTAGTTGATAAATTAGGGAGTGGTATCTTCCTTATGGTTTCAGCCATATAAATTTGCAATAGCAAGTAGAAGATTTCCTTTGTGAAAGTAATTGAAGAAAATTATGAAGAATCTATTTGTGTTATGTGTACTTTTTATGTTGATTCTTGTGATGCTCATTTGAATTGTTGTTTAAGTGTTTATTAGTGTCCTAGTATTATTTAATAATGAAATAAATTTTTAAAATTCCCAAAATAATGATTCACTTTGCCCTTCTCAGTATTGTCCTGGTTTCTAACAATTGGTATTGTAGCCACCAGGTTACTTTTGGATTAGTTTAAAAAGTGGAAGAAATATCAAGTACCAGGGAAAACTAGGAAGGAGGATACACCAATATGCCACCAATGTTCAATGGAAAAAAATGTGTGTTTTGGAAACTAAGGATGAAAACATATATACAATCACTTGGTGTTGATGTATGGGATGCAATGGAAGAAGAATATAAAAAACCTCAAGCCTTAATTATTAGAGTTAAGAAGATGAAAATTTACATATAATTCTAAACCTACGAATGCCCTACTTGTTGGCCTACCTGAATTATAGGTATTCAAGGTCATGGATTGCACTACTATAAAATTTATTTGGGACAAGATGAGAAGTTGCTATGAAGGTGACAGTAAGGTGATTAAGCAAGCCAAAATTCAAGGTTTTAAAATGAAATTAGAGTCTTTGAATATGTATGATGATGAAGATGTTGCTAAATAATTTCTTAGAGTTGATGAGGTTGTGAACACTATAAGAGGTCTTGATGAAGATTTAAAAGAGATAGTAGTAGTTCAAAAGGTGTTGATATCTCTCCATGAGAGATTTAATCCCAAAGTTTCAGCCATTAAGGACATGACATATTTGAAGACTCTCATTTTAGACCAACTACTTGGCACTCTTACTACCTATGGGATGAGAATTTCTAATAGAAAGCCATTAGAAAAGCAGTCATCCTTCAAAGCATATAAGAAGCCCAAGGAAAAACAAAATGATTCATGTTGTGAATTAAATGAAGAGGAAGCTAAGTACGTGAAGAATCTCAAGAGAGGCTCAAGAAAGTACAAATTTCAGTTATTTTTTAAGTGATTTAACTATGGTAAAGTTGGTCACTATGCTTCCAAGTGTCCTAAAAAGAAGAAGAAATAATATGAGCCTAGAGAGAAGTTTAGGAAAAATACAAAAGGACATATATAAGGCTAAGAAGAAGAGTCTCTACATCCAATATTCTAGCTCCTCTAAAAGTGAAAGCATCCAATCATTAGATGAGGACAAAACCTATGAAATTCCAAAGGAAATTATGCTCATGGCCATAGATAATCTGGAAGTAGAAGTTGTTGATTCTGATTGATAAAAGGTCGAGGTCGACCTAAAAGGTGAGATAGTTAGTGCTCTTGAAGAAATCCAGAGGTTGAGGAAGAAAAATAAAACACAAAAAGAATTGTTGGCAAAGGAAAAAGATAAAATTGTACAATCTCTGCTCCTACAAATTGAAGAAGGTAAGAAGATTCAAGAAACTCTAAATCAACTGCTCAGTGAGAAAAATCCAACATGTGAAAGTATTGAAGGAGAAATTTTTTTTCTAAGAAAAGAGCTTGAAAAAGATAAAACTAAGGTGATAATTAATGAGAAATATGGAAAAGGGGTTGAATTTTTGAATGAGATCCTTGAAGCATAAAGAGTCTCCAATAACAGAGCAGGTCTTGGATTTGAGGTCAATTCAAGCTCAACAAATTAAATAAAGGGCAATAAAGTGATTACCTTTGTGCAAGTAGAAAAAATTGGAGACATTGAAACAGCTAGAGATAAATAAATGAAAAAAAGGATATAAAGAGCAACCACACAATAATATTTGCAACAAAATAATAATCAACAACAGAAAAATAAGAAGGGAAATTAAAACAATAGATCGAGTCCCACACAACAATGGAATATCAAAGATGGTGAGGCAAATTGAATTTACTAGAGGGTAGCCTAGCGATATTTCAGAAATCGATTTTCTCTTGGGTATGAAGACATATTTCCAACCTAGTATTTTATTTGTACAAATTATGGACACAAGATAGTGAATTTCAGAGTGATTATATCATTTAGAAATCTCAGGCCACAAATAAACAATTATCAGCAAAATAATCAATCTGTCGGGAAAAAGATGAGCAGACCCAAGTACAAAAGTCATTCTCTCATTTGAAAAAATTGATTCAATGTTATTTATGACAGAATTTTTTCCATAGAACAATTGTTTATAGACTCAAAAATAAAAGGCATTATCCAATTAGCAATGAAATAAGCCAACAACCTAAAGTCTAGAAGGAAAAGGAAAATACAAAGAACTGTAATATTGTTTTATTTTCTCATGATGAATGAAGTCATTGGTATGTGGACAGTGGTTGTTCCAAGAATATATTAGGAGATAAAATCAAATGCTTAACCTCAAAACCAGTTAGCAAAGGTAATGTAACCTTTGGAAATAATGCACCTAGTAATATTGTTGGTAAAGGTTTTATCAACCCGGCTAATGGAAAATGGAAAGCCAAGGATGTGATTTTTGTTGATGGGTTGAAGCATAATTTACTCAGTCTGTCTTAGATGTGTTACCAAGGCTATGATGTGCTATTTAAAGCTAAAAAATTTCAAATCAAATCTGCAGGGACTGGAGAAATAATAGTTGAAGCTAAAAGAATAGACATTAATGTCTATGTTTTAAAAGAGAAGGAAAAGAGGTGTTGTTTGTCAAATATTGATGAGATTTGGTTGTGACCTAGAAGTCTTAGACATCTAAATTTTGATCAAATTTTCAAATTGGGCAAGAAGTGTGTTGTTAGAAATCTTCCAAAGCTTTCAAATCCTAAAAAATATTTTTTTAAGTCAGCTTAGAAAACAAGTTCGAGTGCTATTCAAGACCAAGGATAACTCATCAACCATGACATTGAAATTAGTACATATGGACTTATGTGGTCCTTCAACAACTCAAAAGCCCATATTTAAACAAAAATTTGATGCTTATCATTGATGATTTTAGCAGAATGACGTGGGTGGAAATTTTAAGAGAAAAATCAGAAGCCTTTGAAAATTTTAAGGACTTCAATGTCAGGCTGAAAATAAGAGAGACGGTAAAATAAAATGCATAAGGTATGATAATGGAAGTGATTTTACTTCAAAATAGTTTGATGTTTTTTTCAAACAATATGGCATCAAAAGGAAATTTACCACAATAGAGACTCCACAGCAGAATGGTGTCCTAGAGATATCTAATAGATCATTTTAGCAATTTTCCAAATCCATGATGGGAGAAAGGAATATTTAGCAGATATTTTGGGCCAAATCCATTGACACAATAGTAGTGATTCTAAACAAAGAAAAATTCATACCAAATAGTGATAAAACTCCATATGATATTTGGTATGGTAGACCTGTGAAAGTTAAGCATTTCAAAGTGTTGGGAAGCAAGTGTTATATCCAAACTAACAATGAAAATATTGGTAAATTTGATCCAAGAGCTGATGAAGGTATTTTTCTTGGTTACTCTCATAATTAAAAAGGTTCTAGATGTTATAAAAATAATACAAAGAGGATATTTTATTGCATTGATGTTAAATTTGATGAGAACATCGAATCTGGAGACTATCATCCAGTAAATATAAGCTCTAGTGATCCAGTTAACAATGATGAGAAGAATGTTGATCCATTTTCCAATGAATACATTGAAGAACCTCTCAATCCACAATCCAAATATCCTACAAGGTATGTGCAAAAACACCACTCAGCTGACCAAATTTTTGGTTATTTTAATTCAAGTTTGTAGACAAGAAGAAGATTGTTAAATCCCCCTACACAAGCACATGTAGCTTTTTTGTTAATGATGGAATCAAAGGATTTTTCTCAAGCTATCAAATTTGACAATTGGTTAAAATCCATGTATGAAGATCTTGGTCGCATCAAGAAAAATCAGACATGGTAGCTTGTTCCAAGACCAACAAACAAGAATGGTATTGACACGAAGTGGGTCTTTGGGAACAAATTAAATGAACATGGTGAAGTGGTAAAAAGACAAAGCAAGATTAGTTTTCAAAAGCTATATAGAGATTGAAGGCTTGGAATTTGGTTAAACCTTTCTCATGTTGCTCGGTTAGAGGTAATTCACATGTTCTTGGATTTTTCTAGTTTCAATAAATTCAAGATATATCATATGGATGTCAAATCATCCTTTTTAAATGGAGAGTTGTAGGAAGAAGCCTACATTGAGCAATCAGATTGTTTTCAACTATCCGATAATCCTTATTATGTTTGCAAACTAAAAAAGGCCTTGTATGGTCTTAAGCAAGCCCCAAGGGATTTTTATTCCAAGTTGGATAGTTATTTTCTCAAGTGTGGTTTTAAAAGAGGCACGGGTGATAGTAATTTATATGTGAAATATAATAATGGGAAATTATAAATGGTGGTTTTCTATGTTGATGATATTATTTTTTCCAGTGATCGAGATTCTAACATTCTAGTTTGTAGCTAATATGAAGGTTGAGATTAAGATTTCTATGCTTGGAGAACTTTTTTATTTCCTTGGTTTGAAATTTTTTTAATATTCCAAAGGAATTTTTGTCTCACAAAGCAAGTATTTCAAGGAATTTTTCAAGAAATTTGGCATGGAGGAATATTCTTTGGTAAGCACTCCAATGGTTATAGGATGCAAGCTCAACAAGGTTGGTGAATCACCGGAGGTGGATCATACCTTATATAGATCTATTATTGGAAGCCTCTTATATTTGACACCCTAAAGACCAGAATTCATGCAGGAAATTAGTATTGTTGGAACATTTCAAGTATCCCCCAGAAAGAGTCATCTCCTAGTAGCCAAGAGGATTCATAGATATCTAAGAGCCACAATGGACTATGGAATTTGGTACCCCCAAGGTAAATATTTTTCACTGAATTTTTTTACTGATATTGATTGGACATGTGATGCGAATAATAAAAAGAGAACTAGTGGTGGTGCTTTCTTTCTTGATGCATTTATTTTTTCATGGTTGAGCAAGAAGCAAGCTTTAATTTATATCCCTACTACTGAAGCAGGATACATAGCAGTATCTTCTTGTTGCGCTCAACTTGTATGGAAGAAGCGGACTTTACAAGGTGTACAAATATTATATGATTAACTTATACCATTCATCTGTCATAATAAAAGTGCAAGCAACATGTCTAAGAACATTTTTTTCCATTCAAAAACAAATAATATTACAATTAAGTATCACTTCCTCAGAGAGTAAGTTGAAAATTAGATTGTTAAGTTGGAGTATGTACCTATAAAAGAGGAGATAGCTAATATATTCACCAAGCCTCTCCCAATAGATAAATTTGAATATTTAAGGAAAATATTGGGAGAATTTCCCCTTACCTCACTCCACTAGATCGTCCTCATGAGGAAGAGGCGTCTAGCAAGCCCTCAACATATCAAAAGCAAGATGCCATGTCCACAGGATCATCGACACAAAGAGAGATTGTTTGCAGGGGTAGCACATAATTTTATTTGCCTTTGATGTCAAAGGAGGAGAGGTACACCAAAGGGGGAGAATTACTAAAAGGACAAGTATGAGAAGTAAGAGAAGTAAACTTTTATTTTATGCTCGTGTTTATGGTGTTTCTATCAATGCCAAAGGGGGAGAATGTTAGATATAAGTTGTTATTGTTGGAAATACTGAGAGGGGGGGTGAATCAGTATTCCTTTCAATTAGAGCATTAGTTAATCTTCAATTATTATCATTGTTTGTACAATGATAGCAGCAAACAAGAGGAACACAAATGCACACAGTTTTTAAGGTGGAAACCCACTCCGGGACAAAAACCAGCTAATGCTTTTCTAATAATTCTTTAATATTCAACTCCAATTGAAAATAAAGCTCCAACTTCCTAGAATGTAGAAAAGCATTCTTCTCCAGCTCCTACTGGATGGATGCACCAATGCCTGAGATTCTTCAGTAATCAACTGAACGGATGCCCCAACACCCAATGAGCTACAACTCACCCTAGCGCCACCCTACCACCCTATAGAAGAATAAAATAAGAATGGACTCCCGTACCAAGGAAAATGGTCCACTTTACAATGATATATAATGATGTAGAAGAAGAATATATACTAGACCATAACCCCAACTTTGACACAACCACTTAATGATGATCCTAGACCTCCCAACACTACCTCTTCAACCCTTGGTAGATAGACACTAGTACAATTTTTACAATAATGTATTTACAATGACTTAGTACAATGATACCTTTACAATGATTGTATGCAGTGCTGCCCACTTGAAGACTTCATATGATGAACTTCTTGTTGCTGTTATGCACCTTGGTTTCTTCTCTTTTCATGCTACCCTCTGTTGCACCTTGCTCTGCTTTGCTACCTTAGAAATTCTGGTCCTTTGCAACCCTTGACAACGCATGATCTAGCTTTTTTTGCCTTCTAGGAGCTCAATATTTAATCCGGTGTATATCTGTATTTTAGTTCCTCAATATCTGATTTTTGGTCCTGTAGTAGTCCTCTAAGTTTTCTTTCCAATGCCACAGATCTGACCCAATTTGGATTCTTCAAGAGAGAGTTATACCCAATCTCTCACAATTCCCTCATTATGGACTGTTTCAACAGAGCGCACTTGTACGGAGTGCCACGTGTCACTATTTCTTCATTTGTCTCTAAAATTTATAGAGAAAAAACTAAAGACTGTTCACTATTTTCCACTTTTGACGTAATTTAAATCTGATACTCAAAGAGAGAGTTATGAAGATTTTACCAAGGTCACTTCTTTGAGATGAATTTCAGGAGCCTGCAAAAACCATGATTTCCACATATCATATCTCCAAAAATGTTGCGCACCTTGATCTGAAATTTTTACAGCAGCTTCCTCAGGATTTCGGTTTCGCCTCATAAATTTTTCAGCTTTTGAACCTTCGTAGAAACAAATTTAGAGCGAAAATTCCACGATGACCTGTTTCAGATGAAAAAATCCCTTGCATAAGGAGGAAATGAGGATCACAATTTATATAAATTCTTAGGTTGAGAGGGGCTTCAACAAGTGAACGTGGGAGGGATTTAAAAAATATTAATTATGACTTTTCAATGACTCATTCCCCAACCCCATGGGGTTTAATCCCACTAACTGGGGGTACAAACTTCAAACAAGAATAGCTCTCAAACCGTGAAGAATTACATGGCGTACCATATATCAATGGAAACATCTCAACAAGTAGAAACCATCAAAAGAATTATTGACCCAGAATATATTAATTTTGTAGGTCAAAATGTTGAATCCTTGGTTAAACTGAGAGGGGGGGGCTAAATCAGTTTAACACATACATAAGATTTTTAAATTAATGTGACATCAAACTGATTATGAGAGCAACAAATGTTAAGCAAATTTGGTAGATCATATCAACACATAGGCAACACACATAGAGACAGTAGATATAAGTGGAAACCCATAAAGGGAGAAAACCACATCTTATTATTGTTGTGATGCAAAGGAAAGAACCAACTCCCTCTCACCACTGATTTTCTGTAGGCACCAACCTACAAGAGGATCCTACCTCAATTATGCAAGCTACAACTTGCAAGGAAGCTCCAACTCCCATCAATTTTCTCGGCGTTATACAAATAATGAAATGTTTTAATACATAGAATGCCCTTACGAGCCCACTCGCTAAACTTGCTCTATTCTCCGATGCGATGCATTACTGTCCACATATTGGAAATATGTATGTATCATTTTTCATATATGTGTGTGTGTGTGTGTGTGTGTGTGTGTGTGTGTGTGTGTGTGTGTGTGTGTGTGTGTGTGTGTGTACCGCGGTGCTTTCCTTTCCTCTTTAGCTTTGGATTAATTAACTTGGAGCAAAACTGTTATTAGTCTTATCCTTTGGATGGACCCCACATGCCAATTGTACTTCGCTCGTTTATTTCAATCGCAATCACAACATTCACAATACCCCTGCGATTTTGTCTTTTGATTTCCACCGATGCGATTAGAAAAGGCCCACTATATAGTCAATTGAATCATCTCTGCTGTCCATCCCTTAGTGAATCTAACGGCTCTCATCTAATCGCTAAGTCGCAATCAGAACTTTCGATTTTTCAATACTCTTTTACCTCCGATGCAATCAATTACTGTACATTTTAAAATGCCGATGCGATGTATCACCTTTCAAATATTTCCGATTGAGATTAATCGCAATCGCAACTTCCTGTTGCATGTTCTGATATTCCAATGCTCCGATGCGATTAGGCCGGAACTCAAGCAAAATATGAAAGTCACCGTTTAAACATATCGGGTCCGGAACTCAATCGCAATCACAATTTTTGTTAACATGTTCCGCTGCCAAGTTTTCTCCGATGCGATTGGTGATGGTCCCACTGTATAAGACTTTGGTTGTATTAGGGCCGAGCTATAGAGTACTTCACATATATGTATATATATGTATACTTTGGCTCTTTGTTTAAAATGCGCTACACATATATAAAGCGCTACATATATATATATATGTATGTATGTATACTTTTCTGCTTCAGTCTTTAATGTATCCTCCAACTGGGGTAATGATTCTCGGAATTTTATGTGGGGGGGGGGGGGGGGGGGGCCCACACTATATGTATAATATTATCTGCCAACATAGTATTAAGTCTTTCGCTCAGACTTAAACCCAACACTAATGTATATATATATATATTTATATAACCTCTCAGGCTCCGTAGGTCATTTAATGTTTCCACTCCAGCATAGACTTAGCCATGTTCTTTAATTGAACCTTAGTCTTAAAGCTACAAATGGTTCTGGCTCTTGTAATTACATACATCCGCTCTTATAGCATTCACTCAAAGTTTACATATATTAATGCAGCTCGTATATCATATGGTGGTTCACAGGTCCCACGTTCTACTATTCACCCTCGTTAGTTAAACATTATATACATATACATATAATCTCGGTTCAAACTATAATATATATAAACCCTTATTGATTTCGTTATATTCCTTTCTTCATTAATTAGATATATATGGACCTTGTTTCATTGATATTTTAATACAATGCTACCAATCGCTACCCTAAGGGTTATTCCCCTTATACACAGAGCCTTGGTTCCTTCCTTTCTGTACTATTCCGCATCCCTTGCAATCATTTCATTGTTGGTTTGATAACGGCTCTACCTCTGTCTTATCTGCCTATGCCTCTTCTGCTCTGCCTCTGCTACTGTAAATAAACTCTCCCTCTGTTCTTCTCATGTTACCTGTTGTCTTCTCCTTTGCTTTTGTTGTTGTTCTTTGTCTATCTCTGCCTCTGCTACCTCCTTTGCCATCAATGACAACATTTCCAACAGTCTCCCCCTTTGGCATTGACGACAATACACTTCCTCCGTTCGCCTTTTAGGACCCTTTCTTCTGTTGCTTGCTCTTCCTCCCCCTTTGACATCAATGGCAAGGGTTGCTCATTTTTCAGTGTGCTTTTAACTCTTGTCCGTGTTGCACTGATCTTGAGGACCTGTTTCATGCTTTCCTTGCGAACTGATCTCCCCCTGGAATGATATTTTCGTTTCTGTTCTCCCCTTGAAACTATGCTTTCTCTTCATATCAGAGAGTAGCATCTACAGATACTACCCCTAGTTTATCTCTCAAATACTCAAATGGTTCTCTTGCAAGGGGTTTGGTAAATATATCTGTTGTTTTTTCTTTTTTTGGCACATATTCCAGCTTCACTACCTTCTGAGTTACTTGTTCTCGGAGAAAATGATACTTGATTGGGATATGTTTAGTTTTTGAATGAAGCACAAGATTTTTTGATATGCTTATAGCACTTGTATTGTCACATTTGATAGAGATAGGTTCTTCAATGCTTACCTTCATGTCTTGGAGTGTTTGCTTCATCCACATGACTTGTGTGCAGCATGCTGTTGCTGCTATGTATTCTGCTTCTGTTGTAGATAGAGAGATAGATGTTTGTTTCTTGCTTAGCCATGCCACCAGAATTTCTCCTAGATATAATGCACCTCCACTTGTGCTTTTCTAGTCATCCACACAGCTGGCCCAATCTGCATCTGTGTATGACGTCAAAGTGAAGACTTTTCCTTTTGGATACCATAGCCCAAATTGTATTGTTCCTTGTAGATATCTAAATATTCTTTTGACTGCTAGAAGATGATTTTTCTTTGGTGCTGCTTGATATCTAGCCACAAGTCCTACTGCTAGCATGATGTCTGGTCTTGATGCTGTCAGGTACAGCAGACTTCCTATAATGGATCTATAGAGTCTTTGATCTATATTAGCAGATCCATCATCAGCACATAGCTTGCATCTCGTGATCATGGGAGTTGGACAACAGTCATGTTCTTCATTTTGAACTTTTTCACATTTTTACATTTTTCATGTGAGATACAACGTGTTCTTTGTTGAATGAAGTCCAAATAGAACTTAGGTTTCTCCAATTTCTCCAATCATAGACATCTCAAACTCTGATTTCATCTCCTCAGCAAACCCTTTTGCTAGCTCATCTCTATTGCTTCCAAACATAATGTCATCAACATATACTACAACAATCAAGAGTTCATTTTCATGGGTTTTATGTATAGATTGTCGTCTACTCCTCCTCTCTTAAAGCCTTGTTTTTGCAAGTATTTATCCAGCCTTGAGTACCAAGCACGAGGAGCTTGTTTTAGTCCATATAGAGCCTTCTTTAGTCTGCATACATAGTCTTCTTTTTCTGTTAATGAGAAGCGTTTTGGTTGTTCCATGTAGACCTCTTCTTCTAGATCTCCATTGAGAAATGCAGATTTCACATCCATTTGAAATACCTTGAAGTCTTGGTAGCATGCAAAGGCCAGAAAAATTCTGATAGCTTCCATTCTGGCTACAGGGGCAAATTTTTCTTCGTATTCAAGTCCTTCGATTTGTGAATATCCTTTGCAAACAAGTCTTGCTTTATTCCTGATTACCTATCATTGCTCATTTAGTTTATTTTTGAATACCCATTTTGAGCCTATGACATTTTTCTCAGTGGGTCCAGGGACTAATTCCTAGGTATTGTTCTTCTCAATTTGGTCTGTCTCTTCATTCTATATCTACCCAAGATCTATCCTTGCCGTGAAGCTTTTCAAACCTTGTATTTGGTCATTTTGTAATAGTGGCCATAAAGACAATTCTTCTCTACCGTTCGTTTAGTCGCTTCTTTTTCTCGAGACTCATTCTTGTCTCCAATGATCTGATCTTTCGGATGGTTCTTCTGAGTGTATCTTGAGGGGGCTTTAGAGCTCATTTCAGCATATTCTGTTGTCTTGATTGTTGCATCATCATCTTGGTTTTCTTCTTCATGGTTGTCTGAGGGACTGCTGCAGTATGTACCTCTTGTATTGTTTGGAAGTTCTTCATCAAATCTCACGTCAATGCTTTCTACAATTTTTCGAAGAGTCTTGTTGTAGCACCTGTACCCTTTACTTTTGGAAGCATATCCTAGAAATATCCCTTCATCTGCTCTTGCATCAAATTTCCCAAGATTTTCATCATTATTATTTATGTAACACTTGCTTCCAAAGATTCTAAAGTGCTTTATTGAAGCTGGTTTACCATGCCATAGTTCATATGGAGTCTTGTCACTTCTTGGCCTTAAATGAGCTCTTTTTATGATATGCACAGCTGTGTGTACTGCTTCTGCCCAGAAGGTTTGAGGAATATTACTCTCTTGCATCATGGCTCTGGCTATTTGTTGTACATACCTGTTTTGTCTCTTTGCTACTCCATTTTGCTGAGATGTCCCTACAATAGTAAATTTTTTCTTTATCCCATGTTCATTGCGTAGGTCTGCAAATTCATAATCTGTGAAATCACCTCCTCTGTCTGATCTGATTCATTTTAGCTTGCATCCTGACTGATTTTCTGCTAAAGCTTTGAATATTTTTAATTTTGCTAGAGCTTTCGATTTATTCTTGAGAAATGCAACCCATGCCATCCTGGAGAAGTCATCTATTATCAGCATGAAGTAGGATTTTCCACTTGGAGTTTTAGTTCTTGCAGGTTTGCACAAGTCCATGTGCACAAGCTGGAGTGGTCTTCTTGTTGATAACTCATCTTTGGCCTTAAATGATGTGCAGGTCTATTTTCCCAATTGAAAATATTTGCATATGGTATTAGAAGGCCTTTTTATTTTTGGCATGTCTCTGACAGCTTTCTTCTTGCTTAGTCTGATGATATGATCGAAGCTGAGATGTCCCAACCTCTTATGCCATAACCATGACTCCTCAAGTTTGCTAAGATGGCATGCTTCATCTTCCTCTTTCACTATGTAAACATTACTCTCTGTTCGAACTCCTTTGAGAAGAGTCTTACCTGTGGTGCTTGATCTGATTTCACAGTATTGTGCTCTAAAAAGAACTTCATAGCCTTTATCACACATTTGATTGACACTCAGCAAGTTTTCTTTCAGCCCATCTACAAATAGTACATATTGGGCCTTTCCTCTGCCATTATCTAGGTTGATTGAGCCTTTTCCTTTGATTTTTCCTAATTTATCATTGCTAAAAGTAACCTTTCTGGATTTCTTTTCATAAAAAGTTATAAACTTGCTTCTGTGTCCAGTCATATGTTTTGAGCAGCCAGTGTCCAAACACCACTGGCTTTTCAGGTCTTGAGCAGTTAGAGCCAGGTCACATTTATTCACCTTCTTTTTCCACTAGAAGCATCCTTTTGTTTGGTGTCTTTTGTGAGATGATGAACTACATCTTCTGAGGGGAAATTTTGAAGGCATATGTCCAATTTTATTGCATACGTAGCATTTGATTGTGATTTTTGTAGAATTGTGAGTATGAGTAAAGTTTCCTTGATTCATAAACCTCCTTGAGGTGTTGAGCATCAATATTTGTCCCTATTTTCTGCACTCAATGATTTTATGGCCAAATTCCTTACAATAAAAACAGTAACCATAGAAACAATTTGCATACCTAATGTGAGGTTGTCTTCTCCATTTGTTTTCTCTAGGTAGTCTCTTCACTGTTTGCATCTTTTGCTGGTTTGAATTACTCCTCCTTGTATGACAGTATGCAGCAATGTGTCCCAGCTTGTGGTAGACATAACAGGTAGCATTTTTCATAGAAGGGAAGAATCTCCTTTGATGGCTTCCAAATTTGACATACTCAGGGGTATATGATCCTTTTTCTGTTTTCTTAGTATTTATTTCATTCTTTGTTATTAGAGGTTTCTTCTGATCTCTGTCTCCCTCATTAAAAGTTTCTTCTTTTGTAGGAATTATTTGAGTTGCTTCATCAGTCTTCTTTGCTTTTACAAAAACAATATTTTTGTTTTCCTATTCTTTGCTTTTACTTGATTCTCCTTCATAGCCTAGTCCAGTTTTTATAAGAGGAGATCTTTGAGCATCCATAATTTCGTTCAACTTACCAGAGCTTGTTGTTTGAGAAGAATTTATAGACGCTTTCCTTTGAGCATTTTCTAATTTCTTCCTTAGACATACTACTTCTTCTTCCAGCTTCTCTTGTTCCCGAGTTTTATCCTTGATTTTCTAAAGTAACATGTCTTCTATCTTCTTGGCTTCTTCAAGCTCTACCTTCAGCTGTATGAGGACTTCTGAATTTTTCTCTTCTCTTACATACTTGAGGAGAATGTCCTTTTGTTTTCTGCATTTCAGTTTGAGTCTGTCAATCTCCTCCAGGGCACTTCTTATCTCCCCCTCAAGGTCAAATTCACCTTCTTCTTCATCTTCTAGCAGGAGTCCTTCAAGTTCTTCTATGGCCATCAGTAAAAATTCAGAGGTTCCTTCTTCACTTGAGGGTTCATCTGAGTCTTCAGATGCATTGCTGTCTTGTTGAGCATAGAAGGATTTTCTACTGAATTTCTTTCCTTTCTACCAGTTCTTTGATGTATTTTTCTCTGATTCTTGAGCTTGATTCCTTACTTTCTTGTGAGGACACTTAGCAGCATAGTTTCCAACTCTTCCACAGTTAAAGCATTTGAAAGGAAGTTTACCTTTGTATTTACCTAGGCCTCTATCTAGTTTCTTAACAAATTTAGCCTCTTCTTCATTAGAGAAAGAGCATATGTCTTCCTTTTCTTCTTTCTTCTTTTCTGTTTTAAAGGTTGCCTCCCTCGTACTTGGCTTCTTCTGTGGGAGCCTCATCTCATATGATGTTATATTTCCAAGTAGCTGGTTCATGGTCAAGGTTTCCCAATCAGTTGTTTCTTCTATTGCAGACACTTTGGGGTTAAAACTGGGTGGAAGAGATCTTAGAATCTTTTGTACAATTACACTTTCTGGTATGGTTTCTCCAAGAGCTTTCATATTGTTAACAATTTATGTAACTCTTAAGAAGAAGCTACCAACATCTTCATCATCATTCATTTTTAAATTTTCAAACTTAGCTCTATATACTTGAAGTTTGGTTGTCTTTACCTTTTTATTTCCCTCATGGATGTTCTCAAGAGTATCCCACATATCTTTGGTAGTCTTATAATGCATTATTTTGATAAATTCAGCCTCACAAAGTCCACTTAAGATTGCATTCATGGCCTTTGCATTTGCAACAAATTCTTGTTTAGCTTCTCTCTCTGGGTCAGTTGCCTTTGGGGCATATCCGAATTCCATAGTAGCCCAAACCTCTATTCCTAGAGACATTATGTATGCTCTCATTCTGATTTTCCAAAAGGCATAATTAGCACCTGTGAAAAAAGGTACTTTATTGGTTGAGCTTCCTTCTTGACTAGCCATCTTGGGAACCTAGGATCTCCTTTCAGTGGTTAAACTAGTACAAAAGGAACTTGGCTCTGATACCAATTTTTGAATCCTTGGTTAAACTGAGAGGGGGGGGGGAGTGTTACACCATCTTTTGGTCATATAACCTATTATCATTAGATGAACCCAAGTACACCATGTAAGACCAATTTTACCCTAAGTAAAATTGTTTTCACTATGTGAAATAACTTAGTAAAACACCTTTATTAAGTTTTTTATGGTCTAAATAGGAAACCCCAAAATGAAATAATAAACAAATCTATATTTGTTTATATTCCTGGTCATATTTAACCCAAAACAAGGAAATCAATTAAATAAATCCTTATTTATTTGATTATTTCCTAGGAATAAGTTATTTAATCCTTATTTAAATAATATTCCTAGTTAAATTTGACTAAATTATTTATAAATAATTAAATAAATCATTATTTATTTAATTATATTTCCACCATTTCCTTAAAATAATAAATAAATCATTTATTTATTTATTATTTATAAATAAAGGAATTGACCCAAGTCAAAAATCCTTTTCCTTCCAACAAATATAATAAAATATTCCTAAAAGGTGGTTCTAGAATTTGATTAATAATATTTTATTCATGCACCAAGTTCTAGATCGCCCTAATATTTTGTTATAAATAGAAGGGTTTTCCCCATTCATTAGTCACCTTTCATTGCATTAGATCACTCTAGATCTATACCATTGGTCACATTTCTCCATTTTTGCCTTGTGAGCTCCCTTTGAGTTCTATGTTTGTCTGGGTTTTCTACACCAACAAGAGAGAGAAACTTTAGATCTGAAATGTTGAGGACTTTCAAGAACCCATCCCATTGAGGAGAATCGGAAACACCTTTCTTTTTTTCCTCTTAGGTGCCCCCTTTTAATATAAAAAATTCTTTCAAATACATTGTTCTTGTCTTGTCTATTGGATGCATGGAGCCACATTTCATTTTTACTGCTTAATGTCTTTTATGCTTAGATCTGGATTTGTGCAGCATTATTTGGATCAACTAACTGCAGACTTAAAGATATTGGCAGCCATAATTGATGTTAGGGCTATTTGTTATGCGTATCTAAAGTGGTATTTTCCGACGAAAGATTCATACTAACAATTGGCAACTCCACACGAGTTTTCTTTTGCGACCGCTGTCGTTTTAGATATTCCTGCATATCCAGCTATTTCAAACCCTATGGTTTCTCTTCAGTTTCATGTTTTTCCTATTTTTATGGTGCTTTTGACCTCTAAAACCTTCAAACATTAAAATTTTTAACTTCTGTGTGTTTCTGGCCCTATTGCGCAGGTGATAGACATTAGCCGCAGCTGAGACGAAATTTTTTTCTAAAATATGCCGCCGAGAGACCCGGATCTGCAGGTCGAACTTATCGGCCCAAAAACTATGACCTGGACTTGAGGGCACACTTTTTTGCCCCAAAATTGCGACCTGGACTGAAAACAGGTTAGAACCTGCGACCTGCACTTTTTTCTGCAATTTTCCAGCAATTTTTCTGGGTTTGTCTAAAGCTTCTGTCAAGGTTTTCCAGCCTCCATCTCTTCCTGTTTAGACCTGTTTCTGATTTGTTTCACTAAACTAAGTGGGAATCTTTCCCCTTAAGGCTTTAGTACCCTCCACTTTTTTTCAGCGAGTTTTAGCTGTTTCAGACGTCTGAATTTTCAGAGTTACCGCCTTCTTCTTTTCAGATCTGATACCTCATTTTTAGATCCCTCTAGATCAGCTCTTATCCCTTTCAAATCACCTCATATAGTTTTGTTTGGGTTTACCTCTAGGGCCACCTCCTTGTCCCTCCTACCTTTATTTGATTTCCCACTTTTGCTACAGCAACCTTGCCTCTGCCTCTTTGTTGTTTTCTGCACCTCTTTTCAGCAGATTTCCCCTTTAAATCCCTGTCCCTCCTGACCTTAGATCTATTGGTCTCCTTTTAGTGTGTTTTGATTAGATTTTTTCCCTCTTCTAGACTATTTTTGAGAGACCCGCCTTCTTGGGTTAGATTGATGCATTGTTAGCTGTTAATTTTCTGTTATTTCAGTCTTATTTATTGTTCTTTACAGATTTATTTTCAGTTACACAATACACTTTTTCTTTTACTCTCAAAACGTCTAGGTTTAAAAATTAAAATTAATACACGCCACACACTGACCCTAATTTAAGAAGAGCCTAGTTAACACCGCCTGGAAAAGACTTTAAAATCAATTGACACTGCACCTCTCTGCCCTTGTTTCGACATTGACCTCACTTGATTTTGCACTTCCCTGCCCTTGTCGGTTTTTCTTCTTCCCGTCATCATTGTGCCTCCAAGGTGTTTATCCCGGAGACTTCTTGGCCTTCACCCTCAATTTCTAGTTGGTCGACTTCCTCCTTCCCGTCGTCATCGAGTAAGTGCTCCCACGAGTCTGCACTCCGACTCTTCTTCTGATTGTTAGGGTTCTCCCCCTACTCCTGGTTCTCCCCCTGTTACCTTCACCATGTCTAGTTCAGGGCCTAGCGCTAGCAGCGACCCCAGTTCTACTGCTGGGTCCGTTTCCAGTGGAACCACTACGGGAACTACCTCGACTGTCCCTTTGCTCCCTTATATGGCCAGTCTCAGTCTCCCCAATTTCAATCAGTTGATTAATGATCCTATCCTCCACGATGTTAGTTGGCCTGCTATGCCAACCAAGCTCCCCTCCAACATTACCAAGTTCAAAGGCCTTGCTAGTGAAGATCCCTCCAACCACATCGGATCTTTCCATATGTGGTGTTCATTCAATTCCATTACTGATGATTTCATCTGTCTTCGATTATTCCAATGCACGCTTAACGGTGAGGCTTCTAAATGGTATGTTGATCAGGCCACCTCTTCCCATACCACCTTTGCGACCATTGCCCAAGCATTTTTATCTTATTTCTAGCTCCCTCTCCGATACGACACTGGTACAGAACTTTTGACTTCTTTCCGCCAGTCCTCTTCGACCCGCCTTTCCGCTCATGTCCAGGAATGGCGGCGAAGAAGGAGCTTATGTCGAGCTCCCCCCTTTGAAGATCGGGTTTATATGGACTGGTTCCTTCACTCTCTCTTACCTCTCATTGGCAAAGATGTCACATCTGACTTCCTTCAAACTGAAGAAGCCACCCTCCAAATAGCCTTGAAATATGACCTTATCTATGCTCAATCTGGTTATCTTTATATCGTCCTTCCTGACCTCCCCAAACCTAGTGGCACTAATGCCCCAGAGGCATCTCACTCTACCGACGGTATCGTTAGAGCTCTTTCACATACCTATGCTCAACCTCCTATGGGCTATGGTTTCCCTCCGGGAGGGGCTAGCACCTCCAGCACTTTCCCCCCTCCAGGTAGCATGTATCCGGGATATGGCATACCTCCTCCTTTTTCCCACCCTCCTGCTTACCTCAATTTTTCCCATCCTAACCCTCATCCTTACCCACAGCCTGGTGTCCCAGCTCCTCCCACCTTTGGACCTCTCACCTGCAGATGCACTTACTACCCCCCCTAGGGAAAGTATTTGCACATTAGGGCGCGACTAATTCTCTTCCTCCTCAAAGAAAGAGGAAAGGCAATCAATCTGCCTCTGGTAATCGTGGACCCAATCTTCCCAGTATTGATTCTAACACTGCTAACTAGCCACAGGGCTTTCAGCCCAAGCTGGACAGGCCTCTTCGCACCAATAAGCCCTGTTCGTGTTGCGGTATTTATGGTCATTACACTCACGATTTTCCCCTATTACCACAGATGTGGCAGATGTGGGAATCTCAGGCCACCATGCAGGGACAGCATTCCTCTCCTACTGTCCCTCCCAATACGAGTACTTCTCAACCCGTTGTCTTTACCGATCCTTTCCCTCAACAAGGATTCATGGCCACTCAACCACCTCATGCCCCGGTAACCACTCAACCTTCCCCTTCTAGTTCCTCCGATTACCAGATTCTCGTGATGGCCTCTGACCAACCTCTCACCGTCGATCTTAACCTTCAAACTCAGTCTCATCAGTACTCCATGCCTCTCACTCCGTCTGTCCCTGAGTCCACATCTTCAGGTCCTACAAAGCCTCTTTCGACACCAAATGGTCCTTTGCAGATCCCTCAACCCAAATTTTAGGTCCCTATAAAGGTTCCTAAGGGCCCATTACGCCGAAATGCTGCTTTTGGTCGAGCTTCCCATTCGTATAGCATAGTAGATGATTTGGCGCAGTCCCCTGCCGCCATTTCAACACTCGAACTCCTCCAGTCGTGTCCTTCTCAAAGGAATGCTCTACTATCCGCCATGGGAGTTTTAGATCCTACTGATGACCAATTGATTTTTTTCGATGCCCGTCAGTCAAAACATCCTCCCCTTGCTTCTTCCGTCGCTTTCCAAATCCCAGTCAAAATACGGAATGCTAACGTAGCTCAGTGTATTATTGACGAGGGGGCATCTACCTGTGTCATGTCTGCTTAGGTTTGGAAACAACTCGGATATCCTGAGCTGGCCCCTTCCACCATCACCCTCCGTGCATGGGATGGCCATGCCTCCCAGCCCATCAACCTCTTTCGTAATTGTCCTATCACTCTCGCGGGTAAGACAGTTTTCGTTGACGTTGAAGTCATCGACGCCCCTCTTGATTATAACATTATTTTGGGGCGTAGCTACACTTGTGCCATGTCTTCTGTCCCATTCATGGTTCATTGCAAGATTTTTTTCCCTCATAATGGAAAGATAGTCACAATTGACCAGTTGACATATCATGAGCCAAAATCTCAGACCTCCCCTAAGTCGATCATCACTTCTGTAGCCAATAAGCCAATCGTCGATTCTTTGACCAGTGTCTCCCCCGGCGTCTACAAAGACTCCTCCTTGCTTAGAACCTTCCCTAGTCTTCCTCCTCATATTATCTTTGATCCCATCTTAGCGAATGTTTGCATGATGCAATCGTCTCAGGCTAACCTTCCACAGTCTGCTTCGGCTAGTCAACAACCTCAATCTCGCCCATCGCAACCTGCTCCTAGCCCTTCGCCTCAGCTGACTGAACCTCTTCCACCTGGACCTTCCCATCCACCTAGCACTCAAGAACCTCCCTGCCCTCCCGAGTCGGTTCCCCTAGGTCTCCACCATATGGGAATCGTCCCTCCTGGACATTACCCCACCGGTCAGATACCTTTCCTTGCTCCCCCTCCCGGATTCTATTCGGTTCCCATCATGGCCACCCTTTCCCTCCCTAATTTGACCTTGGGAATACCTGTATGGTATCTTACTCCTCCACCTGAGACCCCACCCGGCCACCCCAAACCATAACTTGCTCTGACACCAGTCCAACCAATTCCCTTCGCTCCTTCCATCGCTACAGTGCCCCTAGCCCCTCCGCAAGACCATCCTCATGCTGTGACAGCTACGGGAAAGAAAAGAAAAGCTCGCAAGGGGGCATCCAAAGACAAGGCCACCGCACCCGACCCTACCCCTCCTCCACCCGCCAAGCCTTGTGCTTTGTGTGATGGTGTCGGTCATTCCACCCATACTTGTCCTGAGTTTCCCCGTATCCAACCCATGGTTAAATTCGCGTTCCCTGAATCTACGGTCCCTTAAACCTCTGTTTCTTCCTCATCCGTAGCCAAGAACCCAAATACTCTTCGCACCAACAAACCCTGTGCTCTATGTGGTGTCGATGGCCATTATTCTCACAATTGTCCTCACCTCACGCATTTTCGGGCCTCTTTAGAGGTCATTCGCGAGTACGAGGTTGAACAAAATCAATCCGCCTCTCCCATCCTGGCTTAGTATGCATCAGGCTTGCTCGAGGATCCCCCCACTACCATTGACATTCCTCCCCCTGATGTTGAGATGTCGGAACCTGCTGCCCCCCTCCTTTACCTATCATCATCCGCATGACCCTTAGAGTACATTCCCTCGGAATCCACTCCATCTGTCTTTCTTGATTCCCATTCAGCAACATTCTTGGGCTCTACATGCTTTGACCATCTTTTTACCTGTTCTTCTGTCATCCCCCGTGACGATCCGTATGTTCGCCTTTCTTCCCATGCTGATGATTTAGATAACTTTGCAGCGTCATGTGGTTTCCTCGACCTTTCCCTTTCCTCCCATAACCAGGATGATACCATCCGTATCTATGATGTCCTTCGCAGCATGAGCTCCCACTGTTCCTACCATAGTTCTCATTCATCACCCTCTAGTCGATCTATGAGTCCTAGCCATCCTACCCCGACTACTCCCTCCCATAGTTGT
Source organism: Pinus albicaulis (assembly GCA_034641835.2). Classification (NCBI taxonomy): domain Eukaryota; kingdom Viridiplantae; phylum Streptophyta; class Pinopsida; order Pinales; family Pinaceae; genus Pinus; species Pinus albicaulis. Next base: position 1,083,420,703 of record CM076580.1, on the reverse strand, counting down.
CGTTTGATGTCTACCCTCTACTCCCACTGCCCTTATTATTCTCCTTCCTCCCATTTCTTGTCTTGTGACACTATTCTGCCGGACCTCTCGTCCACGCATTATATTGGCTATGCCGATGGGGCAAGTCGCTATTCCTGGAATCTCGCCTCGGCCGCATGGGCCATGTTTACCCCCTTGCATACCCTCGTTCTTTCAAATGGGGTTTGCATTGGTAATGCCACCAATAATCAAGCCAAATATGATTCAGTACGTGGTCTCTTAGCCGATGCCCTCTCTCATTGCATCCTCCATCTGCATGTTCATTTAGATTCCCTGCTTCTTGTCTTACAACTCAATGGTGTCTATCGTGTGCATAACCCTATCCTGTTTAGACAATATTTACGAGTGAAACTTTTGATACGTGACTTTAGATTCATTACTTTCAACCATGTACCTACAAGTAAAAATCACTACGTAGATAGAATTGCAAATCATGTTCTCGAATGTCATTTATCACACACAAGACAATAACATTTCAAACCATCAACACAATGCATATACATAATATATATCATATAACATGTTTTTAGAGTCCATCTACTCTGAAACATATGACATGCCCATAGCATGTTACAAAAAACTGGGGGGCACCACTTGCCCCTACATACACACTAGGGGGCACCACTTGCCTACATCTAATCACTCTCTAGAGGATCCCGAGCCAATGGCTCCACTCCCACAGCTCGTAGATCACGCACAGTCTGACCAGCCATCACCATGCGCCGCATGATACCTCGCCATTCCGAGGGTAGCCCAATACATAGCTCTATGTACTGGTCGTCTAAATCCCGCCAACCCTGCTCCAACACACCGGTCAGCATCCCCTCACATCTACGACGAATGTCCTCCAAAACAGCAACCATATCCTCATTCTGTGTCGTTCTCAATCCACTAGCACCTGTAGTTCCGGCTACTACAAGTCGTCCCATATATCTGGCCGGTTTCACCGGAGCTATTTTTGCATTCCAAAAAGTATAAGGATCAGTACCATAAATACTATTCACAAAACTTTAACATGCACATAACAGATTAGTTACTTTTTACTTACCATCAGGCCCCCATACTCGACCAGGCAGAAGCGGCAAGTCCGGATCTCCCCAATAGCTCATCCCACTATAGGGATAGTCGTCTATCTACAATGGCATCTGATCCCAATGGGCGAAGAGCTCTGGTTGGAACACCTATTTGACCGCCCCTCCCCCTCCTCTGCACAGTAGTCATCCCCACCGATGCATCCTGGGTTCTCTCGGACCCCCATCAGGTAGTTGTACACGAGGTCGCAAGGTCGGGATCTTCTCCAAAAAGAAGAAGCACAATACAGTCCCATACGCACAATCGTGGTTCACTTGCCGCTTACACAGTGACAACTGTCGTTTCAACGACACCAACATCATCTGGGCCCACCCATAGTAGGTCCCACTCAACACACTTTCTACAATCATCATCTACCCTCCAGTGATGTGATGGAGCGCCTGGCTGCCCAAAATCTGCAACACTGCTACCGCCACTACCCGATTCTCCAACCTCTCTAGATCCCCAATCGATATCCGAGTCCCTTTTATTCGGACACCTAGTTGAAAATGTCACTCTACGAACTCCATGATGTTATGCCCACGCAGTAACACTGGCTGTGTCTTTCCCACCATCCCTAATGGTGGGAGACCAGTCAGGAAATACAGATCCTGGACTGTCATATCAATCCTGTGCCCCTGCACTATAAAAACCTCATGATCTGGATCCCAATAACTGATAATCTGGGCCAACAAGGGCTCCCCAACTCTCATCAGAGGGTTCTCCACAAATTTCAGAACCCCAAACCTGGCCAATGCATGACGGACGCCCTGATCCACTTAGATTTCCATCCGTAATGAACCCATGTCTCTCTCTCTCCACTTGATTCGTATATTTTCCATATCTGCACAAAAACATCAACTTTTTCAGTCTATAGATAGGTAAAACTACATTCAATTACACCAAAACTAAATCTGAGCCCACAACAGCACTAAAACCACCTCCATCTGATAGGTCACACTTTTTGGCCAAATCTTGGGCCAGGTCACACTTTCGAGGCCCAAACCTGCGTCCCAGGTCGCATTTTTTGCCCCAACAAGTGCGACCCGACCGTAAGGGTGAGGTAGGGGTTGTTACTAAGATTTCAGATCCTAATCTGAACTTTTAATCCATCAAAAATAAAGAGTAGGATTAGGCCTATTACCTGCAACTGACAGATCTCAATTCCAACGGTCGGTTTGTCCGCTATGATCAACAAGATTTAGGGCCTTCTCTCCTCTCCACATTCACCACAGCTACACAATAAAATGAATGAATTTGCAGGGAAAATGCCTTATTAGAAGAAAAAACCCTTCTTTTTCTTTCGCCCGCTGCGACCAAACCGTAGCCCCGTCTGACACACCATCTGCACCTTTGGAAAGCTCTCACCGAGCACTCAAATGGGTATCTATTAGTTTTCCATGTTTTCATACATCACCATGACCCATTTTTTCCATGAAGGTTCTATTCACCTCTCCTCCAAATCGAATTTCCTCACCTACAACACTTGTACTTGGGGCACCACTTTGCCACCTTACTTGTCTTTGTTCGTGTTGATTTTTGTCATGAGATACCCTATTGTACTCATGTTTTTATGGTCCCCCATTGTACCTTTACTGTGTGGCAGCACCATCGAGTCGCCCTTGTTTAGAGCATCCGAGTTGAGTCATCATCGCAGTCATGGAGTCTATCTCGCGTCTCTTTGCATCCCGCTATCGTCCTACATCCTTCATTGCTTGGTCCCTCTCTCGTGTTGCACATTATAGCATTCAGTACCATTGTCCCCTATCCCTCATGATATTGTGTCAGTCGCTGCCAAACCATTCATGCCCTTTATGCTCTCAAAAGGGAAGTCATCCACCCGCTACTCAGTATCCACCATTTCATCATCATCATTAGTGTCTGTATGTTAGTCGCTCTACTATTTTCTCTCATGCCTTAGTTTTGGATCCCTTATTTCCTCACCTCTGTCGGACCTCCTTCTGTCGACATCAGCTCATTATTCTAGAAGCCAGGTCTAGAGGGCGGTGTACCTTGGTTCGAGCTCCTTTCAGCATGATCTTGATCCGTATACTTGATGGTCCAGTGATGCAGCAGCATCTATTGGTGATTCCCGGGTGTGTGTGAGATGTCTCAACCCTCATGAGGGGATGGCCCTGCAGGTAGCCCCCCACATGCCCAGATGACTTCTTCATTTCAGCCTTTGATGCAGCTCCTTACATTTGATGATGTTGGCCTCAGCTGCTTGCAACGCCTTTTCGATTTGCATGTATCAGTCAGATTTTGCGAGCCCCATTTGGGTTGTATTTGTATCTCATGTACTAAAATATTATTGTGTAAGTACTGGCTGTTATTCCAGGCACAGCATGTATGCGAGATTCATCATTCTATTTTTCTGGCTCATATTTATGTCGGCATGTACTTTATAGTTCGGTTCTTTGTTTACTGGACATACTATTCTTTTGTACTTTGTCTCGGTGGGCATAGGTATGCCTCCCCCGCCGCCTTTAGCACAGGTACCACTTCATAAAATAGAGACTTTTTCACCTGTAAGTCTCGTCTCCTCAGGGTCTAGTCCTTTAGCACATTAGACTACCTTACATTTCTCTCTCTGACTTCCCTCTTGATGTCTAGTGATTGAGTTCTTACAACGTACTTCGGTCATACGATTTGCTCCTAACACTCATACGTTGGGGGGCAATCTGTTACACCATTTTTTGGTCATCTAACCTATTATCATTAGATGAACCCAAGTACACCATGTAAGACCAATTTTACCCTAAGTAAAATTGCTTTCACTATGTGAAATAACTTAGTAAAACACCTTTATTAAGTTGTTTATGGTCTAAACAGGAAACCCAAAAATGAAATAATAAACAAATCTATATTTGTTTATATTTCCTGGTCATATTTAACCCAAAACAAGGAAATCAATTAAATAAATCCTTATTTATTTGATTATTTCTTAGGAATAAGTTATTTAAATCCTTATTTAAATAATATTCCTAGTTAAATTTGACTAAATCATTTATAAATAATTAAATAAATCATTATTTATTTAATTATATTCCCACCATTTCCTTAAAATAATAAATAAATCATTTATTTATTTATTATTTATAAATAAATGAATTGACCCAAGTCAAAAATATTTTTCCCTCCAAAAAATATAATAAAATATTCCTAAAGGGTGATTCTAGAATTTGATTAATAATATTTTATTCATGCACGAAGTTCTAGATCGCCCTAATATTTTGTTATAAATAGAAGGGTTTTCCCCATTCATTAGTCACCTTTCATTGCATTAGATCACTCTAGATCTATACCATTGGTCACATTTCTCCATTTTTGCCTTGTGAGCTCCCTTTGAGTTCTATGTTTGTCTGGGTTTTCTACACCAACAAGAGAGAGAAAATTTAGATCTGAAATGCTGAGGACTTTCAAGAACCCATCCCATTGAGGCGAATTGGAAACACCTTTCTTTTTTTCCTCTCAGGTGCCCCCTTTTAATATAAAAAATTCTTTCAAATACATTGTTCTCGTCTTGTCTATTGGATGCATGGAGCCACATTTCATTTTTACTGCTTAATGTCTTTTATTCTTAGATCTGGTTTTGTGCAGCATTATTTAGATCAACTAACTACAAACTTAAAGATATTGGCAGCCATAATTGATGTTAGGGCTATTTGTTATGCGTAGCTAAAGTGGTATTTTCCAACGAAAGATTCATACTAACAGGGGGGGTGAATCAGTTTAACACATACATAAGCTTTTTAAATTTTTCATCAACTTATTTACAGCTTAATTTTATAACCAACCTTAATATGTGAATAGTCTTAATATTTTGCAGCAATTATTAAATTAATGTGACATCAAACTCATTATGAGAGCATCAAATGTTAAGCAGATTTGGTAGATCATATCAACACATAGGCAACACACATAGAGACAGCAGATATAAGTGGAAACCCATAAAGGGAGAAAACCACATCTTATTATTGTTGTGATGCAAAGGCAAGCTCCAACTTCCTCTCACCACTGATTTTCTGTAGGCACCAACCTACAAGAGGCTACTACCTCAATTCTGCAAGCTACAACTTGCAAGGAAGCTCCAACTCCCATCAATTTTCTGCAGGCACCAACCTACAGGAGGCTCCTACCTCAGTCAGCTACAACTGACATCTATCAAGCTACAACTTGATAGGGAAGCTCCAACTTCCTTAATTTATCAAAAGAAAAGTTTGTTGATTTACCTCAGATATCAACTCTGTTCTGTAGCATCTCTTTCTACTCCTCTCTTCCTTATCTTCTCTGCCTCAATTTTCCATTCTCTGCATTCTCTATCCTTACTCTCTCTAACACCTATGCATATCAAGATTATATTATTTATAGATATTTTCTTATGACTGTCTGTATTCCTCAGGGGATTCGAAATGAATAGCCATACCCCTTAATCTTCTGCCTTCTCATTTCTTTTCCAGCTCACTCAGAAAAAATATAAATGTAGGTACTAGTTTTAACATTACAGTGGGATATGTTTTCTCTTCCGGAGACTTTCCAATGCATCACAAAAAATATAAACCAATTAAAATATTACATTTAATTACAATGAAAACTCCAGCTCACTCATTCAGCCTTTTCGATCGCTGTGCATTTGTCTTTTCTTTGACTATGTATGTCTTTTCCAGCTCTGCTAGCTCTTCTTTTCTGTACCGTGGTGTAACTGTTGCATACATGTAACTGTGCATCAACTCTCGGCGTTATACAAATAATGAAACGCTTTAATACATAGAATGCCCTTACGACCCCACTCACTGAACTTGCTCTATTCTCTTATGCGATGCATTACTGTCCACATATTGGAAATATGTATGTATCGTTTTGCATATATATATATATATGTGTGTGTGTGTGTGTGTGTGTGTGTGTGTGTGTGTGTGTGCCATGGTGCTTTCCTTTCCTCTTTAGCTTTGGATTAATTAACTTGGAGAAAACCTGTTATTAGTCTTATCTTTTGGATGGACCCCACATGCCAGCTGTACTCCACTCGTTTATTTCAATCGCAATCGCAACATTCACAATACCCCTGCGATTTGGTATTTTGATTTTTGCCGATGTGATTAGCAAAGGCCCACTATATAGTCAGTCGAATCATCTCCGCCATCCATCCCTTAGTGAATCTAACGACTCTCATCCAATCGCTAAGTCGCAATCCAAACTTTTAGTTTGTCGATACTCTTTCACCTCCGATGCGATCAATTACTATACATTTTGAAATTTCGATGCGATGTATCACCTTTAAAATATTTCTGATTGAGATTAATCACAATCGCAACTTCCAGTTGCATGTTTCGATATTCCAAGGCTCCGATGCTCTGATGTGATTAGGCCGGAACTCAAGAAAAATATGAAATTCATTGTTTAAACATAACGGGTCCGGAACTCGATCGCAATCGCAATTTTTGTTAACATGTTCCGCTGCCAAGTTTTCTCTGATGCAATTGGTGATGGTCCCACTATATAAGACTTTGGTTGTATTAGGACCGAGCTATAGAGTACTTCACATATATGTATATAGATGTATACTTTGGATCTTTGTTTAAAAGGCGCTACACATATATAAAGCGCTATATATATATATATATATATATATATATATATATATATATATATATATATGTATGTATGTATGTATGTATGTATGTATGTATGTATGTATGTATGTATGTATGTATACTTTGCCGCTTCAGTCTTTAATGTATCCTCCAGCTGGGGTAATGATTCTCGGAATTTTACGTGGGGGGGGGGGTCCCACACTATATGTATAATATTATCTTCCAACATAGTATTAATTCTTTCGCTCAAACTTAAACCTAGCACTAATTTATATATATATATATATATATATATATATATATATATATATATATATATATATATATATATATATATATATATATATATATATATATATATATATATATATATATATTTATATTTATATTTATATAACCTCTCAGGCTCCGTAGGTCATTTAATGTTTATGCTCCAGCATAGACTTAGCCATGCTCTTTAATCGAACCTTAGTCTTAAAGCTACAAATGGTTCTGGCTCTTTTAATTACATACATCTGCTCTTATAGCATTCACTCAAAGTTTAAATATATTAATGCAGCTTGTATATCATATGGTGGTTCACGGGTCCCACGTTGTACTGTTCACCCTCGTCAGTTAAACATTATATACATATACATATAATCATGGTTCAAACTATAATATATATAAACCCTTCTTGATTTCGTTATATGCCTTTCTTCAGCACTTATATATATATGGACCCTGTTTCATTGATATTTTAATACAATGCTACCAATTGCTACCCTAAGGTTTATTCCCCTTACACACAGAGCCTTGGTTCCTTCCTTTCTGCACGATTCTGCATCCCCTGCAATCATTTCACTGTTGGTTTGATAATGGCTCTGCCTCTGCCTCTAGTGCTGTAAATAAACTCTCCCTCTGTTCTTCTCCTTTGCTTCTGCTATTGTTCTTTGTCTGTCTCTGCCTCTGCTACCTCCTTTTCCATCAATGACAACATTTCCAACACAAAATTCGCATGCAATATTGGGTTAACCCCTGGTGCTGCTTGGGTTGACATCAATGACAACCGCTGATCAACAATCTCCCCCTTTGGCATTGATGGCAACACAAGTACTCCCCCCGCGATCATGAAACCTCTTCCTACAACATCCTCTCCCCCTTTGACATCAATGGAAAAGGGTAACTCCTCCTAAAACACAACCATCCTGCGGACCTGTACGCACTTCCACTCCCACTGACACACAACCGTCCTGCAAACCTGTAATCTAATGTGAACTTGGGAGAATCCAAAGCTTTTGACAAAGATATTCAAATGCTTCACGAGGTAAAGGTTTAGTGAAGATATCAGAAATTTGTTCTTTTGTACAAACATACTCAAGTTTGATATTCTTTTCAGCGACTTGTTCTCTAAAAAAATGATATTTGATAGGAATCTGTTTTGTTTTTGAATGCATGACAGGATTCTTGGAGATGCTAATGGCACTAGTGTTGTCACAGAATATGGGAATAGGCTCACTGAATTGTACTTGAAGATCTTGCAAAGTTTTTTTCATCCAAATGACTTGAGTACAACATGATTATGTTGCAATGTATTATGCTTCCGTTGTAGATAACGAGATTGAATTTTGCTTTTTTCTCAACCATGATATGAGACAACCACCTAGATAGAATGTTGCTCCACTAGTACTCTTACGATCATCAATGCTTCCTACCCAATCTGCATCTGTAAATGCTTGAATAATGAGATTTTTATCCTTGGGATACCACAACCCATATTCTTCTATGCCCTTTAGATATCAAAGAATTCTTTTTCACGGAAATAATATGTGATTCTTTTGGTGCTGCTTGGAATCTTGCTACTTGTCCAACTGCTTGCATAACATCTGGCCGAGAGGCTGTTACATATAGAAGAATACCAATCATAGATTTGTACAACCTCTTATCCACATCCTTAGATGAGTCATCTATGCTCAATTTGCAACCTGTTACCATCAGAGTAAGGATGGGTTTGCAATCTTCCATTTTGAATTTCTTGAGCATTTCCTTGATGTACTTGGCTTGACATATAAATATTCCTTTCTCTTGCTGAGATATGTGAAGCCCTAAGAAGTATTTCATCTCACAATTTAAAGACATCTCAAACTCACTTTGCATCTCTGTAGAAAAGTTCTTACTTAGTCGATCATCATTGCTACCAAATATTATATCATCCACATATACCTCAACGATTGTTAAATTATCTTTATATATTTGTACATAAAGATTGCTATCAACAGTACCTTTCTTGAACCCTTTTTGATGTAGATATCCATCAAGACGAGCATACCATGCTCTGGGAGCCTGCTTGAGACCATATAGAGCCTTCTTTAACCTGCAGACATAGTCTTCTTTTTGTGATAGTAGAAAACCTTCAAGTTGTTCGATGTAAACTTCTTCTTCTAATTCTCCATTCAGAAATGTTGACTTAACATCCATTTGGTAGACTTTGATTTTTCTTGAACATGCATAGGTGAGAAACATTCGGATGGCTTCCATTCTGGAAACTGGTGCAAATGTTTTGTCGAAATCAATTCCTTCCACTTGTGCATAGCCTTTGCAAACCAATCTTGCTTTGTTTCTGGTAACCTGCCCATCTTCATTCAATTTGTTCCTGAACACCCATTTAGTCCCAATGAAATTTTTATCTTTTGGTCATGGAACTAATTCCCGGGTGTTATTCTTCTCAATTTGATCCAATTCTTCATTCATAGCTGCTACCCAATGTTCATTTTGGCTGGCTTCCTCAAAAATACTAGGCTCAAAGGTTGCTAGAAAAGCAACATGAGCTTGTTGTGATGAACGAAGTTGTCGACCTTCATTTATGTCACCAATGATTTGATTTGATGGATGGTTCTTTTGAATCCACTCTTTTGTTCTCCTTGGAGGAGCTTCTTGTTGTTGTTCTGGTATATCTTGATGATCATTGTTTACTTCTTTCTCTTTGATAGTTGCTTCTTGTTCTACAATTTTATCTGTCTTTTTCAGCCTTTGTCTCAAGTTTCAAAGATTCTAGATCCTCATCATTACTCGCTAGAACACCATCTTCGTCAAATGTAACATTTATGCTCTCCACTATCTGTTTTCGTCTTAGATTATAGAATTTATAGGCCTTTCTTTTGCGTGAGTAACCAACAAATATACCTTCATCAACACGTGATTCAAACTTACCCAAATTTTGATCTTCTCTTTTGATATAACATTTGCTTTCGAAGATTCTGAAATATTTTACATTAGCTGGTTTTCCTTTCCATAATTCATATGGAGTCTTGTTGCAATTATTCTGAGAAGGCTTTGGTTGATAATGAAGACTTCTGTATCAATTGCTTGAACCCAAAAATTTTCAACCAATTTTGAGTCCTTCAACATTGTTCTACCCATTTCCTGTACAGTTATGTTCTTTCTTTCATCAACTCCATTTTGTTGAGGTGTTCGTGCTGTTGAAAATTTCCTTTTTATTCCATTTTCATCACATTATTGCTGAAATCATTTGGAAGTGAATTCTCCACCATTATCTGATCTTAAACACTTTATTTTCAAATCAGTTTCATTTTCAACCAACTCCTTGTAGATCTTAAAGCACTCAAATGCTTCAAATTTTTTCTTTAGGAAATTGACAGCTGTCATCTTGGTATAGTCATCTAACATTAACATGAAATATAATTCTCTGCCTAAGCCTTTGTTCTCACAGGACCACATAGATCAGTACGTATCAATTCCAATGGATGTGATGCAAAGTGATCTTTTGTTTTAAATTGGACTTTTGTCTGCTTTCCATGCCGACATGCCTCACATAGTGCGTTGGAAGGTTTTGATATTTTCATCATTTCTCGTACTGCTTCCTTTTTGCTTATCCTGACAAGATTTTCAAAGTTTATGTGACCCATTCGTTTGTGCCATAACCAGCTTTCATCTTCTTTAGCTAGTAGACATGCTTTAGTTACTTCATCTAGAACCTATATGTCGTTTGGAGCACGACTTGCTGTAGCCACAATTTTACCATACCTTCCTTTCCTGATTTCACATTTTGTGGAGTTGAATAGCATTGTGTGTCCTTGATCACACATTTTTCCAACACTGAGCAGATTGTGATTCATGTTTGCGACCAATAGAACATTCTTGGCTATAACATCTTTGCTTCCGAGAGTGACGGTACCTGATCCTATAACATTTGAAGATCCATCATTTCCAAAGGATATGGTTCCATCCTTCTTCTCTTTCAGATATACAAATTTCCTTCTATATCCAGTCATATGCGTTGAGCAACCGCTGTCAACATACCACACATATTTATTTTTTTGAGCATTGAGAGCGAGAGCACAATTATCAGTCTTCTTCTTCTTCCATGTTCGTTCATTCTGTGGCTTCGAAGATTCTTATGGAGGATTTTCAAGTTTGCAGTCTCTAGCTATGTGTCCAAAGTTTTGACATTTGTAACATTCCATATTATTTCTTAAATTTTCAAATCTATTGATGTTTCGTTGAGCCCTAGGAGGTTCATATTTGAATAATCTCTTGGAATTGTATTGGTTCCTAGGGTACGTGCGACATTCTATAGCTTTATGACTAGATTTTCCACATGAATAACAATAGCCATGAAAAATATGTTGGTACCTGGATGAAAATATTCGTCGAGGAATCATCTTCCAAGGATGTGCTTGTGAATCTTGTCCAATGAAGTCTACATGTATGTCAGATCTCATAGGTTTATTGTATTTTGTTGTAGAAGGTCCTGCTTCTTCTTTTTTGTAACCGAGGCCAGTTCTGTCGTCGTAAGATCGTTGATTGTTGATGAGTTCTTCCAATGCCCTTGAGCTATTGGCATAGTTTTAGACAGTTTTACCTTTCTTCACTTCCTTACGCAGCGAGTCTACGTCGGCTTCTAATGCTTCCCTTTCTTGGTTGATTTCTTCCAACTTATTTTGAAGTGACTCTTCAATAAATTTGTGTTCTTCAACCTAAATTTTGAGACCTTGAACTTGTTCTTAAAGAGTATTGGAACAGATCTTCTCAGCATTGAGCTCTTTTATAAGCTTGATTGCCTCCTCATAAAATTAGTCTATGGTCAACCCTTCTTCTTCATTGTTTGATACTTCTTGTTTATTGTGCTTGGCCATAAACAATAATTTCTCATTGGCTTCTTCTTTGCTGTCACTTTCTTCATCAGATGATGAGCTGTCTTCTTTAGAGAGAAAGTTCCTTTTGGATCCTTTATTTTTTCCTTGCTTGTTGAATTTATTAAAGCCTTTCTTTCCTTTTCAGTTTCCATCACTTTTGTTGGGACATTTTGCTACGAAATTCCCAACCTCACCACAACCGAAACATATCAATGGAATTTTACCTTTGAATTTTCCCTTACCAGGTTTTAGTTTTCTCATAAAGTAAGCATATTATTCATCTGAAAGACCTTCTCCATCATCTCCCTTTTCTTCACACTTGTAGGTGCATGTCATTTCAATTGAAGGTTGTTTGTCCTTATTGGTTTGCTTAGATGCAACGAATGCAGTTTCTAGATTTGAAGTACCCTTTTCTTCATCAAGTCTCATTTCATATGCTATGAGAACTCCATGTAATTCTTCCTTGCTGGGTTTGTCCAGATTTGCACTATATTCTAAGACCGATACCTTTGGGTTTAATCTCCCTGGTAATGTTCTAAGAATATTTCGTATAATATTCTTCTCGTCAACTGGATCTCCCAATCCTTCTAGAGTATTGGTTATTTCATCAACGTATTGGAAGTATGCAGCAATGTTGCAATCTTCTTTCATTTTGAGTTGCTCAATTTTTTCTCTATAGATTTGAAGCTTTGCTTCTTTGACATTTGAGTCACCTTCATATATATTCTCAAGCTTGTCCCATACATTTTTGGCAGTTTTACAACCCAACACCTTATGATAAGCAGATTCAATAAGTCCACTGATAATAATATTCTTTGCTTTTGCATCATTTACCAAATTCTTCTTACCTTGTTCATTTGTGGTTGATGTAAATCCATTTTGAACAGTGTCCCATACTTCATAACCTTGCGCCAAGAGATAGACCTCCATTATTCCTTTCCAGAGTGCATAATTATTTTCATTGAATAGAGGTACACCATTCTTGGTATGCTCCATGACCTCCTTCCAGTTGTTAAACTGCTATTGAAGGAACCAAGCTCTGATACCAATTTTTGGAAATACTGAGAGGGGGGGTGAATCAGTATTTCTTTCAATTAGAGCATTAGTTAATCTTCAATTATTATCAGTGTTTGTACAATGATAGCAGCAAACAAGAGGAACAAAAATGCGCATATTTTTTAAGGTGGAAACCGACTCCCGGACAAAAACCACCTAATTCTTTTCTAATAATTCTTTAATATTCAACTCCAATTGAAAATAAAGCTCCAACTTCCTAGAATCTAGAAAAGCATTCTTCTCCAGCTCCTACTGGATGGACGCTCCAATGCCCGAGATTATTTAATAGTCAACTGAACGGATGCCCCAACACCCAATGAGCTACAACTCACCTTAGCACCACCCTACCACCCTATAGAAGAATAAAAGAAGAATGGACTCCCGTACCAGGGAAAATGGTCCACTTTACAATGATATAGAATGATGTAGAAGAAGAATATATAGTAGACCATAACCCCAACTTTGACACAACCAGCTAATGATGATCCTAGACCTCCCAACACTGCCTCTTCAACCCTTGGCCGATAGACACTAGTACAATTTTTACAATAATGTATTTACAATGACTTAGTACAATGATACCTTTACAATGATTGTATGTGGTGTTGCCCACTTGAAGACTTCATATGATGAAATTCTTGCTGGTGTTATGCACCTTGGTTTCTGCTCTTTTCATGCTACCCTCTGCTGCACCTTGCTCTATTTTTCTACCTTAGAAAGTCTGGTCCTTTGCAACCCTTGACAACACATGATCTAGCATTTTCTTGCCTTCTGGTAGCTCAATATTAAATCTGGTGTATCTTTGTTATTTCAAATCCTCAATATCTGATTTTTGGTCCTGTAGTAGTCCTCTAAGTCATCTTTCCAATGCCATAGATCTGACCAAATTTTGATTCTTCAAGAGAAATTTATTCCCAATCTCTCACAATGCCCTAATTATGGATTGTTTCGGTAGAGCGAACTTGTACGGCTTGCCACGTGTCATTTTTTTCCTCATTTGGCTCTAAAATTGATAGAGTGAAAACTAAATATTTTGCACTATCTGCTACATTTTATATAATTTCAATCCGATACTCAGAGAGATATTTATGATGATTTTACCAAGGTCACTTCTTTGAGATGAATTTCAGGAGCCTGGAAAAACCCAAACTTCCATAGATCATAACTCCAAAAATATTGCGCACCTTGATCTGAAATTTTTACAGCAGCTTCCTCAAGATTTCAGCTTCGCCTCATAAAAATTTTAGCTTCTGAACCTTCGTAGAAAAAACGTTAGAGCGAAAATTCCACAATGGCCTGTTTCAGATGGCAAAATCCCTTGCATAAGGAGGAAATGAGGATCACAATTTATATAAATGCTTAGGTTGAGAGGGGCTTCAACAAGTGAACGTGGGAGGGATTTTAAAAAAATTAATTATGATTTTTCAATGACCCATGCCCCAACCCCATGGGGTTTTATCCTACTAACTGGGGGTACAAACTTCAAACAAGAATATCTCTCAAACCATGAAGAATTACATGGCGTACCATATATCAATGGAAACATCTCGACAAGTAGAAACCATAAAAATAATTATTGACCCAGAATATATTAATTTGGTAGGTCAAAATTCCCATGCAATATTGGGTTAGCCCCTGGTGCTGCTTGGGTTGACATCAATGACAACCGCTGATCAATAGTCATTGATTGCAAAGCAAAGATGGGTGCAAGAAAATTGATCAAAGGTGTAGAGACTTTGGAGCCTTTTCTAGTTCATAATATAATATCAAGATCTCTTTTGCATTACTCAGATGGATAGAGCTCAAAAATAGATTTCCAATGGTAAATGGAAGTCCACAAAATACCTCATGGATTGGAATTTATTTTCGGTCAAAGTTTCGAGGGTGAAATTAAAATTTGGTCAAGGCCATGGGCCCCGACACACATTCAGCCACATAAGCAGGTGTGTGGACCACATAGAACTAATAAAAATCTCAAGAGGGTTTCACACTCATCACATCACTCCTTCTTTTTTCAAGTTAGCAGCGGATGTTCCCTCTCGGGACACATAACCCTAGCGGAGGTTCCCCAAAAGTTACAAAGGTAAGAAAAAGGTGAAGTTTCGAGGTGACATGGAGTTGGGAGGATGCAAACTGCAGAAAAAGAATTGATTAGTGAAATTTTATAATATGGGGGATCCCACAGATACGTCACCTTGGAATATCTTCCCCGAAATATCCAAATCCATGTGCAAATTTTAAGACATGCATTCACATGGCAGACGATAGGAGCGGGGTGACGAGGCAAGAAATGCGGTGGCACATTTGAGCAATGATTGGCACAAGTTATCCAACATAGGATCCCAAGGATATATCACCCTATAAGACAAACCCCATAATATCCAAAGGGAGTATGAGACCAAATTCCTGGGGAAATATTACTGTTAATTGTCATGCACATTTTTTTTTTAACAGGGATCTAAGCAACCTCCCCGGGTATATGTAACAGCTTGCAAGCCACATATGCCAGTAACTCATTACTTCGCAAGGACTGAGGCATCCAACAACGGGGACATATATCCCTCTAGATTGATCATTGACGGGCCATAGACAACCCTACCCCCCCCCCCCCCCCCCCGCGCCAGTTTTCACATTCACATCTGGGTTTTTAATTTAATAAAGAAATTCATGAAAAACAAAGGCCTCAGAAACCCTCACCATTGTACGATGACTTTGATCCTTGACAATGTAGACCAACCAGAAAGGGACAAATGGAACATTTTTATTGGATCACAAAGGTGACGAGACATAGTGGCATGATGACATCAGCATAACGTGGAAAAAAAGAGAGGGTGACAAGTGGCATTAAGATTCAAATTTTTAAGGTACCTAATTGGGATGAAAATGGGTGACACATGGCACCCTTGCAGAGGTGGCAGAAAAACTAGAATACATGTCATCCTGACAACTCGATGATTAGTCCATGTGTAAAGGTGGGAACATAGGCTTAAATATCTAGGAAGTATTTTGGAGACATGGAGGATGTTAGGTGGCAAGACATCTCACCCTAGATGTTTGGTGATTAGTCCAAGTGTGCATCATAGGCCCCACTAGGACACATAATCTCGGAACCTGAAAGGCTAGGGACCCTAGAATATTTATAGGGTGCCCTTGTTAGTTTCTCCAGGTTGATGAGGCTCTGGGACATTGTGGATCATAGATGGAATACATAGCATAATTAGGAGACCAATGGTAAGGGAGCAAGTGGAATGGTCCTCACGGGACACATAACCCTGGAGGATATGCCCTACAAGAATTTAAAGCCACACCATTGATAAAGATCTAGGGACTAAGGCTAAATCTCTAGGACTCAATTATGTCAAGCGTAAATACCATGGGTGTGGAAGTTTTTTGAATGGTGGTTAAGCCTTTAGGGATATAGCACCGAGGGACCCATCAGAGGTAATATGCATGGTTTTATGTGTAAAGCGCTTGAGCCCAAAACAATTTTATAGTCTGTATTTAATTTCTTTGGGCCTATATTAAGGTCTTTTCACATACATGGGTCAATGTTGGAACAGGGTCTCCTAAAGCTATGAATTTTGTCCATTTTTGTATATTTTTGGTATTATTTAGTTTAATGCAGGGGTTTTGGGGGGGGTCAAAGCCCCGAATGCATTGTAATGGGTCAACGGTAGACCAAGAGTCTACAAACCACGGTTTGCAGACCATTGGATGTGTAGGCTAAATTGATATAAATAGATTATCCTTTTTTAGTCTTAAGGTAGGCAAGAATTGAGATTGATGCTAAACACGAATTGTTAGATATGTTGTCAGGTTGTTGGGTAAGGACTCATGTTTCCTGTGTGCATGGAAATCCTCAGTCTTGCTATGTGTGGACCCTGTAAGCTGTGTGCACAGGGGTTATTTTGGGATTGTAAGTGGAATTTGGCATTAATATATATGCAAAGCACTGTTGGACATCTGATGCTATCTGGATCTATTTTGTTATGATTAATGCGAACTCGAGCTATATGATTAAGTTGAAAAAGTGTTTGTTTAATAGCTGCGAACTGTGAAACTCTATGTTTCTGGTATATGTATCTGTGATCTGTTAATTGTTGTGATTATAGTGTTTTGTGCTGATAAATTGGTATTATGCACAGGGATGTGAAGGTATTTACTATATCTTTGCATGATAATAGCTCTGTTATACTTTATAAGCCTATTAATAGATCTGTCTAGTGCAAACTCGATAGGCTGGGAATGCAGACCTGCTTGACTTACCTACTCTCTCTCTCAGGGTGCGGGAACTTGGTTCCAGCACCCTCCCATACTGCTTTGGGTGAGACTTTGGCCTGCGCAAGCAGGTAACTTCCAAAAGGGCCAGTAGTATAGGGGTTTGTTGGCAAACCTCAACCTTTGAACTTGGGTCAGGACCCCTCGAGCCAAAAATTGGTTCCATTGTTGGCATCAGGAGCATTTTAAGAGAGAGACCAGGAAATGCCAAGAACACATCGGAGACCTGAGAAGATGAGATCGATGAGTGGTTTGAAAGTAAAATTCAGGAATTCACAGTAAGGGAGAATCGCAGTTGAAAGCCGACCGCAGAGGAATGGAAGAATAAGTACATTTTCACAAATATCTACGAAATTTTCTTTGTGACATTTAAAACCGAGCTTCAGGAGTGTCTCGCAAGGCTCGTAGATTTCCAGAAATGTTGGAAGGACAAACGGGTCATGCAGTGGACCCTAGAGTTGATCCAGCAGTTAGAAAATATTGATAACACCATCACTCGCATGGTATATCACTAGGTGGACAGTGTGATAGGAGGATTTGTGACACAATTTGCAATTGATCAATTTGTGTCCTACTCCGAGGCGGAATGAAGGTTATTCAAGGGTTTCTTGGGTAAGTTTTTGAAAACTCTGCCACTACTGATTAAGATCTTATTATGCGAAAAGAGAATTTTGTGTAGCCATACAGAGTGAATAAGCTCCGATCAAAGTGAGGGTACAACGTGCAGTGGTAAGTACTACATAACTAAACAAGAAGGAGATAGATATTTCTATAGTCCAGTAAGGGATTCGACTGCGCAAGAACCTGTTGATCAGCGGTTGTCATTGATGTCAACCCAAGCAACACCAGGGGCTAACCCAATATTGAATGGAAATTTTTGCCTACCAAATTAATATATTTTGGGTCAATAATTCTTTTTATGGTTTCTACTTGTCGAGATGTTTCCGTTGATAAATGGCACGCCATGTAATTCTTCACGGTTTGAGAGATATTCATGTTTGAAGTTTGTACCCCCAGTTAGTGGGATAAAACCCCATGGGGTTGGGGCAGGGGTCATTGAAAAGTCATAATTAATATTTTTTAAGCTCCTAAAATCCCTCCCACGTTCACTTGTTGAAGCCCCTCTAACTAATAATTTATATAAGTTGTATCTCTATTTCTCCTTAGGCAAGGGAATTCACCATCCGAAACAGTCATCGTGTAATTTTTGCTCTAAATTTGTTTCCAGAAGGTTCGTACAGAAATTTTTATGAGGTGAAGCCGGGAAATCCTAAGGCTCACTATAAAATTTCAGATCAAGGTGCTAATATATTTGGAGATATTATCTGTGGAAGTCGTGGCTTTGCATGCTCCTAAAATTCATCTCAAAGAAGTGACCTTGGTAAATCACATAACTCTCTCTCTCACAGTATCGCATTGGAATTTCAGAAAAGTGGAAGATAGTATAGTCTTAATCTCTCACTCTATCAATTTCAGACTTAAATGAAGAAACAATGACACGTGGCACGCCGTACAATTTCGCTCTCCTGAAACAATCCATAATTAGGGCATTGTGAGAGATTGGGTATAACTCTCCTTTGAAGAATCAAAATTGGGTCAAACCTATGGAATTGAAAATATGACTCAAAGGACTACTATAGGACCGAAAATCAGATATTGAGGATCTGAAATAATAGAGATACACCAGATTCAATATCGAGCTCCTAGAAGTCAAGAAAAAGCTATATCATGTGTTGTCGAGGGTTGCAAAGGACCCAATTTTACAGTTATAAAGAAAAGAAAGGTACTGAGGGTAGCATGACAAGAGCAAATACCAAGGAACTAAGGTGCATAATAGCAAGAAGAAGTTCATCATATGAAGTCTTAAAGTGGGCAGCACTGCATACAATCATTGTAAAGGTATCATTGTACTAAGTCATTGTAAATACATTATTGTAAAAATTGTACTAGTGTCTATCTGCCAAGGGTTGAAGAGGCAGTGTTGGGAGGTCTAGGATCATCATTAGGTGGTTGTGTCAAAGTTGGGGTTATGGTCTAGTATATCTTCTTCTTCTACATCTTTCTATATCATTGTAAAGTGGACCATTTTCCCTGGTATGGGAGTCCATTCTTCTTTTATTCTTCTATAGGGTGGTAGGGTGGTGCTAGGGTGAGTTGTAGCTCATTGGGTGTTGGGGAATCCATTTAGTTGACTACTGAAGAATCTCGGGCATTGGAGCGTCCATCCAGTGGGAGCTCGAGAAGAATGATTTTCTAGATTCTAGGAAGTTGGAGCTTTATTTTCAATTGGAGTTGAATATTAAAGAATTATTAGAAAAGCATTAGGTGGTTTTTGTCCCGGAGTGGGTTTCCACCTTAAAAACTGTGTGCATTTTTGTTCCTCTTGTTTGCTGCTATCATTGTACAAACACTGATAATAATTGAAGATTAACTAATGCTCTAATTGAAAGGAATACTGATTCACCCCCCCCTTCTTAGTATTTCCAACAATTGGTATTGGAGCTTGGTTCCTTCAATAGCAGTTTAACAGCTGGAAGGAGGTCATGGAGCATACCAAGAATGGTGTACCTCTATTCAATGAAAATAATTATGCACTCTGGAAAGGAATAATGGAGGTCTATCTCTTGGCGCAAGGTTACGAAGTATGGGACACTATTCAAAATGGATTTACATCAACTACGGATGAACAAGGTAAGAAGAATTAAGTAAATGATGCAAAAGCAAAGAATATTATTATCAGTGGACTTATTGAATCTACTTATCATAAGTTTTTGGGTTGTAAAATTTCCAAAAATGTATGGGACAAGCTTGAGAATATATATGCAGGTGACTCAAATGACAAAGAAGCAAAGCTTCAAATCTATAGAGCAAAATTTGAGCAACTCAGAATGAAAGAAGATTGCAACATTGCTGCATACTTCCAATACGTTGATGAAATAACCAATACTCTGGAAGGATTGGGAGAGCTAGTTGATGAGAAGACTATTATACAGAAGATTCTTAGAACGTTACCAGGGAGATTCAACCCAAAGGTATCGGTCTTAGAATACAGTACAAATCTAAAAAAACTCAGCAAAGAGGGATTATATGGAGTTATCATACCATATGAAATGAGAATTGATGAAGAAGAGGATACTTCGCATCTAGAAACTGCATTCGTTGCATCTAAGAAAACCAATAAGGATAAACAACCTTCAATTGAAAATACATGCACCTGCAAGTGTGAAGAAAAGGGAGATGATGAAGAAGGTCTTTCAGATGAATAATATGCTTACTTCATGAAAAAACTAAAAATTGGTAAGGGACAATTCAAAGGTAAACTTCCATTGATATGTTTCAATTGTAATGAGGTTGGGCATTTTGTAGAAAAATTTCCAAACAGAAGTAATGGCAACTCAAAAGGAAAGAAAGGCTTTAAGAAATTCAACAAGCAAGGATCCAAAAGGAACTTTCTCTCTAAAGAAGATAGCTCATCATCCGATGAAGACAATGACAGTGAAGAAGAAGCCAATGAGAGAGTATTGTTTATGGCCAAGCACAATATAAAAGAGGTATCAAACAACGAAGAAGAAGGATGGACCATAGAAGAATTTTATGAGGAAGTAATCAAGCTTATAAAAGATCTCAAGGCAGAGAAGATCCGTTCCAATACTCTTGAAGAACAAGTTCAAGGTCTCAAAATTGAAGTTGAAGAACACAAATGCATTGAAGAGTCACTTCAAAAGAAGTTGGAAGAAATCAACCAAGAAAGGGAATAATTAGAAGCCGAAGTAGTCTCGCTGCGTGAGGAAGTGAAGAAAGGAAAAACTATCCAAAACTATGCCAACAGCTCAAGGGCATTGGAAGAACTAATCAACAATCAACAATCTTACAATGAAAAAACTGGCATCGGTTACAAAGAAGAAGAAGCAGTACCTTCTACAACAAAATATAATGAACCTATGAGTTCTGACATGCATGTAGACTTCATTGGACAAGATTCGCAAGAACAGCCTTACCGGAAGACAATTCCTCGAAGAAAATTTCCATCCAGGTACCAACATATTTTTTATGGCAACTGTTATTCATGTGGAAAATTTGGTCATAAAGCTGTAGAATGTCGCACATACCCTAGGAACGAATAAAATTCCAAGAGATCTGTCAAATATGAACCTCCCAGGGCTCAGCGAAACATCAATAGATTTGAACATTTAAGAAGTAATATTGAATTTTACAAATGTCGAAACTTTGGACACATAGCCAAAGACTGCAGACTTGAAAATCCTCCAGAAGAATCTTCGAAGCCACAGAACGAACAAAAATGGAAGAAGAAGAATAATGATAATTGTGCTCTTGCTCTCAAGGCTCAAAAGAACAAAGATGTGTGGTATGTTGATAGCGGTTGCTCAACGCATATGACTGGAGATAGAAATAAATTTGTATCTCTGAAAGAGAAGAAGGATGGAACTGTGTCCTTTGGAAATGATGGATCTTCAAATTTTATAGGATCAGGTACTGTCACTCTTGGAAGAAAAGATGCTCCAGCCAAGAATGTTATATTGGTTGAAAACATGAATCACAATCTACTCAGTGTTGGACAAATGTGTGATCAAGGACACACAATACTATTCAACTCCTCGAAATGTGAAATCAGAAAAGGCGTGTATGGTGAAATTGTGGCTACAGCAAGTCAAGCTCTAAACGACATATATGGTTTGGATGAAGCAACTAAATCATGTCTAATAGCTAAAGAGGATGATACAATAATTGGTAGCAATAATGATCGACCAAGTAAGAAGTTTGCTACAAAGGTGCAAAGTGATTTCGAGATGTCTTTACTTGGTGAGCTGACATACTTCTTAGGGCTTCAAATATCTCAGCAAGAGAAAGGAATATTTATATGTCAAGCCAATTACATCAAGGAAATGCTCAAGAAATTTAAAATGGAAGATTACAAACACATCCTTAATCTAATGGTAATAGGTTGCAAATTGAGCATAGACGACTCATCTAAGGATGTGGATCAAAGGTTGTACAGATCTATGATTAGTAGTCTTCTATATGTAACAGCCTCTCGACCAGATGTTATGCAAGTAGTTGGAAAAGTAGCAAGATTCCAAGCAGCACCAAAATAATCACATATTAAATATTCACCAGCATTGGAATATCTTCGCCAGAAGCTTGGGATTATCCCAAGTTCTCATTATATTTTCCTTATTTAGAATATAAAGGGGGAGTGGAAGTGTGTACAGGTCCACAGGATGGTTGTGTGTCAGGGGGAGTGGAAGTGTGTACAGGTCCACAAGATGGTTTTGTTTCAAGGGGAGTTACCCTTTTCCATTGATGTCAAAGGGGGAGAGAATGTTGTAGGAAGAGGTGTCATGATCGCAGGGGGAGTACTTGTGTTGTCATCAATGCCAAAGGGGGAGATTGTTGATCAGCGGTTGTCATTGATGTCAACCCAAGCAGCACCAGGGGCTAACCCAATATTGAATGGGAATTTTGACCTACCAAATTAATATATTCTGGGTCAATAATTATTTTGATGGTTTCTACTTGTCAAGATGTTTCCGTTGATATATGGCACGCCATGTAATTCTTCACGGCTTGAGAGATATTCATGTTTGAAGTTTGTACCCTCAGTTTGTGGGCTAAAACCCCATGGGGTTGGGGCATGGGTCATTGAAAAGTCATAATTAATATTTTTTGAGCTCCTAAAATCCCTCCCACGTTCACTTGTTTAATCCCCTCTCAACCTAATCATTTATATAAATTGTGATCTTCATTTCCTCTTTAGGCAAGGGATTTCTACATCTGAAACAGGTCATCGTGGAATTTTTGCTCTAACACTTTTTCTACGAAGATTTAGAAGCTGAAATTTTTATGAGACAAAGACAAAATCCTGAGGAAGCTGCTGTAAAAATTTTAGATCAAGGTGCGGAATATATTTGGAGATATGATCTGTGGAAGTCATAGTTTTTGCAGGCTCCTGAAATTCATCTCAAAGTAGTGACCTTGGTAAAATCGTCATAACTCTATCTCTGAGTATCAGATTGGAATTTTGTAAAAATTGGTAGATATTTCATAGTCTTTAGTTTTTTCTCTATCAATTTCAGAGCCAAATGAAGAAACAGTGACACGTGGAACATCGTACAAGTGCGCTCTGCTGAAACAGTCCATAATTAGGGCATTGTGAGAGATTGGGTATAACTCTCTCTTGAAGAAACCAAATTGGGCCAGACCTGTGGCATTGGAAACACGACTCAGAGGACTAATATAGGACCAAAAATCAGATATTTAGGATCTGAAATAACAGAGATACACCAGATTCAATATCGAGCTCCTAGAAGGCAAGAAAAATCTAGATCATGTGTTGTCAAGGATTGCAAAGGACCAGACTTTCTATGGCAGAAAAGCAAAGAAAGGTGCAGCATAGGGTAGCATGACAAGAGCAGCAACCAAGGTGCATAACACCAGCAAGAATTTCATCATATGAAGTCGTCAAGTGGGCAGCACTACATACAATCATTGTAAAGGTATTAGTGTACTAAGTCATTCTAAATACATTATTGTAAAAATGGTACTAGCGTCTATCTGCCAAGGGTTGAAGAGGCAGTGTTGGGAGGTCTAGGATCATCTTTAGGTGGTTGTGTCAAAGTTGGGGTTATGGTCTATTATAGCTTCTTCTTCTACATCATTCTATATCATTGTAAAGTGGACCATTTTCCCTGGTACGGGAGTCCATTCTTCTTTTATTCTTCTATAGGGTGGTAGGGTGGTGCTAGGGTGAGTTGTAGCTCATTGGGTGTTGGGGCATCCGTTCAATTGACTACTGAAGAATCTCGGGAATTGGAGTGTCCATCCAGTGGGAGCTTGAGAAGAATGCTTTTCTAGATTCTAGGAATTTGGAGCTTTATTTTCAATTGGAGTTGAATATTAAATAATTATTAGAAAAGCATTAGGTGGTTTTTGTCCCGGAATGGGTTTCCACCTTCAAAATTTTGTGCATTTTTGTTCCTCTTGTTTGTTTTTATCATTGTACAAACACTGATAATAATTGAAGATTAACTAATGCTCTAATTGAAAGGAATACTGATTCACCTCCCCCCTCTCAGTATTTCCAACAAAACCTCCTACTACACCACCATAAAGCCAGCAAAGGGATAAGAACTCACATGTACCTCCACCCCCACCAGAATACAAGATGGCCTTACACACGAATCTACCTACCTTCAAGGGCGTAGGGGATGAACACATGGATCAGTTCTAGTTTGTTGCAAGATCGGTATGGACTGCATAGAACGTGGCCAACGATGTTGTGAAAAGGGCGCATCTATCCCTTGCCTTTGAAGGAAGAGCCTTGGACTGGTATATTGGATACATAGCTCAGCATGTGAATGCGACCATTGAAGAGATTAAGAATGCCCTGAAACAACAGTTCAAGAAGCCTAAGTCCTACTCTCAGATAGTGAACGATCTAAAAGATTTCAAGCAAGGACTGTCCGAGTCTGTATGGGAAGCTGACCAATAGTTAAAGAAGGTAATTAGAGAAGGAGGATTTATGTATGATAACAGGTAGCACATGGTGTGGTTCATTACCACGTTTTTGCCCCACCTGCATGTGCCAATGGGTCATCAAGCCATTGAATCACAAGAAGAGGCCTTGGATATTGCTATGAAACTGGAAGCTGCACCGAGAGATGATACCCAGTTAGGAGTACAAAAAATACAAGGACAGTTAGAGACAATGCACATGGAGATCCAGAATCTACGGAAGGAGCAAGGAACAGAAGATAACCCTGACAGATGGTGCATACGATGCAGGGTGAATGGCCACACCAAGGATAACTACTCGTTGCTAGCAGACTACATGCAGGCCGGGGGACCTGGCCCGTTGCATCCTAGGGAAGCTATGGGACCAAGTGGGCCAGTGATGTGGTGTGATGATTTTCACGTTTTTGGGTTTCATGATACCAACCACTGCCCCCGCCTGGCTGCATATATCCCAGAAGTGAAGCAACAATGGTGCAGGTTTTGCAGATATATAGGACATGATGACCAGAACTGTCAGACTTATGATCTAATGATATATCGGGGAAACCTATATAGAGTACAGTTGGATCCTTCCTCACTGAGATCCCCCTCAGGCATAGGTGGCTCCCCAACTAAGGGCAGGGGAGGGGGCCGAGGTGGAAGCGTAGGTAGGGGACGAGGACAACTAATCTGCTATAACTGCGGAGAGGTAGGCCACTTTGCAAGGGACTGCATGAACCCAGCAAGGAAATCCTATAGATACTGCAGACAGCTAGACTATATGATCGAAGATTGCCCAATTCTGATAGCCAAGATGTAGGAGAAGTAGCAGACACCTACGCAGAATGTAAAAAGGGTCAAGGCCAAACCTCGAGATGAAGGACCAAGTATTAATGTTATAATACGTAGTGGCATGGCCACTGGAGGAGCTACGGAGAAAGCTGGGGTGGAGCCTCTTATCTGTAAAGTAGCCATTAAACAAGAAGGTTTGGACTTACAGAAGAAAAGGAAACCTTTGTCGCAGCTCACCAAGACTTTGCTAAGGCTGTGGCATCTACTCCTCAAGCCCCCGCTAACTTCAAAGCAGATGATGACGTCAAACCATTCCTGCAGGCATGTATGAAGTTGTTGCACAACCAAATGTCTGTAGAAAACCTCCAAGCTTTAATAGACAGTTGTGCAAAAAGAACAACCCCAGCCATGGAAGTTAAGGATGTGCACAAAATATATAAGCATAAGAGATGCACTGGTAGGGAGATGCGGTTAATCATACAAATTGGTGATTACAAGATGGATTAGGTTATTCTGGACCTAGGCTCAGATGCGAACGTACTACCTAAGCAAAATTGGTAGCGAATGGGATAACCTAAGATGGAATTGTCCACTATCTAGCTGTGCATGGCTAATCAGCAGAAGATCATACCATTCGGGAGATTGTCAAAGATTGTGGTAGATATCATAGGAGTGAAGGTTCGGGCTGACTTTGAGGCCATTCAAATTGTAGAAGATGCGAACCCCTATCCTACACTCCTAATACTGGACTGGCCCATTGATATGGGAGGTATCATCAATTTGAAGAAAAGAAGCATGGTATTTGAAAACGAAGGTACCTGGGTGATAGTACCATTAGACCCTGCAGAATGAGAATGGTATACGGATTCGATGCGTGAAGTGTAGAAATTTGAATAACTGTTAAATTATTCACCGAGATTATCCTGATCACACACTATTTGAGCTTCATGCATAATACATAACCTCTTCTACTATTGATCATCAATTTGCGGAAATATAAACAATCGCATGCGCACATTAAAACCATAAACAATCACACATATAAACACAGTATTTATGGGAAATATTAAAGTTGAAAACCCCCAACTATCTGTATATTATAATGATAGAGATCATATAACAATCATTGTACAAACTCCTTACAAGCTCTCAGTACAATCTCCAATTGTTATACACTACACAAGCTCAGATCATACAAAACACATGCTCCAATATGCTCCACCTGTTAGCCAACCTCTACTGCGCAATCCTCATTGGCTTCTCCATCAATGTGTGTGCAAATCTCATGCACCAATATAGTCACAACTGATAGTCACACTTGCTCTTTCACCTACCTCTTCACTGGTCTCCACTGAAACTGTCCATGCACTGCAGTTAACTGATGTATTCTTTAGTTGATTTATGAGTTAATAATTATTGAATTAATTAATAATTAATTCACACCACTCATCACTAGTGTATTTATCAGTTAGACTAAATACAACTAGTTCAACTAAGTTAAACCGAACACAACTCCACCAACTGTCTCATCAACTCCACCAAACTCTGCCACATGAGTTCTAACTTAAGTCAACCATGCAATAGCTCAAATAACCCTTAGGAATAGCGTAATTCCTTCTGTCAGCTTCATGTGCCACATCCAGGCATCAAACTGAAGTGCTCCAAGAGGATCAGATAATGTTTAGAGTCCAAATATTATTAAGAGATAATAATATTCGACATATTTTTTTTTAGATTGGAAATCTAAAAATAGAATCTGCCCAGTATTTCTAAAAATAGAAGTCCATATATTTTTCCCGACTTGACCAACCATCCACAAATAGCATCCTGCAACTCATAGAACATGATCCATATGTCTAAAAATAGACTTTGCGCCAAAAATACTCTACGGGCCCACTTAGTGAAGGCGATTCCTTTCCACTAAGCTCATCATCTTGTTGCAATCCCAACACTCCCTCTCAACAAGATATGGATTATCTGCAACCCCTATCCTGCCTCTGTGGTATTCGAATTTGCTCCTGGTGAGCGCCTTCGTCAAGATATCAGCATCCTGATCCTCCGTAGGAATGTATGAAAGTAACATGATTCTCCGTTGCACATAATCTCTGATATGATGATACCAGATGTCAATGTGTTTAGATCTATCATGAAATACTGGATTAACTGAGAGTTTGATGCAACTCTGATTATCACAATAAATCACAGTAGGCTCTAAGTGTGAACCGAACAACCCGACCAAGATCTTCCTCATCCATATAGCCTCGCATGCAGCCAAACTCACTGCCATATACTTGGCCTCTGCTGAACTGAGTGCCACAGATCTCTGCTTCCTGCTGTACCAAGAAACTACTGTCGACCCGATACTGAAAATCCCTCCAGATGTGCTCTTTCTGTCCATTGGGCTCCCTGCCCAATATGCATCCGTGAAGCCACATAGCTTCACCTCATCCGACTGTCTGTACCATAATCCATATCCCGATGTACCTCTGAGATATCTCAATACATGCTTGCCTGCCTTCCAGTAGAGCTTGGTTGGCTTAACCATAACTTGTGAAAGCTGGTTAACAGCATAGCATATGTCGGGTCGTGTATTGACCAGATACATAAGCGACCCCACCAACTGTCGATAAACAGTGGCATCCACTACCTCCACCGAAGTAGCATCCTCCTTCCTCCAACCACCAGGAAGAGGAGTATCAACAAGCTTGCAGCCATGCATGTTGAACTTCTCCAGTATCTCCCGGGCATACTTACCCTGAGAAACAAACAGTCCACCACTGCGCTGCCAAATTTCCAATCCCAGGAAATAATGAAGGAGGCCCAAGTCCTTCATCTCAAACTCTTTTGCAAGATCCTCCTTGCATGAGAGTATCAAAAGCTCATCACCTGTCAAAATAAAATCATCTACATAAAGTACAATGAGCAGCAACTTACCCTCCACCACAATCTGGTATAGGTTAGGATCCGCCTCACTCTTGGAGAATCCAATTCCGGTGAAATAACTGTATATCCGTGTGTACCAAGCACGAGGTGCTTGTTTCAACCCATACAACACTCTCTTGAGCTTGCACACATGCAACTCGCTGCTGAAGATCTCAAAACCTTCGAGCTGCTCTATGTACACCTCCTCCTCAATGACTCTGTTGAGGAACGAAGTCTTCACATCCATCTGATGAATGTGCCATCCCATCTGCGCTAAGAGAGCAAGAATCGTCCGTATGGAAGAATACCTTGCGACAGGTGCAAAGGGCTCCTCATAATCGATCCCCTTTGTCTGTGAAAATCCTCGGGTAACAAATCTTGCCTTGTACTTCTCCACACTCCCGTTAGTTTCCTGCTTCACTTTTTAGATCCATCTCGAGCCCACCATTGATTTCCCCTCCGGCCTCGGGACAATCTCCCATGCACTGTTTCTAACAATCGAATCATACTCTTCCACCATGGCATCTACCCATGCGGGATCCTCCACAGCTTCCTCGAAAGAGGATGGCTCTGTCACGATACACTTGCTCACAAGAGCCATGTATCCAGTATATCGGTCAAGTGACTGTCTCTGTCTACGCTATGATGTAGGTGCTCCTACAACCTTCTCTGCATCTTGAGCCAGTCGCTCAGCTTTTGTAGTGCGCTTCCGCCCTCTGATGGTTGGCGCTACATGAGTGGTTTCTTCCACTCCATGAACCTCATCTTGTGGCTGATCCACATCCTGAGACTCATCCTTAGGAACTAATAGCTCCCCATTTGCATGCAAGTGTAGCTCCCTCTCAAACGAACACTTCATGGCTTTCTCCTCCTGAAATTTGATATCCCGTCGCACAACAGTCTTGCAATTGTCTGGAAAATACACACGATAGTTTTGGGGTGTATCAGTGTACCCCACAAATATCCCAACCTCTGCGGTCGGCTCCAGCTTCTTCCTGGCATCCTTCGTCACATGAATGTAAACAGGTGAACCAAAAATCCTCAAATGGAAAATATCAGGCTTCTTACCAGAAAACGCCTCCTCGGGTGTACGCATGCCAAGTATCTTGTGAGGACAACGTTCTACACATATACTGCAGTATTGCATGCCTCTGCCCACAAGTGAATGGGTAGGCCCCGATCATGCAACATCGCCCGTGCAACACCCACGATTGTTCTATTCTTCCGCTCAGCAACCCCGTTCTGTTGTGGGTTATGAGGTGCTCTGAGCTCTCTTCAAATTCCTTCTGCGCTGAAAAAGTCCTTGAATTCACCAGAGATGAATTCACCACCATTGTCACTCCTAAGAGCCTTCATCTGCTTCCCCGATTATTTCTCAACCAGTGCCTTGAACTCACAGAACTTTGAGTATGTCTCACTCTTCTTTTACATGAATAATATCCAGCACTTCCGAAAAAATCATCAACAAAGATCACATAATACCTGTGCTTTTCTGTCGAAGCTACTGAGATAGGTCCACACACGTCTGTGTGAATTCTCTCAAGGATAGTCATGGTGCAACTATCCTTCTCGTGAAATGTGGCTTTCACAAATTTTCCCAAGGTAAACCCCTTGCACTGATTTTACTGCGCAAGAGTACCCTTAGGAAGCCCAGTAGAAATCTGCTGCAGTATCTTCAAAGCTCCATGGTGAAGTTGGCCCAATCTCCGGTGCCACAACTCACCATCATCCCGGTTCACCACTCCTTCTACCTTGCCTACCATTGTTGCGTAGCCATCTACCTAAAATTGATAAAGGTTCTTAACTCGAACCCCTATCCTTTAGGTCTCACTAGTTGCCTTACTACGCAGGAAAGCCTTTCCCTTGCTAAAGACAACATCATAACCCTTTTCTTCTAACATCGCCACAGAGATAATATTCTTCTTCAATCCTGGAACATGCATCACTTCCTTCAATACGAAGGGTTTACCAGACTCCCTCTCAAAGGAAATGGTATCGATACCGGTCGCACTATATCTACCATCATCACCCATCTTGATGTGCACTCCAAGATCTTTCTCATCTAGATCAGTAAACAAATCTTTGTCTCCGGTCATATGAAAAGACGCACCACTGTCAAGAAACCACACTGAACCCATCATACTTGAGACCAATCATGCGATCAACAAAAAATCCAACTCAAACTGCGAGGTTAAGGCCTCTCCAAATGGCAGATTCAGTGCTCGCTATTTTCTTTCTTCATGCGTGATCGGAGCTCAGACCAAGTGCTCTCGAAATGGCTGAAAATGGAGTGCTCTGACCTGGTTGTCCAACGACCGGATAGAGCTCGTCTTCCTGATTCCGACGCCGTGAACGGTTCGAAAAATGGTCTCCGTATGAAGAAGTTATTCAAGTTTGAAGATTTCTCCATTTCCATTAAAAAAAATGCCAATTTGCCTTTGTGGAAAAATTTTATTAAAAAAAGAATATTCCACAGAATATTTTGGGAATATTCCGTGAAATATTCCGCAGAATATTCTGGGGAATATTCCCTTGGCGACCAATCAAAAGGCGCCACATGGATAGCCCAGAGGCCGCCACGTGGGCCCCGACGTGGAGTTGGAATGGCGCGTTTTAAAATTTTATTTCGGGCTCGACAGGATTCGAACCACCGACCGGTCTCATATAATCCACACGACTTACCGTTACACCATGGCTTTGTTCATTGTTATGGTGGCGGACAGAGTTTTATTTAAAGCGTGTACTTGTTTGGGCGGGGCCCGGAAAGGGGCCAGCCCCGAAGGGCCAGCCCCTTCCCATAGAACCCTCCGACGGAACCAGATCTCAGATTCGCTCGGCGCGCTTTTTCAACGGTCAATTCAAAACTTTGGTTAATGTCGAATGGTGGGTTGTTAATTATTAAACATGGGTTTTAATATAATACGTTTTGTATTTATTTAACCCATTTGTTATAACCGCCGCCGATATATGTGAACGCGGTTTCACATAACAATAAAATTTATTGCCAACAGTTAACCTTGGCGGATAGTTGGCGGCCTCCGCCTTTTTTGGTGCTAGTTCCTAATTTGGCGCCCTTAACTGCAGTCTTTCCACATTTAGTGGAGTTTCTCAAGGGGAAACAGGCAGTTTAGTTTTTTGGCCATAACTTCTGCTAGGAGAGGCCTTTGAAGACGAATTTTTTTTTGATTTTGGGTGTAGAGAGCATTCTGGAGCTGTTGGAGGTGTCTGCAGAGCCATCAGGGCATTCTATCTGCGAATTTTACAGCGCTTTTGACAGTGACTCCATCAGAGCTAAGGGGAAAGATTGTTGCATTGGGCTACCTTCCTCCAATGGAGGTGAATTTGTAGTCTATTTCTACTGTTTTGGACCTTCTGAGTCTGTTTTAGCAGTCTATTTTCTCATTAGAGGAGTTTATACAGATGTAATCTCATTTGCACCATTTAATCAAAAGAGGACTGAGCCTAATTAGAGGCTTTTGGACCAGCGGAGGTAGCCCAAGAGAGGGGTGAACCGCTTAAACAAATATCTGCTGTTCATGGGTGTATTATGGCTATTTATTTTCAGATTTTGATAGTTTAAACAGTAAAATTTCATGAGCATGCTTTTCCAAAACAAGTTTATACAGGAAGCAAAACTTGTTGTTTTAACTTCAAACCTCTTCACACAAATTGCAGAACATATGCTCTTGCTTATTCACATTTAAAACAGATCAATGAACACTTTGAATTCAAAAACAAAAGACTTTCATTGTTCTTGTTTTTTGTGCTTATATATTATTTCCTTAGACAGAGTCTGTAGAGGGCCAGGTAGCCTATGGAACTCATCCTCTCTTTAGAGGTGACATGTCCAGTGAATGCCCCTACAGTCCATCTCTGTATGGGAAATAGTTTATTCTCACATTATCAAGAGGTCACTTGGAGTATAGCAGTCAATTTGAAATTTTGGAAAATGGATACCTTGCACCCTTAAACAAGTACATTCCATTTTCAGATCATGCGGACAATTTGTGGCATAATGTCCATGTTGGTGACAGTGAAAGCACTTCACCTTGGACATGTCCTACTTCTTGCCTTTCGCACCAGAATGAGAAGATTTCTTTCTCTTCCCTTTCTTTTCTTTGGCAGCCAAAGCGCAATTCTCTTCATCAAAGTTCCTTGATGAAGATCCATCCCTGGTACTCCGCCTTATCTCCTCTTGCACAAGATACGACCAAAGTCGCTCCCATCTTGGCAATTTCTCCCGACCATTGAAAGAGTCCTGATAGGAGTGCCAACTCTTCAGAAGCCCAAGGAGAGCCAAGCTCACCAAGTCCTCATCATCAAAAGTCACCCCCACACTTCTCATCTCATCCCTTCATTGGATGAACTTCGTGAGGTACTTGGGCATACTGTCACCTTTCTCCATCTTTATGTTTCTGAGTTTATCCTTGAGCACCAACTTTCTCTGGTCGCTCTTTCTTTGGAATAAATCTGTCAAGGCTTTCCACATCAAGAATGGAGAAGCCTTACCATGCAGGCTGGACACTATGTGATCCTTCATGCCCTCCAGCAGAATCCTTCGACACTTTGCTGTCTTCTTTTGCCAAGCCTCAATTACAGCAGCATCGCTAGAAGTAGGCTTTGGGACTTCAGCATCTATGAACTCCTTCAACCCATTGTCATCTAGCACCGCCTCCATCCTGTCCTTCCATGCAATATAATTCGAGCTGCCCTCAAGGGCATACTCCAATCACAATCCGATGAAAGACATCTCAACTTCAACACCAAGAAAACACTGCTGCAAATTCGAATTCCACCAGCACAAAACTCAACCGCTTCAATGTTTTGCAATTGCTCCAATGATCAATACTGCTCTGATACCATGTAGAAATTTGAATAAATGTTAAATTATTCACCGAGATTATCCTGATCACACACTATTTGAGCTTCATGCATAATACATAACCTCTTCTACTATTGATCATCAATTTGCAGAATTAAAAACAATCGCATGCGCACATTAAAACCATAAACAATCACACATATAAACACGGTATTTATGGGAAAGATTAAAGCTGAAAACCCCCAACTATCTGTATATTATAATGATAGATATCATGTAACAATAATTGTACAAACTCCTCACAAGCTCTCAGTACAATCTCCAATTGTTACACACTACACAAGCTCAGATCATACAAAACACATGCTCCAATCTGCTCCACCTGTTAGCCAGCCTCTACTGCGCAATCCAATATGGATAATTTCCAGATCCAGGTTCAAATCCCACTGGTATGTACTGCGCAATCCTCATTGGCTTCTCCATCAATGTGTGTGCAAATCTCATGCACCAATATATTCACAACTGATAGTCACACTTGCTCTTTCACCTACCTCTTCACTGGTCTCCACTGAAACTGTCCATGCACTGAAGTTAACTGATGTATTCTTTAGTTGATTTATGAGTTTATAATTAGTAAATTAATTAATAATTAATTCACACCACTCTCACTAATTTTATCAATCAGTTAGACTAGATACAACTAGCTCAACTAAGTTAAACTGAACACAACTCCATTAACTGTCTCATCAACTCCACCAAACTCTGTCACATGAGTTATAACTGAAGTCAACCATGCAATAGCTCCACTAAACCCTAGGAATAGCATAATTCCTTCTGTTAGCTGCATGTGCCACATCCAGGCATCAAACTGAAGTGCTCCAAGAGGATAAGATAATGTTTAGAGTCCAAATATTATTAAGAGCTAATAATATTCGACATATCTATTTTTAGACTGGCAATCTAAAAATAGATTCCACCAAATATGTCTAAAAATAGAAGTCCATCTATTTTTCCAACTTGACCAACCATCCACAAATAGCATCCTGCAACTCATAGAACATGATCCATATGTCTAAAAATAGACATAGTCTAAAAATAGACTTTGTGCCAAAAATACCCTGCGGGCCCACTTAGTGAAGGCAACTCCTTTCCACTAAGCTCATCATATTGTTGCAATCTCAACATGAAGAAGAGGATGTGGATAATATTTATAAGTTAACTACGTGGGACGAAAATTGGATCAACCCCATAGCCGATCATGTACTCTGCTGGGAAAGGGGTAGTGAGTGTTTCTTGGACGCTGATGGAGAAATGGAAAATTGGCAAAACTGGTTACATCATGTATCTACGTTGCGATGCCTTAGGATCACATAGGACTTCCGATGCATCTACTCTAAGGTAAGAGAACTGCCCTACTTTGATAGTTCTAGTAGTATTAAGGATTTTTTGCGAGCATTTGAAGCTCAGGTTCCAAGAGAGCGAAGGCTATGGGCCATTTATCTAGCCATGCACGCAACACTTGCGCAGTGGTGGGACATGCATAAGGGGGCATTCCAAGATTGGGAGGAATATCGTGATACGATGATCCTACGATTTGAGCCTCTGGGTGACGTGTGCGTCAAGACGTTCCTTGGACAAGGGGATCCACGTGAACATATGTTCACTTGGATGGAGAAATGGTGGGACCGAACTACAAAAGAGTGGGTTCACTTGTTTATTGATTCCCTGGGACCAATTCCCGCCACACGGTACTTAGATGCATAGCTACATAAATGCACCCACCACTGGGAAACCTTAAAGGACAAATTTATGGGTACATTTGGATTAACAAGAGGAACAGAGGCGCTTGACGAAGCTCTGCATGATATAGATACCTTTGTATTTGGTAAATCCAGCCCCTACACAACCTTGGAGATACCAATATGGGAAACACAAATGAAGGATATTTTCAACTGCCGCAATATCAACATAGAAGAAGGTGATGAAGATCCACGCAATGTCTCGATCCCATAGTCAGAAGGGGAGCGCGCAGTTGCAGGACCCCCATTACACATTGTGGATGTTGCGAAGCCTATCAAGCTGTGAGAAGTTAAAATTGGCACGGAAGAGCAACCCAAGTTGACTAAAATTGGGGATTACTGGGATGATGAGACAGTAGGCAAGGTTGCAGAATTACTCACAGAATATCAAGACTTATTCTCGACAAAATTTTCAAAGCTTAGGGGGATCACGGGGGACTTAGGTGTTATGTGCATCACACTGAAACCAGATGCGTGCCCTGTGAAGCAACACCCTTATCAGTTGAATCCTAAGTATAAGTATAAGGTTAGGGAAGAAATCAATAAAATTATTACCGCAAGTATCATCGAACCAGTCAAACAGTCGAACTGGGTAAGCCCCATGGTGGTTCAGGAAACACCATTCTCAGATGAGATCCTGGATAGCGTAGGAGGCCAAGAAGCATACTCATTCACTGATGGATTCTCAGGATACCATCAGATCAGAATCACACGTGACGATCGCAGCAAAACTATGTTTCTACTAAATGGGGATCCTTTTAGTATACAGTCATGTCGTTAGGACTCAAAAATTCCCCTGCCATCTTCCCACAAGTAGTAGTTGCTGTGTTCAAAGAGTTCATCCATAAATTTTTGGAGGTGTACTTTGATGATTTTGGATTGTCTTTGGCTTATTAAAGACACACGTTTCGAACCTGCGCATGATGTTGGATGCCTGTCGAAAGCACCATATTTCCCTGAATATCAAGAAGTGTATCTTCTGCGTACCCTTCGGAATCTTGCTCGGACATATAGTTTTCCAACAAGGGTAGATGGTTGATCCTGTGAAAGTTGCAGTTATCATCAATCTGGCAGTACCTACTGTTATCACTCAGGTTTTCCTTGAAGTTGTGGAAAAGGAAAGTATACCCGAGGTAACCACAAACCAACCTTCAGATGCAGAATCTAGCCAATCTGCATCCAGAGAGGGCTCTCTCTTTATAATTTATCTTTGTTCTTAGA
The DNA here is from genome assembly GCA_034641835.2 of Pinus albicaulis. Classification (NCBI taxonomy): domain Eukaryota; kingdom Viridiplantae; phylum Streptophyta; class Pinopsida; order Pinales; family Pinaceae; genus Pinus; species Pinus albicaulis. Next base: position 1,083,384,462 of record CM076580.1, on the reverse strand, counting down.
AGGTTTTAGGCTAGTTATAGATCCAAGAGTTTGTTTTGAAAATGGTGGAATCCGCAAACTAGGGGCGAGGTTGAATATTTTCAGTCCATTGGGCTATGGAGTCAAAGGATGGCTTTACTGGATTTCTATTCTACACATAAGATGGCTTTGCAGGGCAAGATAGCCAGACAGAGGAAAATCCTTAAAATTTAAAGTGGATGGGATGATTTTGAAAGGATGAAAGGCAACTAAGAATCTTTCACCATGTTCAAAAGAAAGAAATGAAATGATTACAAACAAAAAGCAGTGAAGAATTATTTATTATAGTAATCGAGAATGTTTAAATTAGTAAAGCAAGAGCATTTAAGAATTCGTGCTTATAACCAATTTAGAGGAAAACATTAAGAATAATCACATCTGAAATCAGAGTACAATTAAGTAAATTCTAATTCAATCCTTTATGTAAATTATTCAGAAATGGACACAATGATATTATAAACAGATATAAAACTTAAAACATTGGATAGGAAGACTTATTGAACTGCAGTCTGACACATGAATCCTTCAAAAAGTCCTGAGCTTCAAATTGTCATCCAGTAGGCCACAAATAAATTTCTCAAAAACGCTTTTTATTCCAAAAACTTCAATGTCACAGCCAAGTAATAGAATCCACCCTCAATACTCTCTTTGAGGGTTTATTTATACAAAAAATGATTGAAAATATCTTACACTAACCTAGCCCTTAATTTAGGGTGACTAATAAATAAGTTACAATAAAAAAAGGAGACAGATGGTCTCGTAGATAGAATAGAATGTAACTGTTGGTGTGTTGTTTCCTCATTTTGCGGATGTGCTAGAGGTAAGTGCTGAAATAGGGCTCGGTGCCGTCCCTTGGAGTAATTCCTTTTCTTATTTGATACTCTTTGTTTCTACGGATACTCTTTAACCTGTTCAACTGATACTCTTTAACCTGTGGTCACTCTTTATCCTTCACATGATGGTAAAAGACAAATTTCTCTTGCCTGAAGATAAATTTTACAAAATTTCCAATAAGTCTTCCCACCATTGATCTTCTGCTATTACAGTTCTTTTAAGTTTCCTCAATGTCTCATCGGCCTCTGTGAGTTTGTAAAAAGTGGGCTGATTAGGGAACAAATACTTTATTTCCTGTTCAAGACGAAACAAGTTCTTTAACCTGTCGTAAAGATTCCTCCCTGTTGGCAATGTTGCTTGTGACGAACTGATAGAACTAACAGTTGTGTTTTGAGCATGTATGTCTATTTTAGTAACATAGGTTTCTAGGTCCATTATCTTGTCCTCTGCGAGCATAGGATTGGGTAACCCATTGTCTAATAGAACCTAAAATTTCCCTTTAAAACCATTGATTTCTTCTAGAATGTCTGAGCACTTCCTTTCCAAATTTTGCATAAGAGTTCTTTTAGTAAAAACTCTTTTTATTTCCAAAATAGTGCCTGTCCTGTCATCAATTCCTAATTCTGAAAGCTGTTGCTTAGTCCAGGTGTTCAGAAACTGTATAAGTTGATTGGCTTGCTCAGGTCTGCTCCTTAATTCATTTCTTGTTCTATTTATTTCTTCCTGAGCTACTTTGATCAAGTCATTTTGTTCAAAAATTGCTTGAACAGAGGGCCAAATACTTTTTATTAACTCAATTATATTATCCCAAAGAATTTCATTTATTTCCCTCAAAGGCTTCTCTAATGAAAGATCTTTTTCTAAAGCCTTAACCAATCTTTCCAATCTTTTAATTTCCCTGGTGTTATCAGCAACGGTCTTTTTAGATGTATCATATTTCTGCTCCAAATTTTCTAACTGCAATTTTGTGGTTTGAAGTTCTGTGACTCTGAGTTTTAAACTTTCCATTTGTTTTACCAATTCATCAGAACTCAAACCAGAAGTGTTTACCTGCGCTGGCTCTGTTTGTTGATCTGCTGTTGTAGTACCTGTAGTTGTAGTAGCTTCTGTGATGGATGCCTTCATTATAGCTTCCTTTTCTTGTAAAGCTTGTTCCAATTCTTTCTCTGTTTCACTCAGTTGCTCAGTCATTTTCAAGAGCAACTCCATCACTTCTTCCTGTGAATTTTCCTTCAAGACTTCTTGAGTCCGGGGATGCCTTGAGGCTGGCAATTTTAGCTGTTTTCTCAGTGCAGCAATATCATCATCTTTCTTTTTAATTAGTGCTTCAATACTTTTGATATCTTTGGGGTTGTGACCCAAACTGATGATTATGTCTTCCAGAGACTTTATTCTGTTATCTTTGGCCTGAGAAGAGGCCTTTTAAATTTGCAATTGGGTGTTTGTGTTATTTAAATAATCTTGTAGCCTTAGAGCTTCCATGGCCTTATCAGTAAGAGTGGAATACACCATTTCCCCAGTTTGTTTATGCAGCTCTATCTGGTCCAAAGGATGAATGTCTTTTGCCAGGACCTCAAAATTGGTTCTAATATAATCAGATGTTGTCATGGGTTTGGGCACCTTGGATTTGAAATGGCTCATCACCATTTTGCCTTGTTGAATGTCAAATGTTGACATTAACCTTTCCTGATTATGTGGATCCATTTTCAAATATTGATCATATACCTTCATTCTTAATGGATCATTATTTGCCTTTATATTAATGAAAGTTCTTTTTATATCACCTGTATCTGTTTTTGGTGGCTTAAAAGAAGATACTTCAGTACTCAATTGATTTTGCAAAGCTTTTCCTTTCTGATCTGTATGTGTCATACTAACAGAACCAGTTAGTTGACTATCTTCTCTTTCATCATCAAACATCTCATCTATTATTTCCACTTCCGGGAGTGGATTGAGTTTCTGATTTTTAGTTTGATGTAGCTCTGAGGATTCTTTGGGAGGAGTAGTATCTGGAACCTGTCTTTTCTTGCCTATTTCCATATTGGATGGAGTTTGAAATTCTGAAACTTCAGGATGATTTACTTGAGTGGGAGAAACTTGTGTTTGATCTGGTGCTCTGGAGGTTTGAGGTTTCTCTGCCATGATAAAAGTTTCAATGACCTGTATTTCAGGTTCCTTTCCTTTGCCTTTTGACTCTACTGCAATTGATGAACTGCCTTCCTGTAATCCCTGCTGTAGATGTCCTGCTGAAGAAGTGCCAATGTGAGGTACCTGCACTTGACCACAAGATTCTAGGTCATACTTCTTCTCAAGATCTTTCATAATTTTGTTCATTTTGTCTTCTTCACTTTCTTCCTCAACTAGTGTTTCTTCCACCCATTCATCTTGATTAGCATATTGTTCTATTTCAGGAATCCTGAAGTGAATGTAAGGGGATGACTTGTTCTTCATTCTTTTTTCACAGATAAAACCAAATGGATCATAAGGAACCCAACGAAAACTTCTTTGGAACTTGCAATGGTTTTGTAGTATATCTTCTGCTTCTCGCTCAGCATCCCTAGAGTTGCATATGAAGGGACCTAATTGACTTTTGATCCTGAGTTGGGCTTTCTTTTTCACACTACAAAAATAAATCATATCTGAATTATTCATTTGCCTGAAATATTCCAAGGCAAAAAGTCTCATGGGCACATATCTTGGCAACTTGAATGGATGCAATTCACATCCATATATTTTGATGACTGAATGATTTTGGTATAAATACCAGTCCCCAACTTTATATGTCCTGGAAAGCTGCAAAGTCTTCTTAATCTCATTACTGAGCCTTGGAGGGGGAATTCCTGTCAACAAGGTAGTTGCAGGGTATACAAAAATATCGATAAACTCAGCATAGGAATAGGGAGAATCATAGGAAGAGTGAATTATGGCAGACCAGAATATAACTGATCTAGGGTTCCCCTTTGCATCAAGCTTTTTAACAGGAAAAGGAAACTTCTCTGAGTGATAATAGATGATGAGATGGTAAATAACTGAGGAATATTTAAACACTTTCTCATTATCTAGCTTCATGAACTGGTCATGGATTTTATTGGCAATGAAAGAGGCAAAATCATATTTTACTGCAGGAGGTTGCCCAGGAGTAAAGATAGACAGCAAGACCAAGGTTATTTCATCAACATATTCACTTGTATTGAAACCCAAGATAAAGGATATCATATTCAGGAGGAGTCTGCCTAAATTATTAAAGTAAGCAAAACCATATGGAGGAGGACCCTTGGGTTGATGTTCAGGCAACATAAAATTCTGGCAAATGCACTTCAATTTTTCTGGGGACAATTGATTAGACTTTTCAATCAGTTCTTCCATAGACAAGGGAGTAATCTCTTGATCAGGTTCAAAATGGAGAATTTTATTGATAGCTTGAGGAGTGATGGGGAAAAGAACACCCTGGTCAGGGGACATTACTGCTCTTTGAGTTGGATCATAGTTAGAATGGCAGTAGTGGATAATTTCTGGAAAAATATAGGCTGAGGGGATAAGATATCTCGGGAAATTGGATTCCCACAATCCAATGACATCCAGACCCTTCGAATAATCGTCTCTGCAGTGACAATAGCTTCGAAGGGGACTTTCATCGAAAACCAAATCTTTAATTTGAAAGTCTTTATCTACTAAGGGAAAATATTCTAACTCTCTGTGAGGGGCATTCAATGGGGTTACATTCAGGGCTACCGGAGCTTCCATTTTGGTTCTTGTGTATTCAAAATGGAAGTTTCTGGGTTTTCTTCACAGACCGGGCGCGATTTCAGTTTTAATGAGGAAAAATGGCACAATTGCAGGTTCGGGGGAACAATTCATAGTTTTACAGCTCAGGGAATGATCTTAGTGATAAGATTTTAACACTGATCCAGTGGAAAAACAAAAAACACAGAGTTTCTTTCAAAGTTCAGGGCGCAACAGAATAAATACCTGTTTTCGGAGGCAAACTGGGATTTAACAGGTATCAAGTGGTGGAAAGAAGATGCTTGAACACTAGTCCGGCAGAATTCTCGAGCGAAATTGGATAGAACAATAATTTTCAGTGAAATTTTGAAATTCGCAGTGGGAGGCGCAGTCGCTTTCAACAATGAAAATGACTGAAAAAACACGAATTTTTTTTTATTTCCAAAGTCAAAAGGGGATTTTTATTTTATCGAGGAATGACGTCATTGAGGTACGGGATGACATGTGGAAAGGGTCGAACGGTAAGCGGTAATTTCCGCACCGCTTATGGGCAATGGTGGTTTTAAACGCGAGAGCAGCGATTCCATTGGGCGAGTGACACATGGTCGGAGTACTATTCCAAAACCACCGTGCCCCACGTGTTAACCTTCGACTGGGAGATGGCTAGCGGAATTGTTGTGGAGCGTTGATCTGCAGGCGGATGATCTGATGGTTGACAAGACCGGAAGGTGACGGGGAAGTTAACATGCGGGCCCGATGTAATTAGTGTTTAACTAATCATCCTGGGGGTATTTTGATAGGCGGAAAAGGTGGTTATTAACTAATCCTGGCGATTTAATTAATCCCACTGTTTAAATGTGGTTGAGGCGGGGTTTAGTTTCTAACTCGAGTTAGGGTCGTCGGGTATGGGATTATTTCCAAAGTTTAGTTTTAATTAAACTTTGGATTTAATTTTATTAAAACATATAAAATATATTTTTCAAAGTTTTTCATATATGTTTTTTATTATATGATAAATCGACCAATACGATTAACTTATCATAGGGGCGGGAGTATTATATAATGATATATTTTAACCAAAGGGCGCATAATGTGGGCCTTTTATGAATAATTGGGAAATACATACTTTGGTTAAAATTTTATAATAAGATGGGTTTTTGGGATATTTATGTAAAAGGAGTTAAGTACTATAGGATAAGGTCTTTTTACTAGGGATTTAATAAGTAAATCAGAGGTTAATATGACAAAGGGACATGGTAAACTCAAAACACTTAACTATAACTAAGAAAGTGAAGACTTCTGAAGTAAATTATATCATCTTAATTTCAACACTTAAACATAGCATAGCAAGTATTTTTTAGGGTATTTTATGAAATATGGCATGATTTTCCTAAGTAAAATTGGATTTTACTTAGGAAAAGGTTAAAAGTGAATGATTGTAATGATAAATAACTTCAAGTACTTAGGTCTTTTTTATCATTAGGCCGAGGGTCCGGTCCCTCCAAAAGTCAAGGAAATGCCTTGAGCCCCTTTGATCTCCAAATACCTTAGCACTTTGGGGAAATTAGTAAAAATCTTAGGAAGAAATTGATGTGGGAAGTTAATGATTTTGACTTTGCTTTCTCTGAATTTTCCAGTGTATTTTCTGCTTTAGTACTTGTGATGAAGGTAAAAGATCAAACACATTTAACACCATCATTCATCATATGAAACTTTGCAACACCATCTACCTACCCTATCTACTTTACACTACCATTTTCTCTTCTTTATTAGGGTGCACTTAGACTGGCAAACTCTTATCAATATTCTTTTCTTTTACAAGGCAGATCTATCTAATTCTACCCTTATTACATCCAAGGGCTCAGATTAAACTGTTGAGCACCTTTTATTAACTCTACCTATCTACTTATCTGCCAAGATTAAACTGTTTGGTCAGATATTTATTCTCTATTATACAACATGAAATTGAAAAATGAATGAGTCAAGTTTAAACAGTTTGACTCTTCATAAATTGTGGCAAAAGTTTGACAAGCTGCACACAATTGCTTTATTACAAAAATGAAATAGTAGTGGCATTTGGATTTGCACACTTTCCTTGGTCTATTTTTTGCTTGGGGTTCATTTCTTTCACTTTTTTGACTATTTTATTTTTCTTACCCTTTGATTTTTCTTTTAGGGTATACCCTCTTTACATTTTTTTAAAATTTTTTGATTTTTTGGTTTTTTTTTTGAAGAATATGGAACACCTTTGCTCAAGAAAAAGGTTTGAACATATTCCATAGTTCAATCAAGACAATCATGAAAAATTACACCTATTGGTATAGGAGTCTAACACTGGCTCCACTTGGGGATGGCTTTTCCTTGTGGAAAGTCAAGAACAGTAGGTCAGTTGCCTCAAAATGTCTTCAAACTAAACCATGTAATCTCCTTCTTCTGGTAGCTTTATTATATATATGATAGTGAAATTTTTGAAGCTTAGGGCCTTCACTTCGGGCTTCAACTTCAAGAAGTCACCATCCAATCAAAACTTCATTAGAAAAGGATATATTATGTACAAGTTAGAAACATCAAAACATCCTAGTAAATAGGATCAAAATAGTGCTTCAGCATTCGACCATTGACTGGCCCTTCCTCAGCTTCTGAATTGTCCAAGTTCTTTAGAAAGTATGTGTTGTTTCCCTGTAAGGCATGAATGATGTAAGGCCCTTTCCATAAGAAATCAAATTTCCCATGTTTCCCTTTTTCTTCTCTTCTGGAATCCCATCTTAGGACTTTGTCTCCTAATTGGAAATCTTCTGCTTTAGTTCTTCTGTCAAACATTTTCTTTAACTTTTCCTGCAAGACTTGAGATCGTTGATATACTTCTTCTCTGGTTTGATGTAAATGGATTGTTTGGTTAATTCTTCTCTGAATGTCATTTGGTTCCACTTGAGCTTCCTGAAGTAACTTCATAACAGGAATTCCTAAAGATGATGGAAATCTTGCTTCAATGCCATAAACTAATTCATATGGACTAGTCCCAATTGATTTCTTAGTTGTAAGTATGTCTGCCCACAATGCATTGGTCAGTTTCTTATGCCAATTCTTTTTATTTTCTTCCAATAACTTTTTGATTATATTAATAAGACTTTTATTGGAGGATTCTGCAAGTCCATTACCCTGGGTGTAATAGGATGTTGAATGGCCTAAAGTAATTTGATACTTATTGCAGAAACTAATCATTTTCTTTGACTTAAATGCAGTAGCATTATCTGTGATAATTTTTTCTGGACAGCCAAATCTTGAAAGTATATTGGTTTCTAAGAACCCTATAATTACAGAATCATTGGCCTGTCTGCATGGGATGGCTTCAATCCATTTGGTAAAGTAATCTGTGGCAGTTAAAATTCATCTGTGTTGCCCAGAGGAAGAGGGATGAATTTCTCCAATAAAATCTAATCCCCATTGTTGAAAAGGTTTTTCTATGGAAATTGGTCTTAATGGTAAAGGTAACAACTTTCTTTTACCTTCAAAGATCTGACACTTATGACAAGTTGTTACAAATTTCTTAACATCTGAAAACAAGGTTGGCCAGTAAAAACCAGCCCTTAAGATTTTGTCTGCAGTTGATTTCCAATAGAGATGTCCACCACAATCACCTGCATGAAATTCATTAAGTGCCTTGTCAGCTTCATCTTTCAATAGACAATTTAATAATATTCCTTCATGATTTTTCCAAAATAGAGTGCCATCTAAAATACAATATTTTAAAGATGTCATTTTTAAAAATCTTTGTTTTGTTCTGGACAACCCTGGAGGAGCTTGCAGGTTTAGCAAAATATGAATGATATCAGTGTACCAGGGAGAATCTAAGAAAGCTTGACTGATCTGTGGAGTCGCCATCTCCTGTTCGTCATCCAGTTCGTTAATGTCCAAGGCTTGGCAATTAGTTTCAGTCATGAGTTGAGCCAAACCTTGACCTTTTATGAGTTTTGTTGGTTTAATTTCAATATCATATTCTAAAATGGTATCTATCCACTTACCTCTTTTGCCTTCAATACCATCTTGAGTCAAAATGTCTTTAACTACAGCATTAGGCACATAAGCTATCACATGAGAATATAATATGTAAACTCTGAAATCTTTAATTGCTTTTACTAATGCAAAATCCTGTTTCTCCATGATATTGTATTTCAAAGATGCATCCCTAAGTGCTTTACTAAAAAATGCAATTGGTTTTTCACATCCCTGATCATCTTTTTGTAGTAAAATAGCTGCAATTGTGTGTTCAGAAGCAAATGAAAAAATAATGAAATCTCTATCAAACTTTGGACTGGTAAGAACTGGTGTTCTTGTTAAAGCCATTTTTATTTCTTCAAATGATTGCTTGGTTTCTACAGTCCAGTCAATGCTTGAATCCTTTTTAAGCATGTTAGTAAGCAATCTAAGTAATCCAGCTAAACTAGAAATAAATCTTCTCAAGAAATTAATCTTTCCTATGAAGGCTTGCAACTCTTTTATGTTTCTGGGATGAGGTATCTGCAAAATTGCTTGTATTCTTTCTGGATCAATCCTAATGCCATCTTTAGAAATAATATGACCTAAGAGATTTCCTTCTTCCAAACCAAACAATGAATTTTTAGGATTTAAGGAAATACCATATTTTTTGCACTTTATAAACACTTGCCTTAGATGATCTAAATGTTGCTGATCTGTTTTGGAAAAAACTGTTAGATCATCTAGATATATTACCAGAAAATCATGTATTTCTTTAGCAAAAGCAATGTACATTGCTCTCTGAAATGTAGCTCCTGCATTCTTGAGTCCAAATGGCATCTTGACATATTTAAAAGTACCCCATGGTGTTGTAAATGTTGTTTTATCCCGATCATCAGGATGAACCAGAATCTGGTTATACCCTGAAAATCCATCCAGAAGAGATATTCTTGAAGATCCCACTACCCTCTGTAGAATATGGTCCATTTTAGGCAAAGCATAGTTATCTTTTAAAGAAACTTTATTTAAATTTCTCAAATCGACACACAGTCTAATTTCTCCTGTTTTCTTTCTTGTTGGTACTAGATTAGAAACCCATTCAGAGAACCTAATAGGAGCTATAATCCCTGCTTCAAACATATTTTTAATTTCTTTTTCAATTGAAGGTAGTAAAACAGGATTGATCCTTCTAAGTTTTTTTTTAAAAGGTTTCTGATCTGGTCTCAAAGGTATAGTGTGTTGAATTATGGACGTATCATATGCTTTAAGATCTTCATAACTCCAGGCAAAAATGTCTTGGAATTCCTTTAAGAGTTCAACATATTTAACCTTTTGATCTTCTGGCAGAGATTTAGATAGTTTAACCATTTTGGGATTTTCTGGGGTTCCTAAGTTACATTCTTCGATATCAGTCTCAACAGGTTCCATTTTAGGTCTAAATGGAATATCATTTGAGTCAAAAAGATCCTCCAGATGAGTTAATCCCTTGGGTAAGTGATTATCTTTCAGATTAATGATTTCTGTTTCATCTTCCATGATCTCATCAGATTCCATGTTTTTCAAATCCTGCATGTCTTTTTCTGTGAATGTGGTTGGGTGCAGCATATGAATTGCATTCTCTATTGAAATATCTATTTTTTGTTCTTTTTCTTGATCAAATTCATCAATAGTTATGTCTTCATCTATATTACAGTTAGAAAACTTATTTTGAAGTGTCAAAAAACTATTGATTTGATTATTATTTACAAATACTTGCCAATTCAAAATATTTTCCGGTATAGCAGGCCTATGTCTAATCTCAGCTGAAAACTGATGATTAGGATCAAAAGGTAACTTACATGTGCTAGCGAACATTGCAAGACTGTGAGCATGCAAATTTTGTTTCCTGGGAATCTTGGCAAGTTGAGCTTGTAGAAAGGTGTTGAGAATTTCCACAACTGTTTCTCTGTATTGTTTCAATCTTATGTCTTTTGTTGAACATTCTCCTTTAATTTGTTGAATAATTAGCTCGGAATCTCCTATGATTGATACCCTGATAGCTCCTAACTTTTTGACATGTTTAAGCCCTAATAAAAGAGCTTTGTACTCTGCCATGTTGTTAGTGCATTTGAAATTCAACCTATAAGCATGACCTTCAGCATGATTATTTTCAACATTATGTAACCAAATCCCAGCTCCTGCTCCTAATTTGTTTACTGAGCCATCAAATTCTAAATGCCACAGAATTTCATGTTCATAATCCTCATCAATTGTTTTAAAATGTTTCTTAACAGGAGCTAGTTGTTTAGATTTTTCTGGTATTTCTTGATTGTCTGGTGTTTCTTGGTTTTCAGAAACCTCTTCAATCTTAACAGTAGTTTTGTTTGTAGTTTCCAATTTTGGAGCTTCTATTTCAGTAGGAAGATCCAATTCAGCATTGTATAAAATAAAAGAGTCCATATCAGAATGTATAGAATAGACTGGGAAGTTTTCAGGCTTCTCATGGCTACTCACCAAGTACTTCATCAATGTTTCTCTATATAATCTTTTAGGTTGGCCAAATACTGAAATAGTGGCATATGACATGTCTATTTGAATAGATCCTCCAAGTTTAGCACCCCAAGATCTAGATAACAACATACCATATTTAGGAGGGATATCAGCCACTACTATATCCATCAAAACAGACTTCGCAGGGTATTGTACCAAAGTAACACACAAGTCTTTAATCAAACCTAGACATTTTACCTGACTAGAATCAAAAGAAAACAAATCTTTGTATGGTCTGGTAATGTCTAAATTTAATCTTTCCATCACTGCTTTTGGCATCAAATTGTGAGATGCTCCAGAATCAAGCATTGCATTATGGAGTATCTTGTCATGAATGTTCAGGCTCACATAAAATGGAGGAGTTCCTCCACTTTCTGGTTTGCCATTTACCTCAGGGCCAAAAAGAAGTTTAGGTTGATCATCAAGAATATTCACTGAATCATCCATTCCAGTGATGTTAATGTTTAGGGATTTGCTGATTTGACTTCTATAGACATCATGTTTAGCCAATTCTGATAAAGGAACAACTATCTTAAGTTTGCCTATTTCAGCCTCTAGATTGAAAGGTTTTTCTGTTTGAGTTTTAGTGTTTTGCATAGTTGGGTTTTATCTGTTTTTTGGGTCTTCAACATTTTTCTCTTTTTCATGAGTGAAATTTTGATTTGAATGTGTTTCTGAACTATCTTCTACTGTTTCTTCTACATTTCCTACAGGAGGAAAAGTATTAGATTGTTGTTTATTATTTGGTTGGTTGTCAGACACATCTTCAATTATTGGATTTGAAGGGTTGGGAGTTATCCTAGACAGAATTTGTACAGGGGGAATGTTTTGTACAGGAGGGATGTTAACTTTACCTTTGACATTTTGTTTTGCAGTTTTCAGTTTGCTATTCTCTGGCACATCAATCCGTCTGCTTCTCAAATTATACTGTTTATGAACTTCATAAATTGCTGTGTCATAACCTTCTTTGAAATCAAAAGTTTCTCCTGAATGAGTTTGGAATGTTTCAAGGATGTGATTCTCCTGATCATCCTGAGATAAGAAAACTCCTGGTTCATTTTGTTTTTCATTCACATTATTTATTTCGACATCCTCAGTAGGTTCTTCAGAAGTTGAACCTTCAACAAAGTTTTCTTGAAAAGGTGGCCTGATATTTTGGTCAGGGACATTCTTACCAATGTTTTGGTTCTGATTTCTCCTAAAGTTTGGGTTTCTCACAACATTTTGATTATCACCAGTAGACTTTCTTTCGATTGTCTCCACTCTGTCTCCTAATCTCAATGTTATCAGAACCGAACCGGTTCTGAAAAACCGGCCGGTCCGACCGGTTTGGAGGCAAAACCGGTCCGAACAGGCCCTCCAAACCGGAAATGACCGGTTCGGTACTGAACCGGCCGGTTCCGTACCGGTCCGGTCCCGGCCGGTTCAGAGACCGGTTCCACCGGTTCACAACCCTGGGCACTAAAAAAAAAAAAAAAAAAATTCTTAATTTTTTTTTAATTTTTAAAATTTTTTTTCTAAATTATTATTTTTCCTAGTTAATAACGCTACCCTAGCCCCCCCTAAAGCTACTTAAAGTCTTAAACACCCCCACCCCCTCTATTTCCCTCACACTATTCATGGTAATGTTAAATTCTTAAAGTAAAAGTGACATTCTCCTTAATCTTCATTTTCATCCTTTTACTTAAATTTTTAACATTACCATGAAATGACTCAGGATGTTTGAGAGTGGTTTTGACCTCATTGGATTTCATATGGAGAAAGTAGAATTTTAGATCTCATTCAAAATCCAGCAGACTTATCAGTTTTTCAGGATTTCAGGATTGGGTTATTGCAATGTTTCCATCGAATTTTGTCATGTATTAAGGTATGGAACTCGTATTTAATCAAGAGCACCAATCCCTCTATGTACCTTGATGTTAGTGACATTGGTTCTCAAACTCCTCTATCATGACCCTACTAAAAATGTACCCATCACTCAAACAAAACCTTGACTATCGAAGATGATAGATAAATCTATGTTTAAATCAATGAATTAAGTATGAATTTGTGTAAAATATATCTAATTTTTAATATATATATATATATATATATATATATATATATATTTTAAAATATATATATATTTTAATAAAATAATATATAACGTATCGTATCCCAGAAGTATCCTGTTCGGGGGTCACCGTACCCGTATCTGATTCTTCGAATCCCCGTATCACCGTATCAGGTTACTTAGGGATTCTGATCATGATTGATGATTTGATCATATGTAGCTTGTAGTATTGTAGGCTATAGTATAATACTATGATCTAACATGTTATTTTGGACTATAAAGGCCTTTTAGACCCTGTTTCTTGATGTTTGTTACATTTTTTGTTCAGCGATGTTTTGCACTAAGTGCTATTTTGGCTATCTGCACCTATATAATGAAAAATTTTGCATATTTGTGTTTAAATGGTTTGGATTAATATGGATGTACATGAATATATATGTTTTTTATTTAAAATATGAATATTTTATGTGTTTTTGGTAAACCAATTTTTTTTCCGGTTTTTTTCCGGTTCCGACTGGTTCCCGGTCCACAAGGTTTTCCGGTTCGATAACCGGTTCGGTTCCGATAACATTGCCTAATATTTCCATACCTTTAATGATTGCATCCAGCTTTCTTTCAAAAGCTGAAGGTTCTTCATTCATAGGCATTCTTCTTTCTGCCCTAGCTCTGGCTCGTTTTTCTATAAGATTTGCTTCTACACTCACCACTATGCTTTGCATTTCCTCTAGGGTTTGGGGAGCTCTTTCCCTGAGAGAATATGATATGTCTGAGTCAAAACCATCAGGAAATTTAACCAATACTGAGTCTGGAGGTGGTCTAAGGTTTTGAGGAACTGCGTTGTAGGCTTCATTAAATCTAATGATGTAATCTTGCACGGTTTCATTAGGTCTTCTTCTCAATTTTTCAAATTCTGATAAGATCTGAAGAGGGTATTTCTTTTTCTCCCACCTATTCAAAAATCCCCTATACAAAGCTGGTAAATCAGCAATACTGTTTGGAGCAAGGGCCCTAAACCATGTCCTAACTTCCCCAGTAAGACTCTGAACAAAAATTCTCATTCGGACATCATCAGTGTCAATTTCATAGAACTCAAAGTAATCAGTCATCCTTTTAGTATGTTGTTGAGCTGTATAAGTACCTAATCCATCAAAAGGTGTGATCTTACTCTGATAATCTTGAGGTAAGGCAACAGGGTTGTTAGGCAACCTTAAAGGGGCATATCTATTGGCCATTGGAAGATATAATGGGATAACAGGAGTTGACGGTCTGGTAGGAGGGGACAGAGGAGTAGAAGGATTGATAGGTGTTTGAAAAGCTTGAGAAAAAGTAACTGAACTTGGGGAAGCTTCGGTAATTACAGAGATGTTTGAACTTTCTTCAAAGGTTTGTTCAGATAGAATAGAGTTTTGTAACTGTCTGTCAAGGTGATATGAAACAAATCTGAATTGAAAATCTTCAAAAAACAATGGATCTGGAACTAATCTGGATAATTCAGTTTTAGAAAATTTTACAAATAAGGATGTTTCAAATCGTTCATCAAAAGGAATTTCGTCAAAATATATTATCTTGACAGGGCAGGACTGTGATCTAGAAAGAGGTCTGGAACTTCCAGAACTCTCTTGACTTCCTCTTTCAGAAATTTCTTGACTTCCTTGTCTTCTAAGAATTCTAGGAATTAGATTTGGATTTTCAAATATTGGTGGTGGATTAGGGTCAGGATTTGACCTAGTATGACGAATCCTTTCTGAAGCCAGTTTTCCTAGACTAAGTGTTTTTGGATTTTTGGTTTTAATTGAAAAATAAATACAACTTCTATAAATACTTCAAGAAATAATGATTTTTGATTAAAATTTTCTCAAAGATATATTGAACTAGAGAGTCTGATTAAACATTTGAAACTAACGTTCAGAGTATAGGCTAAATCAGAGATAGACTGAAACAATATTTATTTACTTTTTCAATTGCAGAGCAAAAGCAATTTCAAAGGCTACCTGGCTGATTTTTAGACTCTGTCTATAGCTTATAAGTGAACGATATTAACAATAAAAATGATTCAGGTCCCCAGTATGGTCGCCACTATGTTATCACTCAGGTTTTCCTTGAAGTTGTGGAAAAGGAAAGTATACCCGAGGTAACCACAAACCAACCTTCAGATGCAGAATCTAGCCAATCTGCATCCAGAGAGGGCTCTCTCTTTATAATTTATATTTGTTCTTAGAAGGTTTAAGGCTAGTTATAGATCCAAGAGTTTGTTTTGAAAATGGTGGAATCCGCAAACTAGGGGCGAGGTTGAAGATTTTCAGTCCATTGGGCTATGGAGTCAAAGGATGGCTTTACTGGATTTCTATTCTACACACAAGATGGCTTTGCAGGGAAAAATAGCCAGACAGAGGACAATCCTTAAAATTTAAAGTGGATGGGATGATTTTGAAAGGATGAAAGGCAACTAAGAATCTTTCACCATGTTCAAAAGAAAGAAATGAAATGATTACAAACAAAGAGCAGTGAAGAATTCTTTATTATAGTAATCGAGAATGTTTAAATTAGTAAAGCAAGAGCATTTAAGAATTCGTGCTTATAACCAATTTAGAGGAAAACATTAAGAATAATCACATCTAAAATCAGAGTACAATTAAGTAAATTCTGATTCAATCCTTTATGTAAATTATTCAGAAATGGACAAAATGATATTATAAACAGATATAAAACTTAAGACATAGGATAGAAAGACTTATTGAACTGCAGTCCGACACATGAATCCCGCAAAAAGTTCTGAGCTTCAAATTGTCATCCAGTAAGCCACAAATAAATTTCTCCAAAACGTTTTTATTCCAAAAACTTCAATGTCACAGCAAAGTAATAGAATCCACCCTCAACATTCTCTTTGAGGGTTTATTTATACAAGAAATGATTGAAAATATCTCACACTAACCTAGCCAATAATCTAGGGTGACTAATGAGTAAGTTACAATAAAAAGGAGACAAATGGTCTTGTAAATAGGACAAAAAGTAATTGCTGGTGCGCTGTTTCCTCCTTTTGAGGACGTACTGGAGGCAGGTGCTATAATAGGGCTCGATGCTGTCCCTTTGAGTAATTCTTTTACTTGCCTGGTACTCTTCATTTCTTCTGATACTCTTTCAACTGCCCAACTGATACTCTTTCAACTGTGCTCATTATTTATTCTTTACATGAGGGTAAAAAGATAAAATTCTCAACCTGAAGATAAATTTCATAAAATTTCCAATAAGTCATCCCACCATTGATCTTCTGCTATTATGCTTCTTTTAAGTTTCCTCAATGTTTCATCAGCCTCTGTGAGTTTGTAAAAAGTGGGTTGATTAGGGAACAAATGCTTTATTTCATTTTCAAGATGAAATAAATTCTTCAACCTGTCATAGAGATTCCTCCCTATTGGCAATGTAGCTTCTGATGAACTGATAGAAAGAGAAGTTACGTTATGAGCATGTATATCTATTTTATTTACATAGGTTTCTAGGTCCATTATCTTGTCCTCGGAGAGCATAGGACTGGGTAACCCATTGTCCAATAAAACCTGAAATTTTCCTCTGAAAGCATTAATTTCTTCCAGAATATCTAAGCATCTCCTTTCCAAATTCTGCATGAAATTTCTTTTGGTGAAAACTCTTTTTATTTCCAAAATAGTGCCTGTCCTGTCATTAATTCCAATCTCTGAAAGCTGTTGGTTAGCCCGGGTGTTCAAAAACTGTATAAGTTGATTGGCTTGCTCAGGCCTGCCCCTTAATTCATCTCTTGTTCTGTTTATTTCTTCCTGAGCTACTTTGATCGAGTCATTTTGTTCAAAAATTGCTTGAACAGAGGGCCAAATACTTTTTATTAACTCAATTATACTATCCCAGAGAATTTCATTTATTTCCCTCAAAGGCTTCTCTAATGAAAGATCTTTTTCTAAAGCCTTAACAATCTTTCTAGCCTTTTAATTTCCTTGGTATTATCAGCAACAGTCTTTTTAGACGTATCATATTTCTGCTCCAAATTTTCTAGCTGCAATTTTGTGGTTTGAAGTTCTGTGACTCTGAGTTTTAAACTTTCCATTTGTTTTATCAATTCATCAGAACTTAAACCAGAAGTGTTTACCTGCGATGGCTCTGTTTTTTGATCTGCTGTTGTAGTACCTGTAGTTGTAGAAACTTCTGGGATGGATGCCTGCATGATAGCTTCCTTTTCTTGTAAAGCTTGTTCCAATTCTTTCTCTGTTTCACTCAGTTGTTCAGTCATTTTTAAGAGCAACTCCATCACTTCTTCCTGTGAATTTTCCTTCAAGACTTCTTGGGTCTGGGGATGCCTTGAGGCTGGCAATTTCAGCTGCTTTCTTAGTGTAGCTATGTCATCATCTTTATTTTTAATTAGTGCCTCAATGCTTTTGATATCTTTGGGGTTGTGACCCAAACTGATGATTATGTCTTCCAGAGACTTTATTCTGTTATCTTTTGCCTGAGAAGAGGCCTTCTCAATTTGCAACTGGGTGTTTGTATTATTTAAAGAATCTTGCAGCCTAAGGGCTGTCATGGCTTTATCAGTAAGAGTGGAATATACCATTTCCCCAGTTTTTTTATGCAACTCTATTTGGTCAAAGGGATGAATGTCTTTTGCCAGAACCTCAAAATTGGTCCTAATATAATCAGCTGCTGTCATGGGTTTTGGCACCTTGGATTTGAAATGGCTCATCATCATTTTGCCTTGTTGAATGTCAAATGCTGAAATTAATCTTTCTTGATTGTGCGGAGCCATTTTCAGATATTGATCATATACCTTCATTCTCAATGGATCATTCTTTTCTTTTATATTAATGAAAGTTCTCTTTATATCACCTGTATCTGTTTTTGGCGGCTTGAAAGAAGATACTTCAGTACTCAACTGTTTTTGCAAAGCTTTTCCTTTCTGATCTGTGTGTGTTATACTAATTGAACCAGTTAGTTGACTATCTTCTCTTTCATCATCAAACATCTCATCTATAATTTCCACTTCTGGGAGTGGATTAAGTTTCTGCTTTTTAGCTTGATGTAGCTCTGAGGACTCTTTGGGAGGAGTGGTATCTGGAACCTGTCTTTTCTGCCTATTTCCATATTGGATGGAGTTTGCAATTCTGAAACTTCAGGATGATTTACTTGGGTGGGAGAAACTTGTGTTTGATCTGGTGATCTGGAGGTTTGAGGTTTCTCTGCCATGATAAAAGTTTCAATGACCTGTATTTCAAGATCCTTTCCTTTGCCTTTAGACTCTACTGCAATTGATGGACTGCCTTCCTGTAATCCCTGTTGGAGATTTCCTGCTGAATAATTGCCAATGTGAGGTACCTGCACTTGACCACAAGATTCTAGGTCATACTTATTCTCAAGATCTTTCATAATTTTGTTTATATTGTCTTCTTCACTATCTTCCTCAACTAGTGTTTCTTCCACCCACTCATCTTGATTAGCATATTGTTCTATTTCAAGAATCCTGTGGTGAGAGTATGGGGATGATTTGTTCTTCATTCTTTTTTCACAGATAAAACCAAATGGATCATAAGGAACCCAACGGAAACTCCTTTGTAACTTGCAACAGTTTTGTAGTATATCTTCTGCTTCTCGCTTTCAACATCCCCAGAGCTGTGGTATAGAAGGACCCACCACTTTGATCCT
Source organism: Pinus albicaulis (assembly GCA_034641835.2). Lineage (NCBI taxonomy): Eukaryota > Viridiplantae > Streptophyta > Pinopsida > Pinales > Pinaceae > Pinus > Pinus albicaulis. The sequence goes on along the minus strand of CM076580.1, from coordinate 1,083,365,666 downwards.
CTCAGTTGGGTTTTCTTTTCAGACTACAAAATAATCATATTCAACTATTCTATTTGCCTTAAATATCCTGTTGGAAAAATTCTCATGGGCACATATCTTGGCAATCAATGGATGCAATTCACATCCATATATTCTCAAGGATCGAATGATTTTGTAACAATACTCATTCCCAACTTTACATGTTCTTGAAAGCCGCAAAGTCTTCTTAATCTCATTATTGATCCTTGAGGGGAATTCGTCAAGGAAGTAGTTGCAGTGGTATACAAAAAGATCGATAAACTCGAAAGAGATAGGAATAGTATAAACTATAGGGAAGAGAAATAAAGGCATCGTAATATATATATTCTAGGGTTCCCCTTTGCATCAAGATTTTTAACAGGAAAAGGAAACTTCTCTGAGTGATAATAGATGATGAGATGGTAAATAACTGAGGAATATTTAAACACTTTCTCATTATCTAGCTTCATGAACTGGTCATGTATTTTATTGGCAATGAAAGAGGCAAAATCATATTTTACTGCAGGAGGTTGCCCAGGAGTAAAGATAGACAGCAAGACCAAAGTTATTTCATCAACATATTCACTTGTATTGAAACCCAAGATAAAGTATATCATATTCAGGAGGAGTCTACCTAAATTATTAAAGTAAGCAAAACCATATGGAGGAGGACCCTTGGGTTGATGTTCAGGAAACATAAAATTCTGGCAAATGCACTTCAATTTTTCTAAGGACAATTGATTAGACTTTTCAATCAGTTCTTCCATAGACAAGGGAGTAAGCTCTTGATCATGTTCAAAATGGAGCATTTTATTGATAGCTTGAGGAGTGATGGGGAAAAGAACACCCTGGTCAGGGGACATTACTGTGCTTTGAGTTGGATCATAGTTAGAATGGCAGTAGTGGATAATTTCTGAAAAAATATAGACTGAGGGGATAAGATATCTCGGGAAATTGGATTCCCACAATCCAATGACATCCAGACCCTTCGAATAATCGTCTCTGCAGCGACAATAGCTTCGAAGGGGACTTTCATCGAAAACCAAATCTTTAATTTGAAAGTCTTTATCTACTAAGGGCAAATATTCTAACTCTCTATGAGGGTCATTCAATGGGGTTACATTCAGGGCTGTCGGAGCTTCCATTTTGGTTCTTGTGTATTCAAGATGGAAGTTTCTGGGTTTTCTTCATAGACCGGGCGCGATTTCAGTTTTAATGAGGGAAAATGGCACAATTGCAGGTTGGGGGAACAATTCACAGTTTTACAGCTCAGGGAATGATCTTAGTGATAAGATTATAACACTAATCCAGTGGAAAAATAAAAAACACAGAGTTTTTTTCAAAGTTCGGGGCGCAACAGAATAAATACATGTTTTCGGAGGAAAACTGGGATTTAACAGGTATCAAGTGGTGGCAAGAAGATTCTTGAACACTGGTCTGGCGGAATTCTCGAGCGAAATTGGATAGAACAGTAATTTTCAGTGAAATTTTGAATTTCGCAGTGGGAGGCGTAGTCGCTTTCAGCAATGAAAATGACTGAAAAAACACAAATTTTGTTTTATTTCCAAAGTCAAAAGGGGATTTTTATTTTATCGAGGAATGACGTCATTGAGGTACGGGATGACATGTGGCAGGGGTCGAATGGTAAGCGGTAATTTCCGCACCGCTTATGGGCAATGGTGGTTTTAAACGCGAGAGCAGCGATTCCATTGGGCGAGTGACACATGGTCGGAGTACTATTCCAAAACCACCGTGCCCCGCGCGTTAACCTTCGACTGGGAGATGGCTAGCGGAATTGTTGTGGAGCGTTGATCTGCAGGCAGATGATCTAATGGTTGAAAAGACCAGAAGGTGACGGGGAAGTTAACATGCGGGCCCGATGTAATTAGTGTTTAACTAATCATCTCGGGGGTATTTTGATAGGCGGAAAAGGTGGTTATTAACTAATCCTAGCGATTTAATTAATCCCACTGTTTAAAGGTGGTTGAGGCGGGGTTTAGTTTCTAACTCGAGTTAGGGTCGTCGGGTATGGGATTATTTCCAAAGTTTAATTTTAATTAAACTTTGGATTTAATTTTATTAAAACATATAAAATATATTTTTCAAAGTTTTTCATATATGTTTTTTATTATATGATAAATCGACCAATACGATTAACTTATCATAGGGGCGGGAGTATTATATAATGATATATTTTAACCAAAGGGCGCATAATGTGGGCCTTTTATGAATAATTGGGAAATACATACTTTGGTTAAAATTTTATAATAAGATGGGTTTTTGGGATATTTATGTAAAAGGAGTTAAGTACTATAGGATAAGGTCTTTTTACTAGGGATTTAATAAGTAAATCAGAGGTTAATATGACAAAGGGACATGGTAAACTCAAAACACTTAACTATAACTAAGAAAGTGAAGACTTCTGAAGTAAATTATATCATCTTAATTTCAACACTTAAACATAGCATAGCAAATATTTTTTAGGGTATTTTATGAAATATGGCATGATTTTCCTAAGTAAAATTGGATTTTACTTAGGAAAAGGTTAAAAGTGAATGATTGTAATGATAAATAACTTCAAGTACTTAGGTCTTTTTGATCATTAGGCCGAGGGTCCGGTCCCTCCAAAAGTCAAGGAAATGCCTTGAGCCCCTTTGATCTCCAAATACCTTAGCACTTTGGGGAAATTAGTAAAAAACTTAAGGGGAAAGTGATGTAGGAAGTTAATGATTTTGACTTTGCTTGCTGTGATTTTCCAGTGTATTTCCTGCTTCAGTACTTGTGATGAAAGTAAAGGATTAAACACATTTAGCAGCATCATTCATCATATGAAACTTTGCAACACCATCTACCTACCCTATCTACTTGACACTGCCATCTCCTCATCTTTATTAGGGTGCATTTGGACTGGAAAACCCTTATCAATCTTCTTTTCTTTTACAAGGAAAATCTATCTAATTCTACCCTTATTACATCCAAGGGCTCAGATTAAACTGTTGAGCACCTTTTATTAACTCTACCTATCTACTTATCTTCCAGATTAAATTGTTTGGCTAGATATTTATTCTCTATTCTACAACATGAAATTGAAACATGAATGAGTCAAGTTTAAACAGTTTGACTCTTCATAAATTGTGGCAAAAGTTTGACAAGCTACACATAATTGCTTTATTACAAAAATGAAATAGTAGTGGCATTTGGATTTGCACACTTTCCTTGGTCTATTTTTTGCTTGGGGTTCATTTCTTTCACTTTTTTGACCATTTTATTTTTCTTACTCTTTGATTTTTCTTTTAGGGTATACCCTCTCTACATTTTTTTAAAATTTTTTCATTTTTTGGTTTTTTTTTCAATAATATGGAACACCTTTGCTCAAGAAAAAGGTTTGAACATATTCCATAGTTCAATCAAGACAATCATGAAAAATGACACCTATTGGTATAGGAGTCTAACACCTACGACTGAGAAACAGCTGCATTTTATCCTCGGACATACAGGATACTATAGAAAGTTCATTCAGGGATATGCGCTGATGACAGCACCTCTAGAAAAGTTTCTTAAGAAGGATGTTTCATTTTTTTGGGATGACGAGTGTCAAAAGAGCTTTGAGATACTCAAGGAAAATATGGTCTCAGTGCCTATCCTCATTTTTCCTAATTGGGTCAAGGTATTTCATGTTCACGTTGATGCTTCTGGAATCACCCTGGGAGCGGTCCTTACGCACCCTGGAGATGGAGACATTGATCACCCAGTTGCGTTTGCTAGTTGAAAACTTTCTGGTGTAGAGCGCAACTATGCCACCACGGAGCGGGAAGGATTGGCCATGGTATATGCATTACAGAAATATTGGAACTATCTGTTAGGGGGACACATCAAAATTTTTATAGATCATTTGGCTTTGAAATACCTGGTGAATAAGCCTGTGTTTGGGGGGGGGGAATCTGCCGATGGCTTCCGTTGTTCCAGGAGTATGATTTTGAAATCATTGTCAAACCAAGGAAGTTGAAGGCTGGGCCAGATCACTTGTCCCAAATTGAGACTGACGAGGAACCAACCAACCTGGAAGAAGGATTGCCTAATGCGCAGTTGTTTTCTATTCTTCGTTGACATTATTGAGTTCATGACTACAGGCATGGAACCTGCGGAGTATTCAATGCAACAGAAGAAAGAGTTGGTAACCAATGTTACGGATTTTACCATCATCACAGGTCACCTCTATAATATGGGATCAGATGAAGTGTTGTGATGGTGCATTTTGGAACATGAACGGCATGCTATCTTGACAGAATCCCGCGATGGGGTAGCAGGAAGTCACTACGCAGGGAACGCAATGGCACGAAATATCTTAAGAGCTGGATTATGGTGGCCTACCCTGCATAGTAACTCTCATGACTATTGTAAGGCCTGAAATACATGCCAATGCACCAGAAGGCCTTCCCGCAGGGATGAAATGTCCCTTCATCTGCAAATGGCCCTGCAAGAATTTGACAAGTGGGCCATCAATTTTGTAGGACCTATCAACCCACTAGGAAACAAGATAGGTGTGCGTTACATTATAATAGCTACTGATTATGTATCTCGGTGGGTCGAGGCACAAGCAGTGAAGGATTGCACTACAGATACCGCTGTGCACTTCATCTTTGAGTAGATTCTGACCAAATTTGGATGTCCGAAAATCCTGATGAGGGATAAAGGTACGCACTTTTTCAATGAAACAATACAGGCCTTAACGTAAGGAATTTTGGATCCATCACGCGAAAAGCACTCCGTATCATCCTCAGGAAAATGGAGTGGTCGAAGCTTTTAATAAATTCTTGGAGCATGCACTGACCAAGGTCTGTAATGCCGATCACAGCGACTGGGATGTGCGCATTCTGACGGTTCTATGGGCTTACCGAACCACCTGTAAGAAGTTGACAGGGAAAACACCGTTTCGGATGGTCTATGGCAAGGAGGCCGTTATGCCTATGGAATATATTGTTCCTATCTTATGCATCGCAGCCTTAACAAATATGGCAGAATCTGATATCATGGAGAAGCAGTTAGCGTAGCTTGTAGCTTTGGAGGAAGATTGTTTCATTTCTAACTTCCATCAGTAGGTTCAGAAGGCACGCGGTAAGGCATGGCACGATCGAAATATTTGTTAAAATACCTTTTCGAAGGATGACTTAGTGCTACTTTATGATAGCCAGATTGTGAAACACCCAGGGAAGTTCCGACAGCACTGACTTGGGCCCTATACAGTTAAAGAAATCACGGATGGCGGAGCTGTTCGATTAGCTACCCTGCGCGGTGATATGATACCCGGATATATAAATGGCAGTCAACTCAAACCATATCGGATCAAATGACTATATGGGCGGAGTAGATGTATGAAGTGGGACGGACCCACCAAGGAAGGTAAGCGCAATAGGTACCATGCTCCGCATAAGAGGCAACCGCGAATCGGAAGCCTAGGGGAGTGCGCCAGAGGCGCGGGAATAAAATCAGAAGTAATAAACTCAGAATGCAGCAGGTGTGCTGAGAGCACAGAAGGTATGCTAAAATTGGAGGGGTGCGCTGGGAGCGCAGGGGTGCACTGAGCGCACCAAGGGTGCGAAAACTAGCTTTTGGAACAGTCAAATTGAGTAAAAAGAAAAAGTTACCGTTGGAAGGAGCGGGCGGTCGGCATTTAATGAGGCGATTTCTGGAGATTTTTTATTGTTTACTTGATGGTAAGTTCCGAGTGAATTTTACCCTACCATTGGTCGATTGAAAAGGCTATAAAAAGGGTAGGATAGATCAAACAAGGGTTCTGTATAGCTTAAATATCTTGTACTTGGCATGTTTGTCCTTGACGATTTTTTTCTGTAAGAATTTATGTGCCTATAGCGTCCCTTTCATGTCTGAGCAACCTAATCCTTCTGACAGTAGCCACCTAGAGTTGGGATTCATTTTTCGCGCAAGAATGATGGCCGCTAATCCTGTTGAATCCTCAGCACCAGTGACCTCGGCAGAGCCAGAAACCGAGGAAGTGGTGGAGATTGAGTCTGAGGCTGAAGAAGTTATCTCTATGACGATCCCAATCATCAAGAAGGGAAAGGAAAAAGCACAGGGCTCAGGGAAACCTGCGAAATGGGCTGGAGGGAAGCCCCGTACTTCCCCGAGAAATGTAAAATCCCCGCGAGTGACGCCCTAGGCGTGTGTTGCCCGAGAAGAGGCTCAGACCGCAGAGCTAATCAATTCCTTAATTCCTTTCGTTCGACCGTGTAGGCCCTCGACACGCACGCCGAAGAACCTTGATGGCCTGATCACCTACCTGCAGATGTCGCTGACCACGGGAGAGGCCCCCGTTATTAGTGAACCTTTTGGAAGGCTCCATGAGATCAAATTTGATGATCATGAATTGGCCAATTTTGAGGCCTTCCCTGAGTTGGTGCCCGAGTTATATCTTGATCGAATTCAGGAGGATGATGGGATAAAAACTGTCCCCGTAAGATAGGTATGCAAAGTGGCAAGATCCGGGCTCCTCAACCTGCTCAAGATGCCTTATTTTGGCCACTACAATATCACTGACAGTCTGGTGCATCAGTTGCTTGCCCCGGTCCATGATGGGTGTTTGTGGATCAAGGATCGAATCCCTATCGACACTTTGCTCATCCATTGAATCACTGGTCTTCCTATGGAAGGGTCGGACCCTCTGTTGCGCATTGGGAAGAAATATGAGGCCGAAACTGCTGAATATGTGAGACAAAAATACCATGTGGAGCGGAATACTCGCGGCTTCATGATAAAAACCATCAGTGATCCCGCTACGTAACTAGGTACCATGTTATTGGCATGTAAGATCATGCAAAAATTCCAGGTGGCCTCCGTCCCTGCATACCTAATTCAATTAGCAGGCCAGTGCGATAAAGGGGTCTACTTCAATTGGTCACAATATTTGTGCAATGATATTTTGTCCAATGTCTGCAAATCCCAGGAGCAGGAACGGGAATTTTGCTATTTTTTGCTGCTACTTCTCATCGCATTGATAGCCTGGGAAGCACATGAGGAATCAGTCCTCCCAGAGCTCACCCTCGACATGTGTGAGGGGGCCCGATATACAAACTTATGGGACTCTAAGGATATGCAGTGTCTCGAGGACAACCAAGTCTTCTAGGTCCTCTTTCAGAGTAGCTTGGTCGCAGCCATTAATTTCTGACCATGGTTGTCTCCGGCAGTATATGACAGATACAAGGGAATTGTGACATTCCAGGTCACCATGCACAACTTCTAGATCAGAACATGCAAGGATAAAGCCTTGGCCTCGCTCTCTTATATGGTGACGGATTAATAAATTGACAATGTAATTGCGCTCTAGCCTCCTAACTAGAAGATCGGCTTCAAAACCAGTGTGAAGGGTCCCGAAGGAACTAGCACAATGAAATTCATCCCCCCTATCATCATCAAGGATACCCGAGGACCAAGAAAGAGTACAGGGAAAGACACGGGTGCAGCAACACAAAAGGATACACAGTAGAAACGGACCACCGAGAAGGACACAGAAGCAAAGACTCAACTAGATTCGACGCTAGACCTGGGTACAGAAGGACTAGATGCAGGAGGAATTTCCTCACCCTGAGGCACGAAGCAAACAAGCGAACCTGTTAAAGGGCCCCGAAAGAAGCAACGCTCTCAGTGGATAGAATGAAATGAGACAGTCACACTGACCGAAGGGGACCTTGAACAAATTGCTGACGCGGTCACTTTTGCCACAGAAGATAGGTGGTTAGCCTTAGAATAACAACAGAGAGCTTCGATCGACACAATTCAGAGTGAGTTTCATGCTCTACAGCTGAAGACAGACATGCTGCAAACCAGTGTGACTTAGGTACAAATTCCCTCGGCAACCAGCAGTGCAACACTAGCTACAGCATAAAGCCGACTTTGTTCCTTACAGGGCACAGCCCTTGTGATCAATCCACAACACCTGGGAATGCAAGTCTAGGTCGGTGAAAAATTATAGCTGGATTTAGCCAGGCTGCCACATAAGGCATTGCAGGTTCTCCACACCTCCTTGTTTTAGGAAATTCACCATCGGGACCAGCAAGTGCACTAACAGCTCGGTGTGGCTGAGGAGACAATCGCAGAAAAGAAAGATGAAGTGTCCCTTGCCACCGTGCAGAAAAAAGAGCTAGAACACTTAATTCACAGACTTTGTGCAGATGTTACAAAAGAAATCCCAGCCACAGCCAACCCCCGGGCTAAGATTGAGGGGTTAGTCACAGCATTGAAGGCCTCCAAGACAGAATTTCAGGTGGTCAGAACACAGATGGAGTAGAAAATCGCAGATTTGCAGGCTAAGTTGCAGCTTGAAACACCTCTGGAGGTATGGGCCCAGCGAGCTGCACTGGTTACCGTGGCTACAAATGTCATTATAGGGTAGATCACTAAGGGTGCCCAATTACTGGAAACAGCCATGCAGCTATTGACCAAGGTCTAGCGCGACCTAATCCTGTGTGAAATAAACCAGGACTTGTGACAAAAGGAAGAATCATTCGAGAAGTTAGAAGCCACCCTACCCACTTTGGTTCCTGCTCAACGCTTGGCATGGTTGTGAACCAGCCACACCCTCCGAAATGATATTGATGAAATCCAGCATAAGAATAATTTTCTCGGTGACCGCTTAAAGCCTTGGGTTGCCGAAGCCCTCAAGCTCTCGCAGGATGTTGATATTATTGTTAAGTAGCTAAACCAGACTCTAGAGAGCGTCACCATTGAGACAGAAGGCCTGACTTCGCAAAATTTGGTGGAAATTGCTCAAAATGTTGCTGCTCATAGTGAAGGTGTGTTTCCCCCATTTGTCGAAGCAATTAGATTGCTACAGGCGCAGGTGGAGACCCCACCATAACAGTGACTCGAGACGAGTCACAAGATTGTATTGGGGGACTGTCGGAACAAGGTCTCCTAAAGCTACGAATCTTGTCCATTTTTGTATATTTTTGGTATTATTTAGTCTAATGCAGGGGTTTTGGGGTGGGTCAAAGCCTTGAATGCATTGTAATGGGTCAAGGGTATACCAAGAGTCTCCAAACCACGGTTTGCGGACCATTAGATGCGTAGGCTAAATCAATATAAATAGATGAGCCTTTTTTAGTCTTAAGGTAGGCAAGAATTGAGATTGATGCTAAGCACGAATTGTTAGATCTGTTGTCGGGTTGTTGGGTAAGGACTCCTGCTGGTTATGTGCATGGAGATCCTCAATCCTGCTATGTGTGGACCCTGTTGGTTGCGTGCGAAGGCGGTATTTTGGGATTGTAAGTGGAAGTTGGTATTAATATATATGCGAATTACTGTTGGACATATGATGCTACCTAGATCTGTTTTTTTATGATTGATGTGAACCTGGGCTATATGATTAAGTTTCAAAAGTGTCTGTTTAATAGCTACGAATTGTGAAAGTATCTACGTTTCTATTATATGTATCTGTGAAATGTTAATTACTACGATTATAGTGTTCTATGCTGATAAATTGGTATTACGCATGTGGATGCGAAGGTGTTTACTAGATCTGTGCATGATAATAGCTTTGTTATACTTTATAATACTGTGAATAGATCTATCTAGTGCGAACTCGATAGGTTGGGAATGCAGACCTGCTTTATTTTCCTATCTCTCTCTCAGGGTGCAGGAACCTGGTTCCAGCACCCTCCCATACTACTTTGGGTGAGAATTTGGCTTGCGCAAGCAGGTCACTGCCGAAAGGGTCAGTAGTATAGGGGTTTGTTGGCAAACCTTAACCTCTAAACCTGGGTCAGGACCCCTCAAGCCAACAATCAACAATTGTAAATTTGGAATTATGCACCAAATTTGGTAAATTACAACAAACCAACAGTGCACTAAAAACATGGGTAACCATACATGGATGATTTGGTAGAAAAACTAGTAACAATGGACATATCTAGAATAAATTTAGCAAATTGGCTAAATTTAGAATTAGGAAAATTTAGAAAGTTACTACTAAACCCGGATATTTTTTCAGAATTGCAAATTTGGATAAATAAGCTCAGTTTTTCTTACAAAGACAAAAAAAAATGATTGAATAATTATTGTACACATCAAGAGAACATTCCATTAGTAGAAAAGGCAAGAAGTGAAATCAAAACCTTTGATAAGTGAAATTTAAGTGCAAGTGAACTAAAGTTCAAAAACTAAAAATATCAACTCAATTTCTATATAAGAAGAATTGAATTTGAAAGAATGTGAGAGCTCAAAAGTGAATGATGTTATTGTTGTTGGTGTGTATCGAATTATTAAGTAATTTAATCATACTAATGGTTATCATGACTTTTGGAAACAAAAGCACATTAATTTGATATGTTTTTGGAGCGACCAGTCCTCTTCTAGTAGTCAACCATGATAATAGGGACCTTTTTCTCTTAGTTTCCAATAAGAAACTACATAACTACTAGAGTAAAAGTCGTATCAATAGTGGAGGAAAGATGTGGCTTCGCAACAAATTCAGGGAAACATATTTCCTATTATATAGAGATTTTTTGAGGGAAATCAACCCTCCCATTAGGGAGGCTATTTCCTAAATTTTTTGTATAAGGATACTCGAGGCTAGTCCCAAGGAAGGAGAAAGAACATTTATTTATTACACTGAGGCCCTACAACTTTCTTTATTCAAACTTGTGAATTGTTGATTTAAGTTAATGGAAGGAAAATATTTCTTTCCAAGTAGCTAGTGTTGGATTTTTATCAAGTCTCTGAGCACCTTCAGTAAGGCCTGCCCATAGGAGCTATAGAGACCCTTTTGAACCCTTTTATTTCTCATTTTCATGCATATTTTCCATGTTTTTCATGTCTTTCACTTTATACTACAAGTAGTTTACTGAGTAATGCATTTTGTATATTCCTATAGAAACTTAGGAACTTGGTATTTTATGTTAGTGTCTATGAGTCACCAGTGGTCAAATGTACTCTTTCCATGTGATTGATAAGTTCTTAGGGTCAAATTTTTATATTTTAAAATAAAATTTGACATCTCTTTGTTTTCATATGGTCATTGGTTATTCTCTAGGTCATTTCTACTCCCTCCACTTGCCCAAGGTCACCATCATCCATCATGGTCATGTCATTTTTCCCCTATCCTAGGTCATCAAAAGAGTCAGTGGGTCATCATCTAGGTCATGTTCTAGGATTCACATTTTATGGTCATCATCATATCAGTTATCAAAAGAAAACAAGGGATTCATGTCATCCATTTTGGTCACCATTGTTATACGAAATTCTAATCTACGGATAAACTAGATTCCTTGAGTCTGGTGTTCCTTCACTCAGAACAACAGAAGAAAGACAAATATTCTTTTCTCTAAGACAAATAGATAGAGAGAAAGGAAAAAAACCTACATGTGATCCTTTCTCTCTCTTTCTCCTTCTTTCGTTGTTTTCGTCGCTCTCAATCCAATTAAAGTCGCTAGATCGATACCTGCAATCAAAGACAGCGAACAGAAAACAACATACAAATATATAAGTATATATCTATCTTAACCAAATCGAACCGATTAGATATGAGAATAAATACACAAGATATAAGCATACATATGAGAAAATGAACAGATATATTTATTAATAAAGTAGGAGGAGAAGATTACAACCAATAGATCGATTCATCATCAACCTGCTCCAACTTCATTTCATCCTCATCACACTAAGCATCATCTCAGCAGCATAAAAATACTCCAGCTCTCATCAATTGAGAATCCAACAACATAACACTACACAAATTTCTCCCTCCTTAGCACTTAGATGAGTGCTTATTTTATAGCTAAATTGAAGGTAGTTTCTCAATAAATGGAATTTAATGGCTTTCTAATAATAGGTGAGACATGTTTCCAAGTTCAGTGGTGATGGATGAACACATGTATTCGAATTATGACACCTATAATCTCTTCTAGAAGGTACTGGACATGTGGAGATTCCCGGAACAATGATGATTTCATTCTCAGGAGACCAACGCACCCTTAAGTATCGGAAAGTGCTTTGCAGAGCCCCCTTTGCATGGATATAAGTTCTTTGAAACGCAGTTAGCCCCATTCAAAGGAGCGTTGGTGAGTCAATGGGTCATATAATTTATACTTCAAACATTGGAAATCTCATGAATTAGAGCCATCAATGGAATGACTTCTATTAGGGTATATAGAAACTAAATTAGGGGATGATAGACCCTATTAGTATTGAATTAGGGGATGATAGACCCTGTTCATGCTGGTCTTGGGGGATGATTCCCAAATTGACCTGTAACAGCTGCCCCCTAAAGCATGAAGTCAAAATAATGATAATATTTGGATGAGATGCTTTACGATGTGATGAGTAGGATCTGAAAAGGACGAGGACCTACATAAGTTTGCAATACATTACATCATGATATCTTACATCTTGGACATGAATTGTTGAGGGAGGCATACCCATGCTCAGCACATAAAATATCATAACATGTACATAAATCAGACAGTTATCTGCAGATATAGATATGCCTACAGATATAGGCCCATGTTCGGATGACCATCTGTATGTAAAGCCATCGTACTGATGATGTGGTACAATTCTTGAAATCACAGCCCGGATGGATGAAACTAGATCCCGGTTCTTCTATCTCATTTACTCGATCGTTCAAGTACAAGTCTAACCATGCGAATATGTGATCTGAAATCAAACATGGGAAGACATCGTCTGATTACCATCCAATGATGTAAGTCGTTAACAGACGCGAGAGAAACCACCGTTGATGTTAATGGTTATCAAGGTACTACAGTACAATTTGCAATGTGTAAATAGATGATTTGATGTCGAATGCCAAACAAAATCTCTCAGCGGAAGGTCTGATGATGTCAACCTATTGTCGCAAGCGAGAAACCTGTTTTTGATGTAAGCAAGATCTAAGAAACTGGAAATATGTTTCTAAGTTAACTTCCTGGATGATGAGCTGATGTTGACATGAAGCAACTTTATTGAAAAATGGGAGTAATGATTTTGGAGACAAAATGTGACAATGTAGCAATGTTCAGGGATGGCGGTCATGAAAATGAAGTTTTATGATTATTGCAGAAGATGAGGAATTACTGGATGACTTCTCTTGAACATATCAACGACACTGAAATGAATTGGAAGCATTGACCCAAAACCAAAGTGATGGTATGATGGACCATTGGTGTGATAGACCATCAAGAAGATTACCCAACCCAAAAATCATAGTGATGAAGTGAAAGTTTCATGTTCAAGAGTGACCAGCTACCATAAAGTGTTATGTTCTTTTTCTAAAATTTTCCCCAGTCATCGCTGACCAGTGCCTCTTTATTTTTTAATAAGCTTGAGGAGGGTAACATATGCTTGATCTATAATTCGACCCTTCGGGTGAATCCATCAGTATTCAATGATTTAACGAGTCTAGGGATAGTGAAACTCGATCTTTCCACGATCGACAAGTCTATCACTATTTTATGTTTTAACGAGTCTAACAACAATGAAAACCCGGTCATTTTTCATATTTAGAGAGTTTGAAAAATGGACGAAAAGAAAACTCCATAAGTCCTTTTTCATAAATTTGTCACTCAGGTCCGAAAAAATGTAAAATGATAACTGAGAAAACCTCTTAGCCATGTTCAACTAAGGTGTTCCTTATAAATAATCTATCTCAGCCTAGAAAAGGGTTAAACTTATATTGAGTAGATGTCATTTCATTTACTTTTATGAGCTCGAAAAGATAAGTGCTCGGCAATATTTTCACATTATCGGAGTCTGAAAAGAGTTAAAAGAAGACTCCAGGAGGTTCCTTTTTTGAATTTATCAAAGCTCGGAAAAGAAATAAAAGTGTGCTTTAAATTCCTTTTTCATTTTTATCAAAGCTTGAAAAAAGAGAATAAAAGTATGCTTTGTGTTTAAATAATTTTTGAATTATTATGCACTTCAAACTCACTGTAACAGCTATAAAAATTGTTCAAATAACCATCAAACGGATTAAAAATACCTATTTCATAGTAAAAATGAATAAAAAGAATAGTCACATCATTAAATCTGGATTAAACAATCAAAATGACTTAAAAAAAAGTTTTTACCATTCCATAGTTACAATTTGAAATTTAGGAGCTCTGAACCTGTTTGTCCCTCAAAATTCAGCGGTTGATTGTGACAGTTTCAGTGGATGATTTCTTGCACTGTTTGATCCAGGTTGGAGATATGAACCTTCTCTTTCTTTTAGTATCATTTATGTTTCATTTCATGGTAAATTTTTAGGGTTTTGAGCCTCTTAGGGTAAATATACAACGCTCTGAGGGAAACACACCCTTGAATGTTGAAAGGTGTGTTGCAGAGCACTGGAATTCAAGTCCAGGTGCATTTGCAATGCTTTATCCATTGACCGTGGGTTCGTTGGGCGCATTTCTCAAATTTTTTTCTTGTTGTGTGCTCAAATTTTCCCAATTTTTTTTGCATGAAATGGATCTTAATGAAGCTTATGGTTGGATTTCAAGTATTAATCGAATCAAACTGACCATTACATGGCGAGAAAGAGAACATGAAGAATACTACATGATTTCCCTAACTAATTTGGGTACTATAAGAGCCATCAGGGATTGTGGGTTGCTTAAATACTTCATATTATCAGGGATGAGACAGCATCTCGAACTATTGGAGTTCTTAGTTCATTCATGGGATCCATCATTGCAATATTTTTACATTGGGGGGAAAGTGCTCCCAATATTGGTTAAGGATGTTTACCTTTCACTGGATTATCGAGACGAGGTTCTCCTATTTCCCTTGCGGGATCTGCTCTTGGAGGAGAGACAATAAATTATTACATACGCCAGTATTTTCAGCTAGGTACTGAACCTAGCAAAGATGGGAAAATAAAAATTCGTGATGTGCGTGATTTTCCTTTGAGAACTATCCCTTTTACTATCGAAAAACTTGTTGGTTACGTGACACTACATGTCGCAAACCGATCATACATGCAGTATGCTCTTTAGTGTCTAGAACCGACAGTGTTCAACCGGGCTGAAGAAGTACTCTTTCAAATGAAAGAACAATTGAATAAAGCAAAGGGTGGCAGGAAAAATAATTTCAGTTATGGCTTGATCCCGATTTCCTTCATTTTAGAGCAAGTTCCATTGATGCAGCCGCAGCATGTGACACTAAGCATATCTGGTCCTAGAGCTCCTCGGATGCAGAGATGGGTTAAATTGATGGCTAGACATGTCGATCAATCCACCATAATATTCTCTACTACATTATTTTCCTTGTTCTGATGACAGATGATTACTATAGAGGAGTATCCGTACATAGGTGTAGATTTCCATGGAGATCCAGACTTGATTTTACCAAATGGCATTCAATGGAATGCAATGGGTGAAAATGTTTTGACCATGTTTTTTTTATTTTTAAGGTTTCTACATTTTTTTGTATTTTTGATGTTTTCCAAGACTAAACTAAAGTTTTCATGTGCACAGATGTGGGTCGCGTTTGACCAGAGCAGGTAGCAGATGAGCCAACAGAGAGGACTATCGGGAGAGAAGTCCTTTGGGATTTAGATTTTACCGAGACTCTTGCTGAGTTGCAGCAGCACGTTGAGGGATTGACTCTTGGGATATCGTATTTTCGAATCGAGGAGTTACCTATAAGACTCCAGTGCCATACTATTAGTGTTCCTAGCTGTTGGATGAGGCTATTGCATAGGATAGCTAGAGCAGCTACTTGTTATCATGACCATCACTAGTTTTACTTTGAATTTTTGTATACATTTTGAGGTCAGATGACCAATATGTCTTGGGCACAAATTTTGTAAAAACCTAAACTATCTATCTATTTGTCTTCAATGTTTTCCTACGTTTAATGCGCAATCCTATTCAATTATGTGATGTGAATTGAAAATGTGTCTTTACATGTGTTGCAAATGTATTTTTAAAACATAATTCGCTAAGGAATCAGTTAATGTGTTCAAATTTCTATAAATGTGTCGATATTGAATGTAATCAAAATGTATTTCCAAAAGTCGAACTCTAAGGAACATACGATGAATTCTTGGATTTTGGATGGTATAAATGTTGGTAATTTGTAGTACGACAAGTTGTGAGTCTAACTTAATGATGATGCGATTGATGCCAATTGAAATGGCATCAGAGAGAAGTTCAATCAACGCGTTATACTCAGCGATATTTTTTGTGGATCAACCGATAAAAATCCCTTGAAAACTCACTAACTCGCCACCTGGAGCGAAAATGGCCCGCGCTGCAGAGGATAGGTTCTGTGTACTACGACTAACACCATCATCGTACCCAACGAATGTTTCCAAATATTTAGTCATCTACGATGAAATGTAAAGTGGATTACTAACTTCAAGAAAACTCTAAAAAACAAACTAAGATAGTAAATGAAAATCAAAGTATATATACAATATGATACAAAATTTTACTACACTACATTAAGCATAGTAACATTTAAGATACAACCCATTTCGAGTTTGCACCAATGGAATTCCATCATAATCAACTAACTCATAGGCGCCATTAGCCAGAACTATTTTGACAATGTAGGGGCCATGCCATAGTGGCTCAAATTTTCCTGTTCCTATAAAATCATCTTCCTAATCATAAAGCAAGACCAGGTCTCCCTCTGAGAATATGCGAAGCTTGACATGTTGGTCATATTGCACCTTGATTAGTCTCTTATGAACTTCGTTGGCCAATGCGGCTCCACAACGCGTTTCATCTAGATGGATGATGTTAAAAAGACACGCTTATTCATTAGAGGTGTTAGGTAACAATTCAATAGTGATTTTTAATGACGGAGTTTCACATTGGATTGGTAAGATAGCTTCTAGACCATACACCAACTGAAAGGGAGTAAATCTGGTTGCATTTCTCACCGAGGTTCGATATGCCCACAAAGCCGAGTATAGGATTAAATTCCAATTTCATTTTTGAACCCCTATCATTCATTGAAGCATTTGCTTAAGGATATTGTTAATGGCTTCAACTTGTCCATTGGATTGTGGATAATAAGGGGTAGAACTATCATGTGACAGTCCTAATTTGGCATTCAACTCATTCATCATGTTATTGAGAAAATTCTTACCATGATCTGTAACTATAGCTTGTGGTACACCAAACCATCAAACGACATGATTGAAAAAGAAAAATGCAGTTGTTTTGCTTGTATTATTTAATGTAGGCATCGCTTCAGACCACTTGATAAAGTAGTCGACTGTGACAATAATATAACCATGCACCCCCCCACCCCGTGGCCTAACGAGGGTTGTAGGTCATGAAGTCAATGCCCCATTTTGCAAATGGTCCCATAGCGATGACAGGATGCATTGGTGTTGGTGGCATGCAAATTTTACGATCAAATATCTGGCACGCATGAGAACTTCTGACCGTGAGAATGCAGTCATGGAATATGGTTGGTCTAGAAGTAACCGGCGCGGAGAATCTTCTGCGTGGTAGCGTAACCAGAAAAATGTCCACCACAAGCACCAGCATGACAATCATTTATAACTTTCTTGGCCTCCTCATGAGTGAGGCACCTCCTTAAAATTGTATCGACACCATGACGATAAAGTGTATCATCAACGATCAGATAATAGTTGGCTTGGTATCGACTACGTCGATGTTGTGAGCGAGAGGTATCGGGCTGGAATTTCTAGGTTTGGAGATAAATGATAAAATCCCCGTACCAATGGTCATATGACCCAATCAGAAACAGAGACTCATCTAAAATTGATGGTTGCGATGTAGTTTCAGTACTATCATAGGGAAGGTCATAGAGAAGCTCAGCAAAAACTAAAGACTTCTTTGACTTGGATTTGATTAATTCCAAATCAAATTCCTACAAAATGACGATCTATTTTGAATATTTTCCCCCCAGAAATTGACATGACAAAATGTATGGCATAGGTTTGCAATCCGAAATGACAATGGTATTTTGAAGCAGGATATAATGGTGAAATATTTGGACAGCTTGAATGGCTGCCAAGGCGAGATTTTCGACATATGAATAGTTAAATTATGTATCATTGAGATTACGACAAAACCAATGAATGTGCCCCAGGGACAAATGAATGATGTCTTATATGGGTCCTCTGGATGAATATTGATTTTATTATAACTAGAGAATCCATCCATGAACGAAAATATTTCATAGCCAGCACATTAATCAACAATTTGGTCGATAAAGGGAGTAGGATAATTGTCTTTTGGATAAGAAATATTGACATCGCGATAATCAATGCACACTCTGATTGTCCTATGTTTCTTCATGACAGGAACAATGTTGGAAACCTAATCAATAAGCGAAATAGGGTAAATGAAACCAGCACGCAAAAGTTTTTCAACGTCTACTTTAATGGTAGCAGCCTTCTTCAGATGAACAGGATGAAGGCGTTGACGTACCAGTCTGATATCAGGGTACATTTTAATTGGGTGTTTAACAATACTAAAATCTATTCCTGGCATTTCCTCATAAGACCAAGAAAATACTTCTCAGAATTCATGAAAAAGAGAGCAATGAGTGTCGAGTTAGGATGCAGAACAAGACACACCAACATGAATGTTTTCTACAACGCCAGGTTTGGTCGAAATATCGATAAAAATTGTTTCTTCAATATTTTTCTTAGATTCAATGGCATTAATTGGAACAGAATTCTAAAAGAAATCACAGATCGTAGGGCAATATAGTTCAATAAGATAAACTTCGTTGTAATCTGGAAGACGGGAACGATGATGATGATCATCCCATGGTTCTCCTTCTAGCATCATGGATTCCACAATGCTCTCATCATTCAAGAATGTGGATGAAAAAGGATCAAAAGGAGTACCAAAATCTAATGAACGATCGACCCAAACGATCGACGACGATGGATAAGTATGCACCACCCAAGCCAATAAAATTGATTTCTATGGCAGCTCAATTGGGCTTGGCAACAGAAATTCACCCAGCATATCAACTTCAAAATCACTATTAATCTTCCTTAAGTCAGATGAATTGGAATATATCATGCAAAAGGTCTCTATTCTTGCAATTTCCGCTGACATCATAGGCAACAGTAATGAAAAGGTGCCCATTAGGGAATAACCCTTAAAGAGCCCTACACAAATTTTTGAAGTGCTATTTAGGGTGCCTGAACTAACGGAATGCTTCCAGATACCTGGAAATAGAGGCAAAGAAGGAGATTTGATTGATGACTGTGATAACTCCTTTATGAGGGAAGGCGATCATTCGAAAATAAGTATAAACAATCGCAGTCATAGCATAAACCCATGGCCTTCCAAGTAAAATGTTGTAGTCAAGGATTCTTTCAACGACCTCAACTTCATCAGTTATAGTTTTTCCCCCTAGTTCGACATGCAAGTTATTGATGATACCGCAAGGCTTATATGTACGATCATCAAAAGCTTTCAACGTCATAGGCAATTGAGATAAGTGAGGCAAGCCAAGTGACTTATAGAAATTGAGAGACATAATACAAGTATATGCTCCCTCATAAATAATAGTGCAACGAACGAGGTGATTTAGAACATTTAATTTGATTGAAAATGCTAATTCGACTACTAGTTGTGGCACATAGCCTATGTGATTAAATACTACAAGATTAGAATATGTCGGGTCGATTCCACCAATTGCTGAAAACAAAGCCTGCTTCTGGGACAGACAATTTTGAAGTACCTCAAGCGTCAACATAGCTAAAGCTAACTGGGCCAGGTCTTCAACTATATTATAATTTTGAACTACACGGGTTTGAGGATTGAACTTATATTTGTGGACAACTCCCTTCGGTGGCTTTATTGTTAACTCTGGAATAACAGTTGGCGGAATTGATTCAGTGGGCGTGTTCGTGGTCGAGGTAGTAGGTTGATCGATACCCTCACTACCGTAATATTTATTTCGCATGGACACCAAAACATCAGTTTTTGGCTTTGTCACATATATAATAAGCACTTCGGAACTAGAAGCGAGATCCATAGAAACCATGGTTGTGTCTAGATTCGAAAAAGGATCTGTCAACACAGCAGATGCAGTCACAGTCTTAAGAAATTTTGAGACTTTGGCGTGATGAGGATAGTCTTGAAAAAAGTGTTCCTCATTACGTATCAAGTAAGGGTAATGAGGTTTCCAAGAATTTCCAGATTGTTGATCAGATGATTGTTCCTGTGGGGTTGAATTTTAGTTTTTCTTCGCTTTCCCCTTTTTATTGCTTCTGGGTTGCTTGTCACTTTTGCCTTTGTCAAATAAAATGGCATGAATTTTGGAAGAAGGCGCAAGATCAGATGCAGTAGAGGTGTGAGTGTTTTCATAACCTATCATACCATCATCGGCATGAGAGTCCTTACTAGATGGAGGAGGAACAATAAAAATTTGATTATGGCACGTTTGGAATTTTCTCATAGAGCGTGCCAGACTGAGTATAAATCAAATCTAAGTACTAGGCACGAGCAATGACCTACTCTTCAGTGACATCACCACCTTTAGCTACATCCTCGGTGATATATGGAAGCAAGGACTTAATAAACCACTCAGCAATGAACTGATTAGGAACAAATGTTTTGACCATTCTAAGATGATGACGCCACTCATGAATATTATCAGAAATGTGAATAGTAGTTGTCGATTTAAAATTGGTCAGTAATTTCATTCCAATTTCATATCATATGGGTAACTATAAGTGGGTTAAAAATTTAGTGGCCAAGGCAGTAAATTTATCAAACTAATCTCATGGTAGTTCAATGTACCACTTCGCAGCCAGACTAGTAAGCGTACGCTGGAAAAGATGTAGTCTAATGGAGTCATCATTTAAAGAGTTTGATGAACACCACAAATGATAAGTCATAACATGCGTTGGCGGGTCTTCTCTAGGGTTTCCATTGAATTTAAGAATTTCGGAGGGTAATTTATGTGGTATCACTGGCCACTAACGAGAATATATGATGGGATCGATGTTAAGATAGTTGAAATAAGGTAATTCTAAATTTGCGACAAAGGGCAATTGTCGATTCAAGTCAGGTTGAGCAAAACCAGGATATGATGGAATTGTTTGGGAAAAGGGCCTCTATGCACCAGCATAAGGAATTTGCTACTGGTAACCCAGATAGGGGTTTTTTTTATTACCAAACGCTGAGGGATCTGTTGACCAAGACCTAGGTAAACTTTTTTTTTGTTGGAATTTTTTTTGTGGCATTTGAGGTTGTGGCTTCCAAGGTGACTCCCCACCAATATTATAGCCCAACCAAAATATCTTGGACCCAGTTGTGAATAGGTAAGACCGGTAGGATCCTATGACATCCCATAAAAGGGTAATCCAACCTGTGATGGAAAGATTCCAGATACGGGTGGTTGTTGTAAACCAGTCGAAAGAGGAGGAATCTGGAGGCCCAAGAATTGAGGGTAATGGGTTGAGGGACATGCCTGAGATGGTTGAGGTACATCCAAATGAGCCTGTAAATGGGGTAATGAAATATTAATAGGTGGGGTAGATGTAGGTGCAATAGGTTTAACCGGTTGGTATGAATGCATAATCATTTGTGGTTGAACGGGAAGGATAGGCTGCCACTAACAATAGTCATTCAATATTTGGGTGACCATAAAACAACGTATTACTACCAAAATGGGTGACCATAGGTTACCCCCTAGCGTGAGGAGTATAATAAGATGGAATATATTGATCTCCAAATGGTGGGAGTCTAGCTGAGATTGAACTGGATGGAATGTACCAGCTTGATGTTGCATTGAATATGTGTATAAAGGATCAAGCCATTCAGTACTCATTAGAGATGTACCAAATAAAATACCAAAATACGACATGGGTGAAGTCCATGGATTTGAGGAGGCACCAGAGTAGGATCCATATAATGATTGGTAACCTGGTGGGACGGACGGACACCCATAAATATGTGACTCGGGTGACGTGGTAAACACTGACGAAGTAGAAACAATAGATGTTGTCGCAACTGTAACATATTGTACAGCCAAATATCTTGACTCAGTCATGGTCAAATGACCCAATGTATACCCTATAGGATCTACGGGAACTTGGATTGAAATAGGATCAACATAAGCAATGTAATTCAATCGAGGAATAGAATCGTAAAGATAAAGCCCCAACCCAAAATGATTTGGACTTGAGGGGTGTGTTTCTTGTTAAGGTTCTTCCTCAATCAAAATCAAGCCAGGTGGAAGAATTTTTCCATCAAGCCCGAGATATATTTCAAGTGGTTGACTGAATGATAAAAGGGAATACTCAATAGCTACGATTGACTGAGGAGAGACCGATACAGGAACAACTTCCAGTTTTTCGACTTCAGGATCTAGATGTTCTGGTAAAATAACGATGGGATCTAGATCAACTTCCATTTGAACAACGTTGTTTTCTGGATGTATGGTCTCACTGATTGGATGTACAGTGTCCATAGGTAGTTGTCAGGACTCCGTTTCGATGACAGTAGATAAACCAGAATGTGTATAAATGACTCGCGATGACTCTGGTAGATGTGATGAAGATGATGCACCAGAGGTACTGATGTTACTGGTTTCAATAGAACAGGGTCGCCTTCACCGACCAGAAATGGCTTCCGGTGCTAAAGGTGGTTTAAGTGTTATACTATGTGAATGACGGGGAAAGGGTTGTTCTAATTCCACGATGACTGATTGATTTTATTACAAAAACAAATAAACAAATAAAAGGGTGATACTAGGCAAAAGGTTTACCAAGTAATTGTGAACTGCAGAATACCTAATGGCGAACCAAGAAGTACAGGGAGGAAATCTCCCCGAATGATATGTTCAGTGTATCACAAGTTACAAGGCAGCCGACTCAGTTACATATGGATGGTAAGCAACCTAAATTTGTCCTCCAAAATATACCCGAAGGCACATGGAGGCCCAAGTCCATATTAGCGCTGTCAAATGCTAAATTGTACACTAAGAGCACCCCCTTATACTTTTCCTACTAGAACATTGCCATATATACCTGAAGGTACGTCAAAGAGCTCTGATATACTTCCGTACATGGAGTGGTATTTCACACTCAGAATGTATCGCAGACAAGTTAGTGATAGCTGCTATGTTTAACGACGCCGGAACATGTCTCTAGCCTAGACCTTATAAGTATTATCGTTAATGTTACAATGCTTTCTTAAGTTGATTGAGGTGAATTTTATGATGATCTTGTTTAACAGTTTATCTCTCAGGTTCACCGCGAGATGTAATGGGAAATTCCTAAAATGAAAACTAAATGAGAAGTGAACTTTTCAATTTATTTTTTCAATGAAAATCCTAGCTACTGTGGGGATAGAGAAATCATATTTTTGAGCATACAACAAAGAGCACAAACTAAATGTAGATTTCCCTAATCTGTTCCTATGCAACACACACAATCTCTATATGCACATGCATTTTTTTATTTTTAGTTTCCTATAATGTGAATGAATAAAAGAATCTAAATACACAAATCAATAAAATAAATGTTTTCTTTTGAGAAACAAGGAATGGAACAACAATTTCTCTTAGGAAAATGAAGAATGAAATGACAATTTTCCTTGAAATGAAGAATGGAACGAAAATTTCTTTTTTGAAAACAAAGAATTTATTTAATGCAAAATTTACAACTTTGAATTTAATTTTCCAATGATAAATAAAACAACTAATGAAACATTGAACAAAAAACTATCCAAAGGAGGAAGAACAAGTAATGTTTACTGGTCTCTAAGAGCAATCAAACATCTGAGAATATAGTAGACAGTTGGATGAAACTAAATGCAAAGACAAATTTTGATGGAATTTGGCTGGTTGAGGGAGAAACGCACCCTGTAAGGGAAGACAGTGCATTGCAGAGCACCCCTGAATGGGACACATTGCTTTTCATAGCATTGACACTAACCAACAATGTGTTGGGCACAACTAAGTTTGTAAAAAAAGCAGCTTAAACACACTTCTAAGGAAAAATGTTCAATCAAATGACTGATAAGATGAATTAAAGTCTACGAAAGATGGTAAATAGAGACAGAAACACCAGGAATGATGGATTTCTCCCCAATATGGTCGCCAATTTTTTATACGGAATTTTGATCTACAAATAAACTAGATTCCCTAAGTGTGGTGTTCCTTCACTCAGAACAACAGAAGAAAGACAAATATTCTTTTCTCTAAGACAAATAGATAGACAAAAAGGAAAGAAACCTACTTGTGATCCTTTTGCTCTCTTTCTCCTTCTTTTGTTTTTTTCGCCGCTCTCAATCCAAATAAATCCGCTAGATTGATACCAGCAATCAAAGATAGAGAACAGAAAACAACATACAAATATACAAGTATCTATCTATCTTAACCAAATCGAACTGATTAGATCTGAGAATACATACACAAGATATAAGCATTCATATGACAAAATAAACAGATATATTTATTAAGAAAGTAGGAGGAGAAGATTACAACCAATAGATTGATTCATCGTCAACATGCTCCAAATTCATTCCATCCTCATCACACCAAGCATCATCTCAACATCATAACAATACTCCAGCTCTCAGAAATTGAGAATATAATGGCATAACACTACACAAATTTCTCCCTCCTTAACACTTAGATGAGTGCTCAATTTATAAGGAAATTGGAGGTAGTTTCGCAATAAATGGAATTGAATCGTTTTATAATAATAGGTGAGACATGTTTCCAAGTTCAGTGGTGATGGATGAACACATGTATTTGAAGTATGACACCTATGAGCTCTTCTAGAAGGCACTGGACATGTGGAGATTCCCGGAACAATGATGATTTCGCTCTTAGGAGACCAACGCACCCTTAAGTGTCGAGAAGTGCTTTGCAGAACACCCTTTGCATGGAGATAAGTGATTTGAAATGCACTTAGGCCCATTCAGAGGAGCGTTGGTGAGTCAATGGGTCATATAATATATACTTAAAACATTGTAAATCTCATGAATTAGAGTCATCAATGGAATGACTTCTCTTAGGGCATATAGCAACTAAATTAGGGGATGATAGACCCTTTTAGTATTGAATTAGGGGATGATAGACCCTCTTCATACTAGTCTTGGGGGATGATGCCAAAATTGACCTGTAACAACCATAATGGGAGTTAGCAATTAGGTAAAAAAAAGAATCAAGGTAACATTTCCTTTTGAAGAAGTAATGTTGCATGTTAAATCAGTCAACAGTCATTTTCACAAAAGTACACATAATTTCATGTTTTCATCAAGACAAAATCGATTTATTTGAGTTATAAAGGAGCATAAATCATTTCAAGACTTCATTATATCCTTCCAAAGCTTAAATAGCTCCTCTCTTCCATTGTAACACTTGCCACAGCCATTAGAAGTTTGAATTCCATCACCAATTGCTCAGTTTATCATTTTGTTGTGTTTCTGCTACACTTTTGGCAAGGTTGTTGCGCTTTTGTTTTGGATGCATAAGGAGGAAAGAACAGGTTTATTTTTCTTCTCAGTGTTTCAAATCATCTCTAAACAAGTAATTTTATTCTTCACAAACCCTTGATGCAGTCAATTTCATCATAAAAGTGATTAAAATCCTTGCTTAGGGTTTTGTTGCGCTTTTGCTGCATTTTCATGGGATTTTCTTCACTTTATAGGAAATTACTCTTGTTTATTAGCATTCAAATCCCTAATTTCCCTCATCAATAACTTCCCACCATTCCCCACACTCAAAATCACTCATTCTATCACTTACCCTCACAACCCTAGCTAGTTGTTGCACTTCTGGCCTAGGGTTGTGTTTTCCATTTTTTACCCCTCTATCCTCACTCAAATTAAGAAATTCCATTTCCATTTACTTCCTAAAATATATAACTACCCCCCATAATTTCCTCATAAATTATCCCATCCTCCTTCCCCTTCATTCCCTCCCCTTAATTTGTTGCACTTTTAGCCCCATTTTGAAAATCAAATCCTTTGCCTCCCCTTCACAACCCCTTTCCTGTGAGAAGCACTTCCTCATACTTTTTTTTGCATTCCATGTCAATTAAAAAGGTAATTCTACATATCCTGCATCATGGAAACATCGGATACCAAAAATAAGGAGGTGATTGGCATGATTTTTAGCATTTTGAAGTCATTTGCTACATATAGGGACATTTTTTTCTTAAAAATGTGTTTCTATCCAATTGGAGATTAAATGTGCAAAAGTGAAAGAGGTTTTTGGAAATAATAGATCAAAGAAGAAAAACCTCCTTCATTTTCTACACGGGTTTCATATATTCGGAGATATTCAACTTTATTGGAGGCCAATTTCAGAAAATCAAATTCTCCAATTTAATTGCATGTTTTAGCCATTATTTTGTGGCATGGATTACAAGAATATTGGAATGAATTTCAAAAAAATAAGAGAGGTTTTTCTTAAAAACAAACGTATCTACAAAAACCTCTCCCATTTTTGTAAAAAAAATATTTTTAAAGAGATATTAGTCCATCTTGGACCCATATTTTTACAAAAAACGCAAAAATTTGACTGCCCAGAAATGTAGCAAGTAGTTGTTGCGCTTTTTATCAGGAGGTATAAATGCATAATTTCAATAATGTGGAGATATATTATGGCATAAGGATGTCATATAGTTACATGGGGACACTTTGAGATTCATAATTTTTCATAAAATAGTCAAACAATGCCTATTTTTCAACTTTCTACCACTTTTTCGGCACTTGCTGTGTTTTTGGATAGTTTGACTTCAAGCCAA
Organism: Pinus albicaulis; assembly: GCA_034641835.2. Classification (NCBI taxonomy): domain Eukaryota; kingdom Viridiplantae; phylum Streptophyta; class Pinopsida; order Pinales; family Pinaceae; genus Pinus; species Pinus albicaulis. The sequence goes on along the minus strand of CM076580.1, from coordinate 1,083,338,959 downwards.
GTTTTGAGGGGTTTCAAGCAGGTTTTTGTAGTGATTAGTGACTCAATTGTGTAGCATAAATATTCATCTTTCCAACCATATATTTTTCAGAAAAAATTTCATCCTATAAGGCCTCCAAATCATCTTCCAAAAACTTGTTGCACTTCTATTAGATTTGTTGTGTTTCTAGCTATTTTGTTGCGTTTCTGTGTTTGGGAAATTTTCACTACACGTGGAGGTAAAAGGTCAAACTTAGTCGATGTAACATCTGGCTCATGATTTTTTTTATGATTAATAGGCTTATTGATGGTCATCTTTGTAAATAATCTTATGATTAATTCCTTGAGAGAAAATCTCAATTAGTTAGCTAAAAAGGGGGGAAGTTGGTTCTAACTTCCCTAGGATTAGGCAATGAGTCATTAGGTTCATTAATTAGTTGCTATGGATCAAGATTCTACCCATAGAGGTGGAATCTTGATTTTTTTCTATATGTACTCAGAATCACGTCATTGAGAGGGTTGGATACTTGAAGTTCACACTCCTTTGGAAGTAGTGTACTTGACTCTTTGCAGAAGTAATTTACAGGCAGTTGCAACTATTTCTATGGGATTCTTGTGATGTGGTTAGTGATAGTGTTTTTATCCATTTCTCTTATGCATCTAATGATCAAGTTTTTTAGGCAACCATCTATGTTATTCTTGTGTTAATATCATAAGTTTTAAATGGGATACATTGCCTCATATGCTATGTTTTATCTGAGATTTTCATAGAAATGTTTTTATCTTCTAAGTTAATGAATTCATACATGTATGCTCATTTTACCTCTTCTACATAACTACTTGCTCACCACACTAAAATGAAAAATTCAAATTGTGTCACTAATTACATTTAACTTGCCTCCTTCGATGACTGCAATTGATCCTTTGGAATACTTAGCCTAGTTTCCTAACCTGGTGCTTCTTATCCAACAAAACCTAAATAAAAAACCATACTAAGTTGATAAATAGCCTAAAACCCTGATAACTAGACTAAAACCCTGATACTCTCTAGTCACTTCCATTAGTTGTGAGGTTGATTTTGAGAGCTCTCTGTGATTTGGTAGGGCTAGATACCAAGTCAAAAGTTGGTCTCTTGTTACCTCTTTGGTTTCCTTTCACAACCTTGGGAAACTAAGGAGCACTAACATTTTCCATTTGTTGAGTTTTTTTTAATAATTATGTATGCTAAAAATAGATTCACTTATAAGTTTGAGGTTTTCCTCCATTCAGTTATTGCATTAATTTCAAATCTAGGCATTCTTATAGAACTAAAGAACTTTTCTATAGCATTATAGAACTTATTGTAGAAATAGTCTTGATTGCTTATATTTAGCATTATCTATGGTTATGCACCTTTCATTTGAAAAACACCTTAAGTATCATTTGTTAATATGATTGAGTAAACATGGATGTTAAATAGGAAGCAATTATTCGTACATTATCACTTTTCTACTTACAATATTATTGATTTATTTTGTTGTTATCTTTTTGAAAAAGTATTTACATTTTTGTAAGATTATAAGAGGATATCCATTGCTACAACATTTGTTTATTTTTTACTTAAGCGTTAGTTTTATACTCTTGTAAAATGGAATATATTTATTTGTTTTAACTATGTTTTCTAAAATTATTATGTTTCTACAAGACTAATATATCTAAGTGATTATTTCACTACATGATTCCCCCTTTCACTTGACCAAGCATAAATTTGTGTTCATAAAATAGGATGAATTGAGGAGTAATAAGGAATGTGTCATGAGTAATACCTCAATTTTATATGGACCATGGGTTGAAATATTAAATTTGAGACCTTCAGGGATACAACATTGTTGTTGGAATATTGAGGGTTGTCACTTTTTGGTACCATTGTCAGAGGGTGTTAAAATCCTACAATTTTTTCTTTCTTCCCATGCATTAGTTTTATTTCATAAAAAGGGAAACACATAAAATTTCACATTTCTTAAAATCAAGTATGCATGCCTCGTATAATTAGAGATAATCTAGGGAAATTTCCACCAAAAACCCCTACTTGTGAACCAACAATTAGTAACTAGAAACAATTAGCTAATTTTGAAACACTTCCTTCAATAGAAAGAATTTTTTAGGACTATATAGAAGAGCAAGCTAGATCATTTGAGGTCCTCTCGAAAGGAGGTATTTATCCATCCTATATATAATGCCTAAAGGTGGATATAATATAGAGGTCTTTGAGTTTGTTATTGGGGAAACCAATGAATAGGATAGGATGAAGAATATCAATCCATCTATACTCCCTCACTTTTATGGAATAAAATCATAATATCCTAACACTTTTTTGTTTGAGTTTTCTTTGGTGTGTAGGAATAATATCAAAGACTACTAGAAACTTAAACTTTCCCCTTCCATTTTAAAAGATGCAGCCCTAACATGGTTTGTGAGTCTCTAAGGAAAAAACAATACCAATTAGGATTAGTTGAAACAAACCTTCAGAAACAAGTACAGAGACAATTGTAGGGCTCAAGTTATAAGGGATGAGATATTTAAAGTGATCCAAGGAGACAAGGAAAGAGGGCACACAAGTGCACCTTAGATGAATACTCTCTTAAACTTATATTTTTAAGAGGAGTAAGGAAATATTTGATGGAGACACTTAATCTCTTGGATAATGTGACATCTACTAGCTAGAGTATATAACCATCAAGCAAATACTCTACAACCATTCTAGAGCCAAAAAAAAAAGTAGATGTAGTATAAGTATGGTAAGTGCATCCTCTTTCTCCTTTCTACATAAAAAAAAAAAAAAATAGGATAAATGTTAGAAGATACGAAGGCACAAATCTTGCATTCATTAGTGTTCTAGATGGAAATATTGTAGGATAAAAAGAATAAAGAAGAGGCATAAAGTGCATTGGCTATATTTTGTCCAAAGTGCACTAAAAGACACCCTCAAAATAAGTGTCCACTTAACAATTTATGCATGTGCACTTTGTGAGGAAAAATATCCTACTAAAAAATGTTCTTCTTTTCCAAGTTTGAAGGTTGTGTATCAAGGAACTAAAGGAAGAATGGAATCAATATGATTCATCAACTAAAAGAGGCCAACAACACCATGACCCTATCAGAAAGGTATGGGATAAAATCCTTCACAATGTTTCAATAATTAGCCTACACAATTTCAAACTGAACCTTGGTTTCCACCTAATCCTTCACTTCATACTTTGTCTACCCCATGGCAATAACCAAACCAATATGTTATCGCTCCTTACAAACAACTCCCAAATCAGCCTCCTTAAATGAGTAACATTTTACAAGGTTCGAGGCCTCCAAAACCTCAACCACTAGCCTTAATGCCTCCTCCTAAACAACCTACATACCTAGAAATAATACTCCACCAAAGAAACCTCAACTTCCTACCCAACCCAATCCAAATACCAATATTAAGTAGGCCAGACCCGTTCATAATAGTGAGACTACTTATCAAACTTATTCCATGGAAGTTTAAGAAATCAAGCTTAGATAAGGGAAATTCCTACATGAACCTTTGATGTGCCTCAAAAATGGGTAAATTATAAGGCCCATCAATCCACTCCTAATCACATAAAACTATGTTGAACCCACCTTTTGCACATAAAGATATAATTTCCTAGCTTAATGGGTTCTTAGAAGACTTCAATGTGGATTTTATATTTTATGTGCCTTAACATGTTTATTATGTATGATTTGAATAGATATTAAGTAAATTCCAAGAGATCCAATATAGGATATGGCTTTGGGACTTGTTCCCTATAGTAGGAAGGCCTAAACTCGGCTAGCTCATGATATTTAACTCCCCCTCCTATTGTTGTGAGGTGGGCTAGGAAAAATATCCCCTTTTCTAAGACTTTTTGGAGGGAAATGCAACCCTCCTTTCAAGGATTTTGTTCTCTACTTTATGTATAAATAAAATTCTTGAGTTAACCCAAATAGAGAGAGAGAGAGAGAGGGATAAGTAGAAAGCAAGGTCATTCTATTTGTATTCTAAATCAATTTTTGCAATCTTGTAATGTAAGAATAGTTTTTCAGTTAACGGAAGCAATGTTTCATTATAGTTTTTAGCTTGGTTCTCCTTTAATGACTCTGAGCATCCTTTTTTTGGGCCCACCCTAGGAGATTCAGATCCCTCTTGTATTTCTATTAGTGTTATGCTTTACATTTTCTCATTTTTTAGAATTTATAAAAGTTGCATTTTAATGGTTCTTGTGCATGGCTAAGTAGAAGGTTCTTTGGAAAATTATTTCTTATAGGTTATCTATGTATTTGTTAGCAATTGTAGAACTTATTAATGCAATTTTAATTCTTCCTTTATTCCATTCCTCTTGTTGTTATAGATTTTGTTATTCATTTTTTTACTGTGTAACTAGTTTTATAACTACAAGACACACACATAGATTGATTTCATAAGGATGAGCCTAAATCAAACTACTTTGAAATTTTCTGAGCTAAATGTTATCATTTCCTAACATTTCCATTGCTTTTCCTTATCTAAAATTTGTGCTCTAACTATTTTACATGCTCATTGGACTATCTTCTGTAGAAAAATAGAGACTCTTGAAGCAGCTTGTGACCAACTCTCATTTCTTGCTCAAATTCACAATAAACACTTGGTTTGACCTCTTTGATGTGTTACAACACCTATTGGAAATTGATAATGAAACTGAGAAGTATAGAGACCTCATATATGCCTTTGTCAATTATTTTTCCGCAAATTAGGGTTTTGATTCTCAGTCCTTTATTTTAGCAAGTGTGATTTTCCATTTATTGAAAGTAGCATAAATTTTTGTGCCATTCAGCAAGTGTTATTTTTAATTCCAATTAGCACAATTTTTTTGTGTCATTTCCTATTTCATAAATCATTTCTTCAGGTATGTTTTTCCTGTAGTATAGCTTAGTTAGCTTGGTCTCTATGCATCTAAACCTTCATTTTTTTACTTCCCACTTGCAAAAAAAATCAACAGGAGAAGAGTATAGTTCTTATTTCACATACAATGCCAATCCTCTTAAGTTTTAAAAAACCCTGGGTTGATAATTAAAGTTGAGGCCTTTGGGAGTTGTAGCATTGTTGTTGCAATACTGAGGGCCATAACTTTTTGGTGTAATTTTTTAGGAGGTTTCAAAGTAAGTATCTCATTTTTATTTATTTTATTTACTCTTTCTTTCATTTTATCTTATGAAAAAAGGGAAAAAAAAAACACATTAGCATCTTTTCAACCCAAAAAAAAAAAATTCCAAAAAAAAAAATTATGCCTTGAAGAATTAGGAAAAAGAAAGGAAAAATTCAACCAAAAACCCCAACTTCCACTAGAAACCTACCATTTTCATTGATGGTTAGCCTCTTACCCTATCCATAGGAACATTTGAGGCCCATTTTACTGAGAAATCAAAGATATTTGAGGATCTTGCAGGAGAAGAAAATACTTCACACCTCACCACTACTATTGAAGAATATAGACAACCTAAAGTGTTTACATTTCCCATTATAGAAATAGATTGAGAAGAGAGAATTAAAAACATTAACCAATATGTGCTCCCACACTTCTATGGTTTTATCACAAAGGATCCTAAAATTTTCATGTTTGAATTTGGTTTTGTATACAAGACTTATGTTTACACCATCGAGGAGTAGAAGCTCAAGTTGTTTCCTTCCACCCTGAAGGACACAACCTTCTAATGGTTCGTGGGCCTTAAAGGAAATAATATTGGAACTTGGGATCAAATTCAGTGATCTTTCAACAAAAATTTTTGATATTACTATAGAGAAAGTGATACTGAGAGATGAAATCTTCAAAATGATTCAAAGAGAAAATGAGTCTCTAGAAGATTATGAGTAGAGATTCCAGCTAAGTTACAGAAGTGCACATAATTACACTATGGATATGGGATCCTTAAAACTATTACCATTGAGGGGATTCAGAGAAGATCTCATATAGACCATAAAATTTCTGGCTAGTGGAGATATCTACTCACATATACTGAAATTAAACATGTATTTAAAATTCATTTGAGAGCCACTAGAAAAATAGGTAGAGCAAGCAAAATTTCGGTAATCCCTTCTTCCTATTTTATTCTTACTAAGAATGAAATATAAGGGATGTTATAATACATGAAAAACGAGATATTTCACACATTTTCTATGCAACTGGATACTTTGCAAATCAAAATAAAACAAGAAGCGTAAGATCCATTGACCATATTTTCTCCCAAAGCACTAAAAGACACCCTAGGAATGAATGTCCTTTGAATGTCATAGAATCATTCTCTATATGTGAATCAAACCATTCCACTTATATGTTTCCATATTTTCCAGGTTTGAAGGTTTTGTACCAAGGAGAAGAAGAGAGGATGGAGCAGTTGTGATTTGTTAACTAGAAGAGTCCACAAGCTCCAAGACAATTCCAACAAGGTATGAACTTCCCTTCTCATTTCAATCCTAACTATAATACTAAATATTAGCCTTGGTGACCTCCTGATAATGCACCATATCCTATGCCCACTCCTTGGCCATATCCTCCTCAAAAAATTTTCCCTCCCTTCCATCCATATTCCAATAAACCTCCTTAATAGGGTAATGGATTCCTCAGGTGTCCCAACCACCTACTCTAATACCTCCTCCTAAAAAACAACGAGTACATCAAAATTTTCCTCTAAAACAACTCTAGATTCCTTCTCAACCAAAACCTAATCCCAAGGATAACCAGACTCAACCATTCTGCAGTGGGAAGACTACTTACCAAAATTATTCTACAGAAATCCAAGCAATCAACCCTAGGCTAGGGAAGGTTCTCCCATATGTCCATCCACCTTCTCCAAATGAAGATCCTCGAAAAGAGAAGTAGGATCATTTTCCTTAGGTAATTCATAAGAAACCCCCCTATCCTGAAAGGTTAACACTACAAAATTCACTCACCTTTAAATAAATTTAACTTTTGGGAGAATTAAAGGATTTGTGTGCCAAAATTCCTCCCCTATAATCCATAAATGATTTTCCCACATATAAAAAGTTCATCAAGAAATAATATCTTATAAATCCTAGAAGGAAGAGAATGGATGCCTCTACTATCAATTTCATTGTTGATCTAATGCTTGGTAGAGTAATCATCCCCAAGTATATATATCGTGGAAACTATATCTGTGGTAACCTCAAAGGTCTATTACGTGTTTAATTAAGGCAACAGTCTAGTTTTAAGAATCTTCTTGTGCAATTTAAATCCATGGATATAAATCACTACATTCAAAGGGTTAGTGATTTATATCAGTGAGGATTCCATAAGTGAAATTACAACTCTCCCTAAGGGAGTACATTAGAACAAGGAGGAAAGGTAGGAATCCATAACTGCTAAGAGGGGATTTTTCTTGCCAAATGAACAACCTGATGAAGAAAAGAATGGGATAAGGAGAGAAAGTATGCCTAGCCCCTAGGATAAATTAGCTTACCACATTCTTAAGTATATCTTTTGTGAGGTCATACTGAGCATATTTTATGCCTATCAATTTAGATTATTGTACCAGTTGAGGTTCCAGGCCCACCATATAGTCAATGAGCTACTAATTATCTCATTTTTCCTCCTATAGTCCCTGAAAGAAATGAGTGCTAAGGAAAAGGAGGGTAAACACAAGTACCTAGCTCATTAAGGTCTGATCAAATTAATTATCAAGGATGCACTAGAGGAACTACAAAATCCTATTCCTTGGTTTGAATTTATAGACATGGAAAGGTAGGCATTTTGAGAAGCCTAAACAAAGATTAGTAAGCCAAATATCACAGCCAAGAAGAGAAAAGGGAAGTTAATAGCCTAACCTTAAAATCATAAGAGGACAAAAACCCTAGAAGAAGAAGAACAATAGATTCCAACTACCTTGGAATGCCTAAGAAACCATAACAAGCCCAAGGTGAGCAAGCATGTCCAGCAGATATTTATACAAGAATAAAATTTACTAGAATAAGGTTTAGTGGGAAACCTAAACCACCCTATGTTACTCTCAAAACAATTGAAGAAACACCTATTCTTGAAGGGAAGGAGCTACACTACGAAGAAATACAAGGATCACCAGAGCCACAGGCACTAGAAACAGATGCATAGTAGGGAATAATGTTAGTACTTCCTGAGATAGTACAGTATTCATTCCAGCTATAGGAATATAATATCCAGCTATAGGAGTAGCCTATATAGCTACAGTAAAACCTATAGAGCTACAAGAAAAAGAGATGGATGTAAAAAATAATTCCCCAAGGAAGCCACCTTCCTTCTTCTGCTGGTTACTGAGGATTGACCCCCTTGCTACAAGGACATGAAGGAGGATGATCCATGTACATTTGGTTCCATTTTTAATTATTGAAGTAGATAAGGACAAGGCGGAAACAAACAAATGGAAATGCATAACATAGGATAAAGGGTGGTTGGAATTGCCAAAATGGAAGATGAAGTAAACAAGATGAGGGAGGAAATGGCCTTCTTAAGAATAGATGACACAAATATAAGAGTTCAACTTGAAAGAGAAAACCAATAGCTAAGAATCCAATTGAAACAAGCACAAGAGTTGTTAAAGGAAAAGGATGCTCAAATTTTATCAATGGAATATGAAGTAAACAAGATGAGGGAGGAAATGTCCTTCTTAAGAATAAATGAGGCAAACATAAGAGAGAAACTTGAAAGAGAAAACCAATTGCAACAAGCACAAGAGTTGTTAAAGGAAAAGGATGCTCAAATTTTAGCAATAGAGGCATCCTTGGGAACTATGGCACACCTCTCCTTGGAAGCTATTATTCGTAGGCAACCTTAAAGAGCTTATTCATTGTTCCTGAAGGAATAGTTGTGTAGATTATATATAAACCAAATATCACAAAAAGGAATAATCCATATGCAAGAAAAATAAGATTTCATATATTTTTTCCTAGGGCACAACATGGAAGACAAAGCTAAAATTGTTGAGTTCTATATGCACAACCTTGTACCTACTGAAATTTCTATATGGAAACCCAACCCATACTTAGGGGGTGCACAACTACTAGCACTAGCATCCTAGATGAGACATGACGAAATCAGGGAAGAGAAAGTGAAGATAACATTGGATGGGGAATTGAAAGAACTGTTATGGATCATACGTGAGAATCCATCCCCCTCCATACTTAAAACATCCCATGTTATCCTTGCAGAGGACCCTAAAATAGAAGATATTTAGAAGAAGATACAAGTAAAAGTTATCCTCCATTTTGAGGAAACTTTCAAAATATTGGGGGAAGAAATCTCAAATGCTTGTTGGAAAGATGGAAATGGTTGTCCCATAGCATGAATATAAGGGAGTATCTCTCTCCTGATTAGATTCAAGTAGCACTAGCAAGGACCCCTTTGTGTAATAGAATCATCCAAAGACTTTGAGTTCAGTGGATAGGGCTACAGTTCAATCCACATTTACTACTACAGCTCCAAGAACACCAAAACCAGGAAGAAGAATCTTGATAATGGAAGCCTATAAAAGATAATGTAGGATTATACCTAGTAGAGGTAATTACAAACAGCTCAGCTTGATACATCAAGCAAGTCATCAAGGAAATGAACGAAGAAGAGAAAAGAAGAGAAGAAGAAGGAGTTACTTAAGGGTGAGAAACGGTTCCAGTAGGGGGGTATGATGGGCCTCCAAAACAGGTAAATTATAAGGTCCATCAATCCAACCTAAGCACATAAAACTATGTTTAAACCCACCTTTTGCACATAAATATATACTTTAGTATATTAATGGGTTCTTAGAAGATTTCAATGTGGTTTTGATATTTTATGTGCCTTAACATGTTTAATATGTAGGATTTGAAAAGATATTGAGAAAAACCCAAGAGATCCAACACTGGAGATATTTTTGGGACGTGTTCCCTGCAAGGCCTAAGCTTGGTTGGCTCAGAGCATTTAATGCCACCTCATATTGCTACAAGGTGGAGTAGGAACAAGATCCTCTTTTATATGAATTTTTGGAGGGAAATGCAACCTTCCTCTCAAGGATGTTACTCATTAATTTACGTATAAATAAGAGGCTTAAGTTAGCACAAAGAGATATAGATAAAAAGGGAGAAGTAGAAAGGAAGATTAGGCATTTTGTATTCTCGAGAAAGTTTTTCAGTCTTGTAATGTAAGAATATTTTTTCAGTTAATGGAAGCAGTTTTTTATTCCAAATCTTAGATTGTTTCTCCTCTAAGGACTCTAAGCTTCCTTAGGTTGGGCCTGTTAGGGTCCTATAATAATAGGGATCATAATTTTGAATTGACTATGTTAAAGTATTGTAATATTGTACATACTTTTTCTTTCTGCAAAATGTTTTCCCATATTAAAAAATGTAAAGAGGGTAAGTCCCAAAAATAAAAATCAAAGGACTAAAAGAAAAAGATAAAAAAAGAAGAGTAACTATTAAGGATTAACCATCCACATCAGATAATAAAATAGATAGTTTAGCTAAAAGCATGGAGAGATAGAAAGAGATAAAATTGAAGAATGAGGCATTGAAAGCTGTGACTTATGCCCAATATTGGAAACAGACACCTAGTGACCAAAACAGGTTGCTTTCTGCCCTTGATTATAAAACCAGGAAGATGTAGATGACCTTTTCGCAACCCACATTGTAGGCTCCAAATTCATCAATAGACTACAGGAAAACAGCATTTGAAGTCATGGCTAAATATGTTCATCCTATAGACCAAATTGAATTGCATAAGCAAGTAGGAGAAATGTTATATTATACTATGACCAACAATGCTATGAGTGTACAAAAACTACAAAATTCTCTAGAAAACATCAAAGCACATTTAAAACTAGAGAAGGCTTCCTCACAAGCCAAAGATAATAGAATTAAAACACTTGAAGAATTGGTCATAGAGGTTGGATATGATCCCAAGAATAACAAAGCAATTGAAGAACTCATCAGGGAAAAAGAATGTAGACATTGTTGCATTGAAGAAGCTGCTGAAATTACCTCCCATTGAACATCCACAAACAAAAGAAGTTTTTGAGAATGAAGGCCAGAAAGATGAAATGATGAATCTCATCATTCAGTTGACAGCTCAATTGAAAGACATGGATAATGAGATGGACAAATTAGTGCAGGAAAATAAGGCAAGCATGGAAGAATTTACAGTTACTACCATTCCCATAGCTTCAGCATCAACTTCAGTGGCTATAGCAGTCCCCACTACCACAGCAATTCCAATCACAACAGAATTTTCAGCAACAGCAGCATCTCATCCCAGTGATGAAGTAGGTAAATTGATTAAATCTATGCAAGACATCTCAATCCAAACAAATGATATTAATACTTTGAAAGAACAGGTAAAGAATCTTGAAGATGAAAAGAAATTTGCATAGATGAGGCATACAGCTGAAGCACAGAAGTCAAATAGATTGACTGACAGAGTTCAGAAGTTAGAAAGAGAGTTGACATTGGCAGAACCTCTGGCCCAAGAAAAGCAACAATTATGGGCCAATATCATTAACTCTATTAATGATATTTGGCCATCCATCCAAGTTATCTTTAAGCAGAAAGACTTGATAAAAGAAGCTAGTGAAGCCATCCAAAAATTCAAAGAAGAACTAAAGAAGGAACCAGAAGAGACCACAGAGATAATTAAGCTTCTAAACTCTAAGAACAAGCATGAGTTAGAAGAAATTGGAGTAAGTGACAGAACTGAATCAATGTTAGATGTTAAAAAGGTAATTTCCAAAAGAAACTTAATGGTACAGCTTGAAGATAAGTGTCAAGCCATGGAGCTAGCAATAAACAGATTTATGAATAAATTTGATGTTTTGAGGCAGAAAGGTCTGCCTAATCCATTGGTGATTAATGACACACTGATGAGGCAGGAATATTATGACAAAAAGATTAGAGAAGTGACCAAAGAACAATCCAACAATTCATCTTTGAAAGGAATTCCAACAAGCGAGGTACTATATCATATTTTTTTAAATCTCTTTTACCTCCATCATGAGGTAAATCATCTCGTTATAAACAAACCTAAATTCACCAAGTACACTGAAGAAGATGAAATTTACAAAAGGATGGTGAAGATCAAAATCCTAGATGAAGAGACTTGGGTGAAATTGTATGGTATACTGTGACAGTGAAAAGTAAAAGAAGGTAAAACATAACAGTCAAGGTTAAAGAGTGAAAAGAGCATCCAGATAAAGGTAAAGAACAGAGTTTAAAGATCATCTGTGATAAAGAGTAAACTGTCTACCAGCGTAAAGATGCAGCCAGCATAAAGCAACAGTCAAAGAGATTAAGCAACAAAATATCAAAGAGAAAACAGCAAATCCAAATAAGCAGGGACGGCTAGCACTTAGTCTCCTAGGTGTCTCTATCTTCTTGCATGAAGATATTTTATTTCCCTTGAATAAATCCTAGATCAGTTTTAGGTTATTTTGTATTAAGTTTTTGTATAAATACTTCAGTAATTCAAAGTATAGTGTGGATTCCTGAACATTTCTATAGTTGTAATTGATTGAAATACCTGAGGGTTTATTGTATCATTTTCAAGTCGACAGACTGGACAAGTAATAAAGAGATTGCATTACAGGATTCATGTGTTGAGATACTTCAGTGAAGTACATTTCAATTTTTCATTGTTATTTTTCTTACGTATTCCATAAACTTGTATGTTTTTTCCAATTTTAAGTGTTATTACAAGAATATTATTGCAGAAATTGTTTAAGTACACTCTGTTCTGAACTGTTATTCATTTTAATGTTTTCTTCAGATATCTAGATCTGATAATATTTAATTGCTCTCCCATATCAATTGACCTCTTTCACACTTCCCTCATCATTCTAGTTTAAGGAATCCTTAACTGCTCCTTGATCCCGATTGAAAACGACTTCACCACTACTGCTCCTGTGAACACTTCCTTTAGTACTTGATTATTTTCTTGTTTTCTTGATATTTTGACTCCATAGCCCAATGGAAAAGTAGAGAAGACAATTATCCATCTAAATCAGTAATTCCACCAAAACAAAACAAAATCAAACCCAATCAATCTTTCATAACTAGCCTAAAATCAATTAAAAACATCAAAGTTAAATATTAAAGAGAGACCCCTATCTGAGCATTAGGAAGGCTAAATCCTGATCTCAAAAGTAGGTTTTTGGTTACCTCTAATATTTCTTGAACACACATAACAACCCTGGGAAATTATTGGAGTGATAACATATTGGTGACCATACTGGGGAAATCAGTCCTCAATCAAATAAACCTTAAAGGAAACACTTTTACTCATGTTTTCACCTTAAGTTTTATTTAGGGTTGTTAGAATTTTCATTAAAAGTTAAAATTATGGCTTCCAAAAAGAATATGCTATACCAGGTCTCATCCTGATCCACAACCTTCCATAATTGTTGATGATCCTGACAGAATTTTAAGAAAAAATAAAAAATTAGAAAGTTTAGGAAGTAGTAGTCAATTAGGCAAATCTAATTCACTCCCTAAAGAACTATCAAGATTACAAGATACTGAATTCGATTTATCATTTGAGCATTCATTGTTTAGAACCAAAACTGAAAATTTCATCTCTAATACTGTAATAGATCCTAATTTCATTCAATTTATTGAAACAAAGAAGGAGATTATTTCACTTGATTCAGATCAACATGCTATAAATACTTTTGATGAACTTGATGCTTTAACTTCAAATTTGATTAAAGATATTGATGAAGCCTTTTTCCAACAATCATTTGAGTTAGCTGCTCTAGTTGTTGCTACCCCTAAGAGTTCTACCATTCCTTAAGAAATTGTAAAAACATTTTCATTTATTTTCACTTCACCCATAATCTTCACTACAGTTCAGTCCACAGAACCATTCATCCCCAAGATTCCTCTTCAACCCAAAGTTTCATTCCCATCTTCTAGTGCTCCAAGTATATCTTCTAACATCCCAACTACATCCCCAAGTGTTCCAACTTCATCTACAAGCACTTCAAGCTCATTTCCAAGTACTTCAAGCTCATCTCCAAGCACTACCACTTTACCTCCTAGCCAAGCTAGAATATTAGCCATGGTAGCTAGATATGCCGCTTTGGTCTTACTAGGTCAATTACATGCCATGCCACAAGACTATCAGAGTAAAAAAATTTAGTTTGATGGTACTGGTCAATATACTACCCAACAACATGTAAACAAAATGACTGACTACTTTGAATTACATGAAATTGATGAAGCTGATGTTCAAATGAGACTATTTGCACAAACATTAGCAAGAGATGTAAAGAAATGGTTTAAAGGTTTACCTATTGTTCATGTTTCTGATTTAGATGCTTTCCATAGATTGTTTATCAATAGATGGGAAAGAAATAAAAACCCTTTACAAATATTGTTTGAATATGAAAACATCAGAAGAGATCCTAATGAATCAGTTTAGGATTATTGTACTAAGTTTAACAATATTTATAACACAATTCCTGCCAATATCAAACCTCCACCAGACTTGGCCTTAATCAAATACCCTGATGGTTTTGTTATTGATATGTCATACCAGTTGAGAGAAAGAAACCCTGCAACATTAGAGCAAATGCAAAGTGATGCAGTTAGTGTAGAAGAAAACTTGTTAGCTAGAAGAGCTAGAATGAGAAATTAAAGAAGAGTAACCATTAAGGATGAACCATCCACTTCAGATAATAAAATAGATAATTTAGCTAAAATCATGGAGATAATAATGGATAGGTTATAAAACATGGAAAGAAAACCACAATGGGATAATCAACAAGGTCCTCAAATCAGAAATCCTAACTTTAGTAAGAACCCTAACATAGGTAAATCTAGAGAATCAGCACCTGATCAACAAATTAGACCACCATTCCAAGAGAACTATACTGAGAGTTCTCAACAAAATGATGAATACCAGGACACTCAGATTAACTTAATGGGAATTAATGATGAAAATACTATTTTTCTTACCCAAGAAGAATATTAATTATACGTGCTACAACAATTACAGTTTCAATCTGGAGAGTCTTTTGATTATAAACAAGGCTATGAGTCTGCAATATATGAATTTCACAAACAATATAGCCTTAGAAGTAAGAAAAACACAGAATCCCCTAATAATAAAAATGTCTAAACTCAAACCAAGAAAACAGTAGAAGCTCCTGTAAGCAAAGTCCTACAAATCCTCCCTAAAGAAACCTAGAAAACTTCAAGTCCAAAAATTGTAGAGATAACAGATACTACTACTCAAACTACAACTGCTGCTAAAACCACCACTGCTACTCAAACTGTCCCAGACAAGAAATTTGAAAGTAAGACAGTGGAAACACAAACTTAAATAAAAACTGTGGATAAAAAAGACAAGAATACTCAAACTGCAAGTGGTAAAGAATAAATCATTCAGTTACGAAAAACTCAAGTACCATTTAACATCCAAGTTGAGTTAGCCAAATTGAAAATACCAGTTCCTTCAACAGAACTAGTAAAGAATGATTTATACAAAGCCCAAATCACTGAAACACTGAATATCGATGAAGGAGAAGACTCTGTTAATCTAAATGATGACCAACCAGAACTGTTGTTTGGTCCTGAAGTTAATGGAAAACATCAACAAGGAGGTGTTCCTCCATTTTACATTAGCTTGAACATTCATGATAAAAATTTACACAATGCAATGTTAGATTTTGGAGCATCCCACAACTTAATGCCAAAATTTGTAATGGAAAAACTGAATTTAGACATTCCTAGACCATACAAAGATCTTTTTTCATTTGATTCTAGTCAAGTTAAATGCCTTGGCTTAATAAAAGATTTGTGTGTCACCCTAGTCCAATACCCAGGTAAAAGTATTATTATGGATATTGTAGTTGCCAATATCCCTCCAAAGTATGGAATGTTATTATCTCGCTCATGGGGAGAAAAACTGCAGGGATCACTAAAATTATACATGTTATATGCTACAATTTCAGTATTTGGTCAGCCTAAAAATATTTACAGAGAAACTTTAATGAAATTCATGATCAGTAGTGCAGAAAAACCTCATAATTATCCTATTTATTCTCTGCATTCTGATATGGATTCTTTCATCTTATGCAATTCGGACACTGGAAAAGATAAAGTTACAGCAGTAGAACAGAAACATAAATAAATTGACAGTGACAATATTTTTCATGAATCAATGTGGCACTTAGATTTTAATGGTTTTTTGAATAGATTAGGAGAAGGAGCCGGAGTATGGATTTGTAACTTAGGGAATGATCATTACGAAGGTCATGCCTTTAGGTTAAACTTTAAATGTACAAATAACATGGCATAGTACGAAGCTTTAATCTTAGGACTGCAAATTGTGAGAAAAATAGGAGCCAAGAGATTTTCTATCTTGGGATATTCATAATTAATCATAAAACAAATCAAAGGAGAATATCTTGTGAACAATCCTAGATTGAGCCAATACAGAGAAACTATTCTAAATTTGATTAATTGTTTTCTTAAAACTGAATTTGTTGTTATTTCAAGGAAACAGAACATGCAAACACACAATTTGGCTACTTTTTCCAGTACATGCAGATTTCCTTTTTAGCCAAACCACCAGTACACTGCAGAGGTAAAACATAGGCTTACTATATCAGATAATTTGAAATATTGGCAGATATTTTTACAAGATTATAAAATCTACAATTTTATGATGCTGAGGGAGAATTTCAAAACTGTAACATAGATACTGATTGTACAATAGATTACACTATAAATAGTGAGATAGATATAAGTAATGTGGATAAAATAGGACCCACTAAATTCACTAAATTGGAAATAGATAAATTATAAATTGTAGAAATATAAGAAATAACAAATGATGAATCAGAGATTTCAAACCTTAAAAATAACTTTTTGCCTAAGGGATTAGCCCCATTAGAAGATCTTTTTGATTCAAATGATGTATCTATAAAACCAAAAATGGAGACTTTAAGATCAGACATAGAAGAATGTAACATAGGAACTGAAGAAAAACCCAAGCTTGTCAAATTATCCATAGCATTACCTCCAGTTGAAAATTTGAAGTACATAAGTTTGTTTAAAGAATTTCAAGATGTCTTTGCATGGAGTTATGAAGACCTCAAATCTTATGACACCAGTATAATCCAACATAAAATACCCATCAAAGAAAATCAGAGACCATTTAAACAAAAGCTTAGGAGAATTAATCCAGTTCTTATGCCATTGATTGAAAAAGAAGTAAAAAGGATGTATGAGGTACAAATAATAGCACCCGTCAGATATTCTGATTGTGTATCAAATTTAGTTCCCACTAGAAATAAAACAGGGAAAATCAGACTCTGCGTTGAAATTTGAAACTTAAACAAAGTGTCACTAAATGATAATTACCCTCTCCCCAAAATGGACCATATTTTACAGAGGGTAGTTAATTCATCCAGAATGTCATTGCTTGATGGCTTTTCTGGAAACAATCAAATCCTAGTTCAGCTGGAAGATCAAGCAAAGACAGCATTTACCACTCTCTGGGGAACTTTCATGTATTTTAAAATTCCCTTTGCATTGATGAATGCAGGAGCTACCTTCCAAAGAGCTATGTATATAGCTTTTTTCAAAGAGATTCATGAATTTTTAGTCATCTCTCTAGATGATATTACAATATTTTCCAAAACAGACAATGAACATATAGATCATTTGAGAAGAGTTTTTATTAAATGTAGAAAATTTGGCATTTCACTAAATCCCAAAAAGACACTCTTTCGACTAGAAGAAGGTAAAATCTTAGGACACATAATTTCAAAAGAGGGAATTAGAATAGATCCAGCTAGAATAGAGGAAATTTTGAACATAATTCATCCTAGAAACATCAAATAATTGCAGGCATTCCTAGGTAAAATTAATTTCCTTAGAAGATCCATTTCTAATTTAGCAGAACTAATCAAAAATTTGAATAACATGTTAAAGAAATATTCAGCACTTAAATGGATAGTAGAGGCTAAATAGTCTTTTGAAGCAATCAAAGAAGCTCTAACTAAAACACCAGTCCTAAGAAGTCCTAATTTCAAAAAATATTTTATAATTTTTTCTTTTTCTTCAGAACACACCATTGTGGCAATCTTGTTGTGAAAGAATGATCAGGGTTATGAACAACCCAATTATTTTTTCAACAAATCCTTAAGATATGCAACACTAAAGCACAATATAATGGAAAAAAAAGCACTTGCTTTAGTGAAGGCTATTAAAGATTTCAAAGTGTACATATCATACTCTCACATAATTGCATATGTTCCAAATTTAGTAGTAAAGGACATTTTGACTCAAAATGGGCCTGATGGAAAAAGAGGCAAATGGATTGCCACTATATTGGAATATGACATTGAAATAAAGCCTACAAAATTGATTAAAGGCCCAGGTTTAGCCAAACTCATGGCTGAATCAAACTGTCAGACCTTAGATATTAATTTCATTGCTCAACTAGATGATCATGAAGAGATGGTGACTCCACATATTAGTGAAGCTTTCATTGACTCACCTTGGTATGCAGATATCATATTTGTTTTACTAAATCTACAAGCTCCTCCTGTTTTATCTAGAACTAAAGGTAGATTTTTGAAAATGCAATCAATGAAGTATTGTATCATAGATAATGCTTTATTTTGGAAAGATCATGATGGCATTCTATTGAAATGTTTATTGAAAGATGAAGTTGATAAAGTAATGCAGGAGCAGGTGACTATGGAGGACACCTCTACTCGAAAAAAAAACTACCAATAAAATATTGAGGGCAGGTTTTTACTGGCCCACTCTTTTTGTAGATGTCATAAAGTATGTGACATCTTGTCACAAATGTCAGATATTTGAAGGGAAGAAGAAACTATTACCATTACTCGTCAAACCAATCTCTGTGGAAATGCCATTTCAGTAGTGGGGTTTAGATTTCATTGTTGAAATTCACCCACCCTCCTCAGCCCAGCATAAATGGATATTGACAGCTATTGATTATTTCACCAAGTGGATAGAAGCCATTCCTTCTAGACAAGCCATTGATTCTGTCATTATCTCATTCCTGGAAAACAATATCCTTTCTAGATTTGGATGCCCTAAAAAGCTCATTGTTGATAATGCAGTTGCCTTCAAATCCAATAAAATGGTAGAATTTTGTAACAAATATCACATCAATCTTGGCCATTCCACTGCCTATTACCCTCAAGGTAATGGACTTGCATAATCCTCCAACAAAAGCCTAGTTATTATCATCAAAAAATTGTTAGAAGACAACAAGAAGTCCTAGAATAAAATTTTGGTTAATGCCTTATGGGCATATAAACTAACTACTAAAAATTATATTGGTACATATCCCTATCAATTGGCATATGGGATGTATGTTGTTTTTCCATCCTCATTGGGAGTGCCAGTGATGAAAATGATTCAAGAGCTGCAAGTATAACCAAATGATATCCAAAGGAGGATAAATGAGACTATTCATTTGCAACAAACTAGGGAAGAGGTCTATATCAAATAACAAGTGATCCAAGATAAAATATAAAATATATTTGATAAGAAAACCAAAGCAAATGATTTTTACATAGGCGATAAGGTACTCAAATGGGATTCTAGAAGAGAAGAAAAAGTTAAGCATGGTAAATTTGATTTTCTATGGAAATGCCCATACCTCATTTATGGTTACAAAGGTAACAATGCATTTTTCTTAAAGGAAATAGATGGAACATATCTACTAGGTGGACCAGTCAATGGTAGAATGTTGAAGCACTACTTTTCTCCAAATTAGATATTAGTTCATTTGTTTTACTTTATTCATTGTGAATAACATTGCAAAGTTTAGATTTGATTACATGATTATCTTTTGAAGTTGAAGCCTAGAGAGAAGTCCCTAAGCTTTGAAAGGTATAACATCATATGATTTAATAAAGGAGAGCTCTAAAAATAGTTTCAAGGCAAGAAAACTCAAAGTTCCAAGGCCACTGATCTTAAAGTTCTTGACATCTCACTAGGAGATGACATCCCCGTGTGGAGCCATTTTTAGGGTCCTATAATAATAGGGATCATAATTTTGAATTGACTATGTTAAATTCTTGTAATATTGTACATACTTTTGCTTTCTGCAAAAAAAATTTCCATATTAAAAAATCTAAAGAGGGTAAGTCCTAAAAAGAAAAATCAAAGGACTAAAAGAAAAAGATCAAAAAAGAAGAGTAACTATTAAGGATGAACCATCCACATCAGATAATAAAATAGATAGTTTAGCTAAAATCATGGAGAGATATAAAGAGATCAAATTGAAGAATGAGGCATTGAAAGTTGTGACTTATGCCCAATATTTGAAACAGACACCTAGTGACCAGAACAGGTTGATTTCTGCCTTTGATTATAAAACCAAGAAGATGCATATGACCTTTTAGCATCCCAGAGTGTAGGCTCCAAAGTCATCAGCAGACTACAAGAAAACAGCATTTGAATTCATGGCTAAATATGTTCATCCTATAGACCAAATTTAATTTCATAAGCAAGCAGGAGAAATGCTATATTCTACTATGACCAAAAAATCTATGAGTGTACAAAAACTGCAAAATTCTCTAGCAAAAATCAAAGCACATTTAAAACTAGAGAAGGATTCCTCACAAGCCAAGGATAATAGAATTAAAACACTTGAATAATTGGTCATAGAGGTTGGATATGATCCCAAGAATAACAAAGCAGTTGAAGAACTCATCAAGAAAAAGAATGCAGACATTGCTCCATTGAAGAAGAAGCTGAAATTATCTCCCACTGAGCATCCACAAAGAAAAGAAGTTTTGGAGAATGAAGGCCAGAAAGATGAAATGATGAATCTCATCATTCAGTTGACAGCTCAACTAAAAGATATGGAGAATGAGATGGATAAATTAGTGCAAGAAAATCAGGCAAGCATGGAAGCAATTGCAGTTACTTCCATTCCCATAGCTTCAGCATCAACTTCAGTGGCTACAGCAGTCCCCACTACCACAACAATTCCAATCACAACAGAAGTTTCAGTAATAGCAGCAGATCATCCCAGTGATGAAGCATGTAAATTTATTAAAGCTATGCAAGACATGTCAATCCAAACAAATTAGATTAATAGACTAAAAGAATAGGTAAAGAATCTTGAAGATGAAAAGAAATTGGCACGAATGATTTATACAGCTGAAGCACGGAAGTCATGTAGATTGAATGACAGAGTTCAGAAGTTAGAAAGAGAATTGACATTGGAAGAACCTCTAGCCCAAGCAAAGCAACAATTATGGGCCAACATCATTAACTCTGTTAATTATATTTGGCCATCCATCCAAGTTATCTTTCAGCATAAAGACTTGATAAAAAGAAGCTAGTGAAGCCATCCAAAAATTCAAAGAAGAACTTGAGAATAAACCATAAGAGGCCACGGATATAATTAAGTTTCTAAACTCTAATAACAATCATGAGATAGAAGAAATTGGAGTAAGTGACAGAACTGAAACAATTTTAGAGGTTAAAAAGGTAATTTCCAAAATAAACTTAATGGTACAGCTTGAAGATAAGTCTCAAGCCATGGAGCTAGCAAAAAATAGATTTATGAATAAATTTAATTTTTTGAGGCAAAAAGGTTTGCCTAATCCATTGGTGATTAATGGCAGACTGGTGAGGCAGGAATATTATGACAAAAATATCAGAGAAGTGGCCAAAGAACAATCCAAAAATTCATCTTTGAAAGGAATTCCAACAGGCAAGGTACTATATCATATTTTTGAAAATCTATTTTACCTCCAGCATTAGGTAAATCATCTCTTTATAAAAAAACCTACATTCACCAAGTAAACTGAAGCGGATGAAATTTACAAAAGGATGGTGAAGATCAAAATCCCAGATGAAGAGACTTGGGAGAAATTGTATGATTTACTATGACAGTGAAAAGTAAAAGTGGGTAAAACAGTCAAGGTTAAAGAGTGGAAAGAGCATTCAGATAAAGGTAAAGAATAGAGTTTAAAGATCAATCAGGATAAAGAGTAAATTGTCAGCCAGCGTAAAGCAACAGTCAGAGAGATTAAGGAGAAAAATATCAAAGAGCAAATAGCAAATCCAAATAAGCAGGGACAACTAGCACTTAGTCTCCTACGTGTCTCTATCTTCTTGCATGAAGATATTTTATTTCCCTTGAATAAATCCTAGATCAGTTTTAGGATATTTTGTATTAATTTTTTGTATAAATACTTCAGTAATTCGAAGTATAGTGTGGATTCCTAAACATTTCTATAGTTGTAATTGATCGAAATACCTGAGGGTTTATTGTATCATTTTCAAGTCAGCAAACTGGACAAGTAATAAAGGCATTACATGACAGGATTCATGTGTTGAGCTACTTCAGTGAAGTACATTTCAATTGTTCATTTTTATTTTTCTTAAGTATTCCATAAACTTGTATGTTTTTTCCAAATTTAAGTGTTATAATAGGAATATTGTTGCAGAAATTGTTTAAGTACACTCTATTCTAAACTGTTATTAATTTTAATGTTTTCTTCTGATATCTAGATCTGAGAATCCTTAATTTCTCTCCCATATCAATTGATTGCTTTCAAACTTCCCTCATCATTCTAGTTTAAGGAATCCTTAACTGCTCCTTGATCCCGATTGAAAACCACTTCACCACTCAGCCTTTAAAGATCTGATTTTTCTCAGCTACCCTGCCCTGTGAACACTTCCTTTAGTACTTAATTCTTTTCATGTTTTCTTGATATTTTGACTCCATAGCCTAATGGAAAATTAGAGAAGACAATTATCCATTTAAATCAGTAATTACACCAAACCAAAACAAAATAAAACCCAATGAATCTTTCATAACTAGCCTAAAATCAATTAAAAACAACAAAGTTAAATCTTAAAGAGAGAGCCCTCTCTGAGCATTAGGAAGGCTAGATCCTGATCTCAAAAGTAGGTTTTTGGTTACCTCTAATATTTCTTGAACACACATAACAACCCTAGGAAATTATTGGAGTGATAACAGGGCCCAACCCATGAGCTTCAGAGCCCTCCTATACTTCTATTAGTGTTGTTAGAAATTGTAGGACTTACTAATGAAATTTCAAGTATTCCTTACTTTCATTCCTCTTGTTGTTATATATTTTGGTATTCATTATTTTGTTGTGTAACTATTTTTACACCTACATGTTGTACAGACGATCCCTTCTGCAGACATAAGCGATCTCTCTAGTCTTGATGAGAGGATCTAGCAACAAACCAGAAAAATATGTGTAAACTTTCTTAGTTTATATCAGAAAGTACAAATTAAGATAGATGGCATACCTCACTCTGATGCTAATGCCCATTGGTGTCATTTCCTGATCTTCTCCCTTCCAAGTCCAATCCTCTTTACATCGTTGTGGATGAATACCTACAAGGAAGATCAAATAAATATGATAAAATCATACATAGCATCATTCATTCTAACATAAAATATATGACAGATCAGAGATTATCACACTAAATAAGTAATTATTTACCCATTTATAGCAAGCAAACACATAATGTATCATTAATTGAAATTAAGTGAAGCATACAACCACTTAAGCTCTGATGTTGGAATCCTCCTTTGGATGAGTTTCCAAGTCCTAGCCAAGACCTTCAAGCACTACTTTCTCCTTCACAAAATGGCAGCATTTAAGCACAACTAAGCGAAAGAATGGAAACCAGCATTGATCAATTACCAACAATGATCAACCCTTTGAGGAAAGTAGGGAATTCATTTATAGGGAAGGAGAGGGAGTTAGGGATCCAAAAAAGGGGGAAGAAGGTCCACATATTCATAGTGGGATCAAAGGCTTGAAATGGGAGATATCGACCTAATCCTTATTCACATGTAACCATCTCTTCGTTCTCAAGGCTTCTAGCAAGAGAATCTTCTCCTCCATTTTTTGATAAACTGCCTCAAGAGGAGCAACGTGCTTTTCCACTTAAATTCCCTCACTAGAAATGTTAGACTCATATAATGGTGAAGGTGACAAGCATGAGGCGTAATTCATGACGACCACATTGGGCCTACAAATAGGGTTTTTGGAAATCCTTTCCAAAATTGATTCAAGGTATTTCTTCTCTTGTTCTTCAAGGATGCTTTGATCATGTTTTCATGGTGAACACATTAACATATTTTGTCACTTTGCGACATTTCGGGAAATATTTGATAGCTCAGTGCATGAGACAGAGAGTGTGACAAAATATTGTATAATAGATGCCCCCTAAAGCATGAAAGCAGAATGGGAAATGGTGGTTGAAGTGCTTTACAAGTCAATGAAAGGACTTAGGAAACCACCATCAGGAGACCTGCAAATCAAACATAATACAATACATATTACATCTATGATGTAATTATCTAAGTATTGACGCAGTCATCCGACTAGAAAGGATCATGTGTATAGATCCATGGCATAGACACAACCATCTATATAGAAGGGATCTTGTGTACAATCATGAATTCTAAATAACTCCACACAGCTTGGATTTATCATATGAAACCCAGGGTCTTCCTCTTTGTCCCGATCCATCCAAAGTACTAATATAACCATGTGAATAAATGTATTGAAGTCAAACATGGTAGAAATCACCTGATTAGCGATCGATGATGTAAACCATTAACAGGCATGAGAGGAACCCCCAATAATGACGATGGCCCTCAAGGTACAATAGTACAATCTACAAGTGTGAACAAATTAGTTGAAGTCGAACACTTGCATAATCATATGATTGAAGGCCAAGGATGTGAACCTGTCATTGAATGCAAATAACTTTCCATTGAGGCATGCAAGCTCCAAGGTACTGAAATGGATTTTCTAGATCATCTTCCTGGATAATGAGCTAGAGGTCACAGGAAGTGATCCGTCGAAGGAGGGCCATAACGTTTCCCATATCATCGACATGAAACAAAGGATTTTTTTTTATTTTATGAGAGTGATTCAAGATTGTGGTAGATAAGGTCAAATGAGGCACAAGAGGTTTGAATTTGCAAATGGGACTTCTCTTGAACATATCGGCGACACGACGCCGGAGTTTGGCAGCATTTGACCCAAAATGGGATCAATGGTCATGGTTATGATAGGATATGATCGAATAAGAGACAAACATATTTCCCAAACCCATGAAGGAAAGTGACAAAGTGAGGATGTCCCAAACCCAACATGAGATACAAATAAGTGTCATGTTCAAGAGCAACATACTACTTTCACATAAAATCAAGGATATGTGTTTCCTTCCATTTTCCCCCACTATTTACACTGAGCAGCTCTTTATTTTTACACAAGCTTAAAGAGGATACCATATCCTTGTCATATAAGTTCACCCTTAGGATGAATCCATCCTAGTGATTTTAAGGAGCCCTAAGAAGCAGTAGCTCAATCTCATTATGGTCACAAGTCCTGCGTCATTTAAGTTTTATGATTCCGATCAAGGGCTAACTCGACATCATTTTCATTTTTAGGGAATTTGGAAAAGAGGTGGAAAAGAAAACTCCAAAGGTCTCTTTTCTTAAATATTCCCTCGAATCTAAAAAGGTAGAAAACAATATCCGAGATAACCTCTTAGTCATGTTCGACTAAGGTGTTCCTTTTTCGTAATTAGTCTATCTCAGTCTACAAAAGGGTTAAAATTATACTGAGTAGATGTTGTTTCATTTACTTTAATGAGATCGGAAAGATAAGTTCTCAACAATATTTTCATATTTTGGGAGACTGAAAAGACTTGAAAGAGGACTCTTCCTGAGGGAACAATCGATATAAGGAGTAGCGACTCATTTTGGTCATGATGGAACTACTCAAAACATGTAGAGGTCAAGAGTTTGGCTAACAATACCATTCATCACAGTAGTTCCCCAGGCAAGGGTAAAACAACCAAGTGAAAGCATATGATCTCCAAACATATGGCAACGATGGAATTAGAAAACCAAGGCTTATCTGGAAGAAGAGGTAGATAAAAGGGCAATCATGAGAGGTGTATAGAAATGAGAATGGTTTCATTTTTACACAAGCTTGAAACATGTGGAAAAACTATGCTTGAGAATGGTTTCATTTTTATACAAGCTTGAAACAGAGAAAAACTATGCTTGGAATAAGTTTGCATGCCACCAGCATAATGACTCAATTTGAGGTACATTCCCCCCCAAGCTTCATTTCATTCACCTAAGTAGACTAATGGTTACTAATAGGTGGATGGAATGAAGGTTCATTTACGAGATCAGGTGAAAGACTCGACTGGGAAACTGTGAGATCTAATCAAAGACCAGAATTGAAAAAGGATATTGTTTCATTTTTAATGAGCTTGACACTGGAAAATAACTATGCTCATAGGGACCTATTTCATTTTTTAAGTAGGTTGACATAGTAAAAGAACTAAGCTCATAGGAACCTATTTCATTTTTTAACGAGGTTGACACAGTAAAAGACCTATCTTCATGACACCTTGTTTCATTTTTTAAGGAGCTTGACACAAGAAAAGGAACTATGCTTCGAAGACCTTACTCAATTCCCATAAGAGGTCATGGTTTCTAAGATTTTCTCATCATATGGGAGAACAACACTCTGGAAATCAGAGTCCAATGCCCCTAGTACATAACGCACTGTATCATTGGCTAGATCATTCACAGATGTGGGCATGGAACATGTTGCCACATAATTAACCTATGGCGAGGAAGATACCAGTTGCATTTAATAACCATTAAGGGGTGATGGTTAATTAGGAGTCAAGTTAGGACCAAGGAATGAAATCTGATCAATTTTTGCAATTATTCCTTCATTTGGGAAACATATCACTCGGAAGAGAGAAGAAATAAGAGCTCCCATGACATAGGCATAATCATGCTGAAGGAGTAAATTTAAATCCAAACAGAAACTTAGGAATGATCCCTAAAGGTTTACTAGTTCCTATGTTAAATGACAATATATTTTGGGTAATGGGCACAACCTGAGGAGAACCTAAAGCTTTCCAAGTATACGAGGATAAAATACTGAAAGATGCGCCTTCAACTATGAATGTCCTAGGTACGACTACATTATAAGCCTGTGTTGTGATCTAAAAAGGCACGTAAGAAGGAAGATGGTATCCTACTAGCTGACTCCAATGAAAGGAAGCGACCATACTACTTGAAGGGGGTATAGTGGGAATGGGAGAACTGCCCCCCTATGTTACGGGAACGGGAGGATCGCCCTCCTGTACCGTGGGAACAGGATGATTTCCCTCCAATTCATGGGAATCTGAAGAAACAAAAAGAACCTTAGTGGTGTGAGGTTTACTCTCTACGGGAAAAGGACAATCCACTAAAGGTGGAATCAGGTCAACCATTTTCTCAACCAGTGGTTGGTTGGGAATGGAATCATGGGCTTCACTTTCGAAAAGAGTGGGATTGACCAAAGATGACTTCTAATCAATCACTTGATCAACTAGTGGAGGATTAAGGGAAAGCTTATGGTAACCAGTCAGAAGACAAGGCTGAGAGGCCGTAAGGTTATCCAAGATTTTTAAGGCTTCATCCATATAAGGACAAAGGTGAATGGGATGGTGACCTTCACATTACTTACAAGGAAATTTGACTTTTCCCTTTTTCCTATGAATCGTATTATCACTAGTTGAGGGTCTGTCACCAGCATGATCTCCAGAGGCTGATGACAAAGTCTGATGTGATCCGGTGGACCACACTTCTAAAACCTTGGGAATACCAGGGAAATCTCTATGAAGGTGGTCACCCTTACATAAATTGTAAGGTAATTTGACTTTGTCGGGCTAATTGGAAGATTTTTCCACTTTAGTAGTGGCATCAATAGCAATAATTGCTTGGTTTCCCTTTTGCTTGGTTTGCTTCTTCTTCTTCATCCTCTTATTATTATTCTTCTTATCTTCCTAGACACGGGAGGAAGAAACAATAGGCCAAGAAGGTGAAGGGTCAAATTTAGGGTCAACATGAGGTTGACACTCTTCAAGTGGAGGAGAAATTGGTTGAGAAGCAGTTTGGACATTCGTAACCATCGAGATCGAAAATAGCCAAACTAGAAAAACCAATGGTTAATCCCAAAAGGGACTATGTTTCCATATAAGGAGCTCAAAAATTTTAAAAAGAAGGAAAAGGACCAGGATTCCCATCTGAGGGGTTTCCTTGATTGGTAAACTTAGGAACTATTTCCATTAGTCTCAACCTAAAATCCACTAAGGAGTTGTTTTTCAGTTAGGATGTTATTTCGTGGCCAATTAATTTTAGAAATTAACAAAAAATAAATCAAAAAAGGGTAATCTAGGCATAAATTTTTACCAAGAAACTGTGAACTTCAATATATACCTTAGAAAACCAAGGACTTAATGTACGGCATTCAATCTCCCTAAATGTTGTGTTCGGTGTATAATAGCTTACAAGGTGGTCGACTCAGTTACCTATGGATGGATAGCAACCTGTAGGGGACTCCCAAAATATATACGACAGTACGTGGGAGTGCAATCTATAGTAGTGTTGTCTAATGCATAACCATTCGATGAGAACATTCCTATATAGTTTCATACATGGAGCGCCTCCAATATACCTGAAAGTACTGGAGAATGGTCCTATATACTTTGGTACGTGGAACAGGATATCACCTCCAAGATACAACATTGGAAAATAAAAACAGCTCCTATGTTCTACAACGTCGGAACACATATCTAGCCTAGACCTCTAAATGTTTTCGTTAAGTTCCAAATGCTCCTTAGGCTAATTGAGGTAAATTTTAAGTTGATCTTGAATTATGTTTAAATTTCAAGGGCTTAAAATCGATGTCACCTGAACATACCTATAATGCAAATAATATGAGGAAAATACTATTTCCATTTTGATGAAGGCTATATAGTATAGGGAAGAGATTCAAACAATGATGCAACACTCAAGAATGCATCAAACAAATCTTTCCTAACTAGATCTTCCGCTTTCACCATTCCAATACAAAGCATTAAAATATGCCAAACCATGCAATGTAATCTATGCATGATTCCCCTAAAAATTATGCAAATGTAATATATGCACAATTTCCTTTTTCTTTTAGCTAAATGAGAATGCACTCAGTGCACTTTTCAGTTTTCATTCATTACACAATGTATTCTATTTTCAATTATTAATCTCAAAATGACTTTTCAATGCAATGTGCTCTAATGCACTTTACAGAAAGTAAACTTTGAGATGAAAACTAAAAGAATAGAAAAATAGATTTATTTTATGGTCTCAAAAGAACTAATATGCTCAATCAATCAAAAAATCAGTATTCCTTCCAAACACATAACCAGTAAACAATAATTTTAATTGACTCAAAGAATCAAAGACTCAACCAAAATTCACTTTTACCACTTCAAGTATGGGATGTACTTTTTCACACCACAAAGAAACTAACACCAAACAGACAAAATTTGATGCACACAAAGCAGGAGGATGACTTCAGAGATCAGGAAACACTAGGATTTTTAGTAGAAACCATAAAAATTCTCAAATTTAAGGACCACTGCTACTTTACATAGCAAAAATTGTGTTAACGGGGTCTTCAGCACTACTTTAGACAGAAAAATTTGTGTTGGAAGCACTACTTTACACAGCAAAATTTTTGTTGGATAAGAAACTAGACCAACGTGGGTAGATAGTGGAAGATAGGGTCTTCAATGATAGTGTACTTAGAAAATATTCATGCTACTAGCGTGACTATCTCTGGAAAAACACACGTTGAACGAGAAAGACTTAGGAAAAACAAGAAAAATTTTAGCAAAATCCTAGACCTGATACCCTAAAACACAGACTACTCAAAGTACAGACTCGAAATAAATCAAAATAGAGGATAATTGAAAGGTTTACCAAACTAAGAAAAAATACCAAATGCAAAAGCAGGGTTGAAAGGGCTATAGCCTCCCTAGTGGAGTTGCCATTTTGTTGTACAGACAATCACTTCTGCAGATAGAAGTGACCTCTCTAGTCATATGAGAGGATCTAGCAACAAACCAAAAAAATATGTGTAAGCTTTCCCATCTTATACCAAAAATTACAAAGTAAGATAGACAGCCTACCTCACTCTGATGCTAACACCCGTTAGTGTCATTTTCCCAATATTCTCACTTCCAAGTCCAATCCTCTTTATGTCGTTACCGATGAATACCTACGAGGAAGATCAAATAGAGATGAAAAAAACATACATAGAATAATTCATTCTAACATAAACTATATGACAGATCAGAGAGTATCACAGTAAATGAGTAATGATCTACACATTTATGGAAAGAAAACACATAATGTATTAATAATATAAAGTAAGAGAAGCATAAAACCACTTAAGCTCTAACATTGGAAGCCTCCTTTGGATTATTTTCCAAGTCCTAGCCAATACCTTCAAGCACTCCTTTCTCCTTCACAAAATGGCAGCATTTGGGCAAAACTAAGCACAAGGATGGAAACCAGCATTGATCAACCAGCAATGATCAAAACTTT
This sequence comes from Pinus albicaulis, assembly GCA_034641835.2. Classification (NCBI taxonomy): domain Eukaryota; kingdom Viridiplantae; phylum Streptophyta; class Pinopsida; order Pinales; family Pinaceae; genus Pinus; species Pinus albicaulis. The sequence continues at coordinate 1,083,308,505 of CM076580.1, read as the reverse complement.
GCGAAAAGTAGGGAATTAATTTATAGGGAAGGAGAGAGAGTTATGGATCCACAAAAGGGAGAAAAGGGTCCACATCTTAAGGGGAATATCCCTAATAGTAGGATAAAAGGCTTGAAATGGGAGATCTCGACCCAATCCCTATTCACTAATAACCATATCTTTGTTCCTGAGGCTTCTAGCAAGAGAATCTTCTCCTCCATTATTGGAGAAAATTCCTCAAGAGGATAAGTGCACTTTTCCAATTAAATTCCTGTGCTAACAGCACTAGACACATATAATGGTGAAGGTGACAAGTGAGAGGCATAAGTCATGAGGGTCGCGTTGGGCCTGCAAATAGGGTTTTTCGTAAGCCTTTCTAGAATTTATTCAAGGAATTTCTTCTTTTTTTCTTCATGGATGCTCTGATCATGTTTTCATGGTGAACACATTAACATCTTTTCTCACTTTGTGACATTTGGGTAAAATGTCAACAGCTCGGGGCATGAGACAGGGAGTGCGACAAAATATTGTATAATAATACAGGAAACACACAGAAATTGAATTCGTAAGGATAAGTTTGAATCAAATTTCATTGAGCTTTAATCAGTGTAATGTTATCATTTCCTAAAATTTCAAAAAAAAAATCATCTCAGATTCCCATTCTAACTAGTTTACATGCTCATTGGACTATCTCCTGTAGAAAAAAAAAAAATCTATATCAACCTATACCAACCATATTTTCTCGCTCATCTTTGCAATAAAAAAATTGTTTTACCTCTTTGATGTTTTACAACACCTCTATGACATTCATAATGAAACTTGGAAGTATGGAGACCTCAAAGATGCATTTGTCAATTGTTTTCTGAATATTGTTTTTCTACAAAATAGAGTTTTTATTCCCAATCCCTTATTTCAGCAAATTTTCTTTTCCGTTTATTTCAAGCAACATATATGTGTGTTCCATTCATCAAGTGTTCTTTTTCGTGTCAAGAATCATAGGAGTCTATTCCATTTCCTTTTCTACAAATCATTTCTGCAAGTCTATTTTTCTTGTAGCATATCTTAGTTAGTTTAGTCTTTATGCTTCTAAACCTTCATTTAGTATACTTCCCACCTGCATAAAAATCAACAAGAGAAGAGGATAGTTCTTTTTGTACATACAATTCCGACCCCTCTTAAGTTTGTACAATATCGGGTTAATAATTAAAGTTGAGACCCTTGGGAGTTGTAGCATTGTTGTTGCAATAATGAGGGCCATCAACCTCCTCATCCTTCTACATAAGAATATATATAAGAGGAGAGGAAGAAACCTTCCCCTTAACATATTTCTAAAATCCAACCTTACCCTAAGAGGTTGATCATCAAAAATAAAGATATACCTAAAGAGACTGAAATTTTAAGGGAATTGAGAAATTTTTCTATTAAGTTACATTTCTTATAGGACATTAAATATGTTCATATCTATAGAAAATTAATAAATAAAAAATGTCTTAAAATACTTGGGAGGAGAAAAATGGATGCCCCCACAATCAATTTTATTGGGAAACTAGTTATTCTAATGATTGGAATGATGATTGCTCCCAAGTATGTAGATCCAAGTATCCTGGCTATAGATGTCCACATTAACCAGTCTGCAGTTCAAAATATTTTGATTGATTAAGGAAACTCTACATTATGATTAGGAACATTACATTTAAACTCAATCTTCAAGAATCCTTAAGGAAAAACACCATTATGCTTCAACTTGTTGATATATCAATAGTGGAACCAAAGGGAATGATTGAATATGTCATGGTATCAATTCATTTTGTGGAGTACCATACTGATTTCCTTTTCTTCCAACCAAAGAAAAAGGTCAAATGGTATCCACTCATCTTAGGGACTTTGGTTGGTTACAAGAGATGCCTATATTAGTTGAAGGGATGGTAATATGACCATCACTAATGGCCATTCCCTAAAATAAGTTGTATAATACCCTCCTACTCAACCCTTGGTTGAAGAAAATTTTCCTACTTAAGTGGAATATGAAGAATAATATGACCCTATCCTTACATCATCATATCCTATTTGCACCAATGAAAGGGCTCTTATCAACAAACAAGCTAATTAAAATGACTTAATTTCAATTTTTTTGCAAAAATAGTATCCTACTATTATGAGAATTGGTGATATAGATGGTGGTCAAACTCTAGGGAAACCTAGTAGCTCAAGGAACAATGTGTGGCTATACTTACTCATCGTTGGACTCAATAAGAATATCACCAAAAAAATGGAAATATACCCCTCTAAACTATTTAAAATTAACACCTCTCATGCTACTAATTAAGAACAAGACTTGGTAAATGTTTTGAAAAAGCACATTGATGATTTTCCATGGGATTATAAGGGAATGAAGAGAATTCATCCATCTATTTTTACTCATCACATTTATATCAAATAATATCATAAACCCATTTTCTAATCTTAGAGAAGAACGAACCCTGAATTAAAATACATTGTGAAAGAGTAATCACAAAACACTTAGGAGGTTGGGTTCATTTATATTATTTATGATAGTGAGTGAGTATAACCTTTGGCCATTGTTCCTAAGAAAAATTGAAACTAGAGAAAATGTGTGGATTACTAGGAATTATAAGGTCACTAGGAGGGACCACTTTCCCATATCTTTAGTTGAGAAATTCTTAGATGTTTTAGTGGGAAAGAAGTTCTTCACATTCGTGGATGGGTTTAGTGATTACAATAAAATTAAAATTAGCCTATAAAATCAAGACAAAACCAATTTTATCTATACCTAGGGGACATTTGTTTATAAATTTATTCCCTTTGGATTATGAAATTCCCCAATAAACATTTCATAGGGTGGTTCTCGGTGTGTTTTTAGTTCGTACCATGACACTGTAGAGATTTATATGGATGAAATTACACCATATGGAGATCATTTCAGGAAGCTCTCACCAACCTTAGCAAGATTCTCCAAAGATGTGGAGAAATTAATCTCTCACCAAGTCATGAGAAGTGTCATTTTATTATGAGTGAAGGTGTTGTCTTAGGGAATTACCATATCCTCAAAGGGGATTGAGGTAGATCCAATCAAGGTGAACATCATCAAACAATTTTATATTCCACAAAATCAAAAAGATGTTAAAAGGATCCTTGGCCATGCAAAATAGTATAAGAGGTTTATTAAATATTTTAGCAAGATTTCTTCTCCTCTATTTTCCATCTTGGTCAAGGATACATATTTTTGTTATTCATCTAAGTGTCGAGAAATTTTGATTTAATTAAGGAAAAAACCATTTCAGCACCTATCCTACAAGGTCCTAATTGGACCCTACCTTTCCACATTCCTTGATGCTTCAAAAAGAGAAATAGGGGAAAAGCTTGATCAACAACAAGATAAGATTCCTTATGAAATTTATTTATTATTAAGAATTTTTTGAATGCGGAATTTAATTACACTATAACTAAAAGGGAATTTATTGTTATTAGTTATGCTCTCAATAAGTTTAAGCATTATATCACTACCTATCAGGTTTTTGTACACATCGATTATGCTACTATTAGGGATTCGATTAATAAGCCTAATTTTCATGTTAGGATTATTATATGGTTATTATTATCACAACAATATAACCTAACAATAATTGAAAAACCTAGAAAAATTTTGTGGTTACAAATTTCTTGTCTAAAGTAACTATGTCTACAAATGAAGCCATGGTGGATGATTACTTCCCATATCAGCATCTCTTTTCCATATTAGCATATAATCCTTTTTTTTCTGACAAAGCGAATTTCTTGACTATTGAGAATCTTACTCATAATCTATCCTATAGGAATAGATGCAAGATCATTAGGAAAAATGCATCCTACACATGGATTGTGGGTTTCATGTTAAAGCTAATATCCAATTAGATACTAAGAATAAGTGTGAGGGAGGTTGAAGTAAAAGATATTATATAGGCCTTCTATGATGGACCATGTGGAGGGAAATTTTTAGCCAAAAGGATAGCCTATAATATTTTATAATGCGGATACTTTTTTCCTAACCTTCACAAAGATTCCCATTGGTACACCTCCCAATGTGATGAATGCCAAAGAATGGGGAAGCCTGTCAAGAAAAATTAAATTCCTTTATCGACACAAGTTTCATTTGATCCATTTTAAAAATGGGGTATGGACTTCATTAGACCTATTGATCCTTTGTTAGGGAGGAATAAATACATGATTTTGTGTACTCACTATTTCACCAAGTGGTCTAAGGTGAAATTAGTTAAGGTGGTCATGGAGAAAATGGTAGTATATTTCCTACGAGAAAACATTTTCTACAAGTAATTTAGATTCCCAAGAGAGGTCGTTACAGATCAAGGAAACTAGTTCACTCCCAACCTTATTAAAATGATTATGGAGCAACATCACATCCATCACATGAAATCCACTCGATATCATCCCAAAGCTAATAGATAGGTTGAGGTAACATTAGAGAGCTAGAAATCATTAACAGCAAAGATATTAGCATGAGTATAATATATTGGGTTGATATACTAACTGATGCAACATGGGCCTACAACACCACATGGCATACCACCATAAGTTTCACCCCCTATCAGCTAATCTATGGTAAGAAAGCCATGATGCCTATTGAGTTTGAGTTGGCTGCATTGAGGGTAACTTCACAGATAGATATGGGTCTAACATATTCTTAAATGGAAAGGATAAAACAACTAAATGCACTGGAGGAATAAAGAATGAAAACACTTTTTTGTACTAAAATGACCCAAATACAAGGAAATATCTAGTGTGATCAGCTCATTAGGGTTAAGGACTTCAAGGAATACTATTGGTACTTACTTTATGATTAGAAGTTTAAGTATTTTAAAGGAAAATTTATCACCTAGTGTTTAGTGTCATATTTGGTGGGAAAATGCTATGATAATGGTTCTCTAAAAATTAGGACCATCGATGAAGAAAATATACCCCTCTTGGTGAATATTTTTAGACTCAAAGTCTACAAGAAGCTTACATCAAAGGATGAGTTCATAGAAAGAATCAAAATATAGGAGTTGAATGTGATTGAAAGAATGAATTCTCAAAAACCATCCAATACCTACAAATATATAAAAAACAATAAAATTACCAGATGAAAGCCTCTTTTGAGGAACCTCAGACAAACTCTCAATCTAAAAATGTCTCTAGGAAAAATTTGAGTTTTCAAAATACAATTCCTCTGCTAAAAAAACCCTTACAAGCCTAGTAGAGTAGGGAAATGGAGAAAAAAAGAAATGGCACCTTTACCTTGTATAAGAAAAAAATAAAAAGAGGCAGCCCCAAGAGTTAGCTCAATTGGTTGAGTTCTCATCACTAAAGCACCTCACTAATGGGAGATCATGGGCTCAATTCTCCTCGACGCCCTTAGGGTTAGGCTCTGATAATAATTCAAAGGATGTGATACCTTCGGGGGTATTTTCCTAGATATTTCCTCGGGAAAGAAAAAATATATAAAAACATGGAAAAAGGAAAAAATAGAAGAAAAAAAACACTTTCTGAATAATTTTTCATATCTTGGTTTTCCTATCTTCCTATTCAATATTACTATGTGTAGATAACCAAAGTAAACTTGCAGTAGGAAGGACATAAATTTCATTAATTTAGGAACAAAAAGCTTCAAGTTAAATTTCAAAAAAGATACAAGGACAATTTGGAACTTGCCTCTCATGATACCTTCCAACAAAAAATGTGTTTATTCGTAGTCACATTATTTCTTTCTATTAGAGATCCCTTACTATTCCCATCATCAATCACTGTCCTTCCAAAACTCATTTTCATCCATCTTTAGTCACTTTTCATCATTTACCATCCAATCCATTAGTTTTGTCCCCTTGGAAAAGCTTCTACAAGAACATCATAGGAGCCATGTAATTATATAGGAAGATTCTAGGCTCATAAAAAAACTATAATTTGATGAAATTATTACATTCCAAATTTTAAATATCAAGCTAAGCCTCACCAATGTGTCTACCACATTCATCAAAGAAGAAAAATAAAATAAAAAAGGCTTTTACAGGATCCCCTGCAGCAAGGAAATTTCCACAGCATCCTTCGGCCTTACATCAATTCAAGCTTCATGACTTCTTCCATCGATCCAACAGCGGAATCCAAAAAATATGTATGAAATACTTAATCCTTTTCTATACTTAGGTTTGCAATAATTACATCATGTATATTGAAATGTTGTAATAAGAAGAAAAAAAAAGGAGGAAAGTCGGTAATCGTAGTCGATGTGATATTTTCAAAGTCGCCACACTTATTGAAAAGTGACAACAGCCATCAACTAAGGATAGTCAATATATTTCCCACTCAAATGTATTATCGCAATTGAAATCATCAAAAGGTAAGGTTTCCTTCCAGTCATATATGGGCTATTATTTTCTAACATCATAATTATCACATATAATGTGCCAATCGCTAGTCTGCAACTTTAGAAGGATGGAAAATCAACTTACTAATATTCTTGCAAATGGTTCTCTCCATCTCATATATTTTCTCTCTACACTACAATATTCTCAAACTATAGAATTTGATATTATAGGTTCTACATACTTCAAGGTCCTCGTCTATATAATCTTAATACTACATGGTATGAGTCTGTGAATTTTGCTAACTACAAGAATGAGATAGTGCCAATTTTTTTTTCATGCTACAAGAGCAACACGCTACATGATCATATAAACCAATCTTGAGACCACAACCTGAATTGTGAGAGATCGGTCATTTTTATTTCACTATCATGATTTATCTTCAATGTGGCTAAACCATTATCTAGTCCTACATATTTTCACATATCAATTACAAATAAAATGTCATTATATTTAAGCTCAAACAAAAATACTGCCCTTTCAAAACATAAGGCATAGAAGGGAATTGACCCACTTATGAGAAAAAACTCTCTTAGGCTAAAGAATTAAACTCCTCCACAATTTTTTCTATAACTAAATCTCTCACTGGTGTGTATTGTTGAAACATAAGCTTCCTACAAGGTTATCATAACCCTCATGTAGAGTTTTTTAATGGGAGCAAGTATCAACCAAAGGGATCCCACTTATACTACCAAGATATATCAAAAAGCTGGAGTGGTAAGTATTTTCTATAGAAGTCAATGGTTGGAATTATTTGAAAAACTAAGAGGGTGTGATGATGATATAGCCCTAGAAGTTTCGTTAAACCTTCAAAATAGAAATAGAAATAATACATTAAAATAATAAGGGTGCTAGAGATTCATATTAATGAGTAAATAATTAGTAGAGTAACTAGTGTACCTTAGGGCCTTACTTGGTACAAGGGAGAGAGGCAACAAGCGACTCTTCCCAAGAATTTTTTTTCCTATATAATGAATAGTTTGTACAAAATAAGAATGGGATTCAGAGGGAGAGTCTTCCACCCCCTAAAATGAAGTAGCATATCATGTGTTGAATTATATTTCTTATGAGGGAAGGGTTAGTGTGGTGTATGCTTATTAGTTCATATTACTCTATTAACTCAGGCATCATGCCCACCTACTTGTATCTTAGACCCTTAGAATTCCTTATTTTTTATTGCGATGTCTAAATGAAGTTGCGTGGAAAGGTAAAGGGAGGCAAGCAAGAGTCCTTAGCTCATCAAGGGCTAATAAAACTAATAGTTTCTGATGCACTGGATAGATTAGAGCACCCCATCCCATGGAGATATTTCACTGATATGGATAATAACTCCTTCTTGGAAGCTCAAGAATCTTTGAACGACCCAAGACCTTCCATTATGAAAAAAGGAAAATAAAATTGGTTGCTAGCCCTAGGCATTCTAAGAAAGAAAATAAGAATTCCAAACTTGAGATTGCAAAAAAGGAGATTGCAAACACCCTAGTAAAAATGGGGACACCACTTAAAGAGATGACACAACCTAAATAGAAGACATTAGTGATTATATGGGAGCATCAAACTTTCAGCAAATGCAAACCCATAACAAAGAACTCCACTCAACAAAAAGAAACCCATTAGATTGTGATCCAAGTGGAAGAAACACCTACCAAGAGAGAAACCTAGAGAATTTACTATAAAACATCTATATTTGAAAAAATAAGAAGAAGAGGAACCTCATATGAAGAATTAATATATAAAACCTGGACAGGAAAAAGAAGAGGTGCCTCATATAGAGAAGCAAGATATACAATAAGAGTCTCTAAATATTGTTGGATCCTATGATATAGGAAGATGGTTGCAACTTGAGTCTCTAAAATCCTATTGGGCCTACTACTATAAGAAGATTGTTTATATCCCGTCTCCTACCCCATGTGATGCTAGAGGTGGAAAAGACTAAAATTGAGGCCAGTCAATGGAAGAGGATTACAATAGAGAAAGTTGTTGGATATGTGTCTAGATTAGAAGAGGAGCTTGACAAGCTCAAGGAAGAGATGTTGATTCTGAAACTCCAAGAAGCCAATAAGAAAGAATATTTAGAAAAGGAAATAGGTAGCTCAAACAATAATTAGAGTAGATTAATACAAAAAATATAATCAATAATTCCCAAATTGAAAATATGGAGACCTCCTTAGGAATTATGTCCCACGTGTCCTTTGAAATGGCGAACTATAGGCAGCCAACAAGGACATCTAGCATTTTACTAAAGGAAAAATGGTGCAAGTTTTAGATCTCTTATCTGGCACAACAAAGGGGAATCTAGATTCAGACTCCGAGACACTTCATCAAAATATGGAAAAGCTACAGTATAGAAGAAAAGTCCATATTATGTGAATTCTATTTACACAATATTGTACTATCAGACTCACCATCTTGGGGCCCAAACCCATAGGTATGGGATGTGAAAGTTATATATTTATCCACATGGGTAAGGCATTAATAAATGAGATTAGGTGAGGAAAAAATTGGAAAATAAGATGACCACTCCATAGTGGATCAAGGAATAGGACCCTAGTCCTCAAACCATTAATGTAGTACACAACATCCTCATAGAGGATCAATAGGTCGCACCCATTTGGAGATAGAAATAGGAAGAATCCATCCTCAATTTTGAGAATATATTTAGACTTTTATGTGAATAACCCATACAAGAATGCCAAAGGAGATGAAAAAATTGCCTTATAACTTACAATTTAAATAGGTTCATTCCCCTTCCATGTTACACAATTCTCTATCAAGGACACTCTTCTACAATAGGATTATATAGAGGCTAGGTGTACTGTGGATTGGCCTAATTCTCAATCCTCCATTTCTATTGATATTGTTTGAATAAACTAGGTAGGAATAGGAGTCTGAGGAATAGAAAAAGATAGAGGAAATAGTAGAATTATATTAGCTAGGATAACTACCAAGATATATTGCATTGGATGCCAAAGAAGTTGTCAAAGAAGTGAAAAAAGAGCAGCACAAGAAATGAGAGAATTAGAAAAAAGTACACTTTCCTAAGAATTGGAAAACATCTAAGCAAGGCAGGATGATGGACCTTAGCCATGTATGCTCAAAGGCCCATCTACAATCTCTATCCACCTTAAAAACATGAATTTATCACCTTTTTCATCATACATTTTGATTATTTATGTCTAAAACCTTTTGTTGAGTGAATGCTTAAGTAATTTAATCATATTGATGGTTTTCATGATTTTTATCAGCCTAATCACATTAATTTGACAAGTTTTTGGATCAGTAAGTCCTCTACCAGAATCCCACAATGAAAATAGGTACCATGTTTAATCTGCTACCAATATGATACTACAGAATTTCTCGAGTACAATCCTTATAAATAATGAAGGGCATATGTGGCTACGCAATAGATCCCAAGAGATATATTTCTTATAGTTTAGGGATTTTTGGATGGAAATCAACCCTCCTAAAGAGGAGGTTAATTCTTGGATTTTTTGTAAAATAAGGAGACTCTGGGATAGGCCCGAGGGAGGTTGAAACAATATTTTTTTTATTACTTTATAGCTCTATAACTTTATTTATTTAGACTTATGTAATTCTAATTTAAGTTAATGTAAGGATAGTATTTCTTTCCAAGTAGCTAGTGTTGGATTCTTATCAAGTATTTGAGCACCTTAGGGAGGGCCCACCCACAAGAGCTATAGAGACTTATGTGTACCCTTCCATTTCACTTTTTCATTCTTAAGAAACTTACGATCTTATTCTTTTCCATTTTTTGAGTTGTCCTTACAAATTATATATGCTAAAACTATATTTATTTACATGTTTTATGCTTTCCTACATTGATTTGTTGCATTAATTTCAAACTTGGAACTTCCTAAAAGAATGTAGGAATTTCTTGTAGAATTATAGAACTTCTTGTAGGAAAAATCATGATAGCTTCTATTTAGCATTATTTTCCATGGTTATGCACCTTTTATCTTAAGACCACCTTAAAAAAAAATTGTTGATCTCATTTAGTGAACATGGATTTTAAGGAGGGGACAGTTATCTCAATAGGATCGTTTTTCTTCTTACAACACTTGATTTATTTTGTTGTTTCCTTTTTTTTCCAAAAGTAGGACTAGTTTTAGATTTTTGTAAGAGTGGAATAGGATATTCATTGTTGCAATATTTATTTTTATACAACTGAAAGATAGTTTTCTCTTCTTGTGAAATAGCATAGCTCTTATTTTTTGCAACTTTGTTCTCTACAACTAGTTTTATTTTTGTAAGATTAATTTAGTTGATCCATTTCTTCACTACATGATTCCTTGTTTCACCTAATCAAGGATACATTTGTTTTCATCAAATAGGATGCATTGAGTTGTAAGAATGAATGTGGCTTGAATATATATAGTGTGATACATGTTAGGTTTGTACGGGCCCTAAATTGACATATTAAAGCTAAGACTATATGGATACAACATTTTCATTCAAATATTGAGGGTCATCATTCCCCATATGTTAGATATGGAGCCTAAGTATATTCCTAAATTAGAGGTATTTATTTTAGTTACGTGGACCTTAATTCCTTAGGGGGATGTAGGGGGGATTTCCCCCATACTATTATCACCAGGGGGTCAATGGGGGAAACAATAATTTTTGGAGTCCTCCATGGAAAGGGTTCAAAGGTATCACCCTTGAAGAGAAAATTTTGGAAAAATTGCTTGTAAAATATTGTAATTTCATAGTGATAAGCAAGTAAATCCTCTCTGTAGAGAAAGACGGTCCCTTTAGCCCTAGAGTGGGTCTATAGAAAAAGAGACATGCTAGAGTGTTGATTCCTAATTACTAAATGAAAAGAGGACACAGTAGATCGACCTACCTATCATCCAAAGTTGTCGTCCTGGCTGTAGTGGTGGTGGCCTCTCGCTCCTACCTTGGCAAATCATAATCCTTCTGCAGTCATGCTCAGATACCTGCACATATATCAGCAAACAAGAACAGCATACGACATAACAATTTCATTAATAAATAATAGCCAGTCAAAGAGGGCTAATCATATTGCATTAAACTTCTAACATAACACAAAATGGGAACCAAACAATAGTCATGTATATGTATTGATAGAAGGAAGAGTTACAACCAAATATTTGACGTCGCAGTCTCCTCCAGCAGGGTTCAGCCAAAGCGCATCTTAGATGCTCGTCATGGAATTCGAACGGGATGAGGGCATGGACTCAAGCTCTCTCAACGTAGTTCCTTCTTGTTCTATCTCTTTAGTATTTCAGCTATAGTATACTCAATTATCCATGTTCAGCTAGCTTATGCAAAGAGATATAGCTTCTTTTTATAAAGGAAAAGGAGGAGGTTAGGATCCCTACAAAGGTGGGAGGGAGGCCTATCCTTTAGGAGGTTCCCATAATAGGTGGAAACCATAAACTAAAGGAGGGAGTCTATGGTTATTCAGTTCAACCACTCCCAATGACTCATCCTCGAAGTTGTTGGAGTGGAATCTCCACCTCTATTTTTAAAAAACATTCCATAAATAGCTCAGCGTGGGTGGCTAACTAAGACAGAGTGCCAACTGGTGCGGGGCCCAGTGTTAATCTTCCTCTTCGGCGCGCGGGCAGAACAGAGTACCTGCGCCAAGGCAAAAACTAGGGTTTTTGAATCTCTGCTTAGGGAATTGTCAACGGAAGGAATATTACTCTCATGTAAAGGGATACAATGATGGTCTTTTCAAGGCATGACATTGCTTATTGATCACAGAAATGACCCTCCAACGGGCGAGATGGGGATTGCAGGGACAGTGAAAAAATGTTGTGTAATAGATGCCCCCTAAAGCATGAGGTCCGAGGGAGAGGGAGGGGTGAAATGCTTTATGAGAACGCATTCGAACCAAACACCGTTGTCATAAAACCTGCAATTTCAAATACAACTGATATCTATGATACATGAACACGTGGTATGGGCGTAGCCATCCATAATAGAGTGTATAAAAACTGAGATCCGAGGTATGGGCACAGCCATACAGTAGTAAGGATCAAAAAATAGACTTAGGTATGGTCGCAACCATCCAATCAAAAGAGTCATGTAATAATTCATAACAATCCACAAGAATCTGCAGCCTAGATTTTATCACACAAAACCTAGGGTCTTGCGCTCCGTCTTGACCCGAACAAGTACAAATTCAAACATGTGAATATATGAGCTGAAGTCGAACATGCAAGAAATCACCTGATTACTAGCCAATGATGAAAGTTGTTAACATGCACGAGAGAAACCACCAATAATGAAAATGGCTCTCAATGTACAACAGGTACAATCCACGTAATATGAACAATGATCTATCATCAAACACCCACAGAATCACCCGATCGAAGGAAAATGACGTGGACCTTGTGTCAAATGCGAAGAACCTTCCATTGAGGCATGCAGGCTCCAAGGTACTAGAAGGGAGTCTTTAGATCAGATTCCTGGATAATGAGTTGAAGTCGACAGGAAGTGACCTAGTTGAAGGAGGGCCACAATATTTCCCACATCATCGACATGAGACAGGGGAACATGATAATAGTGAATCGGGACCAACAGAGAATCAGAGGAAGGTTGAAAATTGCAGAGGAAAACTTCTCTTGAACATATCAGTGACACGACACTAGGTTTGGCAGTATTTGACATCAAAGGATCTGAGGTCATGATGACATGGAAAAGAGCAGATCAGAGGTCAAAAGAGATTACCCAAACCGATGGAGGAAAAAATTACGAAATGAGATGTCCCCAACCTGACACGAATGCAGAAAAGTGCCATGTTCAAGAGCTAAATACTGCCAACATAACTAAAACTTGGTTCCATTTTCCCCCACCATTTCTGGCGAGTACCCCAATTATTTTTTAAAACAAGCTTGAAGGAGATAGCATAATCTTGTGTTGTAAGTTTGTCCTTCGGACAAATCCAACCTATTACATTTTATGAGCCCTAGGAAGGAGGAACTCAAGTAACGTCATGGTGATGGAGTCTGATGTCATCATGGTTTAACGAGTCTGACAAAGGGAGAACTTGGCATCTTTTCATTTTTAGAGAGTTTGAAAAGAAGGCGGAAAAGAAAACTCCAACGTGGCCCTTTTCGTAAATAGTCTCTCATATCCGAAAAGGTAGAAAACAATAATGAAAGAACCTCTTAGTCGCAATAGACTAAGGTATTATTTTTTTGTAAATAATGTAAATAATCCATCCCAGCCCGAAAAAGGGGTAAACGTATACTGGGTAGATATCGTTTCGCAACCATTTAATGAGTTCAAAACGACAAAAGTCTCGAAAATATTTTCAATTTTAAAGAGTTAGAAAGAGCTAAAAGATGACTCCAGTAGCGACTTTTTTGTGTTTTTACCGAGTTTGAAAAAGTATAAAATATAACTCGTTACTTCATCATTACAGCCTGAAAACCTGTCGCTGCACAAGAGACACGTGTAAAACCCATTTCTCGAAAATAATACAATAAAATAATCAAAAAACTTGTCTCAAAACCTAATTAGGGTTTTGAAAAGTTATAAAAATGCCAAAAATGGTAAAAACTATTACTTTTCACTTTTTACCTCTTGTGGAGCAATAGTTACCCATTTGATACTACTATTTTGCGGCGACGATAGTGGACGATTCGGCAGACCAATCTCAAATCCGTCAGTTCTAGGTAAGAGTTGATATCTCTTCCTTCATTTTAAGACCTCTTTTACTACCTGCAACCCTCAATTTTGATTTCTGGGGGAGGAAATGTAAATTTTAGGGCACGGAAATCGGCGTGAGTTTCGGGCACGGACTCGCACCAACTTCCCATTTTTCTGAACTAGGGTGCGCCAACCGCGCAGACCATTTTTGTGTAAAAAATGCAAGTTAAAGACCCATTTTTTTTACAAATCCAAGTTTCTAAAATAGCTAACACTATTCATATGAACATGTTTTTAGTTATAAAGCGGAAAAATGGTAATCGAATGGAAAGAACAAGAACACAGTGAAGAGGACGAGCTTGCCATGGAAAATGAGAGATGCATAGAAGCTCTCAGAGATTGTGGACTGAAGAAGTTCTTCTTGACACCGTGTCTCCGAGCTCAACTGGAGCTGCTACAATATTTGATTAGCATATGGGATGAGAATCAGTAAAAGTTCATCCTTCAAGGTCAGGAACTTGAGATCGATGTTTCTGATGTCTACTTCATAACAAGATTATCGCAGAGGAGAGCAGCACCAATCCTAACTGGCACCCAGCCTTGCATGGAGAGCATGTCCATGGTGATTTATAGGGTATGTCAAGGGGCACAGAAAGGATCAGGAAGTGGGAAAGTCGATATCTAGACTATCCCAGACTTGGCACTAAAAGTATTGCTACATACCATCACACGAGTTGTGGGATTGAAAGCACCGCACGAAGTAACAAAGACACAGTTGCTTCTTGCTATAGACTACTTGACACTGACCATCTACAAATGGGTAGAGGCCGTGAAAATTAACATGAAACGCCAGCTAACAAAGTACAAGAAGACCAAATTGAAGCAATTCGGTTATGGGTATATCCTGGTATTGTTCTTCCTGGAAATACTACCAATATTTCAGTGTCAGGAGGTCATAGTCCCAACACCACCAACGAGGGAACCACGAATGGCCTGATGGGTAGCTCAGATGCCAAGGGCAGGGGGCGGTCAACAAATGTCCTGGAGATTGGATTTCTTTGATATGCTCCGCCGACATTTGATCGTCGTGGAGGACTGGCCCTACTCTGGTACATATTTTACTGGTGATCCGAACCTCCCACTCCTAGAGGGAGAGGATTGGGATGAATATTTGGGTAAGACTCATTTTTTAATTTTCATGAGTGTTATGATTTATTTATTTTTAAATTATGTATGTTCTGACGTTAAATCCATGCATTTATAGATGTTGGCCCAGAGATACCCACAGGCATGTCTCCGATAGTGAGACGAATCCCTCGCGATTTTTACCCTCATGGCGAAGGAGGTGAGGAGGAGGAGATCGTGCACAACTTAGAGGGAATCACACATGGAGTCCCAGATTATGCACGATTCAACGTTGTTCCTCGTGCATACCAGAGATATACCGTAGGGGTGCCAAGCCACACTCACCACTTACTGAGGCGGCTCGTACGGTCAGTGACATGCTACCATGAGCATCATGTCGATTAGACGCCTAGGTTTTATATCTGCATATTTTGAGAGACATGGTGTCTCGGGATGTAATAGAAACACACATAGTTTTTGAATTTATGGTGCACACTGATGCAAGCATTCGATATATATATATATATATATATATATATATATATATATATATATATATATATATATATATATATATATCTATTTTCCTACATGGATCTTTTACATATGATGATGATTTTACAAATTATGCAAATGTTTATCTAATACAATGTTAGCCACTGTATCAGTTAATGCATTCATTCATCTAGGAATATGTTGATATGTGATAAAATCAAAATGTCTTTCCAACAAATAAACACGTAAATACAATCTCAGAAAGCACGGGTTTCTAACCGAATAATTACCATTGAGTTGCATAACAACAAGCTGTGAATCTAGATTTACAAGCAATGCGCGTATGCTAAGGTTGATTGCCTCAGTTAATAGTTCAAGGACAGCATTATATTCAGCGACATTGTTTGTAGTTCGTCCTAGACAAATACCTTGCAGATCTATCAACTCACCAACAGGATCATAAATTACACAGGCTGCTGAAGACATATTCCTGGTACTGCGGGAAGCACCATCTGCAAAACTGACATAAGGGGTAAGAGACATCTGCACAAATAAGCAAGACCCAATAAGCAAGAAAATTCTCGCAAAGCACACCAAATCAAAACATGTAAAAAAAATGAAAATAACACCTATGCACACAAATCATGCATGAATGACTCATGCATAATATTTTTTGAGATACAACTCATTTCTAAGCTGCTCTAGAGGATGACCTTCATAATCAATGAGCTCATGGGCCCCATTCTGCAACACATGTTAATAATGTAGGGCCCATGCCACATGGGTTGAAATTTTTCTGCCCCCAACTTATCATGAGCTTGGTCGTACAGGAGGACAAGATCTTCGTCAATGAAAGAACGAGGGGAAACTAATTGGTCAAAATGAGCTTTGACCCGCTTTTTTTGTGCTTCGATGACTAGAGCAGC
Source organism: Pinus albicaulis (assembly GCA_034641835.2). Classification (NCBI taxonomy): domain Eukaryota; kingdom Viridiplantae; phylum Streptophyta; class Pinopsida; order Pinales; family Pinaceae; genus Pinus; species Pinus albicaulis. The sequence continues at coordinate 1,083,291,923 of CM076580.1, read as the reverse complement.
AAAGCGATGGGTTTCATCCAACCTTACTTAGTAAAGGAAACGCTCTTATTCTAGAGAAGTTTTCAGCAGTAATTCAACAACCAACTTGAGCGAAGGTATTTCACACTCAATCGGAAGAGTAGCTTCCAAACCATAAACCAACTGAAAAGGAGTGAATCTGGTTGCATTCTTAACTGAGGTTCGATATGCCCAAAGAGCCAAAAATAACATGAGATCCCAATTGGATTTGTGGATCCCAATCATACGTTGAAGCATGGTAACAAGAAATTTGTTCACAGCTTCAACCTGGCCATTGGCCTGAGGATAGTATGGCATTGAGCTATCGTGACGCAGACCCAACTTAGAAGTCAACTCCACCACCATATAATGTTGAAAATGAGAACCATGATCGGTAATGATGGCCTGAGGGACACCAAACCTAGAAATGGTGTGATTGAATATGAATTGAGCAGTTGTCTTACTGTCAGCGGCAAGTGTAGGCATTTCTTCGGCCCATTTGGTGAAGTAGTCCATGGCTACGATAATATAAGCATGCCCCACAGCCGAGTGAGGGTTACACGTCATAAAATTGATGCCCCACTTTGCAAAGGGACCAATAGTAATGAGAGGATGAAGAGGTATAGGCGACGCATGCATCTTGCATTGATAGATCTAGAAATCATGACATTTATGAACTGCGACAATGCAGTCCTTGAAGATAGAAGGCCAAAAATAACCAGCACGAAGAATCTTATGTGCAGTGGCATAAACGAACATGTGATTGCCACAAGCACCACTGTGACAATCATTTAGGGCTTTCTTAGCTTCCTCGAGATTCAAACATCGGCGGAGTATGGAATCCACTCCAACACGATAGAGAGTATCTCCAACTATACAATAAAGTTGTGACTGATGTCGGATATGTCAGTAGGCATCCTTCATCAACTTAGATATGAAAGTAGAATTCTGGAGATAGACCATGATATCATCGTACCAAGGATCAAGAGTGTTGATAAAGAAAAGTGTATTGTCTGGAATGTATTCCTTAGAACGAGACGGAGGAGATTCTAAAGGGAGGGAACAAATCAAATCAGAAGGACTAATGATTTCTTCGACTTGGTAGCAGTAAATTCCAAATCGAACTCTTGGAGGATGACAATCCACTTCAAGTATTTTCCCCCCAACAATTGTCGAGATAATATATAGGTCATAGGGTTGCAATCATAAATCACAGTCACAGTACGCAAAAGAATATAATGACGAAAACGTTGAACTGCTTGAACTGCAGCTAATGCTAACTTCTTGACATGTGCATAGTGTGTCTCGGGATAGAGAAGGTTACGAGTTAAGTAATAGAAAACATGCTCGTTACCGTCATCATCGTCTTGTACCAGAACCATGGCAATCGTGCTGAAAGCGGCGGCTAAATAGAGGGAAAAATCATGATGATAGTTTGGAGGACACAACAGAGGAGCATTGACAAGCAACGTCTTCAATGCCTCAAAATACTTCTGAGAAATCTCATCCCAACAGAATGGGACACCCTGCTTTAATAATCATGTGAATACTTTAGCCACTTCTGCATAGTCAGGTATAAAACGGCGTAGAAAATTATCCTTCCCTTGCAAACTCTGCAACTGATGCAACGAGGGAGAGGGGAGATTGATAATAGCCTCAACCTTGAGTGGATCAAGGCAAATTCATATTTGTACACGATAAAACCCAAGAGTCTACCGAAATCAACACAATATACGCACTTGTGCGGAATAAGCCGAATATTGTAATTTCGACAACAAAGAAAAATCTAACGAAGATGGTCAGGATGATCCATGCGCTTAGCTGAATGAGAAAGAAGGTCATCCAGATAAGGTTGAACGATATGACAAATATCGTGAAAATCATACGACATCACTTGTTGAAATGTGGCCCCAACATTCTTTAAGCCAAAAGGGAGCTTCTTATATGTGAAAGCACCCCAGGGACAAATGAAGGCAGTCTTATGTTAATCCGTCGGGAGAATGTTAATCTGATTATAACCAGAAAAATTGTCCATGAGCGAAAAAATCTCACTCCCGACACAGTCATCAATGATTTGATCAATAAAGGGAGTAGGATAATTATCCTTGGGACAAGCCCGATTAATATCAAATTGTAATTAATATTTAAATTAGTGGAACTAATTTTATTTTTATTTTTATTATTTTGTTTTAATTATTAAAACTAACCGTTTTGGATTTCATAGTCAAATTAGTTGTTATAATTGTTTTCTTTGCATCTCCTACATCTATTTAAACTTAACGACTGATCTGATCTCTCACCTAGTCCTGATGATGAACCACACTGGTTGGTTCGAAACGCGTCGACTTTGTTCATGATATTGTGATTATTACCGAAATATTTCTTCATAATATCACGATAATCAACACAGACTCGAATGGTTCCCTGTTTCTTATCTACAGGAACAATATTAGAGACCCATTCTGTCAAAGGAATCAGATAAATAAAACTAGCTTTGAGAAGACGTTGGCGAATAGGTTTCAAACTAGGGTAAGTATGTATTTCATGCACCACTATACTAGGATCAATGCCGGGCATTTCTTCGTAGGACCATGCAAATACATCAAGGAACTCATGAAAAAGGCTAGTATAAACTTGTACTTCATCAGAAGAACAAGTGACCCTAATATGGATGTTCTCGACGATTCCCGGTTTAACAGAAATGTCAATAGGCATCATCTGTGTAATATGACTCAAGTTACCTTCCGTAAAGACGTCATGGGTCAGAACAGGCATTTAAAGCGGAGGATAAGGAAATTGAGAAGCAAAACACTCAATACAAGTAGACATGGCCCCGAGGCTAGGCATGAACGAGGAACGATGATGACCATCGTCCCACGGCAGATCCCTGAGAGACATAGTTTCCACGATGGCTTCATTGGAGGGAAACACTCATTTCAAAGGATCAGGCGAATCCGAATCTCCAAGCCAATGGGATTGAGAATAAATTTCAAGATACATGCTCAAAGGAACATGATCAGAGGACAGAATTTCCAAAGCCACAATGAGTTCACAATAGTCAATCTCAATCGAACTCAACGACATCGAATCTTCGAAGGAATCAACCTGTTCAGGCGAAGGAATAATCCATGGGTCACCAGACCGATAGATCATATTAATCTAAATAGTGTTTGGTGGAGGAAGAGGAAAAAATACCCATGAGGGCAGGATCCTTAAAAAGGCCCGACCCTACGCTCTCGTAGGGAGTAGGAATCTGATCTACGTACAGAACATTGTTCTCAGAAGAAGAGGTGAAGAAGGACAATTGATCAACAATAATAATCTTTCATTCGTGCGGAAATTTCAAAACACGAAAGAGAGTGGACGGAACACATAACATGGTATGAGTCCAACTGCGGACGAGGAGAAGATTATAATTGAGTTTAGCATCAGCGACTTCTACCTCGACATTAACTGTCTTCCCTTTCAAAGTAATCGGCAAACTAGCGAGAACACCTAAAGGCTTTGATTCCCTTCCATCAAATGCTTCAAGGGCATTTGGTGATGAATTTAGGGCTGGAGAACCAATATCTTTCCAGCAAGAATATGACATGACATAGGTTGATGCACCCTCATCCAAAGCTACTCGATGGATTTCGAGATCATTAATAAAAACTTGGATAATGATCACAATCTGATGCAGAATTCATGGAACGAAATTCTCTAAATCGAAAGCGAGAAGGCTAGTATCAGCAGGATCAATCCTGCCAATCGCAGATAACAAAGCCTTCCGTTGAGATGAACAACTCTTAAGTACTTCTAACGTGGACATCGTGGAGGGCGCTTGAGCCAAATCATCAACAATATTGTAATGGTGAGCAGCATGGGCGTTGGGATTATAAGAAGACTTGCGGAGTACACCCTTGAATGGTGGCCGTACAACGGATTCAGTATTGAGCCTTTCAATTTCAAGTGGACCAAAAACAAGCAGAGGAGGAGGACCATTAGCAATCTCATTCCCTGTCCCCTGACGCGATCCAGTATAATCTTTTGATCGAGTGGCAATAGAAATGGTTGTAGAACTGTTCATCATGAACACCTGAGAGCCAAATGGGGTAGAGGATTGAGGTTGCTCTACCATCTGGGTCTTCTGAGATGGGAAGGGTTCTTTAAGAACGGTCGGAGTTCCCTGGGTGCTTTTAAGCAACTGGCTCACTTCGGACATTCTAGGAAAGTCCTTTATGAAGTGCTCTTCTTCACAAATTAAACAAGGATACTTCAGCTTGCGTTGAGAACCATCACCAGCACAAGGTTTCTGAGAATCCTATTTCAGGGTATCGGCTTTGGCTTTACCTTTACCCTTATTTTTACCTTTAGAATTGTTATCCACCGGATTGGCCTAAATGACATTAACTTCTACGGGCTTACTAGAATTCGAGGTGGACTGAGAAGTAACATTATTGGAAAAAGTAGACTTCGACTTCCCAGAGTTTTAAGAAGAATACTTTTGAAAAGTCTAAGACACGAAACCAATAATACCATCGACGAATGGAGTTGTTTGTGGTTTAGAAGTTCGAGTTCGAGAGCATCAGGCAAGATATCATACAATGCGCCAGACTAAGAGTACACAAGATCAAGGTATTGGGCGTAAGAAATGGCTTGTTCCTCGGTTACACATGCCCCCATAGCTATGTTTTTTGCAATATTATTGACAAAGGAGGTGGTGAACCAATGAGTCAGAAGCTGATTAGGAACTTCAAATTTGATCATGCGATGACGACGTCACCACTCATAAATATGATTCGAGATATGAGTAGCTCGGTCTTGTTTCAATGAAGTGAGGAGGTGCGTCCCGGTCTCATAACGGACTAGTAACTGAAAATGCATAAGGAATGCCATGGCTAAAGAATTGAAGTCTTGGAATACACCACGAGATATCTCAATGTACCACTTTACAGCGGCACCAGTAAGATTTCACTGGAAAAGACGGAGCTGAATAGAATCGTCAACCCAAGAGTTAGAGGAACACCAAAAATGGTAAGTCATAACATGCACTTAGGTTTCTTTGCCAGACTTGCCCTCAAATTTAGGACAATCACCAGGAATATTGGTCGGAACCGAAGGCCAATATGGGTTATGAAGAATGGGATCGTTCATTAACTTTGACACATTAGGTAATTCCAACATAGCAAGAAACGGTAATTGAGTATTGAAATTCATCGGAGGTCTTCGATAAGGACTCGTGTTCACATTCCACCCAGTCTAAGAGGGATTTTGTCCCCATAAATTTTGTCTCGGAGGATTCGGATCATAGGGGTTAAAAGTAGGATAATTCGTCTGATACTAAGGTTGAGAACCAGGATACTGAGTCGGAGTAGACCATTGAGGTCCCTGCTGAGCAGCTTATGGAGTCTGCTGTGGAATGTAATCATGGCTTTGAGATTGATGATATATAGGTTGATTTTGAGGGTGACAAACTTGGGGTGCATTATATACAGACTGATATGAACCTTGAGGAAAATAAGCGCCTTGTGGTTGAGTAGGCAGACCCTACTGAGCAGGTTGAGCGAGCTGTTGAGCAGGTAAAACTAGCTGACTATAAACGGGTAGAACTGGTTTCTGAAATGAAGGAACCGGCTGAGGATCAGGTTGAATCGGTTACTGAGCTGGTTGAACCGAGTACTAAGGGCCACCGGGTTGCCCTTGTGGGAAAGGTTGGCCCGATCATTGCGTTGCACCAGGTTGTCCCTAATAACCAGGTTGACCCAGAGGAGGAGCGTAGGGTCGTCCTTGTGGCACAAATTTTTGGCCATATGAAATGTGTGGCAGCAGTTGTGGTGAAAAAGGTTGTCCCTGTGGCGGATATATTTTCCACCCAGGAGCATAAGATGGTCCTATTTGATTCAGAGGTTGACTAGACAGACCGTAGGGTTGATCGTGTTGGACCAAATGTTGACCTTGTAAAGGTTGGCCTTGTGGACCGTAAGGTTGTCCCTGTGGACCAGAGGTAGAGCCCTACTGAGCCAAAGGTTGTCCCAATGAGGGTTGTCCTTGCAATCCAGAGGGTTGCACAAGTAAGGTGGGTCCAGGATGAGAAACAGTTTGATAAGGATCATAAACAGCCTGATGAGGATCAATAGGAGGCAAATAGAAAAGATTACCATATACATCTTAATGATGCGAGAATGAATAGACGGGATTACCAACAGCATCATAGTGATGGAATCGAGGATTTCAGAAGCTTGGAGCTGCTGAGAATCCTGAGAGATTTGTTGCTGAACAGCCAACAGATACTCTTCAAAAGTAAGTCCGCCAGGAATCACTGGGGTAGTGGAAACTACACTAGAAGTAGGTGGGGCCTCTGCGGTACTAGATTGTGATCTACTATGACCAAGATTAACACGCCACGTAGGATTGAGAAAAATAAACCTACGAGTGTGAAAATATCCTGACGACTGAGAGGTAACAAATTGTGTGGATGAAGCCACACAGACAGTCGGTTGGACTGGGACTGATGTAACAGTAACCAACGAACTAGGTGTTGAAGGTGATAGTCCTAACGAAGGGAGGACCTAACTCTGAGGAGGATTTAATGTACTGGATTGTGCTATGGATGCAATACCATACATAATCTCACTCAAGGACCTATATCCAAGCGGAAGTGACACTGATGGTGGAGAAGACTGAATAGAAACATGAGGGACATCTTCAGGAAAAAGATGATATTCTTCTGTAGAAACATGCATTCCTTCACTACCAACAGGACTAGATGAATCCATGTCTGACTCTGCCGTAAGATCTTCGAAAACACTACGGGGACTAGGAGGTACAGCAGCAGCAAAAAATGGTGAGCCCGACGTAAGAGGATGAAAATCTCCTCCTTCCCCAAAACCAGACCAAGCACAAGAATGAGGCCAATTGAATTCAACTGGCTCTTCAGGGGGAGATCGAGTAGCAAGAGGCAGGACAGATAGGAGAATAGGATACGAAAACTCGGCAGACCTAGTGGACTGAGGGATTTCAAAAGAAACATCCGGAAAAGAGCTACCACTAGGAGGCAGTGAGGATGACGAAACTGGTGGTTCTGCCACTGTGACTATTTTTCAAAATAGGAAGGAAAAAAGATAAGCAATCAAAGGCTTCAAGATAAAAATCTAAGGAAAATAAAAAATAGGCCAAGTAATAAAACTTTTAACGAGCGTGTGATTGTAGGTGATTAATTTTATGACACTGAAACCAGATTCTGTTGTTTCATGTTTTAAGAGTCGAGAAACAAGAAAAAGATGACTCTAGTCACTTTCAATTTTAAACGAGCGTGAAAGGAAAATTGCTCGACGATCTCTTCTCTTTTTAAAGATTCATGAAAGGATCAAAATTACTACTTAGGTACTCTAAGCAAGAGGGTGTACCAGGTTTCCGTGAACTTCCATATACATCTTGGTGATCAAACAAAAGAGAGATGACCAAAGGCTTAACGTACGTGCAGGTAATCTCCCCGAATGCTGTGTTCGGTGTATCACGGTTACAAGGTGGCAGACTTGGCTTCCTATGGATAAAAGGATTGCAACCTAGATGGGTCTCCCTTTATATACTCGACGGTATGGGGATCACAAGTCTGTACTAGTGTTTTCCAAAGCTAGAAGGAGAACGACGGCTACTAGGTTTTAAGACACCGGAAAGTGTCTCTAGCCTAGACCACTAAAAATGTTGCATTAGGTTCCAATTCTTCTTTAGGTTAATTGAATGAATTTTAAATTTGATCTTGGATTATGTTTCAGTTTCAAGGCCCTATCGAATTTGGATCTCAAATTTCCTAAATGCAAGCTATATCCAAATGAACATCATCTTTGATTCAATGAATGCTAGTTACGAGAAGGAGAGAGATCTTTCAAAAAATATAAAACAATGAAAGTATGCAAAGAAATCTAGTAATGCATCTAACACAATCAAACGAAAATGAAAGTCTTTCCTAGACTATCAACCACTAGTTATGCAAAAGAAGTTTTCACTTTCGATGCTAAGGGAAGAATGCAAAATATGTTTTTTTTTTTTTTTTTTCAATGAAAATAAGTACATAATGCACTAATTACATGAAAAATGAAAACAAACACTAGCTTTATTAGTGCGAATGTAAGGATCAAAATTGAATGACTCGATCAAATGCAAAGAAAACACAAGATACCACTCAAAATAATGCTGCAATCTTCCAAACCAAAAGAAAGTTTTCAAAACAAACCAAAAACAAGCAATGTAATCGATGCTTGGAGAAACAAGGAGAAGAATCAATCGAAAAACAAAATGATCATTCAATCAAAGCAAACACTCAAAAGGATCAAGAAAACTTAGTACAATCGACCTGAGAATGAGACTGACAACAATAAATGAGGCTTGATTTCCAAACAGAAGGCTCAGTGCACCAGGATACTTAGAAACCCTAATTCCTTAAACTACACTGATAAGAAGATATACAAACGACTGAGAAAAACAAGCCTACAACAGTCAAAACAGTCCCAAAGGCCTAATTAGACACAAAAAATAACCCAGAGTCAAGCACAACTGACCAAAAGACTCATTAACGAGGTCAAACCAAATCCTACAGGATTTGGTGCGACTGTAAGGCAGTAATCCGTGCCAAACAAGGGTTGGCACGACTGCAAAAAAAGCAACCCGTTCCAATTGGTGCAATTGTTCAAACGAAAAGCGCGCCACGCCAGATAACTATGGGAAAAAAGGAAAAACCAAAATCCAATGAGTAGAGGTCAATCTTGACACTCTGGATCTGAACAGAGGATATAAAATAATCAAATCAATGACCAAAGTTGACCCAACAAGATGAAACGACAAACTCACATTGATTCCCCAGTGGAGTCTCCAATTTGTTAAGCAGGTAAATCCTCTCCGCGAACAAAGACGATCCCTCTAGCCCTAGAGTGGTTCTAGAAATAAAGAGACATGCAAGGAGTGTGTAGAAATTTGCTTTGAATAATGAAGATTTATCCACCGAGATTATCCTGGTCACACACTAATTCGAATTCATGCATAACACATAACCTCTTCTACAATTGATCATCAATATGTGGAAATAGAAACAGTCGCATGCGCACATAAACACAATATGTAATGGGGAAAGCTTATAGCTGAAAACCCCAGCTATTTTGTATATTATAATAGAAGAAAACATGTAAAAATACATAGCACAATACTCCTCACAAGTACTCAGTACTATCTCCAAAAGTTACACACAAACTAGCTCGATTTTTGAACAAGTCACGAGTTCAAAAGACTCATCCACTATTTGCCTCGCCTCTCTGCGCAATCCAAATTGGTGTAATGAAAGATCCAAGTTCAAATCCCACTGGCTTGATCTGCGCAATCCTCATTGGCAATCTCCTCCAATGCTTCGTGCAAATCTCATGCACAACTAATGTCACAACTAATAGCAAACTCGCCCTTTCATCTACCTCTTCCATCTGGTCTTCACTTAGCCTGTCCATGCACTACAGATCAACCGATGTGTTCTTTAGTTGAATAATGAGTTAATATTTAGTGAATTAAATAATTCACCTCACTCATCTCTAGTGTATTATCCAGTTAAACTAAATACAACTAGTTCAACTAAGTTAACCCGAACACAACTCCACCAACTTGTCTCATCAACTCTACCAAACTCCGCCACTTGAGTTCTAACTAAAGTCAACCATGCATGAGCTCACCAAACCCCTAGGAATAGCGTAATTCCTTTTTTCGGATGCATGGGCCACATCAGTAGCTCCAATCGAAGTGCTTGCAAGAGGATAAGCGAAGTTTATAGTCCAAATATTATTCAGGGGTAAATAATATTTGACTTTTCTATTTTTAGCCCCGTAGCGTCTAAAAATAGACTCCGCCCAAATGTCTAAAAAATAGAGGTCCATCCATTTTTACCAACTCAACCAATCATCCAAGAATAGCATACTCGCAACTCCTAGACCATGCTCCATATGTCTAAAAATAGACTTTGCGCCAAAAATAGCCTGCGCGGGCCCACTTAGTGAAGGCGACTTCATTTCACTAAGCTCCATCATCTTGTTGCATTTTCAACACTCCCTCTCAACAAGATATGGATTATCTCGCAACCCCTATCATGCCTCTCGTGGAATTCGAATTTGCTCCTCGGTGAGCGCCTCGTCAAGATGTCGGCATCCCGATCCTCCGTAGGGAATATATGAAAGTAACATGATTCTCCGTCGCACACAATCTCGATATGATGGTACCCGATGTCGATGTGTTTGGATCTATCATGAAATATCGGATTAGCGGAGAGTTTAATGCAACTGCGGTTATCACAATAAATCACGAGTAGGCTCCAAGTGCGACCCGAACAATCCGACGAGGATCTTCCCCATCCAAATAGCCTCGCATGCGGCCAAGCTAGTCGCCATGTACTCGGCCTCTGTCGAACCGAGTGCCACGGATCTCTGCTTCCTACGTACCAAGAAATCGTTGTCGACCCAATACTAAAGATTCCTCCGGATGTGCTCTTTCGGTCCGTTGGGCTCCTGCCCAATCGCATCGGTGAAGCCGCAAAGCTTCACTCCATCCTCCCTGTCTATACCACGGACCATATCCCGATGTGCCACTAAGATAATGCAATACATGCTTGCTTGCCTTCCGAAGAGCTTGGTAGGCTTAACCATAGCTTGCAAAAGGTGGTTAACGACATAGCATATATCGGGTCGTGTATTGACCCGGATACATAAGCGACCCCACTAACCTGTCGATAAACGAGTGGCATCCACTACCTCCGCTGAAGTAGCATCCTCCTTCCTCCAACCACCAGGAAGAGGAGTATCAACGAGCTTGCGGCCATGCATGTTGAACCTCTCCGGTATCTCCCGGCATACTTACCCTCGAGAAACAAACAATCCACCATTGCGTCGCCAAATCTCCAACCCCAGGAAATAATGAAGGAGGCCCAAGTCCTTCATCTCAAACTCTCTAGCAAGATCCTCCTTGCATGAAAGTATCAACGACTCATCACCCATCAAAATCAGATCATCTACATACGGTACAATGATCGACAACTTCCCCCTCCACCACAATACGGTATAGGTTAGGATCCGCCTCACTCTTGGAGAATCCAAGTCCGGGTGAAATAACTATCTATCCGTGTGTACCAAGCACAAGGTGTTTGCTTCAACCCGTACAGGTGCTCTCTTGAGTCCCGCACACATGCGACTCACTCGTCGAAAGATCTCGAAAACTTCGAGCTGCTCTATGTACACCTCCTCCTCAATGACTCCGTTGAGGAATGCGGTCTTCACATCCATCCGATGGATGTGCCAACCCATCTGCGCCGAGAGAGCTAGGATCGTCCGTATGGAAAAGTACCTTGCGACAGTGCAAAGGTCTCCTCATAATCGATCCCCTCGATATGTGAGAAGCCACGAGCAACAAATCTTGCCTTGTACTTCTCCACACTCCCGTCGACCCGCTCCGCTTCACTTTGTAGATCCATCGCGAACCCACCATCGATTTCCCCCTCAGGTCGCGGGACAATCTCCCATGCACTTGTTTCGACAATCGAATCATACTCTTCCACCATGGCATCTACCAATGCGGGGGTCCTCCACGACTTCCTCGAAAGAGGATGGCTTTGTCATGACACATTTGCTCACAAGAGCCATGTATCCGGTGTACCGGTCCGGTGACTCGTCTCTGTCTCGTACTTTGTGTTGTGGGTGGTCCTACAACCTTCTCTCGCATCTCAAGCCGGTCGCTCGGCTTCGCTAGTGCGCTTGCGCCCTGCGATGGTTGGTGCTCTGCATGAGTGGTCTCTTCCACTCCATGAACTTCCTCTTGTGGCTGATCCACATCCGGAAAGCTCCTCCTTAGGAGCTAATAGCTCCTCTTCTGCATGCGAGTGTGGCTCCCTCTCAAGCGAACACCGCATGGCTTTCTCCTCTGAAATTTGATATCCTCGTGGCACAACGAGTCTTGCGATCGTCGCGGCAAATACACACGATAGTTGTGGGGTGTATCGATGTACCCCACAAATATCCCAACCTCTCGCGGTCGGATCTAGCTTCTTTCTAGCGTCCTTCGTCACATGCATGTAGACGGGTGAGCCAAAAAATCCTATAATGAGAAATGTCGGGCCTCTGCGCGAAAACGCCTCCTTTGGTGTACTCATGCCAATTATCTTGTGAGGACAACGGTTACGCACATACACTGCAGTATTGCATGCCTCATCCCACAAGTGAAGGGGTAGGCCCTTATCATGCAACATCGCCCATGCGGCACCCACGATCGTTTTGTTCTTCCGCTCGCAACCCCGTTCTGTGCATGGGTTATGGGGGTGCGATGAGCTCTCTCCCAGAATCCCTTCTACGCTGCAAAAAATATTTGAATTCAAGCAAATATGAATTCACCACCATTGTCGCTCCTAAGAGCCTTCACATGCTTCCCCAGATTCCTTCTCAACCGGCGCCTTGAATTCACGGAACTTTGAATATGTCTCGCTCTTCTTCTGCATGAAGAAGATCCAAAGACCTTTCAGAGAGAAATCATCAACAAAGATCACATAGTACTTGTGCTCTATTGTCGAAGCTACTAAGAAAGGACCACACACGTATGTGTGAAATCTCTCAAGGATCGTCGTGGCGTGACTATCCTTCTCGTGAAAGGTGGCTTTCACGTATTTTCCCAAGGTACACCCCTTGCACGTGATCCGACTCGCAAGAGTGCCCTTAGGAAGCCCAATAGAAATCGCGCTGCGATATCCGCAAGGCTCCATGGTGAAGGTGGCCCAATCTCCGGTGCCACGGCTCGCCATCATCCCGCTCACCACTCCTTCCGCCTTGCATGCCATTCATCGCTGCTGCCATCTACTTGCAAAGTCGATAAAGGTTCTTGACTCAAACCCCTATCTTCCGGGTCTCTCCAGTTGTCTTCTCTGCGCGAGAAAGCTTTTCCTTCGCTAAAGACCACATCATACCCCTTGTCTTCCAACATCGCCACGGAGATCGGATTCTTCATCAATCCTGGAACATGCAAAACTTCCTTCAATACAAAGGGTTTACCGGACTCCCTCTCAAAGGAAATGGTACCGATACCTGCCGCATCTGTATCTACCATCATCGCCCATCTAGATGTGCACTCCAAGATCTTTTTCCCTCCGGATGCGAAAACGGATCCCGATCTCTGTCATGTGAAATGACGCACCATTGTCCAAGAACCATACTCGATCCCATCACACTTGAGACCAAGCATGCGATCAATGAAAAATCCGGTTCAAACGGGAGGCCAATGCCTCTCCCGTCTGCAGATCCGGCGGCCTTCTTATTTTTCTTCTTCTCGGACAATTTGTGGCATAGTGTCCGTGTCTGGTGACAAAGTGAAAAACACTTCACCTTGGACATGTCTTGCTTCTTGCTTTTCGCACCGCACCGAGAAGCTTTCTTTCTCTTCCCCTTCTTTGCTTTGGTAGCCAAAGCGCAATTTTCTTCATCGGGATGCCTTTGATGAAGATCCCGTCCCTCAGTAGTCCGCCTTATCTCCTCTTGCATGAGATCCGACCAAAGTCGCTCCCATCCCAAACAACTTCTCCCGACCATTGACGGAGTCTCGATAGGAATTCCGGCTCTTCGGAAGACCAAGGAGAGCCGGGTTCCACCAAGTCCTCATCATCGACGGTCACCCCCACACTTCCCGACTCATCTCTACATTGATTGAACTTCGTGAGGTACTTGGCGATATCGTCGCCTTTCTCCATCTTAATGTTTCGAGTTTATCCTAGAGCGCCGGCTTCCTCTGGTCGCTCTTGCTCTGGAATAGATCCGTCAACGCTTTCCACATCAAGTATGGAGAAGCTTTTCCATGCAAGGGTCGGATACAATGTGATCCTTCACGCCCTCCAACAGAATCCTTCGACATTTTTCCATCTTCTTTTGCTAAGCCTCAACTTCAAGCGGGATCGGTAGGCTTTTGTACATCCATATCTACGAACTCCTTCAACCCGTTATCATCTAATACCGCCTCCATCCGGTCTTTCCATGCAACATAATTCGAACTCGCCTTCAAGGGCATACTCGAGTCGCAAAAGCCGTTGAAAGACATTTCAACTCGGCACCAAGAAAACAATCGCACGCAAAATTCGAATTCCAAGCTCAAAAAAAACTCAGCCGTCACGCATACGTGAGAACAAATTATTTCTAGCTACGGAGATCGACTCGTAAGGAATTTCTTGGATATATCACCTTTCGGAGAAAGGATGGATCCGGAGGCTACCCTGGCCCGTTACTGGACTGCGTCTACCGAAATAATTGTAATCACCCTGTAATAGATCCCGATGATCAATTCCGCTCCAATACCATGTAGAAATTTGTTGAATAATGAAGATTTATCCACCGAGATTATCCCGGTCACACACTAATTTGAATTCATTCATAACACATAACCTCTTCTACAATTGATCATCAATATGCGGAAATAGAAACAGTGCATGCGCACATAAACACAATATGTAATGGGGAAAACTTATAGCTGAAAACCCCAGCCTATTTTGTATATTATAATAGAAGAGAACATGTAACAATACATAGCACAATACTCCTCACAAGTACTTAGTACTATCTCCAAAAGTTACACACAAACTAGCTCGAGTTTTGAACAAGTCACGGGTTCAAAACTCATCCACTATTTTCTCGCCTCTCTTCATGCGCAATCCAAGTTGGTGTAATGAGAGATCCAAGTTCAAATCCCACTGGCTTGATCTGCGCAATCCTCATGGCAATCTCCTCCAATGCTTGTGCAAATCTCATGCACAACTAATGTCACAACTAATAGCAAACCCGCCCTTTTCATCTACCTCTTCCATCGGTCTTCATTGAGCTCGTCCATGCACTACGGTCAATCGATGTGTTCTTTAGTTGAATAATGAGTTAATATTTAGTGAATTAAATAGTATTTAATTCACCTCACTCATCTCTAATGTATTAGCCGGTTAAACTAAATACAACTAGTTCAACTAAGTTAATCCCGAACACAACTCCACCAAGTGTCTCATCAACTCCACCAAACTCCGCCACTTGAGTTCTAAGCTGAATTCAACCATGCATGAGCTCACCAAACCCCTAGGAATAGCGTAATTCCTTTGTCGGATGCATGGGCCACATCCGTAGCTCCAAGCGAAGTGTCGCAAGAGGATAAAGCCGAAGTTTATAGTCCAAATATTATTAAGGGTAAATAATATTTGACTTTTCTATTTTTAGCTCGGCGAGTCTAAAAAATAGACTCCGCCTCAAATGTCTAAAAATAGAGGTCCATCTATTTTTACCAACTCGACCAAATATCCAAGAATAGCATACCGCAACTCCTAGACCATGCTCCATATGTCTAAAAATAGACATAGTCTAAAAAATATACTTTGCGCCAAAAAATAGCCTACGGGCCCACTTAATGAAGGCGACTTCATTTCACTAAGCTCCATCATCTTGTTTCATTTTCAGCGAGTGTTGATTCCTAATTACTGAATGAAAAGAGGAAATGGTAGATCGACCTACCTGGCATCCAATGCTTTCATCGTGGTTGTAGTGGTGGTGGCCTCTCGCTCCTTCCTCGGAAAGTCATAATCCTTCTGCAGTCATGCTTAGATACCTGCACATAGATCAACAAACAAGAACATCATACGACATAATAATTTCATTCATAACTACTAGCTAGTCAAAGAGGGATAAGCATATTGCATTAAACATCTAACATAACACAAAATGGGAACCAAACAATAGTCACGTATATGCATTGATAGAAGGAAGAGTTACAACCAAAGCTTTGACGTCGCAATCTCCTCTAGCGGGGTTCAGTCGAAGCTTGTCTCAGATGCTCATCAGGGGATTCAGACGGGATGAGGGCATCGACTCAAGCTCTCTCCTTCTTGTTCTATCTCTTCAATAGTTCAGCTATAGTATACTCAATTCTCCATGTTTAGCTAGCTTATGAAAAGATAGATAGCTTCTTTTTATAGAGGAAAAGGAGGAGGTTAGGATCCCTACAAAGGTGGGAGGGAGGCCTATTCTTTAGGAGGTTCCCATAAGAGCTGGAAACCATAAAATAAAGGAGGGAGTCTGTGATTATTCAGTTCAACCACTCCTAATGACTCATCCTCAAAGTTGTTGGAGTGGAATCTCCACCTCAATTTTTAAAAAAATTCCATAAACATCTCGGCTCGGGTGGCTAATCGAGACGAGCACCAACCGGCACGGGGCCCGAGTGTCAAATCTTCCTCATCGGCGCGAGGGCAGAACTGACTACCCGTGCCAAGGCAAAAATAAGGGTTTTTGAATCTCTGCTTAGGGAATTTTCAACAAAAGGAATATTACTCTCATGTAAAGGGATACAACGATGGTCTTTGCAAGGCATGACACTACTTATTGATCACAGAAATGACCCTCCAATGAGCGAGATGGGGATTGCAGGGACAGTGAAAAAATGTTGTGTAACACATATTCAGTCTATATTATTCATCAATAGGTCTCATATCTGACTATAACCACCCCATCCCACATTTAACTGCTTTCACAAGCTCACCATGGTAAAAATGAGTGGGCAGTTACTATGACATGACCCAACATCCAAGTTACAGTGATGGAAGTGAGGTCTACAAACCGGAAACATATTAACACCTCCCAGTAGCATCGCATCACCCAGATACCAGAAAAAATTTGTTGTGAGCTTAACGTGGGACGGAACTTTATTTTTCCCTTACCTTACACCCTAGTTACACGCATGCCAAGTTGTGCATGTTGTTAGAAGGCTCCAGCTGCATGCATAGGCCTTACTATGTGTGGTTGCAGCCGAAATCTCTCAGTTCATAGGGTGTGGCTAGCAAATCAGATCTGAATTTTTAGGGAAAGCTACATACCAGCTACCCAAAACAACCTATAACTCTCTAGAACTCGGTCTAATATATGATAATAAGCCTGAATGATCAGTACTAAGGCTATATCTTGCTCAAAAATTGTCAAACACCTGAGAAACATTTCATTAAGCATATGGTAAACATGATAATATATAGGTCATGAATGCATATATGTTCAATGTCTTCTTAAATTCATTAGAGAATCATCAAGAAGGCTCAATTCCCTCTCAAACTAGTTTCAATAACACTTGTTAGCCCATGCATTCATAGAACCATTCAATAACTTATCAAACCAAGAATAGGATCCATAATAAGAGCACATCATTTAACCAGTCCTATAACCAGCATATAACTAGAATGAATCCATGACAAACCACTCATAAAATCCACACAATAACTAGTACATGTGCTCATTTATCACAATAATAAAATAACTCATATTAAAATAGGCAAATTTCAACCAATCAGTGACTTCCACATACCACCTGACCACATATTGGGTTGAACCAAATCTCTCGCTTATTTGATCACCCTCATGCCATATTCCAAGCATGAATGTGGTATATCATGGTATAAATCAAAATAGAACCAACTAGGGCTTCTAGAGGCTAAACCACCTCAACCCTCAACCATAGTGATTTCACCTAAACTGTTCGAGAAATCATTAACACCAAATAAGCTTGGATGCCTCCAACTTTCTTCACCATGCCCAGGGTAATTTTCCTATCTCCACCCATTCATCAAGAGTGCCAGGAGAAATCCCATCTCCACCCTGGATCCATGGGAATTTCCTGATACCACCTCACCATTCCAAATTCTATCAGTCATCCAAATCTTAAACCAAAACTAGCAACCCACAACACCATGGCTATATAGGATATTGCAAGGCAAGGTGCAAAACCACTATCAATCTAGCCAAATCCCATGTCAATGACAATAAAACAACCACATAACCAAATTCATGTACCATGCATCCAAATCTAAGCAATGAAATCACACATACAACATGTTACCTGAAATGTCCTCTTTTTGTAGTTTCTCTTCCAACCTTTCCTTATGCTCCCTTGCTTTCCTTTGCTAGATTTCTTGTCCAAGTTCCTCCTCTATTTTTGAAGTTATCAAGAACTAGAATAGACCAAAAATTTTCAATTGTTTCTCAGATGCCTTTTTATCATTGATGTTTGGTGCATCTTCCTTTACTTTTCCTTTTTCCTTCATTTTCCTTCATTTTCTCTCTATTTTCCCTCATATGCATATTTTTGTCTCTTTGTCTTCCTTTTCTCCTATTTTCCTTTATTTCTCATATTAAATTTTCATTTATTTCCTCTCTTCAATGCCAATGCCAATGCCAATTTCCATAGCCAATAATAAACCACAAGTGATGCCCACTATAATGTTTTCCCCTCCATTCATCTTGGAATACATGTCCCAGGACCTTCGTTTTATTTTATTTATATGGAAAATCAACATGGGGCTATTACAAACTTGTCCCTCCTATGGGAACACCATCCTCAATGTTCTATGACACTTATGGCCAGCGAAACATACAAATTATTGGAGCTTTATAACATAGCTCGAAGCAGTTTTTACAATAAAAAAATGTTTAAAACATGACAAATATGATGAACATACTGCTTATTGGAACTTTATAAACACAACTCGATGTGATATTTACAATGATATACACACACACGCACACCAAAAACTCATTTTCTTAAACTAGAAAATTAAGAAGGATATAATGTTTGCATCTTATCAGTCATTTCTAATGTAGCTTCATCAGGCCCAAAGTGCTGCCACTGCAGTTTAACTTTCTCTATTGCTCGGTTCTTGATAATGATATATTTCTGTTGCAATATGCATTATGGCTCTAGCTGGAACTCTCCCTCTAGTTCCACCTGTAATACAAACCAATCATTCACATGATCAACATCTTGCACATATCTCTTAAGCAATGAAACATGGAAAACATCATGGAATTTTGCCAATGGTTGCAAATTATGTTTGTTGGCCACTAGTCCAATCCTCTCAAGGATATCGAAAATCCCACAATAATGAGGTGCCATCTTGGCACATAACCCAATCCTCAAGGAGCTCCTCTTGGGCTTGATGCACAAGTACACATGCTCCCCAACCTGAAACTCCATGAATGCTCTATGTTTATTTTCATAACTCTTCTGCATGTCTTGTGCTACCTTCAAATTCCATTTAATAACTTGCATCTCCTTCTCCATCTCAGCCAACATATATCGTCCAATCAACATCTTTTTCAATGGATCACTCCAGCTGATAGGAGTATTACAACTCTTCCCATAGAGAGACTCAAATATATTCATCTTCAATGATTACCGTTACCCATTTTTATAGGAAAATTCCACCAGTGGAAGATACTCCTCCCACTTCCTATGTTGATGCATGACATACATCCTCAACATATCCTCAAGGATCTTATTAACCCTCTTTTTCTATCCATTTTTTTGTGGATGATAAGTTGATCTGAAGGCTAACTCTGTCCCCAAGCTTGCAAACAATTCCTTAGAAAACATGGAAGTTAACTTGGAATATCTATTCGATATAACATTCTTGGGAACTCCATGCAACCTCACTATCTCCCTAATGAAGATGTGATCTACCTCACTAGTTGTATTAATAGACTTCACTTTAATGAAGTGAGCTAACTTGATCAACCTATCAACCACAACCATGATGGAATCATGTTGCCTCGATGTCCTCGATAATATTGTAATGAATTCCATGGAAATGACCTCCCATTTCCATTCTGGAATCGAAATAGGTTGCAATAGACCAGTTGGGTGCTTGCATTCAGCTTTCAGTTGCTGACAGTCCAAGCACCTTGCAGCAAACTCAGCCACCTCTTTCTTCAAATTCGGCCAATAGTATAACTTCTTAATAGTTTTCAAAATCTTTTGGTATCCCAAGTGGCCTAAATATTGCTTTACATGAAACTCTCTCAAGATAAGCTTCTTCAACTTGTTTCTATTTGGCACATAAATCCTACTCCTGAACCTAACCAAGCCATCTATTATGAGGTGATACTCCTCATCTCTGTCACCTTCACCCTGTTTTTGCAATATCTGCTTCAACTTTTGATACCTCTCATCATGCTACCCTGCATGCAATATTTTCTCCTCTAAATATGCCCCATAAGAGCTCACATCTGAAATATGATTTACCTGCACTGTCCTACTAAGAGCATCTACAACCCTGTTCTCCTTTCCCTTGATGTCCCTGATCTCAAAATCAAACTCATTGAGAGTATACAATCATCTATATTTCCTTGCATTCAGATGAGTTATTCAAACAAGTACCTCAGTCCAATTTGATTGTTCATCAATACATACCTATTTCCAAGAATATATTGTCTCCACCTCTACAATGCATGAATGATAGCTACCAACTCAAGATCATGAGTCACATAGTTATTCTTGTGCTCATTCAACTTCCTTGACTCATAGAAAATCACTTTCCCTTCCTGCATCAGGACTCCACCAAGTCCTTCCTTACATGCATCTATACAAACCACAAACACCTTATCAGGATTTGCAATCTTCAGAACCAAAGAATTTATAAGCAACTACTTCAACTTCTCGAAACTAGTTGAACACTCCTCAATCCATTCAAACCTCTTCCCTTTCCTCTGCAAATATATAATATGATATTCAATCTTAAATAATTTCCTGATGAACCTCTTGTAATAACTTGTTATTCCCATCAATGATATCGCCTCATCCACATTCCTCAGAGTTTCCCACTCCATGATAGCATTAATATTTTTTTTGGATCCACTATTATGCCCTCCTTGGAAACAACATGTCCTAAGTAGTGAATCTGAGTCTAAAATAAGATACACTTGTTGAGCTTGGAATACACCTTATGCTCTCTCAATAATATCAATATTGTTTCCAAGTTCTCTACATGCTCCTCCTCATGCTTTGAATATATCAATATATCATCAACAAACACTATGAAAAAATTATCCAGATAAGGGTGCAACACATTGTTCATCAAGCACATGAAGGTGGAAGGAGCATTGGTAAGACGAAAAGGAACCACCACAAACTCATAGTGCCCATACCTTGTGTTAACACTGGAAAATCATACAACAGAAGATGACATTAATTAATGTCAAGAAAAATCATTTACAGGTTTGGAAGACATTACAGAATCTAGAAAGTATTTAAAAATCTCAAAGGTCTGAGGAAAATCAAATCTGAACAAGTCCTAAATGCTCTTTGCGTGCATAATCTTTCGTGAAGAGCGCCTTTTGCGCGCTTTTTTCCTGATATGTGCGCAATCCTGGGAGTGGAAAAATTTCACTATCCGGGACCACACAACGCAAAGGACAAGTGACCCCTTACTTGGAGCTGCCTAAGGACAGCCACCAACGCCTCCTTAGACACTGAGTGAGCACACAATGGAATATTTGGAGCACACAAAGGAATCATACCCCTCTCTTGGGTCACCATCCTCCATGTATCAAGAGAGGGAAGGGAGGATTTGAAATATCCTATATAAGACCACCATGAGATGAAGAATTTGTGAACACATTGTTATGCTGGCCATAATTTCCCAAGCAATACTAGCAGTGTGTGAGTCGGAGCTGAAGATAGAGGGGATTCAATTGTTGGCCATCCAACAAGTTCAGTCCAACATAGTAAAGAGAGGGAGACTGCATCGAGGCAAGCTTGGGATAAAAACATCCTTGCATCGAGACCTAGAACCCATTGTCTAGGGGCCCTTTGGCAAGAGGGTAAAGTTTCACTCTTATTACTACCAACGCTCAATGAGAGGGGCCTAGAGCCACCGTTCGTATTATTTTTTTCGTTTGACTCTTTTCAGAGCTCGTGTTTATTTGTTTTAGTTTTTAGTTTTGTTTTTAGTTTATATATGCATGATATTTCTCTATCTAGTATGCTTATTGATTCTAGCTTGTTCCACTAATTTTCTTGACTCCACTTCTTTTTCTTCCTGTTACCAATAAATTAAGTGGGTAGACCAGACCCCTTAAGTTGGTGTGATTTCATACATACATGCACCAAACACACTCCAACAGGATTTGCAACTCCACTAATGTTTATTACCAAGTTTATGTGGTTGTGCCTTTTTTGCAGAGACATGTGTCTGTGCTGTGGAGTGGAGCTGAAATTCCCCTGATTTCTCTTGCAGTCCCTAGTTCATCCCAATTGACAGATTAAAGCATAACAGCTCCAAAAAAAATTATTGCAAGAATTTATGCATGTTTTCTTCTCACAGACACGCAGGGTGCACGTTCAGAGTTGAACCGTGCACAAACAGCGCGCCTGTTTCAGCCTTTTGCGCGCAAAATACAGAATGAGAAATTTCTCCCTTATTTCTATCATTTCCTGTTGTTAAAGTGCTTGGCAGCCCATAATACACCTGCTAGCACTAGTTGTGGTACCCCATAGCTTGTTAAAGCTCACTCTTAGTTGCTTTTTGTAGGCTTAGTCTCAGTTTTACTTCAATTTTATTTTTGCAAATTTCACACATAGTTTTAAGTAGGGCGGAAAATAACTTTCATTCCGAAAAATAAAAATAAAAATATTATGTTTTGAAAATTTTAGTACTCACACACCTAGATAACTAGCCAAAGTAAGTGGCCCAAGACCACACATGCAAAGCTAGTTTTCCTTTTTCTAGTGCAAAAGTTTTAGTTTAGCTCAATTTTTGCACTAGGAATTTCGGGACTAGGATTGAATTGTTTATAGAAGAGAAATTAATCTCTACAACCTTTGCACCCTTCAGTGATCCTAGGTAAGCATATGAACACATCCTATTCACAATTTTCCATCTCCCTATCGTTGGTCACATAGATTAACTAGGAAAAATAGAAAGCGGCCCATAATCCGCACATGTTTTTCTTTTGAGCCAGGAACAATACAACATAGTTTAAATAGAAGATTTTGTAAAGGATCATCGAATATCCACACGTTCAAAATATGTGCTTGTCCACTTTGTTCTCACACACACTCACCCACTAAGCGAAGAAAATACACCTAAAACTAACTTAAACAAACTCACTAAATTCTCCCCACAGGGGCCACAAAACAATTTATAGCTTAAGTTAGGATCAAGGGGGTAGGCATCCAATAAGCTGCCTTGATCATACTTCATATTGAAACATAGAAGTTGTGTATTTAGGGAGCTTAAAATCCACCTATCAGCCCACGTCAAAGAAAACCCGAGCGCGGCAGAGACCCGTTTCAGAGGGGGTTAGGCTTAGGCGCAGTGTGTGCGATATCAGTCAGGGCTACCTGACTTGGCTATTACTCAGTACTGTTAGCTGACTACCAATAAGTCCAAGACTCGAACGCTCATGTGGGACGGTGGTTCTTAGTGGCCAAAAACTAGGGCATAATTTTCCCTATAGGTGATGGTGCAAACAAGCGCCAGACCCTCTACCCTTACCTTGGTGGATTTTCTTCGACTGACTGGGGGCGTTGCCAGCTCTTACGGGATGTTGTACCAGCACTCGCAATAAATATTCTCAAGGCCCAGTTACATTTGAGTGTGTGAGGATGAATAGGTCTTCTAGGATTTTGAGTATCCTACGCAAACAAACAAAAACCACTTTTTTTATTTCTTGGTCACATAGATTAATTTAAAGGGAAACTTATTTTATTTTTCACTTTGTTTTATGTATGTGACAAGAAGTTTTCTTTGATCATAGACTCTATCCTCTCAAATTTTTCCAAAAACCATACCTAGTCGACACCAGGATGGATCCAATAGGACCTCGTCAATCTAGGCATCTTTTGGACCTCCCCCCATTACCGAGAGGGGTTCCATGTCTTTCGCCATTTAGGCATCAAAGACGGAACACTGCCACCATTATTGGTTCGTCCTTTATTGGGGAAATCGTATTTGGGAACCCTGGTCGGTCTCCCAACGCCACACCACACACCACTCCTCCCACAACCCCTAGGGGGCAGAGGAGTGCATCCCATTCATGAAGCTAGCCAAATACACAGCAGGGTGCGTCACAGACTAACCCTTTTCCTAACCAGAACTTTGTGTTTTTCCACATTGCAATGGCGTCAACCTTTCAGTCACCTTTCTTAGCTTTGTTGAATCTACCTGATTTAACCAAGTTGACGAATGACCCATCGCACACGATCCTACATGGCCTCCCATGCCCACGAAGCTCCCTTCATATATTCCAAAATTTGAAGGCAAGCAAGCAGAAGACCCAAGTAATCATGTCATGACCTTTCACCTGTGGTGCTTATCGAACAATATCATTGATGACACTATTCGATTGAGATTATTTCAACACACTCTTACAAGAGTAGTCATGAAGTGGTACGTGGAGCAACCCTCTGCTTCACATGGAACCTTTAGCACCCTCGCTATCGCATTCCTAACATACTTTCAGTTACCCATTCACCATTATTCCGGAATGGATTTACCCCCACCGTCCATATCTCGGACCATCTCCATGAATGGAGGTGGTGTCATAGTTTATGTAAATCTAAACTTGACGATCGGGTTCTCTTAGATTTTTTCCTAAAAACTCTTACGGCAGAGATTTCAAAGGATGTGGTGCAGCAGAAGCCCATATCCGAAGAGGATGCAATCAGCAATGCCCAACAACTTGAGCTGATTTATACATAGTCAGGATACATTTACAACATCCTGCCTAATAGCCCACGCCTACAAACTTACTAAGAATTTCTAGCCGCATCGAACTCTGCAGATAGACTAATCGGGTCACTGACCCAAGATTACCTAGGCAACAGCAGTCAAAACCATGGTTACACATACAGTTCTACCCAGAACGTGCCTCAACCCAGTTTTGAAAGTCATCATATGCCTCAACAAAATTTTACCAATAGGGCACTAGCGTATCACCAGGGAGGACCTTATCCACCGACTCAGGGGGATCAATACGCAGAAAGAAACACTGATGGAAGAACTCCCCTCCAACAGCCAGGTGTAAACCAGGGACCATTTTATGCTCAGTCCCTAGCACACGACCCACCTAAGCAAACCAATGCACAGGTGAACTTTGTGCAGTTGTCCCAAAACCAACCACACCAATACAACCAGGAGAACTACCCTCCTAATGTGGTGAAGAAAAAATCCAAAAACAAGCCAAAAGGTAACCCTGGACAGGGGGTAGCAACTAGCAACACCCACCGCGATCCCAGGCTGGAGGCAACTCCAACTAGAATCAGAACCAGAAGTCGAGAAATTCCCAACGGCAGAGCAAAAGTCCACCTCTTCGAACAAACCATTCTTGTTTGATATGTGGTGAGTACGGCCACTATACTCACCATTGTCCCGATCTCCCTGAGCTGAAGAAGCTATAGAGTAATCGAGGACAAGGATGATCTTCCCAACAACTAGTTGTGATGCAAGAACCTTTCCCCCATCAAGGGACAGTAAGCACTCAGCAACAAAATACAGAAGACTCCATGAAAAGTAGCCATGAAATATACATGACTAGCGAAGAGATGTTTTTCCAAAAACAGAATCACAATTACGACACCCCACTAGACACCAATACGTCAAGGGCAAATACCATCGCACCGACTCCACCTTTGACCATTTCAAAGATTCCTATAGAACCATTGCCAAAAATGGAGAAGGGACCTAATAGGCGAGCAGGAAAATACTCCAAAGCAACCCATAATTATAGCATCGTGGAAGATTTAGCACAATCTCCCACTGCTATGTTAGCTTTGGATGTATTGCAGTCATGCCAAAAATAGAGGAAATCCCTACTTTCCGCATTAGGCGCTATCAACCCTGTCGATACGCGCCTAATGGCTTTTGACTTAGACAAAGCCACCCCTAGGCTTCCTTCCATGGTCACTTTCCAGATACGAGTGTCGGTCCAGAATATCACAATTCACCGATGTGTCATAGATGAGGGTACATCCACGTGCATCATGTCCAAAAAAATTTGGCAGAAGTTAGGTTCTCCGGAACTAAAACCCTCAGTCATCACGCTTCGAGCATACAACAGTCGTCCTTCAACCCCCGTCGGCCTCTACCAAAACATCCCGGTCTACTTAGCCAGAAAGACAGTCCACATAGACATTGAAGTCTTGGATGCTCACTTGGACTACAATATACTTCTTGGGCGGAGCTATATGTATGCCATGTATGCCATAGCCTCCTTCATCTTTCGCATCATGATGTTCCCCCACGAGGACCACATCATTATTGTAGACCAACTTACACACAGCGAGAAGCGACCCCTAACAAAAACTGATGTAATTCTACCCTATGTAGATACATCCTCGGATGCTCTCTCACAGTACCAAGAATATGGCCCTGGCCAATTCAAAGCGTCGTTCGTTCTAGGATCATTCCTAGGAGATCCTCCCATAATCCCTAAGTCATTGCTCGATGTCATAGGGGCTCCAGTGTGCATGATGTCCACATCAAGCACCGAAGCTAGTTAGGACATGGACACAAGCAGTAATGGCACCGATTCATCGGCCACGGAAGCTTCTCTAGCCTACATCGCCTCCCAAACCCCTTTCCTCTACCCCTCAGCTGGTTTCATCTCCCAGCAGGTTTTGGCAACACTGGTATTACCCAACATATCTTTGGAAATCCCAGTTTGGTACCTCGTTCCCCCTGCAAGAATAGGAGCCACCCATGCTACTGCCATAGGATTGAAGCCCCTCAGTCCCGAGGAGGCCCCATTCATCCAAGAAACAGTCGAAACCACCCCTACAAAGGAAATTCCCACTGCAAAATCAGTGATTACGACTAAGAAAACCGAGAAAAGAGGAAAGAAGATGGTGACCCCCGTCATTCAACGGGAATCATGAATCTACACCATATGCTACGTAATAGGTCACTCTACCCATATCTTCCCAGAGCTAGATGAATTAAAAACATTCCTTGGCTCTGAGACAGAAATCGCAACGTCGCGTCCCCGTAAAAAGGAACCTACCACCAAAGGTAAAGGCAAAGTGTTGCGTACCAATCACGCATGCGCTCTTTGCAGCAACTATGGGCACTATACCCACCATTTCATAGAGATCCTGCAATATAGGGATGCCTTACATGCCATCAAGCGATCCTATCAAGAGGATCCCTCCACCCAGACATCCAGAAATGAACCTCGTACCATCCTATACCTACAGGAGGAACAACGAAGGGAACAAGAAAGACCCGCAGTCATGCCTATTATACGTTGCACGCTATGCAATGAACGTGGTCACTTCCTCGAAGAATTTGCAGCCTTGGAACTCATCCACAAATGATATCCTATAGAAAGGGTTTACTACGTTGGATTGCGGGCAACGCAATTCACATGTCCATTATGCGCCGACAATCACCTTTTGGAGAATTTTTACTATATCACCTGATTTCGGCTAGCCCTCGCTAGCTTACGCTCCGCCATAGTCCACCTCTCCCAAGAAGATGACATGGATGCCGAGTCAACGGACAGCTACACAACCCAAGAAGATATGACGAGCAGATCCATCATGTTCTTGTCTGTCGAAAAGTGACCGATCAAGCAACCCCTAGTTATCCCTAACCACTCTCTACAGAAAAGACCAGCATGCACGTTATGAAAAACGCCCAATCATGTGGTCGTCCATTTTCCTCATTTAGCAGCGTTACGATGATGGTTTCTCGCCAAAACTCAAACTGAGCACGACGGAACCCTCATATCAAGGATATTTTTCCTTATATTTCAAGGAAATCATTATGAACAGCACTGTACTTATGCCTCGCAACTTCATCCCACCATCGACATGATTCATACCATAGATAAGAGGCAAGACAACCTCCGGGAATGGTATAAAAATTAAATCTACGGATCAACATCCCCACCCTCGCAATGCTGGTAATAGGCAAGCTAAGACAACACATCAACCACACATGACCCCGGCCAAGCCTAGGATAACATGCGGACTATGCGACCTGAACGATCACCGGGTCAACCAGTGTAGAGAACTGAACCACCTTGCAAATATTTTTTGTATAGTCTCTTCTCTCCCTCATAAACTTCTCTCTAACCAAGAGAAGATCATGCGTACCTATTGTCGGATTTGTTCACACTTTCACCATACAATTAATTGTGTACACCTCCCCAAGCTAAGAGCGGCAAGAGCAGCATTGAGTCTACACTCCCCCAAAGAGGTAGACACACCCAAGCAAACAATACAGAAATGGAAACAAAAGACAACCTCTTCTACGACAGACCCTTTCCAAGCATCCACATCAGGAACAACACGTAGTATAGAATCTCATGCAATCTACTATGTTGACACAGTGATACCATGCACTATCTGCAATAGTCAAAATCACACACGAGAGGTATGCCCGCTAATGGAAACATTCAAGCACGTTTGTGGTAGGCATAATTTCCATCTATAGGGAATTGACCATCCTAGTGGGGAACCTAGCCTTGCGCTCATGCAGAATCCCATTACGGAGATTCTTCCCCCACCGAACGTCGATGACACGATCCACCACATACGATTTGTATCATCACATATCAAAAATAGGATTCCAGCCGTCCCCACATCCTAAGATTTCCACCCTATTCCTGTCGCAAAAGGTCAGGTACCTTGCGCTTTTGCATTGATTTCCGCAAGATCTGAAATTTACATGCCGCCATCTAACTCCTTGATGATACCCAACCTCTAGAACAACACCCAATACAAATAGAGCTTGTCGATGAAAGTCAAAAACAGTCACTGCAACACAATGAGGCCCACAAGAAAAGGGTAAAAGCATCATTCGACCGCCACATCACCTCTCACTCATTCACTGAGGGAGAATTATTCCTCCGCTATAATGTCGCAAAAGAAGCCCTAGGGCCAGGAAAGTTTGAAACCTTATGGAAAGGACCCTACATCATCAAACATTGCCTTCGACAGGGTGCATACATCTTGACGAAACTGGACGGGACATGCCTTAGCAACCCCGTCAACGGGGCCTCAAGAAGTTCTACCCATAAGGGCCAATATGGCCCTTCCCTAGAGTGAATGTACACAACCCCAACCACTCAATATTTTTGACCAAAAGACTTATTTAAAAGTGCGCAAATTTCCATCATGGATCACCAGCCTGAACCCTATTTCGAATTTGTTGATGGAGCATCACGATGGTCTCAAAGTTTAGCCGCAGCCGCCTGGGTCATTTACGACCCTGACCGATTACCATTCTGCTCAAATGGTGTGTGCATCGGTTCAGCAACAAACAATCAGGTAGAATATGACGTTGTCATCGGACTTATGTGCGATGCCCTCCATCATGGTATATTCCATATGCACATCTACCTCAATTCCCATAGTGTCGCAGTTAAACCAAACATTTGAGACCAGAGATACACATATGTTTAGAAAATATTTGTGTGCCAAAAGATTAAGCATACAATTTGACTATATCACATTTACACATGTACCAAGGAGTCAAAACCAAACAGTTTATCACATAGCTAACAATATCCTAAACTGGAATGCATCTCGAATAAACCATCATACATAAAAAACCAAAAATATAAATACCCATCAGCATAACATCATACATAAACCGAAAGAGGTGACACATCATGTAGAGCCGCAAAAAATATCTCTCATATATATATATATCACAATGTGTATGTCTGAGTACAAAAAATAGTGTCGCTGGCCCAAGTGCCAGCCCAAAGATACAAAATTCGTCAAAAATAATGGAAGCATCCTCATAATGGGTGCTTTCCCAGTGTACAAAAATACTCTAGGGTAGTGCCCCCTCAGGAGGGGCACCTGGACACAGAACCGCTCCCTATGCCACTACTGGGGCTACTGTCGCAACCGAGATCGCCACCCGACATAGAACGGGCCGATATTCCCTCTCACGGGCCATCACAGTCTCTAACCAGACCTCCTCGAAGTCATCCATAAATCCTCGAGCAGGCACCCCCTGGGTCAAGCGGTCCACTCAACCCTAGGCATCCTCAAAAACTAACACCCGAGCAATCAGCTCCTCGATACGATCATCCGTCGTATCCACACGTGCTACTGCTAAATCAGCACGAGCCCGCTCATCCGTAGCCTCCACAGCGGCCAAGTTGTTGCCCTCTCCTGAAGGGCCAGCACCACCACTAGGTCCCCCGGCAGCACCTCTTCCCTAATCACCCCTAGGTCATTGCAGAGAATCGTGGCCAACCAACCGAGCCATGGGGTGACCCACTCGCCAACATCTGTAAGAGTAACCAAAATGAAGTCAGTGTCACTATAAAAACACATAAGTACATGTTTACTCAAATAAATGCAGAAAACATACACAACATACCTATAGGCCCCTAAGCATAACCAAAAGGGAGACCCATGTATGGATCTCCCTGGAAGTCCATCCCCGCATATGGGTATGGTAGAAACATCTACGGGTTGGCCTCGAACCAGGCCGCTGTCGTGGTGTTCCAATAACACCCCACCATGCTCCCACCACCTCGCAGCATCATCGGAGCCCATCTCCTCATCAGAGGCTCCCATGGCCCCCCAGGAGGCACCACCACTACTGGCCTCAATAGCACTACCCTCTCGTATAGAATGCTACACAAGATACTGGCATATGCAAATGACTTAGATCCATGATGGATGTTGTTGAGTTGCGCCACCATCCCTTCAAAGCAAAAATGGGAAAACTCGAAAAAATGCACAGACCTCAACTGGCGCAGTACTCAAACCTGCAGGCCTAATGCCCGATGTGGAAAAACCAACCCTGCCAGTCTCACAATCATCGCCAAAGCACATCACTATGCCAGATTTTTCACAGATGCAATGCTGACGCACACCTCAGTAAGAGGTTCCCCACCACAGTGACGTCTCTGAAATCTCTCCAAATCCACTCTTCAGGAAGGAAGTGGATACCTCGATGCCTCAACCTGAGGTATTAACCTAGTCACAAAGTACACATCCGTCTCAAGATGGATGACCAGGTTCATCCCCCGAAACATGAATATGTTGCGCCTCCTGTGCCAATGTCAGACCAAGTAGCGTAGCAGTCGGTCCTACGACCGAAGAAGCTCGTTCTCCACGAACTTTAGGAGCCCCCATAGTGCCAGCTAACGGCACTCCCCATCATCAGCAGCCAGAGAAGTTAGAATCTCGGGCCAATCACACTCTCTCCACAATAACATGTCATCAAAGCAGGTACCCATCAGTACAAGAAAAACACAAAAATAGGCAAAAATTCAAAAATATTTTGTCCTCGACTTTGCACGCCTATACCTCAGACAGGCATGCTTAGTGTGTGCCTGTATTTTGCACAGGCGTGCTAAAAAATGGGAATTGAGAGCATTAGCAAGCTTATCCCTCGAAAAATTGCACAGGGGGCGCGCCTTTGCCTTGATCGCCGGCACAATCTAGGGAAAAAAACACCTAGAATCCGTACAAACCAGGTCTGTATGGACCCCGACACCACCAAACTGAAAAATTAAAGTGCAGGATGTCATGGAGGTTACCTGGGCATCATCTCGTGAATCCCTGGTGCTCATGCTGACCGCAACCGCAAGAAATACTACAGAGAATCCTCTGACCTCTCAAAAACTCAACAAGTACAAATGATTTGAATTAGGGCCATATCCACCTATATATCACCCTTTTCAAAAAATTCAAAGGACCATAACAAGAGATCAAAAGGTCCATTCTTCTAACCATAAGTTGCACCATAATCAACACTCCATGATGAACAAAGGAAATTCCACAAATTCTCACTCCCGAAAAAATAATTTTTCAACGCCGGCAGGTATGCCCTCTCTCATCTTCTTTTTTAAAGCTCATGATTTTCAGTAAAATTTTGATTAAGAAGGTTCTTTCACTTGAGGTAGTTGATTTTGCAAGAAATTCTCGCAAACCATCCCCAACGCAATCTCCTAAAATTTCCAGAGCAGGTATCATTCTACCCCCAACATGATAGAGTCCCAAAAAACTCTGCATATCCTGACATCACTTCTCCATCAGAAATAAACCATAGGATCCTCATGTCCGACCGTGTTTATCATCACCTCACCCTGCATATGATAAACATCCTCGTTGGTCAATAGAGCCCCCACTCCATGGCACTCGTCACCCACAGTAGACCATATATCACAACAAAAGTGATGCCATGGCCATACCACTTCAGTCCGGGAAGCACCTTATTCCCATCCATCCACCATGCATAAGGACAAGTTTACCACACAAGCTAAACCCCCTTCTCGGATGATTAATTTGTACAAGAAGATAAAGAGCACACCACCGCGCCTCGCATTTGGCCCACCATACCTCCACCAGCATAATCCCATCTGCGATAATTTCTCATCCACTTCGTGAGCCCCGCACATGAGACCAAGCAATGGGACCCCCACCCCCAGTAAAACACCTTCCTCACAAATCAGTGAGCGAACACTTTCATGTTTTGGGGTACCCATCTCTGTGTTTTGTACAAACCAAACCCCATTATTTTATTCTTTTGGTAAGTGTACAAAGACCCAGAACGGTGCAGTACGTCCTTCACCCTCTCATTTCATCTTTTCTCTCACGACAACAGTCCCTGAACACCCTTGGTCGGAGTATTATACCCCCACGCACAAGCCACCTTTACATTCATAGCCAGTTTATACCCACCCTATAAGTCCTACCGACTCCAGGGATTTCCCCATCAGAAGCTTAGTATACTCTGACCTTGGGCCACTGCATCTCCATCATCAGTTTTCAGTCACCCCTCGCCAACATTCCTATGTTAAACCCATCACATCCAGGTCCCCAATCCCTCATATCGAAACCCCCTCGTTTGGTTGAGGCTTCCTTTTTGTCGACTTCGACACCTATTTTCCAAAAAGGAAGCGGTACCTTGGATCACCCCTCCCCATACAAGGGGCATCCTCAGGTGGCATTGTGGGAGACATCATTGTCCATAGATGTCATAGATCCTCCTGACATTCAAGTATGAAAAAATCTTTCATGTCAAGATGGTATCGTACCTTACAATCATTTCACTTTGATCAAATCCGTCGAACACCCATGCCTCCATAAGCCTCTCTGTCAAACAATGCTTACACGGGAAGGTCCCAACTAGCACCTATGCGTACAATGTGTAGCTATATTCCATACCAATTTTACGCATATGGGTACCATATTCCACCTATGGTCAAATAAAAAATTCCCCTGAGGGTGTTAGCAGTCATCGTCAGCAACCACCAGATCACTACCACATCAGTGATACCGACAGAACATGTATCTGTCAACTGGAATTTTTTAACTAGCCACAGCATCACGAGCATGGGACATGCCCGCCTCGTAGAAAATTTGTTTATGTATTGTAAATTGTATTTGCTTACAGGGATCCCTTAGGACATGGTCATTCTTGGAACCGGTGCAGGGTGTTTTGAATTCCAAGCTTCACGCAAGTCTCTCTCTCTCTCTCTCTCTACTCACAATACATAAAAGAAACTATAATGTATTTCAGCAATACAGTGCTTCCTAGACCTCACACATTAGGGGGAAACTGTTAACACTAGAAAATCGTACAATAGAAGACGACATTAATTGATGTCATACAAAATGATTTACAGGGTTGGAAGACATTACAAAATCTGGAAAGTATTTAAAAATCTCTTAGGTCTGAGGAAAATCAAATTTGAACGTCCTAAATGCTCTTTGTGTGCATAATCCTTCGTGAAGAGCGCCTTTTGCGTGTTTTTTTCCCAATATACACGCAATCCTGGGAGTGGCGAAATGTCACTATCTGGGACCACACAAAGCAAAGGAAAAGTGACCCCTTACTTGGAGCCTCCTAAGGACAGCCACCAACACCTCCTTAGACACTAAGTGAGCACACAATGGAATATTTGGAGCACACAAAGGAATCATACCCCTCTCTTGGGTCACCATCCTCCATGTACCAAGAGAGGGCAGGGAGGATTTTAAATCTCCTCTATAAGACCACCATGAGATGAAGAATTTGTGAACACATTGCTATGATGGCCAGAATTTCCCAAGCAATACCAGCAGTGTGTGAGCCGGAGCTGAAGATAGAGGGGACTCAATTGTTGGTCATCCAACAAGTTCAGTCCTTGCATCGGGACCTAGAACCCATTGTCTTGGGGCCCTTTGGAAAGAGAGTAAAGTTTCACTCTTATTACTACCAGTGCTCAATAAGAGGGGCCTAGAGCCAACATTTTTATTATTTTTGTTGTTTGACTCTTTTTAGAGCTCTAGTTTATTTGTTTTATTTTTTAGTTTATATATGCATGTTATTTCTCTATCTAGTATGATTATCGATTCTAGCTTGTTCCACTAACTTTCTTGAATCCACTTCTTTTTCTGCCTGTTACCAATAACTTAAGTGGGTAGACCACACTTTTTAAGTTGGTTTGATTTCTTACATACGTTCACCAAACACACTCCAACACCTTGTACAAAAATGTAGTCTTGTATATGTCCTCTTCTTTGATGTGCACCTGATGATATCTTGAGCTCTAATCAATCTTCGAAAATATTGTTGCTCCCTTCAACTAATCAAAAAAATCATCAATCTATGGCAATGGATACTTTTTCTTGATATTCACCTTATTTAACTACCTATAATGAATGCACAATCTAAGAGTAGCATCCTTCTTCCTTACAAACAACACTACTGCACCCCAAGGCGACACACTTGGACTTATGTATCCCTTATCAAGTATCTCTTTAAGATATAACTTCAGTTCCACCAATTCTGAAATGCTCATCCTATATGATGTATAAATTATATAACTAATGCGTTATATCCAAGATTCTCCTGATCACACACTATTTTAACTTCATGCACAATACAAAATCTATTCCACCATTGATCATCACATGCGGAAATTAACACAATTGCAACGCACACATGAAACCATAAAAATTCACACACATTAACACATTTGTTTTATGGGAAAACCTGAAGCTGAAAACCCCAACTATATTTATATAATATATGTCATAGAGATCATGTAACAATCCTCATACAAATCTTATCACAAGCTCTCAGTAAAATCCATCGCTACACACTAATCAGGTCCGATCTAGCAAATCCGTGCACCAATCTTTGCCACCTGTTAGCCTGCCTCTACTGCGCAATCCCTACTGAAGAATGGCTCTGGATGAACTCGAATTTCTCCAGCCTTGCTCACGCAATCCTCATAGGCATCTCCAATCCTGTGTGGTGCAAAATCATGCAACACTATAGTCACAACTGATAGTCACACTTGCTCTTTCACCTACCTCTCCATTGGTCTTCACTGAACTGTCCATGCACTGTAGTTAACTGATGTATCCTTCAGTTGATTAATGAGTTAATATTTAGTGAATTAATTATTAATTAATTCACACCACTCTCACTAGTGTATCAATCAGTTAGACTAGATACAACTAGCTCAACTGAGTCTAACTGAGTTAAACTGAACACAACTCCACCAACTACTTCTACAACTCCAACAAACTCTGTCACATGAGTTCTAACTAAAGTCCTCCATGCAACAGCTCTAGTTAACCCTTAGGAATAGCGTAATTCCTTCTGTCAGCTCCTGTGCCACATATGTGCACTTAACTAAAGTGCTCCAAGAGAATAAGATAATGTTTAAAGTCCAAATATTATTAAGAGCTAATAATATTCGACATATCTATTTTTAGATTGACGATATATAAATAGACTTCTCCCAATATTCTAAAAATAGAAGTCCATCTATTTTTCCAACTTAACCAACCATCCACAAATAGCATCCTGCAACTCATAGAATATGATCAACATGTCTAAAAATAGACTTTGCGCCAAAAATCACATGTGTGGGCCCCACCTAGTTTAGGTGATTATTTTCCAACTAGGATCAAGGATGATGTTTCAGGACGCCTCCTTCACTGTTTCTTGTTGCACTCTACAACACTCCCTCTCAACAAGAAAGGACTGTCTTTGCATGCGACATGCAACTCCATGCATTCGCCCTGCAACCTTTGCAAGCGCCTTGCAAATCCATGCATCTACTCTACAACTCTTCCGAAACTGAAAGGCTCCAAAAAAATCAATCAATCTTAATGCATCTATCATCAAAGTCTTCAACTTCTGCTGGTACCAACTACACATGTCTTCAGGAACCACTACGCTGTTGAACTCTGCACCCATGCACTCTGCACTTGCTGTCAACTCTGAACCGCGCTCCAGTATTCGATACTGTCACTTTGATATGCCTGCATCAATCTAACTGATCATGCTACTTCTGCTCTGTGGGAACCTCGTAGCCAGGTACAATTCATAAGATCCACACCATCTCCATGAATCCTGCCCAGAAAAATCCTCTTGGGATTAATCATGCAAGTCGCCCCACCTCTCACCTAGTGGTATAGTTGCATGCACTCCCTCTGCCCATCTGGCGTGAAATTTCTCTGCATGAGTGGTTGCTCCCACTCCATCATCCTCATCTTGTGGCTGCTCCACATCCCGAGGTTCACTGTTACCTGCATGAAAATCCAGCTCCCTCTCAAGCTTTAATTGCATGGCTTTCTCACACTTCCCAACAGTAGGAAGCTCCCTATAAATCCCATCTACTTCAAGTCTGTAGAGATTCTTTGCTCTAATCCCAACCTTCTTGACTTGTCTCGTTGCTTTGTACCAAAGTAAAACTTGTCTTTCACTAAAGACAACATCATAGCCTTTATCCTCTAACATTGCGACTGAGATTAAATTCCTCTTTAAACCTAGAACATGCACAACATCTTGTAAAAGAATGAGTTTACCTAAATCCCTCTGAAATGTAATGGTACCAATGTTGGTCGCATTGTATCATCCATTGTCGCCCAACTCAACATGCAACTGGAGATCTTTCTCCACCAAGTCACTGAAAAGATTCACATCTCCCATCATGTGAAAGGAAGCACCACTATCAAAATACCACCCCAATCCCAATGCACTAGACACCATGCATGCGATCAATGAGAATTCCAGCTCAAATTGCAAGGCAAGAGCCTCACCAGCTGTAGCTCCAGCAGCCTGCTTTTTCTTATTCTTATGTGGACAATTTGTGGCGAATTCCCATGCTCGTGATAGTGAAAACACTTCACTTTGGACATGTCATGCTCTTTACCATCCGCACCAGATTGAGAAGGATTTTTCTTCCCCTTCCCTTTCCTTGCTTTAGCATCCAAAGCGCAATCCTCTTCATCATCATTCTTTGATGAAGAGCCATCCCTGGTACTCCGCCTTATCTCCTCTTGCACAAGATCCGACCAAAGTTGCTCCCATCCTGGCAGTTTCTCCCGACCATTGACAGAGTCCTCATAGCTATGCCAACTCTTCGAAAGCCCAAGGAGAGCCAAGCTCACAAATTCTTCTTCATCCACACTAACTCCTACACTCCCAAGCTCATCCCTGCAGTGGACAAAATTTTTCAATTATACCGGAATAGTGTCATTCTTCTCCATTTTTATTTTCATGAGCTTGTCTTTAAGCGCCAACTTCCTCTGGTCACTTCTTCTTTGGAAAAATTTTGTCAAAGCCTTCCACATCAAGAATGGAGTGGCTTTACCATGAAGGCTGGACACAATGTGCTCCTTCACACCTTCCAACAGGATCCTTTGACACCTTGCTACCTTATTTTTCCATGTGCCAAGTGCGGCTGCATCGCTAGAACCCGGTTTAGGAATATCAGCATCTATGAACTCCTTCAACCCATTATCCTCCAGCACCACCTCCATCCTATCCTTCCATGCAATATAATTCAAGCTACCCTCAAGGCCATACTCCAATCGCAATCCGTTGAAATACATTTCAATGAATGCTCAACTTCGACACCAAGAAAACACTGCAGCAAATTCGAATTCCACCAGCACAAAACTCAATTGTTTAAATAATTGCAATCTGCTCCAATGATAAATGCTCTGATACCATGTATAAATTGTATAACTAATGTGTTATATCCAATATTCTCTTGATCACACACTATTTTAACTTCATGCAAAATACAGAATCTATTCCACCATTGATCATCACATGCAGAAATTAACACAATTGCAATGCACACATGAAACCATAAAAATTTACACACATTAACATAGTTGTTTTACAGGAAAGCCTGAAGCTGAAAACCCAAACTATATATATATATATAATATATGTCATAGAGATCATGTAACAATCCTCATACAAAGCTTATCACAAGCTCTCAGTACAATCCAATAGCTACACACTAATCAGGTCCGATCTAACAAATCCATGCACCAATCTTTGCCACTAGCTAGCCTGCCTCTACTGCACAATCCCTGCTAAAGAATGGCTCTGGATGAACTCAAATTTCTCCACCCTTGTGTTGAGTCTCAAATCTTCATCTTTTCCATACACCGTTCTAGACCTTTTTCATTCACCTGAACCTTCTAAGTTGTCAATATCATTGCATATCAATTGTAAAAGAGCATCTAAAATGGTTTTTAACTATGTTTTGTGTCTGTTGTTTGATTTAGATTTTTGCTCATTTAGCTGCGGAATCTTGCCACTTTCCGCAGCTGCTGCAAATTTCCACAGCCATTTTGTGAAAATCTATGTTACATGTGTCTTCAGGCAATTCGAGCCACATGGGCAAGTCAGAAATGATGTGGACATGGATCGTGTCCTATTGGCTCGGGAAAATTCACCTAAGGAGGCTGCGGTCAAAGGTGGCCAAGTGGAAGTCAACCGTAGAGTCCCACGGTGACAGGACTCTGTTTCTCATCACGTGAAGATTTTTATGACCGTTTCTAATTTACGGGAGACACATCAACACCTGTACACGGCTCCATAAGCCGAATCCAACATCCACTCTTCATAGATTTACTCCTCACCGCGGCCATGATGCTGGATCTCTGGACGTGATGGTTCACGTGTCTCTATCAGCACAAACTTTAGGGAATTAGTTATATCACCTTTTTTATAAATAACGCGTTTTCATACGCATAATAGCTAGCCTCCATATAGCTCTGTAATGTAATTGCGTTGCCACTGTGCTGTAATATCATTTCTCTGTTATGACTACATTTTAATATATAAGAAGACTCTGTTTCCAAGCGTAATTCGTATTTGAAGGCTGTTGCCCGAGGCTGGTGCAGAGGGCCCCTGCACACGCTGAGGTTTTGTGCATTACTGTATAGTTTCTTATTTTATTTCTTTAAGTTCATTGTACCATAAGTCATTCACGTGTTTATACATTGCATCTTTCATGATATGTATGCTTCATCACTGTTCATAATCTTTCATGCTTTACATTTTACTTCTGTCCATAATCTTTCATGTTTTATGTTTTTGTTAATCACATCGTTGTTCTTGTTTCTGTGACACAAACAGGTAAACACGTATTTGCATAGCATAACTTTTTGACTAATGACATGGAATTAATATTGTTCTGCTGCTAATTTACTTTTCTTAGTTTATGTTTAATTTCAGTACTGCTTTGTTTATTTCACTCTTGCACATTTGTTTCAGTAGTTAGATTTAGATATATCAAATTGTTCATGTCATTTTCAGTTACCTCCGAAAGCCACAGCTGGACTGATGGTGAGGGATTGAAGTATGAATGTATAGTTTGATATTAGTTTACTTTCCGCAAGTTAGATATATTAAATTGCTCATGACATCTTCAGTTACCTCTGAAAGCCACAGCTGGACTGATGGTGAGGGATTGAATTATGAATGTGTAGTTTGATATTAGTTTACTTTCTCCAAGTTAGAAATATTAAATTGCTCATGCTATTTTCGCCATTTCCGAAAGCCACAGCTCGACCGATGGTGAGGGATTACATGGGTGTAGTTTGATATTAGTTTCTTTTTCCTGGAATTAGATATCGTATTTCTGTTGTTTATGGTTACCTCCGAAAGCTTGCATAATAATTAACATGAAGGCAGATCAATATAAGTTGATGTAATTTGATTTAGATTTACTTTGTTGCAATTCTTGGATTTCTTTAAGCATATTTTCTTTTATGTTTAGATAGCAGCAAGGATAGTTTGGTTTTCATGCTCAATAGTTCATGTTTGATTCATTAGGCTAGCAGCACATTTTCATTTCCTTTCAAGTTTTGTCATTGTATGTTTCAAATTCCTTTTTAAGTTTGAATTTGGTAAATCATTATAAAGGATATCATTGCCTTGAACAATCATAACCATACTTGTTTTTATTTTAGAATTTCCATCTCACATTAGAAAACCAAAAACGACAAAAAGACAAGAAATAGGTTATCTTGCACATATAGTGCGCCACACTTCATCATCTTACGAATCCCGGATTGATAAATTAATGTAGCAATTTAGGACACACTAAATTGACCAAACATTTTGGCGCCGTTGCCGGGGAAGTGTAACTAGGTAGCCAATTTCTTAAAAAAAAAAACACATAAAATCATAAAAGAAGGGAAAACTTGATAACTTCTTGAAGTATGCTCTCATCTTGCACCTAGTGTGATCTGGAGGATCAGAAAAGAGAGTTATTGGTTTAGTAATTTCTTAAGTATGCTCTCTTCTTGCACCTAGTGTGATCTGGAAGATCAGAAAGAGAATTATTAGCCCAACTTTTTAAAAAATAAAAAAAATGACATGCATAGAGCAAGAGATTCTGGGGAAGGTTTATAGCTAAAGCCAAGAGTTCGATTTTCATAACTCTGCTCTGCAGAAACTGCAAACAGGGTCACCACCATCTACTAGCTTTGAGTTTTGGAATTCAGAGTAAACCGAATTAGAGATTCTCCTACCCTACTACAATCATTTAAGAAAAAGGAAGAACTCCCTCTCATCTCACCCATTGAAGAGCAGAGGACTTTAAGGACTCTGAAAGGGGCTATAAACGTGGAGAAATAATAAGATGGTTGGAGGTAGAGGTAGAGGTAGAGAGGAGGAGGAAACAATCGAGACAACAATGGTGGAGGTGAAGGTAATAATGGAAGAAATAGGGAAGGAGACAACTTGTTTGGATTCCCTATAGTTGATGAGGAAACTCATACAACGATGAAAAACATCTCACCATCTGTCCTCCCCAACTTTTATGGATTGCGAAGTGAGGATCCTGAAACATTTCTGTTTGAGTTTGAAGTCATGTGCCGAACCTATGACTATATGGAAGACTCTCAAAAACTCAAACTGTTTCCTTCAACATTGAAGGGAGCTGCTTTGAAATGGTTCATGGGATTAACCACTCAATCTATTAGGACTTGGAATGATATGAAACAAACATTTTTGGATAGATACTTGGACTATTGTATGCCCACCAATCACAAGGATGAGGTATTCAAAATGATGCAAAAATAAGATGAAAATTTGGAAGACTTACTTGAAAGATTTCAATACAACTTGAAAAGAGAAAAGATGAGCAACTTAGATGATGAAACCTTGAAAGCCCTCATATTAAAAACCATTAGAGATGAATGGATAGATATTTTAAACATGATGGGGAAAGGAGACATTTCTCAACTTCCACTTCGTGATATAACAGAACTATGTGTCCATCTCTCAAGAGGAAAATCTAAAACAGGAAAAGGGCCTAGGGATCCTTCTCTTATTAGGGCTAACAAATCTGCAATTGGATCAGTAAGTAGGGCAGAGATTGGTAATATGCTTGATGATTTCAAAACTGATATCTTAGGGAGCCTTAGTGAACAACTAGACACCCTTAAAATCCAAAACAAGCAGAAAGCAGAAACAGATGCTTTAGCCATCTTTTGTCCGAAATGTAGGAAAAAACATGCTTTAAGGGAATGTCCCTTGGATGCAAAAGTTGTAGAAACATGTATGATTTGCTCAGAGAATCATGAGATCAAGGATTGTCCTTCAATTCCTGGACTCAAAGTTGTTTTTCAAGAAGACCCAAATTCAGTAGAATCTCTCTATTTTGTTGCAAGAAGACCTTGGCAAGGACAACAAACTCAAGGGTTTAACAACCCTATGAATCTTCAAACCCCACCAAATTGGAATCCTTGGCAACAACCTTGGCTCCAACATCAAAATCCATATCAGCCATGGGTACAAGGGATGCAAAATCCTTATGGGATATTTGCTCAATTTTATCAATATCCTCCATCTTTTCAAAATCAACAAGCTCCACAACTTCCAAACCCAAATCCACAGCTTTCATTGCCATTTCCACAACAACAACCTTCTCAACAAAATCCAAATCCTCAACTCATGCTCCCATACCAACAAAAGACAAATCAACTTCCAGCTCAGCCATTGCCAAATCCTAACAATAAAAATCCTCAGAATACTTACATGGTAGAAGGACAACAATTTCCTACCTATATGATTGTTCCTCTCAGCGATGTACAACTCAGATCTGGTAGAGTTTTAGAAAAACCTTCTATAGATATTCAAGAGCAAGATACCTCTGAGGAGGATTCTCTTCAAGTCAATAAGGGTTCTGAGGAAGAATCTCTTCAAAATTCAAAAATTCAAAAAGAAAAAGAAAAGCTAACATCCACAACTCCTATAGTTGAGCAACATGTATCTTCATCTACACCTCCTTTTCCGGAAAGACTACAAATTGATAAGGGGGTGGAAAAACAAATCTTGTTGCCTAACTATGACTTTCTAGATGAATTGAAGAATGTTTGTATCAAGATTCCATTGCTACAAGCCATTCGAGAAATCCCTATTCTAGCAAAAACCATAAAGGAGTTGAGTTTCAAAAGACCAGGAAGGAAACTAAAAGACACGAGAAGAATCCACCTGGTAGGAAAGATTGCAGACATTATGATGGGAAAAATTACCATGCAGAAGTATGTAGATCCAGGAAGTCCAATTGTCAAGACACATATAAATAGGATAGAAATTCCAAACACATTGATTGACTTAGGGGCTGCTATCAACATTATGAGTAGACAGACTATGGAACAGTTAAAACTTCCTAACCTTCTTTTTACACCTACTTTACTGCAACTTGCAGATCGATCGATTATTAAACCAGATGGTGTATTAGAAGATATTTCAGTCTCCTTAGATTCTTGGGAATATCCGGTAGATTTTATGATTTTGACTCCCAAGAGTAATCTAGGAGGGCACCCACTTATCTTAGGAAGACCTTGGCTAGCCACAGCTGATGCTTTTATTAGTTGTAGATCTGGGGACATGTACATTTCTAATGGTAATTCGACAAAAAAATTCAATTTGTATCCTCCAGCAAGAGCAATCACAGAAATAGGAGACAATGAATGGGTCGATGATGAGGACATTATACAACCTGTCTTTACCATTTCTAAAATCAGTGAGGATAGTCAAATTCTGAACACATTAGAAAATTTTGAGACATCTTCAGAATATGACCCCACACAATTTCAGTGGGAATCTGACATAGAATATTTATCATCAAGACAAATGTCTCTTTACTCTATGGAAGATTTTGGTAGTTCTACTATTGAGATTTTTCCAGGAAAAACATTGAATATCAACAAACATTTGGAAAAGTCACAACAAGAAGAACTAACTAAAATCTTGCAAAAACATTCTACTGCATTTGCATGGGAGTATACTGACATGAAAGGTATTGATCCTAAGACTTGCATCCATCATATCTATATTGAGGAAAACAGTAGACCAATCAGACAACCTCAAAGAAGGATGAATCCAAATCTTAGGAGATAGTGAAAGAAGAGCTCCAAAAACTACTCAATGTAAACTTCATTTATCCAATTTCAGATAGCCGATGGGTTTCTCCTTTGGTTATAGTACCTAAAAAGAATGGTAAATGGAGGGTATGCATTGATTACAGGGAATTGAATAAAGCAACTTTGAAGGATCACTTTCCTTTGCCCTTTATCGATCAGGTATTAGATACATTAGCAGGCAAAAAGTACTTTTCATTTTTGGATGGTTTTAGTGGCTATAATCAAATTCAGGTAGCACCTGAAGATCAAGATAAGACCACATTTACTTGTCCATGAGGAAATTTTGCCTATCGAGTGCTTCCTTTTGGGTTATGTAATGCACCTGCAACATTCCAAAGAGCAGTACTAGGAATTTTTTCTGATCTAATCCATGATTGTGTAGAGGTTTATATGGATGATTTTACAGTTTATGGTAATTTATTTGAAGAGGCATTAGAAAATTTGGAAAAAGTTCTTATAAGATGTAAAGAAACAAACCTTTCATTAATCCATGAAAAATGCTTTATGATGTTTACTGAAGGGATTTTTTTAGGACATCATATTTCAGGAGATGGGATTAAGGTTGATAGATCAAAAGTTGAAGTCATCTCCAAGTTACCTATTCCAAATTGTCAAAGAGATGTTAGAAGTTTTCTAGGATTTACTGGTTACTATAGAAGATTTATAGAAAACTTTACTAAAATAGCATCTCCACTCTTCAAATTGCTTACAAAAGACTGTGAATTTAAATGGGATCCTGATTGTCAATCAGCCTTTGAAACTTTGAAAACAAGAATATCTGAAGCACCTATCTTGAGAGGACCAAATTGGAAACTCCCTTTCTATATTTCTACGGATGCTTCAGAT
The DNA here is from genome assembly GCA_034641835.2 of Pinus albicaulis. NCBI lineage: Eukaryota > Viridiplantae > Streptophyta > Pinopsida > Pinales > Pinaceae > Pinus > Pinus albicaulis. The sequence continues at coordinate 1,083,247,592 of CM076580.1, read as the reverse complement.
ACAGCTCTAGGAGCTGTGTTGGGTCAAAAAGATTTAGTTCCTTATGCCATTTATTATACCAGTAAAAATTTGACTCCCACAGAGTTGAACTATACTGTGACTGAAAAAGAGTTTTTAGCTGTTGTTCATCCAATTAATAAGTTTAGACATTACATAACAGGCTATGAAACTTTTATTCATACTAACCATTCTGCAATTAGATATTTAATGAACAAACCTGTTACTAATGGCAGAGTGACAAGATGGCTCTTACTTTTGCAAGAATTCAATATTACTGTGTTGGATAGACCAGGAAAACAAAATACAGTAGCTGATTTCTTGTCTAGGATTCAGAATACTAAAGAAGATTCTCCTGTAGAAGATAAGTTTCCCGATGAATACTTGTTTGCAGTAACTATTAAGACCCCTTGGTATGCAGATATTGCTAACTATTTGGTTACAGGGAAACTACCTTCACATTTATTTCCAAGTGAAAAACGAAAAAATTATTCAGGAGAGTTCAAAATATTCATGGATTTCTAACGAATTGTTTAAAACAGGGCCAGATCTTGTGATCAGAAGATGTGTCAGGGAAGATGAAATGCCTGATATTCTTAAGGCATGTCATGATGAACCATGCGGCGGACACTTTGCGGACAAAAGGATGGCCTATAAAATCCTTTCTTTGGGATATTATTGGCCTTCCCTCTTCAAAGATGCAAAACAATATGTCAAAAGGTGTGATAGCTGCCAAAGAGTAGGGAAACCTACCCTTTCAAATGAAATGCCATTGCAAACACAGGTACTCGTTGAACCCTTTGAAAAATGGGCTTTAGATTTCATTGGACCTATTAATCCACCATCTAAGCAAAAGAAGTATATATTGGTTTGCACTGATTATGTTACTAAATGGGTAGAAGCTAAAGCATTAGTATCTGCTACTGAAAATTCAGTTGTTCATTTTCTTTATAAGGATATTTTTACTCGCTTTGGTGTTCCAAGAGAAATTGTGACAGATCAGGGGAGCCAATTCACATCCAATTTGGTGGAGAAGTTGATGGAAGAATACAAAATCAAGCACAGAAGATCTACTCCTTACCATCCGCAAGCAAATGGTCAAGTGGAGTCCACAAATAAAGTTCTTGAAAGTATCATCACCAAAACTGTTCATCTACATAGAAAAGATTGGGCAGAAAGGCTTCCTGAAGCCTTGTGGGCCTACAGAACTACATGGAGGAATACAACAGGACATTATCCCTATGAACTTGTTTATGGGAAAGAAGTCTTGCTCCCCATTGAGTTCCAAGTCAAGACCTTCAAGATAGCAGTTCAGTTGGGGATGGACTTATCAGAAGCCCAAAAGCATAGAATGGAGCAGTTGAATGAGCTAGATGAGATCAGACAAGAAGCAATTTTAAGAACCGATCTAGTTCAATATCAAAGAGCTAAATGGCATGACAAGTACATCAAAGAGAAGAAGTTTCAAGAAGGAGATTGGGCATTGTTATTTGATTCCAAGTTTAAAGATTTCCAAGGAAAATTTCAGACTCATTGGCTTGGGCAATATGAGATTGACAAGATCTTTAGCAATGGAGCGGTAAGAATCAAGACCATTGATGAGTTTCAAACTCCTCTTATTGTGAATGGCCATAGATTGAAAGTTTATCATAAACCACTCTCAAAAGAGGAATTTGTCAAAATGTTTCAAGAAAATTCTGCAATCAGGCTGGTACAGAAGAATTCTTCTTCTCCACCAGCCTAGCTTTTGTTCTTTTCAGTTTAAAAAAAAATTTGTATAAGCCTGAAAACCAATCACTGATTGGCAGTCTTATACAGAAAATTCAGGGTGAAAATCAGGAACACCTGACACCCTATATTTTCCAAAAAAACAAAAACAAAAAATCTCTCTTTCATTTCACAAGTTTTGTGACCACCCACTCCATTCCATTCCACTTCATTTCACTCCACTTCATTCCATTTCTCTTCATTTTATCTATTTCATTCCATTTCCATTTAGTCAATTGTCATCCGTTCATTTCCATTCACCCAAATAATAGCTGTGTCAGTTTCCGCAGCTGACATCTGTTTCCGCAGCTGACACCAGTTTTCGCAGCCAGAAGCAGATTCCGCAGCTACCACTTTGTTTTTCAAAAGAATGTATAGCCAGATGTTATTTCCATAATCATGAAATAAAATGCAGGTATGAGGACCAATTATGAAGACATGGGGCATTCAAGATATCAATGAGGAGCAACTAATTGAAGACCAAGGAAAAATGGCAAGAATTCCAAGGTATGAGTAAAAATTTATTTCAAATGGCATTTAAAACACATTTTTATATAGTTATAAACCATAAACTCCATTATGTGCAATGATTGTATTAACAAACTCCGTAACCACTCCATGATCTCTGTACAATCCTCCCACAATCCTTGCATTCATTCTCAAACGGTCCCATAATTAAACCTCCGATCTTCACTCATACTTCGATATTCCACCTGTGACAATGAAACGTAGTTGATTTGACTACGGCTTCTTTCAGCCGCATAAAATCCGTAGCCGTTGTATAAACGTGCTTACATTTATTTTGCAGCCACCAAATTTTAAAACACTGTCGGATGTGTTATACTCCTCCTATTGTTCTATTAATCTCACAGCCACATTTCTGTCGTGCTCACGTAACCTTTCTCTGTTCCGCTTCACTCCATTTCGTTCTCTGTTATGCTATAGTATGTATACCCACTCTCTGATATCTACCTACAGTCATCGTGCTCATTTTCGTTCATTCAGCCATCCTAATTCCATTGAACCCTCCTCACGCAGGCAAGTTTTTAAAGAGCAGAAAGAAGGATGGGTAAATTGTTGAGAGCAGAACCAGAGCGACCTAAATTCATGGAAGGATACTCGCAAGTCAGGGATATATTGAAGAAGGAAAAGTGGCTACGGTTTATCCAAAAGTTTAGAGGCTACCATAAAGAGGTGACAAAAGCCTTTGCAAGGTCTTTCAATGGCCTGGAGGTAGAGATTGGAGACCTTAAGTTTACGGTGAATGAGGCATCTATAGCATCTGCCACAGAACTTCTTCAAGAGGGTGAACGTTGGTTTAAGAATAAAAGCATTAGTGATGAAGTTTGGAGAGTGATTCTACATAACCCAGGTATGGACATAACTATTTTTAAAAGAGGAATTCCTGTTCATGCTTTGAAAGAGGAATGGGCTACTTTGCTGCTAGTTGTTCAAAAATTTATCACCTGTGAAGGCCGTTTTGGGTCAATGTATATGTACCATACCAGATCACTGATGAACTTTCTAGATAACCAAACTCTTAATCTGCCATATTTTCTATTAAATAGTTTGAAGAAAATGTCTGTGACTGTTCAGAAGCATTTAGGGGATGTAGAACCACATCTATATCACCATGGTCTTGTGAAAATTTTGATTGAAAAACAGTTAAAGGAGAAGAAGGATACATGGGAACAATTTTTGATTAGAAATTTCTTTGAGGAACCTCAAGAAATTCCTGAAGGTAGCACATCAAGAAGGAGTAGGAGAAAGAGAACAAATGATGAAATTCAAAGTACTCCTACTACTACAATTGAAAGAACTAGTAGGGAAGAGAGACTGTCAAAAAGGAAGAAGAAAGAAACCAAGGGTAAAAAGCCAATAACATCGAAAGAGAGAAAAAGTGTTGAGGCTATACATCAAACCCCTTCTTCCGAAGAAGATCATCAAGTGTTATCTGAAAGACTAGTTCACCTTCAAGAACAGTCATCTATGTCCAAGAAGAAAGGGAAAGGAAAATAAAATAAAAAAGACAGTGGTCCACAGTGTGTGAGAAGAAGTTCCAGGCTTAAGGGGAAGTTGAGGAAAACGCAAATGAAAGGACCCCATTTTATTGATTTGGGGGAAGAAACATCTGAACAATCCCCAGCTGGCCATAGTCCATCTCACTCTCAGTCAGACAGTGAACCTAGTTCATTTCATTCTCAGTTAGACATTGAACATAGTCCATCCCATTCTCAGCCAGACGTTAATGTGAGTCCTTCTCAGCCAGATTTTGAAGACAACTCTCCTCCGCGACATTTTGGGGACAGCCCAATAAAAACGACACCTGAGATAGACCCAAAGCAACAAGAAGTATATGATTATATAGAATCTTTAGAAAGAGCAGCTACGGGTCCCAGTACTTCGTCCACTCAGCCTCACACAGCACAAGATGATTTAGTCCAATCACTGAAACAAGAAGTCTTTGAGCTAGAGCTTTTAAATAGACACATTAAAAATGAAAATGAGACATTGAAGGAACAAAGTAAATTGGACAAAATCATTCATGATAATACCATGCTACATATGGGACTATGGCAGAAGAAAAACAAGAAATTGAAGAAGAAATGCCAGAAGTTAAGCAGAGCACTGATTAATATCAAATTCAAATGCTTGATGAAAAATCCCAGGATGTTAGCAGCACCAAGGAAGAGGAGGAGAGGACTGGATGTATTCGCTGAAGTGTCAAGGCATATGAATTAAAGAAGGATTATCAAAATTTTGGTTGCATGAGGACATGCAACACCTTCACAGTGGGGGTATGTTGAGTCTCAAATCTGCATCTTTTCCATACACCGTTCTAGACCTTTTTCATTCACTTGAACCTTCTAAGTTGTCAATATCATTGCATATCAATTGTAAAAGAGCATCTAAAATGGTTTTTAACTATGCTTGTGTCTGCTGTTTGATTTAGATTTTTGCTCATTTAGCTACGGAATCTTGCCACTTTCCGCAGCTGCTGCAACTTTCCGCAACCATTTTGTGAAAGTATATGTTATAGGTGTCTTCAGGAAATTCGAGCCACATGGGCAAGTCAGAAATGATGTGTACATGGATCGTGTCCTATTGGCTCGGGAAAATTCACCTAAGGAGGCTACGGTCAAAGGTGGCCAAGTGGAAGTCAACCGTAGAGTCCCACGGTGACAGGACTCTGTTTCTCATCACGTGAGGTCCCACATACATGACAAATTCCCGTTTCTAATTTACGGGAGACACATCAACACCTGTACACGGCTCCATAAGCCGAATCCAACATCCACTCTTCATAGATTTACTCCTCACCGCGGCCATGATGCTGGATCTCTGGACGTGATGGTTCACGTGTCTCTATCAGCACAAACTTTAGGGAATTAGTTATATCACCTTTGTTATAAATAACGTGTTTGCATACGCATAATAGTGAGCCTCCATATAGCTCTGTAATGTAATTGCGTTGCCACTGTGCTGTAATATCATTTCTCTGTTATGACTACATTTTAATATATAAGAAGACTCTGTTTCCAAGCGTAATTCACATTTGAAGGCTGTTGCCCGAGGTCTGTGCAGAGGGCCCCTGCACACGCTGAGGTTTTGTGCATTACTGTATAGTTTCTTATTTTATTTCTTTAAGTTCATTGTACCATAAGTCATTCACGTGTTTATACATTGCATCTTTCATGATATTTATGCTTCATCACTGTTCATAATCTTTCATGCTTTACATTTTACTTCTGTCTTTCATGTTTTATGTTATTGTTAACTGATCAGTGTTCTTGTTTCAGATTACAAATAGGCAGCCCGGGCATTTGCATAACCTTTTGACTAATGACATGGAATCAATATTGTTCTGTTGCTAATTTACTTTTTGTTTAATTCCAGCACTGCTTTGTTTATTTCAGTCTTGCACATTTGTTTCAGTAGTTAGATTTAGATATATTAAATTGCTCATGTCATTTTCAGTTACCTCCGAAAGCCACAGCTGGACTGATGGTGAGGGATTGAAGTATGAGTGTGTAGTTTGATATTAGTTTACTTTCTGCAAGTTAGATATATTGAATTTCTCATGTCATTTTCAGTTACCTCCGAAAGCCACAGCTGGACTGATGGTGAGGGATTGAAGTATGAGTGTGTAGTTTGATATTAGTTTACTTTCTGCAAGTTAGATATATTAAATTGCTCATGTCATTTTCAGTTACCTCCGAAAGCCACAGCTGGACTGATGGTGAGGGATTGAAGTATGAGTGTGTAGTTTGATATTAGTTTCTTTTTCTGCAAATTAGATATCAGATTGCTCAAGTTGTTTATGGTTACCTACGAAAGCCATAGCTGGACTAATGGCGAGGGATCAGAATATAAGTTGATGTAATTTGATTTAGATTTACTTTGTTGCAATTCTTGGATTTCTTTAAGCATAGTTTCTTTTGTGTTTAGACAGCAGCAAGGATAGTTTGGTTTTCATGCTCAATAGTTCATGTTTGATTTATTAGGCTAGCAGCACATTTTCATTTCCTTTCAAGTTTTTTCATTGTATGTTTCAAATTCCTTTTTAAGTTTGAAGTTGGTAAATCATTATAAAGGATATCATTGCCTTGAACAATCATAACCATACTTGTTTTTATTTTAGAATTTCCATCTCACATTAGGAAACCAAAAATGACAAAAAGGTAATAAATAGGTTATCTTGCACATATAGTGCGCCACACTTCATCAGCTTACGAATCCCGGATTGATAAATTAATGTAGCAATTTAGGACACATTAAATTGACCAAACACCTTGCTCACGCAATCCTCATAGGCATCTCCAATCCTGTGTGGTGCAAAATCATGCAACACTATAGTCACAACTGATAGTCACACTTGCTCTTTCACCTACCTCTCCACTGGTCTTCACTGAACTTTCCATGCATTGTAGTTAACTGATGTATTCTTCAGTTGATTAATGAGTTAATATTTAGTGAATTAATTATTAATTAATTCACACCACTCTCACTAGTGTATCAATCAGTTAGACTAGATACAACTAGCTCAACTGAGTCTAACTGAGTTAAACTGAACACAACTCCACCAACTACTTCTACAACTCCAACAAACTCTGTCACATGAGTTCTAACTGAAGTCCTCCATGCAATAGATCTATTTAACCCTTAGGAATAGTGTAATTCCTTCTGTCAACTCCTGTGCCACATCTGTGCACTTAACTAAAGTGCTCCAAGAGAATAAGATAATGTTTAGAGTCCAAATATTATTAAGAGCTAATAATATTTGACATATCTATTTTTAGATTAACGATCTATAAATAGACTTCGCCCAATATTCTAAAAATAGAATTCCATCTATTTTTCCAACCTGACCAACCATCCACAAATAGCATCCTGCAACTCATAGAATATGATCGACGTGTCTAAAAATAGACTTTGCGCCAAAAATCACATGTGTGGGCCCCACCTAGTTTAGGTGATTATTTTCCAACTAGGATCAAGGATGATGTTTCAGGATGCCTCCTTCACTGTTTCTTGTTGCACTCTTCAACATATGATTCCATAGATGATGATGTTGATCCTAAAATCAACTCAATAGAAAATTCCACCTCCCTATGAGTCAGAAGCTCTAGAATCTATGCATGAAACACATCCTGAAACTGTTGAAATATAGGATACTTCCTCGGTAATTCATCATCCTCATCTTCCTTCCCTTTGTCACTGGAAACATGTACTGCAAATAATAAATATCCTTTCTTGTGGAAGTGCTTTCCCTGCATAGCTATAATCATTCTCACTGATGTAGGCTTCTTCTTTCCCTGCAATATTATATTTCTCCATCATCATCCAGGCCTTTTCATATTAGTATACCTTGGTCTTGTGAATGAATAGCCACTCCATGCCCAAAATCATGCTATATGAACCCAAAGGAAGCACATTTATATGTGTTGATGTAGGCATACCATTAAGCTCAAATGCACAAGATCTCACCTAATGATGAACTCTTCTCTAAGTCCCTACAACCAACTACATCAACCAATATTCTGCATGCAATTATTTATTCAACCAGCATTGACTCACCAGGTTAGGACTAATATAGCTATAATTAGATCCAGGATCAATCAAAATATAAACAAATTGATCACAAATATTACATTTCATCTCGATAATAGATGCATGATGATTTTCCTGCCTATTATCCACTGCTGCATAAATTTGGGGAATACTTTGGCCTAAATATCCAATTTTTTGCAGCTACTTAGCACTGTAAATTTGAGGCTTGCAACCCTAATGTGATGGGTAATATCTCTTGCAATTTTCTCCACCATAGGTCCAACACCTCGAAGGTTTCCTACCATCGCCTTTACTTTTCTACTCCTTAGGTTGAGTCCCATGTCCTCTCTCAGCTGCATTGAACTTCTTCAGAGGTGCCACATTCTCCTTGTCACTTGCATCTTAAAATATTCCTCACTTCTTAGGCCATTTTCCTTTTTAATTCTCATTACCTTTGTAGCCTCGCTTCAACTCGGGCTTGCACTTTCACTAATCATAACAATGCTTCAACTTTCTATTGTCCTCCTCCAATGACCAAGGCTCATCAAACTCAATTTGATCCTTGAATGCTACTGGAAACCCACTGATGAACCTTTGAATCTTCACTTTCTCATCCTTGAGATAAGGCACATACCTCAACAGCTCTATTAATTTGGTTGTGTACTCTTCATTTGTCATGGAACCCATCTTGAGCTCGTAAAATTCTTGGCCTTCATGTCATAATATCTTTCAGATAGGTACTTTCTTCTTAAGAGTCTTTCAAACTTATCTCAAATTAGATCCTCCTCCCTAATACCTCTAACATTCTTAACATATTCCCACTAGATATATGATTTTACCTTGATACTGGAGGTAGTTATCTTGGATTTCATGTTCTTTGAATAATCTTGGAATCTGAAGAACTTCTTCATCCAAAGCAGGCATGCTTCTACATCTTTTGATTTCTTCATTTCTTCATCAAAAGTAGGAGGTTTGGATTTCTTTAACTCTTTTGGAAAATATCCCCTATGACTTCTCCTTTAAGGATGTTGGCGGAGATGGCGATTATGTCTCTCAGAATCAGAGCTAGCATAAATTATATGAGTGTTATCCCTCTTGTCAGGTGTATCCAAGGATCTTCCACCTCTTACTATATCATCATTGTCCATCATGTACCCCTTCCAAGAGTTACTTCCATCCGCACCATTAGTCTTTTATTTGTGTCCAAGACTAATCCCCAGTTGTCCCTGCTTCTGTAATATTAAAGGCTCTAGAGAATGAAAACATTAACCTTGGATTGCTTTTCTTGAGCTCTAGAAAGCCTTTCTTGTGCCTTAATCAAATTCTCATTATCTACCTTGCAACTCACAATTTATGCCTTCAAGCTTCTCAATGTATCTTCCGAACCAAGAGAATATCCCTCTCCCTGCTGCTCAAATGATCTCTCCCATCCTACCAATGTCACTTTAGGTATGTACAGAGAATCATATGAATTGTATCTCAAGGTATCTCAAGGGAGGCTATTGCATCAGCATAGGCCAATATAGATTACCACGATAAAACATCTCAAGAATACCATCTAATACATGGATATCATAAACAAAACAACAATTAGCTAACATTCATCCATAATAACATATAGACAACTAACATGCATGCATAGCAATCTACCTTTACCTCGAGGTCCAATGTTGCAATCACGATATGATACCACCCTGTAACCACACCATCTCGCATTTACCCTCTTTCACAAGATCTCCAAGGTAAAAATGAGTAGAGAGTTACTATTACATGACCCAACATCCAAGTTCTAGTGATTGAAGTGGGGTATACTAACCAAAAACATATTGAAACCTCCCAGGAGCATCGCATCACTCAGATATCAAACAATATATTTTGATGAGCTTGCCCTGGGCTGGAAAATTATTTTTCCCATAACTTGCACCCTGGTCGCATGCATGCCAAGTTGTGAATGTATTTGGAAGGCTCCAGTCACATGCGCAATCCTTCCTCTATGTGGTTGCAGCTGAAACATCTCAGTTCAGAGGGTGTGGCTAGCAACTCATATCCATATTTTTAGGGCTAGCTATAGACCAGCTACCCAGAACAACCTATAACTATGTTGAACTTAGTCTAAGATGTTAATAAGCCTAAGTGATAAGTATTAAATCTAGATCTTTCTCAAAAATTTCCAAACACATGAGAAACATTTTGTCAAGCATATGGTGAACATGATAATATGCAGGTCGTGAATGCATATATGTTCAATGTCTTCTTCAATTCAGCAAAGAATCATAAAAAAGGCTCAATTCCCTATCAAACTAGTTGCAACAACACTTGTTATCCCATGCATTCTTAAAACCATTGAATAACTTATCAAATCATGAATAGGATCCATAACAAGAGCACATCATTTAATCAGGCCTATAACCTGCATATAACTAGAATGAATCCATGACAAAATAGTCATAAAATAAACGCAATAACCAGTATATGTGCTCATTGATCACAATAAGAAAATAACTCATATTAACATAGGAAAATTACAACCAAGCTAGGGAATTTCACGTACCACCTGACCATAGATTGGGCTAACCAAATTTCTCTTTCAGCCAATTACCCTCATTCCATATTCCAAGCATGAATGTGGGATCTCATGGGATAAATTAAAACAAAACCAACCAAGGATTCCATAGGCCAAACCACCTCAACCCTCAACCACAGTGATTCCACATAAACTGGTCCAGAAATCACTAACACCAAACGATCTTGGATTCCTCCAACTTTCTTTGCCATAGCCAGAGGAATTTTCCTATCTCCACCCATCCTTCAAGATTTCCAGGAGAAATCCCATGTCCACCCTTGACCCTTGTCCACCTCACCAGGATACAAAGTCTACCAGCCATCCAAAGCTTAAAACAAAACAAGCAACCCACAACACCATGGCTATCCAGGAAATGGCAAGGAAAGGCTAAAAACCATTGTCAATCCAGGAAAATCCCATGCCAATGACAACAAAGCAACCAAATAACCAAATGCATGTACCATGCATCCAAATCTCAGCAATGAAATCACACATGCAGATTGTTACTTGAAATTTCCTCTTGTTGTATCTACTCTTCGAAACTTTCCTTGTGATCCCTTACTTTCCTTTGCTTGCTTGCTTTTCCAAGTGCTTCCTCTATTTTAGAAGTTAAAACTGACCAAAATTTTTCATTTTTTTCTCATATGCCTTTTTATCATTGGTGTCTAGTGCCTATTCCTTTCCTTTTCCTTTTTCTTTCATTTTCCTTCATTTTCTCTCTAATTTCCCTTGCATGCATATTTTTGACTCTTCATGTTTCTTTTCTCCTATTTTCCTTTATTTCTAATATTAAATTTGTCATATATTGCCTCTTTCCTTTGCCAATGCCAAAGCCAATTTACATAGTCAATAATAAACCAAAAGTGATGCCCACTATAATGTTTTCCCCTCCATTTAGCTTGGAACACATGTCCCATGACATTAGTTTTAATTTATTTACATGGAAAATCAACCTGAGGCTATTACACTAATAGGAGATGTTATGTTAGGATTTTTTCCCCTAGAAGGAAACCCTCCTTCTATAATGGAATAATAGTTGTTTGTGATTGAGACAACATTGTGATGAGAGAGAGGATATTGTGACAAATAGAACATGAGGTTACAATGATTGTGTCATAGGTTATAATTCCTAAAAAAAATTAAATGAACAAAAGGAAGGATTGGTTATTTATCTGTGGATGTAGCCCAAATTGGGTGAACCACATATATTGGTGTCTTCTTTGTATTGTTTCATTCTAGGTTTTATTTTTTGTATTCATTTTGATTGTTTTGATCTATGATTTTATCTCTAACAAATGGTATCAAAGCCAAAGGTTTATTTGGCTGATAAAACTCATAGGAAAGGATGGTCCCTAGTTTTAGTGGGAGCAATGGTAGAAGAATATTTTAGGGTCTAGAAGTTTAATGACAAAAAATACCAGCTATGAAAGATGAAAATGGAATATTATTTATAGCAGGAAAATCTGTTTCTACCATTGGATGACGTAGAAAAGAATCCAATGACTAAGAAAGACGAATAATGGGAGATTCTTGATAGAAAGGCACTAGCAACAATATGACTATGTCTAGAAACATCGATGACTTTCAACATTTAGAAATAAAAAACAATAGAGAGTTTGATGATGGCATTAACTAAATTATAATAAAAACCCTCAAGTTCCAACAAGGTATTTCTTATGAATCATTTATTAAATATAAAGATGTCCAAAGGTGGTTGTATTGTTAATCATTTAAAAGTATTTAACATGGTCACTAGCCAATTAAGTTTTGTAGGGGTAAACTTTGATGATGAGGTTAGGGCTCTTTTTATTTTGTGCTCATTGTCAAAAATATCAAATGGATTGGTCATGGCTATGAGTTATTTTGTCTCTCATTCAACCACTTTAAGTTTGATGAAGTCGTTGATGATGAAAAATCACAGGCGAGACATAAAGTAATTCTTTGACTATAGAGAACAGGGGAAGACAAAGGGAAAGATTAAAAGGGCCGAGGAATCATGGAAGGTCTAAGAAGGGAAGATCCAAATCCAGAAGGAGGCTGGAATTTTGGCATCTTGGGAAGAAAGGACAGAAGAACAAAGACTATTAATCTTTAAAAGGGGAAAAAAGGAGATGGACAACAAGAGAATAAAAAAGAAGAAAATGTAGTAGGTGATGTGTCACAAGATGATTTAATCCTTTCAGTCGATAACACTATTGATTCTTGGATGATACATTCAGGGACTTCATTTCATGCCACACCCCAGGAGAAATATTTTCAAGATTATGTTCAAGGTGATTTTGGATAAGTTTATTTGGGTGGTGATGAACCATGTAAAATTGTTGGAAAGGGTAAGGTATGGATACAATTTTAGAATGGAAACCAATGGTTTTTGAAAGAGGTAAGGCATGTTGTTGATTTAAGAATAAATATAATTTCAACAAGACAATTGGGAAGTGAAGTTTGTATAGTCACATTTACAAGAAATTCATGTAAGGTCACTAGAGGATCTATAATAATAGCAAAAGGAGAGAAGGTAGGTACATTGCATATAGTTATTGTCAATGCTAATATTTCTATTTATTTAGCTTCTACATGAGTAGATACAACATTGTCACATCATGGGCTAGAGCACATGAGAAAGAAGGGGATGCAAATTCTCCACTCAAAGAAATTATTCCCAAATTTGAAGAAGGTTGATTTAGACTTTTGTGAGAATTGTGTTTGTGGAAAACAGAAAAGAATTAAATTTTCTCAAAATTGGGAAGGAAAAGAAGACTAAAAAGTTAGAACTTGTGCATACAAAATGGGGACTGGCTCAAGTATTATATCTTGTTGGAACTTATTATTATGTTGCATTTATTGATTATCCAACTAGGAAAAATTGGGTTTATTGCATTAAAATCAAATCTAATGTCTTTGATTCTTTTAAGAAATGGAAAGCTATGGTTGAGAATGAGATAGAAAATAAGTTGAAGTGTCTTAGTTTAAATAATGGAGGTGAGTATTACAGCAAGGAGTTTGATATTCATTTTTCTTACCATGGGATTTGTAAAGAGAAGACAATTCTAGGGACACCACAAGAAAATGGTGTGTCGAAAAGGATGAACATGACAATTATAGTGTGGACAAGGAGTATGAGATTGCATGCAACATTTACCTTACAATTTTGGGAAAATGTTTTTGATGTTGATTTTTACTTAATAAATAGAGGGCGTTAAAGTTCCTTGGATAGTGGAATTCTAGAGGAGGCTTGGACAAGTAAAATGGTAAAGTACTCATTTTGGAAGACTTCGGGTTGTGAAGAATTTGTCCACATAGATAGAGAAAAAGGAACAAATATTTAGGGAAAATCCAAGAAGTGTACTTTTAATGGATATGGAATTAATGATTTTGGCTATTGCTTTTGGGATTTTATGAAAATAACATAATAATTATGAGTAGAGATGTGGTATTAAATGAGAAGGTCATGTAAAAAGATCAATTAAAAAATAAAAATAGGAAGATAAACACACATAATATGTACTTCTTGATGAAATCACAGAAAAAAAAAAAAAAAAGTTCTAAAGGTGCCAAAAAACCAAATGTTCAACAACAACAATAGCAACAAGTACCTTGGACTCCTAAAAGTGTTGTTAGAATATCAACTAGGTTAATTAGACCCCATGAATGATACCCTCCTTCACTCTATTATGTATTATTTATTGATTCTGGTGAACCAAAAAGATACAAAGAAGCAATGCATGTAAAACCTAGAAATAAATGGGAGCAACGCATGAAAGAAGAGATGGACTCTTTAGCACATAACCATACTTGGGAATTGGTCCCCTTCCATAGATATATGAGATCATTGAAAAAAAATGGGTTTACAAGTTGAAGGACGAATATGGAAGCAATAATAGGTACAAGGAAAGACATGTTGTAATTGGGTTTGAATAGAACAAAGGTATATATTTCGATGAAATATTTTCTCCTGTTGTCCAAATAACTTCAATTAGAACTATTTTAAGTTTAGTGCGAGTAGAATATTTGCATCATGAAAAAGTAGATGTAAGACAAATTTTCTCCATGGGGATTTGGAGGAAGATATTTATATGCAATAAATAGAGGGATATTAGGTCAAAGGGAAAAAAAAACATAGTATGCAGACTAAAGAAGAGATAATATGGTTTAAAGCAAGGTCCAAGGCAGTGGTATATGAAGTTTGATAGGTTTGTGACAGAACAAGATTATTGTAGATGACAGCCTCATAAATGTGTTTTTTTTAAGAGACTAGATAATGGCACCTATATGTTATTGTTATTGTATGTATATGACATGCTTGTTGCAGGGTCTAACATGTAGGATAAAAATGTGCTCAAAAAAAAATTAGCTAATTCATATGCTATAAAGGATTTTGGTGTTGCAAAGCAAATCCTTGATATGATAATAACAAGAGACAATAAAAATCATAAATTAACATTGTCTCAAAGTGAGCACACCTTTGGCTAGCCATTTCAAATTAACTAATGATGTGTCCCAAGATAAAAGAGGACATAGACTACATTTCCAAGGTCCCATATTCAATAGCAGTTGGCAGCTCGATGTATGTGATGGTGTGCACAAGGCCAGATATTCTACATGTAGTGGGATTTGTGAGAAGGTATATGAAATCTACATAAAGAGCATTGGAAGGTATCCAAGTGGATTCTTAGGTATTTGAGAGATACTACTACCCATGAATTATGATTTGGAGGTTGAAACATTATTCTATAGGGATATGTTGATTCGGATTTGGCAAGTGATACAAATAGCAGGAGAAGAACCATGAGGTATTTTTTTATTGTTGGTGGAACAATAGTAAGTTTGATTTCAAAATTGCAAAGGGTAATTGCACTTTCAACAACAAAAGCAAAACATGTTGTTTTTACAGAGGCTAGTAAAGAGATGATTCGGTTAGAGGTTCATGAAGTAATTGGGAAAGAATTAGGGGAATAGTAAGTTATATAGTGATAGTGAGAGTTCCATTAATTTTGAAAATAACTAAACTTTTAATTTTAATATTAATCATATACATCTCAAGTACCATTTTATACTATTAATTTATAAAGAGGGACAGACAAAACTAGAAAAGATACATAGTAGCTAGAATCATGCAGACATGTTAACAAAGGAGGTAGCCAAGTAGAAATTGAGTTTATCCTCAGTTTTAGTTGGACTTCAAGCATGATGATGAATATGAGAAACTATCCAGGTCAAAAGTCAAATCATAGTTCAGTAGGTGCATTAGTAGAGAAGTTGTTCTAATTAATCTCTAGGTGGGAGATTATTTGTTATGGATCTTGATTATCTTCTTGATTTAGAAGTCATGTTTTTAGCCACATTTTGATCCCAATTTTTTATGTAGATGTAGGGGGGATTTTCCCCATACTATTGTCGACAGTGGTTCTAGGTAGGGCACTGACAACTCATTGGAGCACCCCTATAGGGATTTCAAGGGTAGCATCACTAAAAAGAAAATTTTGGAAAATTTGCCTTGTAAAATATTGTCATTTCATATTCAATGTAAATAATTTAACGTTAGGTCATAGATAAGATGGTAGATGTTATGTTATTATTTTTCTTCCCTAGAAGCAAACCATGTTTTTATGAGGGAATTGTTTTGCGACTATGTATGATTGAGATATAATTGTAATGAGAGAGAGGATACCATGAGAGATAGAAGAGGGTGTTGTAGCGGATGTGTTATAGGTTAGAATCCCTTCATTTTGTTGGATAAAATAAAAAGAAGGACTAGTTATTTCTACGTGGATGTAGCCCAAATTGGGTGGACCACATATATTGGTATAGGATTTGGATATTTTTACTATATGTTTTATTTTCACATTAATTTTGATTTTATTGCTATGTGATTTCATTCCTAACATTATAGCCACATCCTTGTTATAAATGTCAGAGTCCCTCCCTTTGCATATTAATCCAGGATTTTCCTAAAGTCTCCATTATGAGAACTTATATATATTTAGACTTCCATATGCATCCAATTTTTATAAAACATACAAATCCATCAAAATATGGGATTTCCAAAACATCTAGATCCCTCCAAATTTGGGACTTACATTCTTCCGACTACAATCAACAAGTTGACCTTCTACATATTTAGATCTAGGATTTTTAAAAAGACCCATTCAACTAAAATTTTTGGATCATGAATCTCCACTAGTTTGACCTCTTATGTTCCATGTCACTTCCATGATGTTGTGACATGGCCTTGATCTCAATGTTTATTCATCACTATTCCATGTCACCTCACCATGTTGGCATGCCACATCACCAAAAATTAGCTTACATGTCACATCATCATGACACATAACCTAATCACGTCCGCTGGGATTACTCACTTGGACTCCATATGCCCTCCTTGTGGTCTACCATACTAACATTCATTATCCAAGATTTTCCAAAATTTTGCCTTTGTAGTTTTTCCAGATCTCTAGGTCCCTCGAAAATTTTTCATCAAGGTTCCTCCACACAAAATTACATCATAGAAATTATACCATCCAACCCATTCAACATTAGAGTTTTTATTAAATGGTAATTTATGAATTATTCCACATGCTCAAATGTTTTTATCTCGATAGACTCTAGATCCTAGTCTCCATCACTTAACAAATCCATTAGTGTTACTCTACCACTCTTGACAGAATTTAGATATTGATAAACTTTTGATCCCCTAGTCTTATCATTTGATATATTTTTCTAATGTTTGGCTTTAATAATTGACAAAATATGAACCTTGATATATTTTGGACCCCCTATCCCATCACTTGAAAGGTTCCATATTTATTGTCTCCATTAACTGAGGATTTTTTCAACCAGTCCACTTGCCACTAAGAACACTGAAAAACAATGTAAAAATCTTGAGGTTAATTCAGTTAATGGATTTCGACCAATGGAAACCATGAGAAGGGTTGTCAACTGACCATATGTTAATTTGACCATTGACCACTAAGAGAGCTTAAGAACTGACTCCATTGGCTCAAGGCTAGTTTTTTTAATAGACTCTGCACAATAAACTTCTTTGAAAGTAGCTCCCAATCACATCCCCCCATCAACCATATGATGAGGGGTTGGGATAAAATCCCCTAATCATAAAATTTATAAATCAACTCTAAAATAGGGGAATCAATCCCTAAATTTAGAAAATTACATTAAGTTTTGAGGCTTGTTACAAATGGTTAAAACCAATGTTGAGATTCAACAAGGTGATGAGCTTATTGAAAATTAAGCACCTTCACTAAGTGGGGCCCACAGGCTATCTTTAGCTGTATGTATATTTTTAGACATGGTGAGCATATTCTATAAGTTGCAGGATGCTATTTGTAGATGGTTGGTAAAATGTGAAAAATATATGAGATTCTATTTTTATAAGATTGGGCGAAGTCTGTTTATAGATCGTCAATCTAAAAATAGATGCATGTCGATTATTATTAGCCCTTAATAATAATCCAAAAATAAATGTCAACTCATTCTCTTAGAGCACTTTATTTCAACGAACAGATTTGGAAAATTAGTGGGCTGAAGGAATTACACAATTCCTAGGGTGGTTGGTGACTCATGCATGGAGGACTCAGTTAGAACTGAAGTGTAAAAGTTGTGATAGAGTTGGAAGAGTAGTTATGGGAGTTTTTATTTAGTTTAACTCAGTTAAGTGAGTTAAACTCAGTTGTGCTAGTTGTATCTAGTTCTAACTGAAGATACACTAGTGAGATTTTATTGAATTAATTATTTAATTAATTCATAAGTAGAGACTCACTTGCAACTGAACAAATATAGCAGTTAACTACTTGCATGTCAGTTCCAGTGGAGACCCAGTGGAGAGATAGGTGAAAGGGTGAGATGGACTATCTGTTGTGACTATAGTGATGCATTCAAAACATCTGACACATATTGGAGATCCCAATGAGGATTGTGCAGTCAAGGCAAGGCCAATTCGAATTCATTCAATGGTCTTCTTTAGCAGGGATTGCGCAATGGAGGCAGGCTGTCAGGAGGCAAGAAATTGGTGCATAGATATGCAAATTTTTGCATGATAGTGTGTAATGATTCTTGATTGTACTGAGAGATTGATGTACTAATATTTGTATGATATTATTACGTGATTCCATTGATATACATAATATATGATAATTGGGGTTTTTAGCTTTAATCTTTCCCGTTAAACAACTGTGTTTATGTGGGATTGATTTTCTTCATGTGTTTGCAATTGACGATTTAATTTCCGCAAAGAATTAAGTGGAAGGATTTTGTATTTAACATAAGATTAATTTGTTAGATCAGGAGGATCCAGTAATATTATCAGTATTAATAAATTTCTACACGGTATCGGAGTAATGTTAATCATTGGAGATTGCAATAGTGAAGCAGTGTTGAGTTTTGTGTTGGTGGACAATTCGAATTTGCTGCAGAAATTTCTTGGTGCAACAGTTGAGTATTCATTGAAATGGATTTCAATGGGTTTCAGTTGGAGTATTCCCTTGAGGGTAGCTCAAACTACATATCCTGTAAGGACAAGATGGAGGTGGTGCTTGAAGATAATGGACTCAAGGAGTTCATCGATAGCGATGTTCCTAAGCCTACTTCTAGCGATGCTGCATTACTTGACACATGGAAAAAGAAGGTAGCGAAGACAAGAAGAATTATGTTGGAAGGTGTGAAAGACCATATTGTGTTAAGCCTTCATGGAAATCCACTTCATTTTCAATATGGAAGGCTTTGACAGATATTTTTCAAATCAAGAGCGACCATAGGAAGTTGGCGCTGAAAGATAAGCTAAGAAAAATCAAAATGGAGAAGGGCGAAAGTATTCCAAAATATCTCACGAAGTTTGTCCAATGTAGGGATGAGTTGGGGAGTGTGGGAATTATAGTTACGAATGAAGACTTGGTGAGCTTGGCTCTCCTTGGGCTTCCAAAGGGTTGGCATAGCTATGAAGACTCTGTCAATGGACGGGAGAAACTGCCAGATTGGGAGCGACTTTGGTCGGATCTTGTGCAGGAGGAGATAAGGCAGAATACCAAGGATGGCTCTTCATCTAAGAATGATGAAGAAGAGAATTGTGATTTTTCTACCAAAGCAAGGAAAGGGAAGGGGAAGAAATCCCATCCAAAATCTGAGGCTAAAGGCAAGAAGTTGGATTTGTCCAAAGTGAAGTGTTTTCACTGTCACGAACATGGGCATCCCACCACTAACTGCCCACAGAAAAAGAAGAACAAGAAGGTTGTTGGAGCTGCAGCAGGTGAGGCCTTAGCCTCACAATTTGAACTTTATTTCTCTTTGATCGCATGCTTGGTTTCAAGCACAATGGGATCAGTGTGGTATCTTGATAGTGGTCCTTCCTTCCATATGACGGGAGACAAGGAGTTGTTTAGTGAATTGGAGGAGAAGGATCTCCAAATGCATATAGATATGGGTGAAGATGGTAGATATAGAGTGACCGGATTTGGAACCATTACCTTTGAGAGGGGGTCAGGTAAACTATTTCTGTTGAAATATTTTATGCATGTTCCAAGTCTGAAGAAGAACTTGGTCTCGGTCGCTATGTTGGAGGACAGAGGTTATGACATTTTTTTTAGCGAGGGAAAATATTTCCTACAACATAAAACAACTCGTAAAACCAAGAGGATAGGGATTCGAGTTAAGAATACCTACAAGCTAGAGGTAGATGGCTACGCTGCAATAATGGGCAAAGCAGAAGAAGTGGTGAGCCGGGATGAGGGCGAATTATGGCACAGGAGATTGGGCCATCTTCACCATGGCACCTTGAATATTTTGCAGCAGATTTCTACTGGACTTCCCAAGGGTACTCTTGCGCAGTCAGATCAATGCAAGGGATGTAATATGGGTAAGTTTGTGAAGACCACCTTTCATGAGAAGGAGAACCGTGCTTCGGTGATCCTGGAGAGAATTCACACAAACGTGTGTGGACCTTTCTCAGTTGCTTCAACAGCAAAACATAGGTATTATGTTATATTTTTGATGACTATTCTCGTAGATGTTGGATCTTCTTCATGCAGAAGAAGAGTGAAACATTCTCAAAGTTCTATGAGTTTAAAGCATTGGTGGAGAAGGAGTCGGGGAAGCAAGTGAAGGCTTTGTGGAGCGATAATGGTGGTGAATATATCTTGAACGAATTCAAAGACTTCTGTAGCAAAGAAGGAATTCGAAGAGAACTCATAGCGCCTCATAACCCACATCAGAATGGGGTTGCGGAGAGGAAGAATAGAACGATCGTGGGTGTTGCACTAGCTATGCTACATGAGCAGGGCCTATTGATGCACCTGTGGGCAGAAGCATGCAACACTGCGGTTTATGTGCAAAATTGTTGTCCTCATAGAGTACTTGGCATGAGTACACCTGAAGAAGCTTTTACTAGTAAGAAGCCTGATATTTCTCATCTGAATATTTTTGGCTCATCTGTTTACATTCATGTGACAAAGGACGCTAGGAAGAAGCTGGAGCTGACTGCAGAAGTTTGGATATTTGTGGGGTACACAAAAACACCTCATAATTATCGTGTGTATTTTCCAAACAATCGGATGACTGTGGTGCAACGTGATATAAAATTCAATGAGGTGAAAGCCATGAAGTTGTTGCTTGAGAGGGAGTTACACTTGCATGCAGAGGAGGAGCTACTTGCTCCCAAAGATGAGCCTCAAGATGTGGATCAGCCATAGGAGGAGGATCATGGAGTGGAGGAGTCCACTCATGCAGAGCCAAACATCAGAATAGGTAAAAGGCGTACCACATAAGTTGAGAGACTGAAGCTTGATGCAGCACAGAATGTAGGAGTCCCTACATCACAGCGCAGACAAAGACAGTCACCTGACTGATTTACTAGATACATGGCTCTTATGAGCAAGTGTATCATGATAGAGCCATCTTCTTTTGAAGAAGCGGCGCAGGAGCCCACATGGGTAGATGCCATGGTGGAGGAGTATGACTCCATTGTCAAAAACAATG
This sequence comes from Pinus albicaulis, assembly GCA_034641835.2. Taxonomy (NCBI): domain Eukaryota; kingdom Viridiplantae; phylum Streptophyta; class Pinopsida; order Pinales; family Pinaceae; genus Pinus; species Pinus albicaulis. The sequence continues at coordinate 1,083,226,234 of CM076580.1, read as the reverse complement.
CTTGGGAGATTGTTCCAAGGCCAGTTGGTAAATTAGTGGTAGGTTCAAGATGGATCTACAAGGTAAAGCAAGCTGCTGATGGGAGCGCCGAAAAGTATAAGGCAATATTTTTTTCCCAGGGCTTCTCACAGATCGAGGGGATTGATTATGAAGAAACCTGTGCACCTATCACACGGTATTCTTCCATAAGGACCATCCTTTCTCTCTCAGCGCAGATGGGTTGGCACTGGATGTGAAGACTGCATTCCTTAATGGGATCATTGAGGAAGAAACGTACATTGAGCAGCCTGAAGGATTTGAGATCTTCAACAGCGAGTCGCATGTGTGCAGACTCAAAAGAGCATTGTATGGGATGAAGCAAGCACCCTGTGCTTGGTACACATGGATCAACAGTTATTTCACTAGACTTGGCTTCACCAAGAGTGAGGTGGATGCAAACCTGTACCAAATTCTGGTGGAGGGTAAGATTTTAATCATTTTTCTTTATGTTGATGATTTAATACTAACAGGTGATGAGCCGTTGATACACTCATGCAAGGAAGATATTGTAAAGGAGTTTGAGATGAAGTATTTGGGTCTCCTTCATAATTTCCTTTGATTGGAAATATGGCAGCGAGAAGGTGAACTGTTTGTGTCTCAAGGCAAGTATGCTTGGGAGATACTTGGTAAGTTTCACATGGAGGACTGCAAGCCCATGGATACTCCTCTTCTAGGAAATTGGTGGAAAGAGGATGCTACATCGGCAGAGGTAGTGGATGCCACTGTTTATCGACAGTTGGTGGGTTCGCTCATGTATTTAGTTAATACAAAACCGGATATATGCTATGCGGTAAACCAGCTTAGTCAAGCAATGGTTAAGCCTACCAAGCTCTTTTGGAAGGTAGGCAACCATGTCATGAGGTATCTCAGGGGCACATCTGAGCATGGCTTATGGTACAAACAGACGGATGAAGTGAAGTTTCATGGCTTCACAGATGTAGATTGGGTAGGCAGCCCAACGGATAGAAAGAGCACATCAGGAGGGGTTTTCAGTATCGGATCTACAGCAGTTTCTTGGTACAGTAGGAAAAAAATATCTCTGGCACTCAATTCAGCGGAAGCAGAATACATTGCAGCAAGTCAAGCCACATGTGAGGCTATCCGGATGAGGAAGATCCTGGTCGGTTTGTTTGGTTCTCATTTAGATCCTACAGTGATACATTGTGATAATCAGAGTTGCATTAAACTCTCGATTAATCCTGTGTTTCATGATAGATCTAAACATATAGATATTCGGTATCATCATATCAGAGATTGTGTGTAGCGGAAGATCATGTTGCTCTAGTACATTCGTATGGAAGATCAGGATGCATATATTCTAACGAAGGTGCTCAGAAGGAGAAAATTTGAATACCATAGAGGCAGGATCAGGGTGAAGGATAATCCTTATCTTGTTGAGAGGGAGTGTTGAGATTCAACAAGATGATGAGCTTAGTGAAAATTAAGCACCTTCACTAAGTGGGGACCGCCAGCTATCTTTAGATGTATGTCTATTTTTATACATGGTGAGCATATTCTATAAGTTGCATGATGTTATTTGTAGATGGTTGGTAAAATGTGAAAAATAGATGAGATTCTATTTTTAGAATATTAGGCGAAGTCTATTTATAGATCGTCAATCTAAAAATAGATGCACGTCGATTATTATTAGCCCTTAATAATAATCTGACAATAAATATCAACTTGTTCTCTTGGAGCACTTTATTTCAGTGAACATATTTGGGAAATCAGTGGGCTAAAGGAATTACGCAATTCCTAGGGTGGTTGGTGACTCATGCATGGAGGACTCAGTTAGAACTAAAGTGGCAAATTTGTGACAGATTTGGAAGAGTAGTTATGGGATTTGTTATTTAGTTTAACTCAGTTAAGTGAGTTAAACTCAGTTGTGCTAGTTGTATCTAGTTCTAACTGAAGATACACTAGTGAGAGTTTATTGAATTAATTATTTAATTAATTCATAACTAGATACTCACTTGCAACTAAAAAAATACAACAGTTAACTACTTGCATGTTAGTTCCAATGGAGACCCAGTGGAGAGATAGGTGAAAGGGTGAGATGGACTATCTGTTGTGACTATAGTGATGCATTCAATGCATCTGACACACATTGGAGATGCCAATGAGGATTGCGCAGTCAAGGATAGGCCAATTCGAATTCATTCAGTGGTCTTCTTCAGCAAAGATTGCGCAATGGAGGCAGGCTGTCAGGAGGCAAGACATTGGTGCATAGATATGCAAATTTCTGCATGACAGTGTGTAATGATTCTTGATTGTACTGAGAGCTTGATGTACTAATATTCGTATGAGATTATTACATGATTCCATTGATATACATAATATATGATAGTTAGGGTTTTTAGCTTTAATCTTTCCCGTTAAACAACAGTGTTTATGTGCGATTAATTTTCTTCATGTGTTTGCAATTGGCGATTTAATTTCCGCAAAGAATTAAGTGGAAGGGTTTTGTATTTAACATAAGATTAATTTTTTAGATCAAGAGGATCTGGTAATACTATCAGTATTAATAAATTTATACAACCAACTCTTAATAAGATAGAGACCTTATCCTAAGAATTTTGAGAATGTAGAGATCTTAATATCTAACCTATGAAGACCTCAAAAACACTACCTTCAACCTGGCATCTTTACAATATAAATACATAAGATGGCTAAAACCAAAATCCTCCTCTTGATCCAAAACTATGATGAGCTTTTCACATTCTTTGGGTCATCCAACTACAAACTTAAACTCTTAAAAATATTACAATTAAAGAAACCAATAGTATAGTTTAACATATGAGGAAATAATTTCCCATAATTCCTCAACAAAACATTTGCTTCCACATAGAGCTATCATAAGAAAATCATTAACCATCCTTCTCTAAGCTATCCAATCAAGGGAAACATTCCATTCTGATTACTTCCATTTAAAGGTACATCATAGCTCTTCAATCCCACTAATATCCCATCAATGGCTAGATATGCTAACAAAATTACAAGAGCCATAGGCTCGGCACAACTCGTGCATTACACTTTACCATACCATATGTTTCATATTTAACACAAGGAACATACTTGTAAGATTTTTCTTTCTTATAAAATTCCTCAATAAATTAATTTACAGTGATTAACCAAACACCGTTCACCGTGACATCCATCTCATCATTGCAAACACATTCACAAATCCAGCATAGCAATAACCATGAAACACTAGACAATGACTCTATTTAATTAATAAATAAAATAGGTACACTTATATGTTTTACTTGAGTTTGTTGGAAACTTAAGGATAGAGAGCCACTTTCCACCCAACCATGGGGTCAAATACATTAGGTTTCTTGCAATTTATAACCCTTAAGGAAGATCTAATGCCTTGAGAGGAATATTTAATCCAGGTTCAATAGATTCAATATCAAGGTAAAGGAAATGAAGGTCACTCTCCTTGACATATAGGAAATCAACTTTTGACCCTTCAACTACCGAGCATGGTCCTTTTAAAACTTTGAGTATGGCCATTATGGCCCTACAAAACAAAAAATGGATTCCTTCACTAATCTTGTATCCCCATAGTCTTTCTCTTTTCTCAATTCCTCCCATACTAATTAAGCACAACTACATGTGTAACCCTTTTGGCCCCTATCTTAGTCTAAAGGCCTTAAACACTAAATTTCCTCGCCAATTAAGCAATCCACAACTCCACATGTGCTATTGTGTCTCAGAAGTATTTTTCTCTCACCTTATGCTTAGATTCGTAGTCTTAGAATCCACATGGTTATGATTCATTCCACAGGTTACTCAATTCACATGCATATCACTATACAAGTCGAAAACCATCACACATTTCCCGTCCACTTCTTGTTGATATCCGCTCTCTTCCATCACATTCACACTCCCAACATGAGAATTTGGGGTCCTCCTCAAGTTGTGAGGTCAATAAAAATTCTCTAAAATGGGTGCATATCCCATGCTCTTAAATTAGTTTATTAATTCTCCCCATTCTTTTCTCATAACTATCGGCAGTTGGGTGGTTCAAATACCAGATTAAAAATTAAAACATTTAATTCATGTACGATATAAAAATTCCCAAATTCCCCTTGTTATCACAAAATTGGACCTGATAGGCTGCAAATCAAATCAATCTCATGTAACTATTCCAAACCAATCTTTGTTTTGAGGCTTAGCCTCCTCAACCTAAAAGGGCTCTCTCAAAGGGTTAATGATTTTTGATAAAAATATAGATGGCTAACTCTATGTGGGATAATAATCAGATAGATGATAAATGTAGGTTGAAAATCACATCAGCAAGTACACATTGGGCTTATGGATTCAAAATAGTTTCATTAAACCAATAAATCTACTTAACATGGAAGGTGAGGCATATCAGAGTTTTAGTCAAGAGATACACATTTGAAACTGTAAAAAACACAGTCAGTTTATCTATATAGGAAGTCAGAGCATCAAAGATGAATTCTGAGTAACATAGAAAAACACCACTGCAATAGGATAATAAAAGATGCAATTAGAACAAGAACACACTAGAACTCCTTTTGAATCTCAAGTTGGCTAAGTAGAAATCTCTGTATTAGATGAAAACCAGTCAATTACAATAAGCAGAGTCTTTTGCTAAAAATGTCCAACCCATGCATATTCGACTTCTTGATCTTTTATAGATCATTTACAACATAAGATAACCTTATCTACAGCTAGATACATCGAACTCCTAACTCTTGACACCTTGCCTAACCATATGACATGGTATTTATTACAAAGGGACAGCTAATCCACTAAACAGTCCTATTACAAATAGTATTTAAACTCTTAATCACCTACCTATAACAACCTTATCTTAATTAGATTACATTCTTTGCCAAATTTATTAAAACCTGGTCGAATCTAGATGATTGGCTCCAAATATTAATGACCATAATGCTGACCTCCATCAAAGTAGGAAACAATCCCCTGTTTTCTAGGCATAGGGTCCTTTGCATTCTTGAGACACTCTGACCATCATAAAATCATCATTTCGAGATTATTTGCTATTAGAAACTGAAGTAACACCTGCCCAAAATCCTCCCTAAGTTCCAGCTGTCCAAAACCATCATCAAATTGTTCAAATGAGCTAAAATAGACCTGCGCTACGAAAACAACACAGTTTCGTAGCACAACTTTTTTACCTTTTTTCCTTCAAAATTTTGATTTCTTTCCTCCATGATTATCTTCATTGTCATTTAATACATCCTCCCTGGAAATTTCAAGTCATAATTCATACTTTTTCCCTTCAAAAATTTATGAGAAAGAGTGAAAAAAGTTGCTACAGCAGTTTCATAGCGCTTTTCACTCTTTTTACACTTTTTGCGCTACGAAATTGCTTAGTGAGCAGTTTTGTCCAAATTTTTTCAAAATGAAAACCATAAATGTTCCAAAACGCAAACTAGCACTGGTTTCATCAAATCAAAAAGTCATATGAACTGAAAAACACAGTTTTCATGAGGTTCCTTCTTAATTTTCACTTGATTTAGCTTTTGACTTTTTAATGATTTTTATTATGCACCTTTGTTCTTTAACTCATCTTGAGTCAATTTCAGCCGCTGCTCCAAGTCCTCCACTTGATTTCTAAGTCTTCTATTACTAGATCTCAAGTGAGTATTGATTACTCTGACAAATTTAGCTTCCTTGATGGTTGGAACTATCCATGTGAAAAATTGTTTTGCACTTCTTGGGGTTTCAGACCTAGAACCAGTTTGACCTTCCCACAGTGCCTTCATTCTTTTGAACTCTGCTTTCTCAATACTATGCTTTCTATCCCTCTTTCTCATCACATAAATTTCTTGGTTTGCCAACCTCAATTTCTCCTCAAGATGTTTAAACTATGTTTTCTTTGTCACTTTTTCTTCTCTCTCTTTTGTTCTACTGGCTATAGGCTTCTCTACAGGTGTTGAGAGATCAACCACTTCTTCAAGAGCTTTAGTTGTTTCAATGGTTTCTTGAACTTCCTTGCTGCCTTCCTTAAGTTTCTTAGCATGCCTAGTTAAAGGCTTTCTACCTTGAAAGATAAAGGCTACATTTTCACCCTCAAACTAAAGCTTCTTTACAAACTTAGATTTTTTCTATTTGTGCTCATCTTCTCCAATGAAGTCAGCTTGCACAATGGGTGTATCCTCTATGTCAATTGCATGCAGGATGTCATATAAGTTTTCCTTTATCACTGGGTTGTCCTTTGTATCTGTAGTAATTATTTTTCCCTTTAATGCCACTACTTGGCTTCTTGTCACTCTTTTGATTTCTTGCTTGCTGGCAACTTGTTTCTATTTTTCCTCTTTGACACTCTTTGACTTATGTTTTGCAAGTGATGAATTTGATGTGTCAATCATTTTTGTCTACTCTATCCTTTTCTCAACTTGTTTCCTTGGCTTTAGTTTTATAAATTCCTTTGGTTTTTCCACCACAGGTTGACTAGACTCTGCTGCTATTGGTGATGGAGTTCCTTTAGTTTTATGATTTCTAGCAGGAGTTAATGCTTCCAATTTAAAACCATTAATAAACAAAAAGGATGACTAGTCCCTGCTTATCTTCTGAAGCTCATTCAAAATCAACAACTTCATCAAACCATGATGAAACAAAGATGTTTCACAACCTTTAGATTTGGCTTGTACTTTATCAGCCATTTTAGCAAGACTCCTATGTAGGTAAAAGGGAAAATCAAGTGAAATTTTACCTGTGAAATGCAAAATCAGCTTGAAATGATATGTGTAGACATTATGATACCTGCCTTCACATGTAAAATATCTTTGGATGTTGAGCAGTAGCTTTTCATAAGTGTCTTTGATGCAGCCTCTAGGGATAGCGTTATTGAGGTCCATATATACATACTCAGGTTTCATGAATTCCTTGCATGGCTCCATATCAAATTTGAAACTTTTGAACCAAATTTCTTGTCCCCTTGGTATTTTTGTCGCAGCAGCAATAATTTCTGGTGTAATTGGCACACTTAGCATCCCAACCTTGGTAGTTGTTCCATTGAAGTGCAAGGAAAATTCTTTAGACACCTGTTTGTGGCAACCCTGCAGCTTTTCAAAAAACTCAAGATAGCCTACTCTGTTGAATGCCTCCATCACTGTTGGGTCTTCAACAATGGCCTTCATATTTTCAGGCTCATATCTTAAGCAATGTACCCCTCTATGAATTTTCTTTTCCTCTGCCATGCTTCTCAGAAAAACCTGTCAGCTTCACTTGAATATATGAAACAGCCTCGCTTGAGTATATGAAACAGCCTCGCTTGATTAGGATGAAGATAACCTTTGTATGGAACAGCCAAAGGTTTGGCTTGACTACTTCAGAGCTCAAACACTTGTATGGAGGCAAATGAAATGAGAATGACTAAATTAGGTAAGATTTTGAATTTGAAATGTCATCTCATAACTGAATGATGCCTCATTCATACCCTATCATGACAATGATGACTACAAGATGGGTAAGTACATTGAATCTCATCACTAACTGACTCATCATATCACTAACCTATCATTTCCCAACGGATTCTGACAAATTTCAGCTTGAATGACAAGAAAGTTAAGAAACCGCACTTTCGTAGCGCCGGCAATGTATTTTTCCTAGTTTGCGCTACGAAACTATTAGCGCTTTCGTAGTGCAAATCAAATTTTTTGAACTAGTGGCTCTATGAAAACATGGATTCTTGGCTAATTGTAGAATTTTGACCTGAAACTTTATGGAATGACTCCTAAATGGAAATTATGGATATTTGACAATGAATGGACCTTTAAAAGACTTTATTTGAACTCAATGATGACCTTTGAACTTATAAAAATCTAGCCTACCCTTAACCAAATCCTAATTTGACTTCTAAACCTAATATGAACCATGACCAAAAACAAACATGACACACTCATGTTTTGAAAAATTTTGGGTGATAACACCCCTTATAGCTTCCCTTAGGCATCATTATGTCAAACTATCCACTCAATTTATTTCAGTGTTATCAGTCTTAATTACAATTATAAAACTTGGGTTTTAAAAAGGAGTATTACATATAGAATCTACTAACTATTAATTGTGCAAAAATAAATTATTGTTATATATACATTACAAAAATTTGCTAGGAAAGGGAAATCACACCCACATTAAAAAAATATTTACATATTTATTTACTCATAGAATTATGTGCCTTCACCTTGTGGGTTTATGAATGTGAATGAGGAAATAAAATAAAAGCATTTTTTTTTTTTTTTGGTTTGACCCACTCGGTATTTGAACTTTAAATCTCATCGTTTACACAATACTTCATAACATTACTTCGCCAATTGAGTTCCCCCACCCACCCCATGGGCTAACAAAAGCAGTGTTCTTGAATAAGAAATTAATGATCAATTTTCTCTCACAAATCAATATAAAATTTCAACACACTTAGTATAAAGCAAAATAATACACCACTAAATTATTCAACGCAATCAATGATATGGTTAAGTCCATATATTTAGTTGTATTGACTTTTAATAATTCTAAATAGGGGCATATCTCTATTACATCTAACCTATTTCAACCTCATCATTATGTTTCCATTTCAAGGAGTAATGAAAGAGATCAATCTCATACTATTCGATGTGCAACATGAATTTATTTCTCGTGAAAGATCAATTATACAAAAATTCAAACTTTGTTATGGTTTTTTGTATTTATTATAGTTATAACTTGAGGAAGAATCCTCAATAATAAATATGTAGACATCAATAAATTTTCCTCTATTAGTAACATATATTTTTATTTTTTAAACTAGGCTAAGCCTAAGATAGGTACAACCCCAATGTTGGATGGAAGAATGATCTTCCCACCTATGGGATAATATAACTAGGATTGTGCATGGCTCGGTTGAGCCTGGACACCCTGTGGGACTTTTTTAATCCCCCACAGGTGGTTCCCACCATCAACCCCTCCCCATGAGATTTGAACCAGTGACCAATAACATAGATTATCTATAAAAAAATATTATGGTATTAGTAAGATATTTCTTTTGTAAATGAACTATGATTATGAACTCATGATTCTTCAATTAAGGAGATTAAACAAATTGTCAAATTCAAACTTGAAGGAAATCACCAAGATTCTACTTTTTTTTTATTCTTATTTTTTTTATACTATTAACAATATAAATTGATTTATATTTATTTATATATATTTAATGATTCTAACATTTTAAGTTTTGGCTATTGTCATAAGAATTTGGTGATAAAATTCTTGGTGAAATCACAATTTTCCATTATTTAATTGTGTTTTTGAATGCATAAATAGATTCAGTACCCTGAACAACCTTTGTGACACTCATATACAAAATTAGCAACTCAAATTTGCAATTTCAACAATTTCTAGATGAATTTCAGGCAAAATTGACTCGAAATGACTAAAAAATAGAACATTTAGACTACATTTTGCCATAAGTTTATGTAATTTGTTTATTTAATGAAAAAGGAATTTTATAAATGTGCAAGTAAGCTTTTTATTATTACATATGATTGCACTTCTTTATATATATATATATATATATATATATATATATATATATATATATATATATATATATAATACTTGAGTGAAAGCACAAGTCTCAAGTACTTCCCCCTGGGCCTCTCACAGAATTAGAAACTGTGTAAACAACCGACCCTAATTATGGGGCCTCACCTCAAGAGAATCGAAGAGAGTCGAACCTGTGATCAAAAACAATTAGCAACAATATCAAATAACTTCAAGTCTGGATCTAGACCACTTGAGCTAATCCTTAGGGATATATATGTGTGTGTGTGTAACCATAGCTGGAAAATATTTATATTAAGAAAAACATTGTGATGAGGCTCATAACAATAGTACAGTAAAAATCTACTTTAAGAGTTCTTAAACAAAATTTAAAAAGACATCATAGGTTCCTACAATTACGTTATATATATTTTTGTGTGTGTGTGTATTGATATAACCATAACTAGAGGCTATTTATATTAAGAAAAACATCGTATTAATTCTCATAACAATAGTACACAAAAGTCTAGTTTAAATATTCTTAAAAATAATTTGAAAAGAAGAGTATCTACTATCTATACCTACATCCATAAACGGATGAAAACAACAATATCCTATCCACCTTGATGGTGTATATTCAACAAAATTGGCCTAGAAAACTAGCTACTTTAAAAACATATAATCCTAGCAAAAGGCATGATGGTTAGGTGCTTTGTCTTTGAGCTACATTGGCTAAGTACAATCAACTTTTATAAATTTGTCATTCTCTAGGGGTTGGTGACCAATTTCATCTTCCTTGAGAGCACCATAGTTTGAATTGATGGATTCCACTTAATTAGATGCACCTAATTAATCCCCTTTAGAAAAATTTATGATCATGGTGTAGAGCATATTACAATTTACTTCTAGAATAGATATTTGGCATTTGAATAGAACCAAAGTACCCATTATTAAAGTAATTTTTTTGTGAGATTACCCAATTTTCCTATTCCTAAATTATTCTTACAGTAGTTGTGATAGCACTTCTATTATCCTAGGTGTCATCCTTTTGTTTTTTAACACCCTATAAATATCCTACAATTCTATATAATTCATTTGATAATCCATACTATACAATACTAATCACAAAATTGGAGGTCTACTAACTATAGATCTCACTTCTAGAGAGTGGACTAGGATCAAGAATTAGTCTTAGATAATTCTAGATTTAAAATCAAGGGATCCCTTAAAAAAAGTTGTTAATAAAAAGGGGAAAAAAATAACTCACCCAAGAAAACTAGAGATAACACATTGCACGTGATAAGTATGATTCAAAGTGTATTGAAATTGAGAGGACTCTTCCCATTCAAGCCCAATGTCAAAAGCTATGAACAATAAGCCTAGGAAAGAGGTTAAGAATAATAATGATATGGAAAATTTTGAAAATTGAGGGAAATACTTGACTAAGATGACAACTTGAAATAGAAGCTTTGAACCCCAAACAATTGTATCATACACTCTATTTCAATGAACATGACAAGGTTGGATGGTCCACCTTAATCGTTCACTATAAAAAAATAGAGGCCAAGCAAACTAACCAATTCTCAAAGCTAAATTCCACTAAACTAAATGTTGAACCAATGCCCTTGCAACTCCACCTCTAATAGTCCCCAATCATTTCCATTATCCTTAGAAATGGTACCAAAGAAATCCTCCCATGGGTTCAATTACATTCAACATTGAATGTGGTTTCTTGAAAGCCAAGGAAATAGTCCTTGCACAATAAATACTTAACTAGATGATGATTTTTCTTTGTATGTTTCCATGTGGATTATTAATTTAACGTATCGTGCCTTGTCTTTCATAAATACTAGGATTTATTGATAGTTGAGTTTACCATTGACAATTGCTTCAACCAATTTTAAAATAATGTCTTGGTTGGCTCATGTGTATGCAAGAATATTTCACTCTCATAAAACATGATAACACTTAGGCCCTAAGAAATATTCACCTACTTGGTTTATCCATTCTAATAGTTATGCTAAAATAAAGTTGCTTGGATTGGTGTTTAAATTAAATTATGATCTGAATTTATGAAGGGAACGAAATGAAATACAAATTTAAAACCCAGAAAACACAGAGATACACTGAAACTCAACTTCAATTAATAAATAGAAAATGTTGAAATTATATACATGCATAATGAAAGCAAACTAGCATGAACAGTAGTAGCTTATCTGTGAGAAGAGGTGTGACAGTTACGCCCTTTTGAATTATGTTAAAATGAGGCTCTAAGACCTTTTTATTATGAAGAAACAATGAGAAACCATAAACATATAAAAACCTAACCATAGGAGATGAAGCACCAAAGGCTTATGGGCCCTGATGGGCTAAGTTGGAACATCAAATTCTCAAGGTCATAACTTTGGCATACTATCTCCATTTGGCGTGCATGATAGACCATTGTAAAGGTCGATACAAGGAGTATAATTTCTAACTATTGATGATAGTCTATGAATATCATCAACTCATTTCCCCAAAAATCATTGTTTAGGCCCTCAAAATAGCTCTAGAAGCTCAAGACCTAAAAACTACCAAAAATAGAAGATTACAAAAATCGGAAAATTGTGTTGTGAGCCAATGGAATAGGTGGGTTGTCACCAATATCTACCTGGATTAGTCCTCCCCCCTTAGGAAGAAATTTCCTCCATTTCATTGAGTGCCTCCATGATATGGGGAGACTTCTATTGAACTTGGCCCCTGGTGAGCCACTTGCCTTATTGTAGGATTTGACCTACTTTAATAAATGGATACAGCTAAACCCTTTGTTGGTGAGTGATCTTAGTCCATGTGTACACACCCTGATCATTTATGGCATGTTTAATATCAACTACTCTGTGATTTCTGATGTGTCCAAAAAAGGTGGAAAGTATGGTCGAAGTCAGTCCACATTGAAAATTAGGTGCAAGCCAAGGAATAGGGGGATACTTAGCTCAAAATAATTGTCACCCATAAACTTGGTGATGTTGTAAGGTCCACAGAAAAGTGGTCGAAGCTCCTGATGGGCCTCTGCAAGGAATTCCTTTTGTATATGCAACCAAACCTTATGATCTCCCACTTGAAACTTATGTGGCACCCGGTGTTGATCATGGTGTTGTTTATCCTTAATATTGTATTTCTACAAGATATCATGGACCTGCTATTTTATGTGCTAAATTTTTTCAATAAACTTGGTAGCTTTGTGGGCTTCATATTGAACATGTGCATATTATTCCTATGTAGTAGAAATGGGCAGTGTGACACCAATTGGACTTAATGGTTGAAATCACAGGCCCACTTGAAAGGGATTGTGACCAATTGAACTATGGAGAGATTTTTTGTAGTTGTGATGAATAGATGGGAGGAACTCATCCCATGTGCATGGATGCTTGGATTTTTACATGCACAAAATGTGGATGATCATCTTGTTGATGAACTTTGTTTGGCCATTAGTTTGAGGGTGGAAGGCAGTTGGTTTGGTAAGCTCGGTGTCCAACAATGACCAAAGGTTCTAAAATAATGTGCTTAAGAACCTTCTATCCCAATTTGATATGATGGTCAGTGGGACCCCAAAATGTACCCACACTCATTTGAAGAAGAGATTGGAAGTGAATTTTTCTGTTATATTCTTTTTGTAGTCAGGATGGTCATCTTAGAAAATCTATTGATAACCACAAACACACAACCATTACCATTCCTGGAAGAAGAAAGGTCAAACATAAATTCCATCGAGATGGATTCCCAAGGCCAATAGGGAGTAGGCAGAATGATGTACAATATTTCCATTTTAATGGTTGGTTTGGCAATGGATTTGGTGCAGGACTTGATATACTTGCAAACATCATGTCGAAGTTTCAGACAATAAATTTTTTTTTGCAGTACTACCTTGTCTTTTCCAAACCAAATTTCCTGCTACCCAACTATAACTTTCTTCCCAAATCAGCTTTGCATGCTCACTTGAAGGAACAAAAATTTTTCCCAGGTAGTACAATAGTGCATCATGGAGATGGAAGTCTAGAACAAGAATTGGGAACTAGTCAATGTCACAACTAGAGGTTTATTGAGGCAAGAACGACGTGATTGGTGCTACCGTTCTTGTATTTAATGTTCAAATGGAATTTTTGCAGATATGTGGACCATTTATGATGGTTCTCGTTCTAAAACTTCCCCCGTGTCTCCATAAATTAAAGAGGATGGGGATTTGTGTGGATAATCGTCTCCTCCCCCAGAATATAATGTTTTCATTTCTAGAAGGCCTGCACGATGGAATACATCTCATTACCATAGTTTGGGTATCTACAGAAAATATCAGACAGTGTCTCTCTGCGATACACCATTGGATGTCCTTGTTGAATGAGCACTAAACCAATAACATAGTTGGAGTCACCTGTATCATTCTCAAGGGTTTTTGCAGGTATGGCGAGGTGAGGATTGGTGCAAATCAAAGGTGGTGTTCTAGTTCATTGAATGCCTTCTATTGTGACTTGGATCAAAAAAAGGTATTTTTTTCTCTCGACCTTTGGTAACTTGACTTAAGCATCAAGCGATATAAGATAACCCTAACACAAATCTTTGGTAAAAATAACCAAGTCCCAATGATTGTGAATCTCTATTAGATTGATTGAAGTCGGTCAATCCTGAATGACTTGTATCTCAGTTGGATCCACATGCACACATTGCTCATCAATAATGTAATCTAAATATTGGATCTTGTCCATTCTAAAGGAGCATTTCTCCAAGTTATCAAATAGATTTTTCTACCACAGAGTGTGGATGATTTGCAAATATGCTATAAGTGTTTTCCACAACTCTTGTTGAAGATGATGATATCATCTAGATATACAACCATGAAATATTTGGTGAATGGCCACAAGATGTCATCCATTAGCCTCATGAAATTTTTTGGGGCATTTGTTAAACCAAATGGCATGACCAACCATTCAAAAAGACCCTCCTTAGACTTGAAACTGGTATTCCACACATTAGTTGGTTCTATTGGAACTTGGTGATAGTTAGACTTTAAGTCAATATTTTTTAAGTACTTGGCCCCCTTGAATTGCTCAAGGTCATCAATCTAGGGAATCAAGTACTTATTCCTGGATGTGATTTTGTTCAAAGCCTAATAATCAATGCAAAGTCTCCAAGTCCAATCCTTCTTATGCACAAGTACAATTTGGCTCTCACAGGGTGAGGAACTTAGTTGAATGTGCCCTTTTTATAGCATCTCTTGGATCTACCGCTTGATTTCCTCATTTTGCATAAGAGAGTGTGTTTGATTACACCATTGGGTATATTTGTGTCGAGGGTCAGGCTGATTGAATTATTAACTTGACAGTGCAAAGGTACCCCCATGGTTGAGGATAACATGTCTCTATGCTCTTCCATGACATTATACATTTGTTTCTATTGTGTGGAAGAGCCATGTGTGGAGGCTATGGATGTGGCTATGGTTTTCTCCTTACTTTAAGAGTGAATCAAGAAGAAGAAAATTTTCCCATTCTTGGAAATGATCTTATTGCATTGCTTAGTAGAGATCAAATAAATGGCAGTATGCAGGGCTACCTCTAGTATCTCATATAATTTTTTTCCCAAAGTAATAATGACATTGTAAGGTATGGACTCATACATAGCATGAAACTTCCACAAGTATGGTTGGCCTAAAAACACATCACAAACATCAAGGGGAGAAACATCACATAATACTTCCTTTGTCAAAGGCTTGATGTTGTAGGGTATACGACATTGTTGGCTAACTCAGAGATATTTCCCTTGGTGGAGCCACCTAATGGTGTATGGATATGGATGTTGTGTTGACAGTATCACTAGCTAATTAATCACCTCTGTTGAGTTGATTTTATTTCAACTCACACTATTGATCATGAAACACATTGGAGCACCCTTCACCCACATTTGTTAGTGAAATAGACGCTCACCTTCCTCCGGATCTCTGGACTCACTTTTTTGGACCTTGGTGGTGGAAAAGGTGGCATTGGGTTTTGCATCAATGATATGTTTCCCCTTGTTTAGGTCTAGTTCATATTTGGAACCTACATCTGATTTTAAAGCTTTTATCTTGGCCACCAGTTACTACTTTGTGCGACATTCATTTGTGTCATGAGTGGGGCTCTTCTGGAACTCACACCACGTTCCCATGTATTTCTTTGTTTTCTCATTACCATTCTTTTTTTGCGACTTCAATGGGTTATATTGGGGGGGTCCATCCTGGCTTTATCCTTATTTTCTATAGTTTGGGGATGCCATTTCCCTTATTCTTCCATGAAGTATTCACATATCCAATATTTCTTCTTCTATTTAAAATTTTACTCAATTTTGACAGCATATCTATATGTTGTGTGAAGCGAGGAGATAAATAGGAATTCCATTTTTGTTTAGATTTATATGTGCAGATAGTCACAGTACTTGAGCGCCAAATGTCACCCGCAGTCCTTAATACCCAACTTGGTGTGCAAGGTATGAAATATTTTTTTTAACTTTGGCATTTCTTTGTCCCTTTCCTACCATAGTGTGGTCCATTTCATGTATTTGTATTTGTAGCTTCCACTAGGGTAATATTATTCCTTAACGGCATCTCTAAAGGAGTTTCAAGACGGTGTGACCAAAAATAGTGTGGATTCCTCCACGGCCCTTTTCTCATAGTAATTTTCCCACCATTCTTTGACATGGGGGGTTGCCTTAAGGAGTTAAAAAGTAATATTTTTTCTATCAGAAAAAATTTGGACAAAAAAATATCCTTCTAGCATATTTAACCATTTTTCTATAGCATTTACATCTATTTTGCCTTTAAATATATGAATATCAAGCTTAACATATACCTTAAATGGGGCAACACTTTTGAAGTGGCCACTAGATGAATATGTGCCACCTATTGGTATTCGTCGAGGGATCTAAGAAAATTATCCATCGTCTCGTTCCTTTGTTGCTTGAGGGCTTCTTCGATCAACAATTTGATAGGATCTCCTACTTCCTTGTTTTTCTTTTCTTTCACCGTGGGAGGCCATTAGGGTCAACAAGGATGGTCTTACAAGGGCTCAAGAAATTTGAGTCCCAATTCCTTATACCCCAATCTCGTTGGGGACATACATAGAAAAAGAGAGAAAGATCGGATCAAACTAATACTACTGATCCAAATTTAAGAAGGGAACAAAATAAAATACATATTTAAAACAAAAACAAAAATATATAGTGAAACTCAACTTCAATTAATAAATGGAAAATGCTAAAACTATATACATGCAAAATGAAAGTAAACTAGCTCGAACGGTGGTAGTTTATCTCTGAGAAGAGATGTGATGGCTATGCCCTTTTGAACCATGTTACAATAAGGCTTAGAGACATTTTTATTATGAAGAAGTAATGAGAAACCCTAAACATCCAAGACCTGGCCCTAATATATAAAGCGTTAATGGCTTATGGACCCGGATGGGGTAAGTTGGAATGTTAAGGTCCCAAGGTCGTAATTTTGGCATACGATATTCATTTGGTGTGCATGATAGCCCATTGGAAAGGTATAAATAGGGAGTACAATTTCTGATTGCTAACAAATTCTATGACTGTCATCAACCTGTTTCTACATAAAGTGTCATTTAGGGCCTCAAGGCATCTTCAGAAGTTCAAGACTTGAAAACTACCAAAATAGGAAAATTACACATATCCCTTGGATGCCAATTCCTAAAGCAATTTTTGAGCCTTGTAGCAAAGTTTGGTCTTCAACTTGGTTAATTATTGATGTATCCAAACCCCAAGCATATTGAATTTCATGATTTCCTTTGAGGATTGTATGGTTGATGTTAATATATATATATATAACAACTTGCAAGAGTTGACATAAATTATATATCTATTAATATCAAGATTTCCCTTTTCGTATATTGTTTTACGGTATAAGTTTAACACCTAGATGGGTACTACGAAAGAAGTGAATAAATAAAAAGACATTTGAAGCAAAATATGAAGAATGTTAATAATCATTTGGTCTCTATAAGGAATCAGAGTCTCAAACTATTTACACAATCTAAATCTCATCACTTATGTTGTTTGATCCCTTCAACTACAACTAGGATGATTAATGAGGAGATAAAATCCATAACCCAACATAATTCTTTGATGTTGGATTCCAAGATATAATCCAATATTTCCGACTCTTCCAAACTTTAGTTCAAACACAATTCCTGTGCCATTTTATGTTCAAAATATTTGCATGAAACAATCCATTGATATGTTAAGAAGATGGTTTAGTCTTTAATAGACATGTTGTAACAGTGTGTGTCTAAGAAATTAGAACAATTGCCTTATGTTATAGAGGAGTTGTGAAAGAGTTATATATATATATATATATATATATCATGCAAGCTATCAATGACAAACTCTTATGGTTTTAAGAAAGAAAGGTCATTTTACATCTCATTGAATTGTTAGTTTTTTAATATGAACTAGGGTTCAACCAATCAAACACTAAATTCAAATTATTACTAGCATGTTGTTTAGATGATAAATGATGATGCTTAAAAGATGTTGAAGGAACGAAGGAGACATGTTTGTCTAAGAAACCTCCATTTCTAGGTTCAATGGTGGCAGTGATTGAGGTTCTATAAGTGTAAATTATATTTTTTGGTGGTGGTTGTATTAGTGATAAATTATAAACTTTTAATTTTCTTCATACTCATGTGATGATGGCATAAAACTAGTTTAACTAATTTTTTTAATATAATATGGCTTGTCCATTTGTAGGATTTTTTGTAAAATCAGAAAATCAATATTATCTTCATGAGAACTCTATATCAACCATATAGTAGTAAACATTAAATGGTTTTTAATATTTGTAATTCAAGTAAAAGAAGATAAATATTTTTAATCATGAGGAAAGTGGTGTATCAATTTTTTATTAGCCGTATATGGATTTTCACATAAGGGTCCATCATAAAGAAACTTTCACCTACAACTAACATAGATCCATCTTAATCACAAATCTAACAAGCATCGAGATGCACCACATAGGTGCAAATCTCTTTGAGAGTGAAAACGTGGAGAAAGGTTTGCACCTCTAGAGATTAAATCCCTCTCGATGTTTGATAAATTTGTGGTTAAGATGGACTATACTAGTTCTTCCCTCCCTCTGCCTTCCCTCCCTGTGCAGGCAGGCCAGTGAAAGGATTGAGGGAAGAAAATAGTGCTTGAAATCAATATCATGGGGCTTACCAAAGGGCCACCATAGCCATGCCTACAATATGGCGACTTATGGCCAAACCCGATGGCATGCCCCGGATCGAATCAATGCCCCTGACTTTACAACGCAATTGACCTATTATAAGCTCCGTTCTCAGAACACCCCTTTCGTTCGAGCGATAATTGTCGGGAGGCTCGTGATGGAAGTGCATTAGTGGGAGTGGTAGTTAACAACTTCATGAAAGAATGTAATTTCACAACTTCTATTTCACTACTTCCTGCAAGAATGTAATTTCAATCGGGGGGAGAGGGAAGGACAGCTTGGCGGGAGACTTTCCTTTCGATGGCTTGGCAGGTGAGAATGCTTGCTTGAGGTAAGGCAGTGGAGAGTCAGTCTGTCTAGTAGGCAGTAAGAATGCTTGGCTCCAATAAGTGAGTAATGGTTCTTCTTCCCGTGATTACTCTTTCGAGAACTTCTTCCCCGTTCAGTAGATCCCTCTAGCGAGGTATGGGAGCACCTGCCTATAGTGCTTTTATAAGGATGCCCACCTTAGAATGTATCATAGGCAGTATCGAATCAGTCTAGAGGTAGGGTGAGTCGGTAAGAGCTTATAAGCCCACCAATTCTATTCTCTTGCGTGATAGCATCTAAGCCCAATAACTCTGGTTCGTACACATCTTATCAGCCCAACAAGTATTGTTGAGGGGGTAAAGCTTATCAGCCCAACAGCTAGCGCTAGAACTATGTCTATAGGAAGTATTGAATGCTTGGATGGTTCATTTTAGAAGCAGTATCATTTATTTCATAAGTAAAGAGGTTCGGTAACTAGATAGAGATAGAAGAAGGAGAGAACATACCTCTTCCTTTGCATAGACGCACTTACCCACTCCTTCCACCCACCCTTGCACCCAGACCCGGATTAAGGAGTTGTGTTTTCTCTTTATTATACAGAGCTGAAGGTACTATCGTTATACATGTAATATATCAACATCTATTACATCAGCTTGGTTGGCCCTGACCCTATACATGAAAAAAGAACCAAATTGTAGAATAGTGAAACTACTTGAAATATTTTAACCATAAGAATATATATTTTTGAAATGTTGTATATAATATATACATAGGTTTTTTAAACCATAACTGATACACATAGTTGACATTGAGATATTTACTTAATAGTGTCATTCAAATATTTTATTTTAATTATCGATTATATTGTTTGCATTAAAATGTTTTTTATTATTAACATAACAGTGTTACTTAACCTTGCATATTGAAATATTTTATTTATGACCCACAATGATTTTTTTCTTATTATTAATATTTTTTAAATGACATGTATCATTTTTTTCCACGGGCTCTTGGATAGACAGTGATCAGGTGCTTTGTTAAGGCACTCCTTGATATGAAGTCACTGGTTCAATTCCCCACCCTAATCGGAGTGATATATTAGACATGATAAATATGTAGCCCCACCAAGCTTACAAAAATAAATGACACATATCAATTTTATACTAATTAATTAAATGAATTACACATCTCCCTTTTATTAGAAAGTAATAGATTTTTTTTACTTTCAATTACTTATTCTCCTTGGGTATTGAAATATTTTATTAGTCTGTGCCAACTTTTGTTTCTCGCAAAAAAAATTTCTAATATTTTCAAATGTTTTTGGATATTTTTTGTTAAATTTATATTTTGAAATTTAAAAATATTTTTCAGAATGTTCAAAAATCACAAAAATATTTTTTGATTGGTTGCAAATGTTGATTGGACTAATTACATGTGGTTGAATGTGACATCTACTAAATAATAAAAATAATAAAGTGACGTAAAAACAAAAACAAACACAAAAACTAAAAAATTGTCACCTAGCATGATTGGATTCAATTATATATATATATATATACCAACACACACTTTTAATTAGAAAAAAAATAAAAATTTCCAAGTAGCCTTTCCAATCTAGTCAAAAATAAATGCAAAGATATCATATCATGTCCAAAAAATAAATACAAGGTTATAATAATACAAGTTTATTGTACAAAAGTATGGGTCTATTGTACCAATGCAAAGTCACGTAGTTTATATTGTTGAGTTTTTAGGGCACAAGCTAGAACATTCTTTTTTTTTACAACAGATAACTACTTCTAATGATCAGTTAGCATCAATATAACATATATTATCATTAAGCAATTACACAAAAGAAAAAATCAACAACTAAACATGAAAGAGAAGTAAAAAAAATAACCATGAACTAATGAGACAAGAAACATAGAAATTAGGCTTAAGGCCAGGGAAAAACCCACAAGGGGAAAACCGAGAAATATTTCCTTATGAGAGAGAGAGAGTTAAATTCATCATTATAATAGAAACCATATCAAAATAATAGCCAAATCAGTAACCAAGAACAATATCAAGTGTCAATCCAAGAACCAATCCCTCCTTCAGATTTTCAGCCTCCTCTTTCTGCTCCCAACTTCGTTGGATTAGAGATGAGAAAGTGATGAGCCTCAGTATTGCAACAAGAATGTTGCAACCCCCAAGGCTATCAACTTAAATTATCAACCCAAGGTTCGTAAAAAATTAAGATGGGTCGAAACTATATGTGCAGCAGACACCTTCCTCTTCCTAGTCTGGCTCCCTTTGATGCAAGTGAAAGAATACAATGAAACAACTTCAAACGAGCAAAGATCTATGTAAGCCACCAATAATATTCACAATAATTATTCTAATTTTGTTGTAAAGGAAAGGAAATTTATTCTATTTGAAAAAATGTAAAGCATAATGAAAACTATGCAAATATAATCTATCTTGTTGGAAAGGAAATGAAATTAAGGGAAATATATTATGTTTTGTAGGAAAGGAAAAGTCATATATTACTCTTGCAAGAAGGAATTCACATTTTGCATAAAGTAAATTGCATAATGCAGTCTAAACTAATTGAATAAATCAACATTCAAGAAGTAAGCAATGTAAGAGCTAAATGGAGACCTAACCAAGCCTCGGCTCAACCAAATTGGTCTCAAATAATTCATAGGCTATAAATCTACTTCTACAATGAATTTGGAGTGAATTTAGGCAAGGAAGACCTCAAAAACAAATTGCTATAGGATTGCTACAAGATGTTTGTTACTATATTTAACTTGCCAAATGCATTTTTTTATTAAGTAGTATGTCCTAGGACTCCAATCCAAATGGAATAATTCAAAAATACCCTTGTTAAGATGTGCTAAAAAATAGAAAAAAAAAATATTGCTCTAAAAACTAGAAATTCTAGATCTAGTGAGCTAGTTAACGTGCTAAATACCTAACCTAATCAAGTGAAACTTCTATGGGGTAAATTTTTTTATTAAATATAATGTTTTTAGGACTCAATCCAATTGGAATCAACTCAAAAGAGCCTCGTTAACATGTGCTAAAAAATAGCATAAAATTACTATTGTTTTCTACAAGATCGTTGGGAATGATTGTCTATCTACTTTATTAGACAAGGAAAATTTCCTACCAGGTATATGAATCAATTTCATTCAATTTTATAGTCGTATGACAACTATAAAGTGCTTAGTGGTGATCAAGAGTGTTTTGGAGCAAATTAGAATGCATTTGGAGGTTTTTTGTCACAGTGTTACAGGATCGAGACAAAGTGTTACATGATAGCCTGTCAGTGGTATAAGATTGAATCCGTGAGCATTATGGGGGTTGAAAAGTAAATACGAAGGTATAGAAAGGTATTGGAGGGTAAATTAAGGTCGTATGAGACATTTTCCAAGTCTAGTACCCTTTAGGGGTCCATCTTTCACAAAAACCAATGCACATGGTGGCCTTCAATAACCTAGAAATGTGCTCTTGGTGAACCGTTATTTGAGGGAGTTGTTGAGGTTGAAGAAAGGAAGATAGTGGTGGGACGAGGAGCATCAATGACTATACCAACCCTGCAGATCAACAGTATTACTTGCACACCACAACACGTTACTCTATTTTTCCAAACAACTAAAGCATGTTAACAATGTAAATCACATAAAATTGAAATGACATAGAATGGATGAGTTGAATTTTATTATAAATTTAATTATTGCATTGAAAGAAAACCTATCTGGAAATCAGTGCAAGGCCTAGGCCTACATCCACTAGAGGTTATTCTTCATGTGCTCAAATAAAACTACTAAACCAATCATAGTTTGCGGAAAATAGAGATGCAAGAAAAAAGACTAATCTGAGGTATAGCTACTGCAAAGGAAAGTGACTCTATCCTATTGTCTTGCAAACACGACATCTCCATCCACACTTCCCACAACAAAAGTGATTGACATACCTACTCAAGCAATTTTCTCATATACAAGTTATTCCAAGATTTTTAAAAAAATGAAATATTTCCAAGAAAGGAAATGCATATTAAAATACACAAAAGAGAGAGACTAGAGCCTCTGTGTTGGGCCCTAACCCAAGAGGACTCGGCCCTCTAAATATGGATCAAACTGAAAATAATATGGCTTTCATTCACTATCAAAATAATACATAACAAAATATTATGCAAAGAAGCATGTTTCTCCTCAAAATCTATTCTCCACTAATTCAAACTCTCTTGTGGGCTGCTAGTCCCTCTTATTTATACAAAAATACTTGAGGGGAAACCTCATTAAAGAGGGATATTTTTTCCCTCCAACTCCCTAAAATTGTGGATCCGGTTCCCTGATTTATTTTGAATTCCAAGGAGGATAGGTCCTCTGTAATCCATCTAAGCTCAAGGTCCTCTTTTGGTGGGAAAGACATCCCTACATTTTCTCAATCAATGGAGCTCCAGAATCTATTCAATATCTTCTTAATATTTTATTCATTTATTGGCAGGGAGCAAGTCGCTATATTCTCACATTCAAAATTTACTCAATATTCTCTCAATATTCTACAAAAATAAATAATAGCAGGCACATAGTATGAAATTATCTCTAAACCTTCCTAAGAACATATTAAATCTAAAAAAACATTATTAAGTGTATAAGGGGAGATTTAATATAGCCTTTATGTGCCTAAGAAAGGTTATATGGGCCTTAATTTGTGTCTAATTTTGAGGCACATCACCAAGACATAATTCGACGTGACAAATAAGGAGGAAGGCTCTTTTTTATATATACTTCAAATGGGGGTCGAATGGGTGCCTCTTAGGGGCCTAGGTGACTTTAAATGATAGGAGGTTGACTTGAAAAAATTTCAAGGAAAAATTCAAAATTCAAATTTTATATTTCTCCATGATGAAAATATCAACAATGAATACCATATTTCCAACATTCCCTCTTAGCCAAGGAGGTATTTTTAATTCTATCTCTCAATTTCAAGCTCCTTGAACAATCCATAGGTCTCACAACCACAACCTAAGAAAGAGATCACAAGTACAAGTCTCTCTCTCTATATCAATATCAATCTCCCTGACCAATCCATTGGTCTCATAGCCACATCCTACAAGAGATATCACAAGTATCATCATAATGAAATATATCATCAAACATGTCTCATCAATCAATATTTTTCATGATGCACAGGGTCCAAATCTATGACCAATCCATAGGTTTCACAGCCATAGCTTAAGGGAGGAATCATGGTCCACAACCTAAGGGAGAGAACTCGAGATCAATCTCCCCTACCAATCCATAGGTCTCACAGCACCCGCCTAAGGGAGAGATCACAAAATAAGTATCCCTGACCAAACTAGTCTCACAATCATCATGATTTAAGGGATTATGCATCAAAACCAAGCTCCTGAACCAGACTCACTGGTCTCTTATCCCACAACCTAAGGGAGTGACAATATTCCAAACCAATCCATAGGTATGAAAGTTGCAACCTAAGGAATATTTATGATGTTATAAATTAATGCTACCTCTCTAAAGGGATTCACAGCCATTCATGCTTCGCACATAAACATCAACAACCTACTCAACAACATAAAAGTATCCATCATGGATTTCATCACTTTACAGACATTCCAATAGAAAACAACATCCATTTATTCATTCAACTTCAGTTGGGGCTTCTCACATAAGTAAATATTAGCAATCATGGTCGAATCTAGCAAACAACAAGTGGCTTCTCACAGAAGTAAATATCAGCAACTTGCTCATAAGAAAGTTTGCAATAGTCGAATCTAGTAGAAGATCAAGTATATCAGCAACCATGTTCATAATTTAGTGACATTTCCTGCTTCAATCATGTTATATGCAGCAAGACCATCCATGTCATTCAGACCAACACAGCACCCAGAACACATCCAATCCAGATAGAATCAGAAATTTCATGCATCAGGTGGTTCAGAGGGATTCATCAAATCAACAACAAAGTCTCACAACATCCTCAAATTTTCCTCAAGCAAGTGTCCAAGCACTCACAGTCCATTATGTCACAACCTCAGTAGGGATTTCACCAAGTTTGTACCATAATTTCAATCTTCCAATCATCTCCCTCTTATAATGAATAAGAGGAACTAAGTCCTTATCAAAAACATATCATCAATGCATAATAGAAAAAATCATGGGCTCGTCTTCAACAAATTTGGATCAGCATCATCCATCAAAATATGCTTCAATTAGGTTGATCTTGCCTGCTCCCTCTAAGTCCAAGGACCATCAAATCACGAGTCTTCTTGTCGCTTTTTTCTTCCATATTTTCAACGATTACCACATCCTTGACACAATTCATCACATTCTTGCAATCCTTACTGGGAGGCCATGGAAGAACAACTACAACAAATAAAGACATACAAAGACAAGAGACTCATAATGAAACAATGATAGAAACAATCAAGAAATTACTTATCTCTTGAGGGTGTGTCATCTCCCTCTTGATCTTTGTCTTCTTTGGTCCAATCAACCTTGTTCAACTCATCAAGGAGTTAATTTTTTCGACATCATCATCACCAAAGATTCCACATCATCATCATCAAGGAGTCCATATCATCATCAAGAGTTTACCTTTTTCATATCATTATCAAGGATTCAACATCATCATCAAGAAGCCTACATCATTAGTAATGATTTAAAAATAAATAAAACAAAGTCCAAGATACTTATATTTTGAGAACTTTCCAACTCCCTCTTAATATTTATCCTTCTTGCATCCAACCTTCAAATCATTCTTATTATCAATATTTCATATCTTCTAGGAGTTAGTGTTTCTTCTTCTAAGTGGAAGCAATTAATCCATAAGTCATAGGCTTTCATCACCAACCCTAAATATGGTTATAAATTGATTAGATAAGGTTTTAACTCTAAACCGTAAAGATATTTTTAGGTTTAAACTAGGGTTTAAAAACCTTAATTCTTATCTTCATCAATCATTCCCAAGGTTTGAGTAACATTCATCTTTGCAATTATTATTCCAACTTCATCACTTTCAATATTGGCAATCCTAGGGTTTCACAAACCCTAAGGTTTCTCTTATTCAAACCTTTACAAGGGTTTTGCAAACCCAAAACATTCCATGAGTCTGGATAGATATTCAAACTTTCAAACCCTAGTTACTTTAAATCATCAATCGAAAAATATTCATCCTTGATCTCTTTAAATCAAGAAACCATTTGAAGTAGAATTTTCTTGTTCACGGTGCAATAGGATTTATTAATCTGGGATTGTCTGAATAAGAAAGTTCTTTAGATCAAAATGTCTACAGTCATTTATGACTTTTTCTTTTAAATTATTCAGAATTTAATTTCAAATATTTTAACAAGAGGTCAAGGAATTCTTCAATATGCATACAACGCATGTTCCAAGTCTTTCTTATGACCTCAACAACAACTACAAGAATACTCCAAAAAGCTTCAAAGTAAAAAGAGCTAATATTTCTTTAAATATCTTATTCAAAATTCTCTAGGATTGACAAATTTTATATAGAGAACGATATTCCAAGACTTTCACAACACACCTTGACTTTATGCACAAAATAACTTAACTCTTATCATTTAAAGACAGCTAGACTCTTTGAAATACTAAACCACCCATCATTGTAGAATCTCAAAGTGAGCATGATCCAAAATTTGTAACAAGCCTTCATACTTCTTTGTTAAACGTATTTTCAATAGATATTCTACAACAAAATTGAATATCATTTTGTAACCAAGACTTACAGTAATATCATTCAGGTCATCTTTTAAATTAGGTCAACTTCCTTGTATTGTACTCATACAAATATGTAAGGAATATATTGTTCTAGGATCATATTTGAATTATATCATACTTGATATTCTTGAATATGACAGAGATATCCCACATAATTACCTTACTTAGTGAGGTGCACAGAGATAACAGGGGGACTTGGCCCATTTCCTCGAAGATAATTTATTTCCTGGGTTTGGATGTATGAGAAGCTTCAAACTATAAAACGCATCCTCAATCTTAGCCTCTCATTGAATTGTAGAGAGATATGTGTCTCAGATTCACATGATTCTATTGAGTAGAAGTCTTATACTTCACATGTTTCCTTATGTGCCACGAAGCTCAACTTACATATAAATATATTGAGATGAGATTTCGGATTAATTTGAAAACTTCATGTCATACCTTGGAAAACTCTCCTTTTTATACTTTGGATAGGTTTAGGATTTCAATATTTATTACAGATTTCATAGATCAGATCATTTAGTAACCATGGATTTGGACTTAAAGGATCAATCCAAAGACTTTGACAAGAGCCTAATGAGTTCACATTGTAATCATTACAATAAATTATAGACCTGCAGCCATTTTTTTATCATTCCATGAGTGAGCTCGAATTAGTTCACATGTGTTATTCATAGTAATAAGGTGCATGGATTCCATGTAGAATCAATGTCTCTTCATGCATTAGGTATTGAATTAGAAATGCCATAGGGGTCACACATATAGAACTACTAAACATGTACCTTTGGAGCCACAAAATTCACATGAAATGAAATATGTAGCTTGTAAGAATAACGCCAGAAAACTTCATATGAGGCTCGCATAACATAGACCTCAGGTTCGGATCCTTATAGATCCTTGGATTACTATATACCTTGGATTCTTTTGAACCTCATATACCTACAGAGAACTCGAATTGATTTGAAAATTGGTAAAATACAACTCAAGCTAGTACATAGAGGTAGTCATAGCCTTATCTTTATAATTTTTTCCATCTTGTAGTAATTGTATTCATCAAACTTCTAGATTTCACACTTGCTTCCTTGGATCAACCTGTCTTTGTAGACCTTCGCATACTATAGACTTCAGACTCTAGTTATAACTTAAGCTTTTCGCCATAGTCTTATGATGAGGGATCATAATAATTTGAGTCAAATTTCAGTGCATGGATTAACCTTCCAAAGAAGCTCGAACAAGTCACAAGAAAAGAGAACATATGCCTTATAATAGTGCCACAGGAGCTCTCATAACGGAGCATTAATGTCACTTGAATAATGGAGAATAAATTTCATAGAAAGGCTCACTTAACATCATAGAGATGGACTCACATAACTCACATATTTTCATAGAGAAACTAGTGACAAGAGCTTGATGATAAGAAGCCACGGGAGGGTTCAAATACAACCTAGGAAGCTCACATGGATCACAAAAGATACATCTTTGTATGAATAGAAAAGTGCATACTTATATTAAAAATGATATCAAGGAACAAACAGAAGATCACAAATCCCATAATTTGTATAGCCTTAGGATATTCGCAAAACCTCATAAACAAATCTCAAAAATATTCGTGATCATAATTCTCCTTATCCAAACTGCTCTTCAACCCGCTCTGGTACCATTTTGATTTTCTATGGAACAAGCTAAAACATTTTTTTTCAAAATATAACTACTTCTAATGATCAATTAGAATCAATATAACATCTATTATCATTAAGCAGTTACACAGAAGAAAAATAAACAACTAAACATGAAAGAGCAGTAGAAAAAATAGCCATGAACCAATGAGACAAGAGACGCAGAAATTAAGCATGAGGTCAGGGAAAAACCCACAAGGGGAAAACTAAGAAATATTTCCTTATGAGAGAAAGAGTTAAATTAATAATTACAACAAAAACCATGTCAATATAATACCCAAAACAACAACCATGAACAATATTAAGTTCCAAGCCAAGAACCAATCCCTCCTTCAGATTTTCAGCCTCCTCTTTTTGCTCCCAACTTCGTTGGCTCAAAGATAATTTTTGACACCTAATCTTTGGGATTAGGAAATTCACATAAATATTATAAATATGAAAATAAGGAAGCATTGGAATATGAAGAGGCATTGTAATATGAATCCCAATAGTCTCCCTCCCCTTGTATATATTATTGATTTCTCTTAATGAAATGCATATTCATGGAGTTACCCAATGCATGGCCTGACATAGTATTAGAGCCAACTCCTCATTTTTGGCTTCACTTTTTTCCCTTGTAAACCTGTTTTCTCTGCCATGTCATGTCCCTTTGTTCTCTACCATATTCTTTGCAATATTTTTTCCATTCAAATCCCTTAGAGTTGTGTTGAACATCCACCGTCAGCGTTGGTTTTTGGTTTTGCTGTGCGTTGAAGACCACATGTAGCAAGATTTTATCTCTCTCTCAGTTAGTTGATTCAGTCTCTTTTATTTGTTAGGCAAGCGACCACCATATGAATGAGATTCCTGGGGAACAAAGGCATCAAATATTTCATCTATGTTGAAATTCATGGTATGTATGTTTTGGAGATTACATTTAATGTTTGAACAAGTTCTTTTTTAAGGTTGAAAACCGTGAATGTTATGTTGATTGTTGAAGATCGTATGCTTCTTATTAAATCTGTGAATTCCATGTCATATGTAAACTATGCTCCGAGCATTGGTTGTTTATAGTGTGCAAATAATGTTGCGTTAATGGTATGTTGGAGAATGGTATATTGGCTCATATATAAGAATATTGTGCATTGAAATTATTTGAATACCATGTGTTGCATGATTGTGCATAAATAAATTTGTTTTGTGTTGGTTTTTTTGTGTTGAACCCATTATATGTGTTGGTAAATAGCGTTGAATGCCATATTAAATTCCCTGTCATATTATGTTGAATGTTGGATAAGTGCAATGGGTTTTTTGAAAGGTCGTGATATATAATATAGGATGGGAATATATAAATCATATATTAAGGTGTGTTGATATGGATACAATATATGTGTTATTTATATTCGATGTGTTTAAATTCATATATATATTATGAATGGATGATGGCCTAAGTTGGATGGTTTATGTATAAAAGGCATGTCAATTTTATTGCAGAGACGTTTGAGAATTTTGTGACTATTTAGGGCACAATTCAGAATTATATGATGCATTCACTCATCTCCATAATGGTAATAGTTATCACTTGCAAATATAACTACCATGAGTGGTCCATGAAGATAAATTAAAACTTTATTTTAAATGATTTGCGGAAAGGAGTTTTAAAGGACAAGGAGGAAGTCCTCCTCGAAAGCCCACTTCTGACAAGGAGCTTGCCATCTGGGAGAACAAGAACAACAAGGCTTATGCCTTGATTGTAGCATCATTAAATGAAGAGGTGATTCATCATATTATGTCATTTATATATTCTTTTGGTGCTTTAAATAAGCTCAAATAATTATATGACTCACACTCTAAGCTAGAAGTTGTTCAATTGATGATCAAAATGTTTAATTTAGAATTGAAGGATGATGATCCTCTTGCCTAAGCCTCTGAAATATGAGCCATTATGCATGACATAGAAGCCATTTTTGTCAAAATGGGTGTTCCTCTCATAGCTTTTCTCAAGGCATTGTGTCCCACTTACTCCCATTATATTGAGTCACTAAAACATAGTGGAAAATTTTTCACTGATTTATTTTGACTCTCTTGTGGAAAATTTTGCTGAAAGAGAAAAGGATTTTGGGAAGAAGAATAAAATTGCTTAGTCTCCTGAAGAAGTTTTATACCTTTCAAAAAAATAGAAGAATTAGGCACAATATTCTTCTAGAGGAAGAGGTGGTTGAAGAGGACTATAAATGAATAATAATAGAGGCAGGGGGGGGCAGACATTTCCAAGGATAAGTGCCTGATCTTCATTGCATATGGTGTAATATAAATGGACATGATGGTTATACATGTAAGCTCTCATGGGAAAATATTAGACAAGAAAGGGATGAAGAGAAAGAAAAATCATCAGATAAAGGGAAAGGTAAAGCACCCAACTCCGCTCATTATGGTGTAGCATATTGCAACATTGGAGTAACTAAAGACTTATTTAATGCTTCACTTTATTCATGGAAATATTCATGGTTGCTTGATTCAGAAGAAACTTTCCACATGAATTGTAGAAGATATTTCTTTGAATAATTCACTGACAATGTTAATGGAGTATTTTACTTTGTAGATAAGTCAAAACTCAAGCCATCGGGGCTTGGCACCATCAGGCTCAAACTACCTGGTCTCCCAAAACTTTCTTCTACATGATGTTTTATACCTCCCGGAGTTGAGGAGAAACTTATTGTCTTTGGTCCACATCTTCCAGCAAGGACACTCCAATCACATATTTGATGGTAATTTTGAGGTCAGAAAAGCATTAGACCACTCACT
This sequence comes from Pinus albicaulis, assembly GCA_034641835.2. NCBI lineage: Eukaryota > Viridiplantae > Streptophyta > Pinopsida > Pinales > Pinaceae > Pinus > Pinus albicaulis. Next base: position 1,083,194,906 of record CM076580.1, on the reverse strand, counting down.
TTTCATGAATAGGATCAAAGGAGAAATATTATTGAAGTTGTAAGGAACCTTTGTTCGTGAACTAAACTTTTCATACATTTCTCACTATGATGAAGGTACACTTCCATAAAGTCTTTTATGGCATGCTATATTTGGAAATTTAAACTATGACAATCATTATTTGTTGAAGAAAAATGGTGTTACTGGTTTTCCTACGATTCCTAGGAAACTTAAGCAATGTGATGTTTCTATGTTAGGAAAGCACAACCAACAATATTTTCATGATTCTCATTCCAGAGCACATAGAAAGCTTGAACTCATTAATTCTAATTTGTGTGGCCCAATGCATGTTCATTCTTTGAATGGGAATAAATACATGATGACATTTATTGATGACTATACTAGAATATGTTGGGTATATCTATTGAAGAATAAATTTGAAGCTATTTAAACATTGAATAATTTTCATGCATGGGTTGAAAATGATACACAATATCATATTGGTTATAATCGTACTAATAATGGAAAATAATATACTTCAAATTAATTTGAACACTATCTTCATCATCATGGGAACAAACATCAAACAACCATGCCTTATAATCCTCAACAGAACAGTGTAGCTAGAAAAGAGAAGAGGACAATCTTAAATATGGTACGTTCAATGATGTTTTTCAAGAATGTTGAGTTGATGTTTTGGGTTAATTCAATTCTATGTGGTGTGTATATAAATAATAGGTTCCCATATCATGCTCTAAAAAAATAGACTCCCTATGAAATGTGGTATTGCCACATTCCTTCGGTGAGGCATCTCAAGGTTTTTGGTTCCACTTGTTATGCCTTGATACCTATGGAACAGAGAAACAAACTTGGTGCAAGGAATCGAAAATGTGTCTTATTGGGGTAATCAGATATCTCCAAATCATATCGTCTCTATGATGAAGTAAATAATAATTTTATAATATCTAGATATGTGATCTTTCTTGAATCTTCGAAGACTAATAATGTTGTTGAGCGACAACTTGATCACTTGGACATATTCGAGCATTCAAAAAATATTCAATGGTTTGATAACAAGTTTCTACATCTTGAAGGGGGGATCACTATACTAGATCAATATATGGAATATCCTTCTGAAGCACTCTCTCCCCCTCATGAAGCTCCACCCATTGATAGAGAATACACTTTGATATAATTGGGAGGATAAATCTCGATTCAGCCCCATCTCAGTCAATTGAGTAGCCTGGACCATCTCAGAGAGGTCCTCCAAAAAGGCTCACAAAGACACTTGAAATTGTCCATCCTCACGAGGTTGGAAATACAAGGACAAGAAGCTCTGCTAGACAAAATGGAGGAAATGTAGATGATTCTGATTCACCTATTGATATGGATGTTTCTTATGATTGTGAACTAAATTTGTCTACAAATTTCAAACCAACTTCCTTCAAAGAAGTCACTTCTCATGATGAATGGAAATAAGTGATGCAAAAAGGATATGATTCTTTGATAAATAATGGCTCCCGTAAGCTATTTGATCCTTCATTGGGAACCAAACCAATAGGCTGCAAGTGGGTCTTCAAGAACATGTATAAAGTAGATGGCTCACTTGACAATCATAAATCTAGGCTCGTGGCAAAAGGTTTTGCACATAAGGAAGTGGTCAATTATGAGGATAATTTTCCCCCGTAGAAAAATGGGCTACCATCCGAACACTCTTTGCCTTGGAAGCTTAGAACGGTTGGAAATTCCATCAAATTGATGTAAAAATTGCTTTGTTGAATGGAGATATGAAAGAGAATGTTTTTATGTCCCGACCAAAAGGATTTGTTATGAAGGGTCAAGAACACAAAGTATACAATATTTTCAATCCTTGTATGGCCTCAAACAAGCACTATGAGCCTGGCATGAGAAATTGATTGGGCATCTTCTTAAACATAATTTCAAACACTATGATCTTGATGATTCAACTTTTTTTGCCAAGAAAGATGGAAAAATAGTTGTATATCTTGTGGTGTATGTAGATTATCTTTTCATGACAAGGAAAAATGATAATTACACTACATCCATAAAGAAAGAACTAAGGAAATGTTTTGAAATAACATATTTGGGCTCTATTCACAACTATCTTGGTATTGAAGTAACCCAACATCTGAAGTTAATATTCCTCTCTTAGAATAAGTACATTGGAGATTTGTTGAAAAAAAATTGGCATGGATGAGTGCAATCCTTTGACCACTCCAATGAAACAGAATTTAAATCTCACATCCATTGAAGGAAAATAATTTGAGGATGCAAAAAAGTACAGACAACTCATAGGAAGTCTCGACTACCTGACTACTACCAAAATGAACATTTCATTTTTTGTTGTAATCCTCTCAAGGTTTATGCAAAAGCCTTGTGAGTTTTATTGGTCTGCTGCAAAAATATTTACAAAGCACTTGAAGGGAACTGAAGACTTTGGACTCAAGTATACACAGGTGGATGACTTCAGCTTGATTGGATGCACTAATTCATATTTTGATGATGATAAAGAAACTGGGTATCTCCTTCAAGTTATGTTATGAGTCTTGGATCAAGGGCTATCTCCTCAAGTTCATGCAAACAATCAATCCCAGTAGATTCCACAACTGAGGAAAAATATGTGGGTATTTGAAGCAACGAAGGAAATTGTGTGGCTCGGGAAAATTCTAGAAGATTTTTAGGAGAAACAAGTGCATTCAACTCCTATTTTCATTGAAAAAACTTTTGCAATAAAGTTTTCCAAGAACCCAAAGTTCCATGATCGAGCTAGGCACATTAATACAAACTATCATCCAATTCAACACCATGTTGAGGCCAAGATTATCCATCTACGACATTGTTCCACAAATGAGCAGATTTTTGACATCTTCACCAAAGTGCTTCGAAGAGAAAAGTTTGAAAGATTCAAAATGATGTTTGGACTCACCAACATATCCTCATATTAAGGGGGGGAATGTTGACACCTAATCTTTGGGATTAGGAAATTCATGTAAATATTGTAAATAAGAAAATAAGGAAGCATTGGAATATGGATCCCAATAGTATCCCTCCTCTTGTATATATTATTGATTTATCTTAATTAAATGAATATTCATGGATTTACCCTATGCATTTCCTGACAATGACCAAGACATAATTTGATGTGACAAATGAGCAAGAATACTTTCCTTTATATAGAATTAAAAGGGGGGTCAAACGGGTTATTCTTAGGGGCCCAACCAGCTTATAATGATAGGAGGTCGACCTGAAAAAATTTGGAGGCAAAATGAAAAATTAATTTTTTTTTATTTCTCCGTGATGAAAATATCGACCATGGCTACCATATTTCCAACATATATAGATACAAATCATTAATTCCAATGCCTCTCCACCCTTCCTTTGTACTGTCATTCTTTAATATTTTTGGTGGGTGTCATTTACTCTGCTTGTCTCAGATTTATGACGATTGATGTTTCACTTTCTTCAGTGTTGTATTTTCTTGAGAGAACCCTCAAGTATTATCTTTCAATGGAAACATGTTTCATATTTTTGTATTTCTATTTAAGTTGACCTTATTTGTGTTGTATGTAGTTGTCAGAGCTCCTTTAACATCCTTCGAGGATCCAAGTAAGATATGTTTGGTTCTTAGTATTATTTTTTTTAAGAATTTATATTTTGACATCATACTAAGAAATAGAATCGTGAGGTCAGTGATCATGGTGAAACTTGTGGATGTAGATGCATTACTCTACTGCAACTTGAAAATTCTTTTAAACTTTGCAATCTTTTAACATACAGGAATTGAACTTGGAACCCTATGCATATTTTATCCATTCTTGCATGTTACCTCAATGATCTAGGTGGATATCGGTGACCACCCACCTATTCTACTTGGACCTCCAGTCAGTTTCATCAGTTTCCTTGTTTATAGGACAGTTTACTATTTTTAGCAGTTTTTTGGGTCGTGAACTTCCATAGTTTTTTTTACCCCCTAAACGGTGTTTTTTAAGGTCCGCAGCAGGATCATAGCCATAATAAAGGGCCTGCCGCAAATCTTATAATATTCAGAGAGAAATTTCAAATGAGGTATCTCACGTGCCAAATGGAGATCATATGACCAAGTTATAACCCTGCGAAGTTGGTTTCCCAACTAACCCCAACAGGGCCCACAAAGTCTTGGTGTTCCATCTCCTAAGGTTGGGTTTTTGGTTGTTTAGGGTTTCCTTTTATGTTCAATAATAAAAATTCCCTTGAACCTCATTATAACATAGTTCAGAGGCATGTAGTCACCACATCTCTTCTCGGAGATAAGCTACCGTCGCCCGAGCTAGTTTATTTCCATTCTATATGTAAGCATTTTACAATTCTTTGATATTAATAAAATGATAATTAATTTTTGTTGCATCTATTTATTTAGTTTGTATTTGTATTTTTTTGCGTTCCTGCATAAGTATAGATCACTCAAGAATAATTTTCTTAGGTTAATATGATTTAGAGTTTTTGTTTAATATTTTCTTCTCTAATGTCATCACTAGGAACTTCGATGACTCCGGAAAAAGCTCCTACAGATAAGAAATTGACTTATAATTTTCTCCAATTCTAATTTCATAGCCCCATATATCTTACGCTTGGAAACTATTGCCTAATTATTTAATTTTATACGTTGATTTTTACAGGGAACATGCATTACACCTATATGTTTCACATTCATTTATTCTATCTCTAGACTTTAAATCTTCTAGGAAGAAAGACCCTCATTTCTTTAGTTTCCCTTTGAAACCTGCAAACAATTTATATTTTGTTATTTTTGTAGATATGTTCCCTCTAATTTCTTGTTGGAACATAATCTCTGACTTAGTTTAGTTTTCTTTTAGAGTGCCAAATATTTTATGTTTGCTTAATCTTATTGAGATAATGCTTCTTCTTCTTCTACTTCTTCTTCTTCTACTTCTTCTTCTTCTACTTCCTTCTTTTCTTTCTTTCTTTCTTTTTTTTTTCAAATTCCTTCTCTAGTGATTTTATTTCGACTTTAAACCCCGCTTAGACTTCGAATAATTTGTCGCTTGGACTTTGAATAAATTCCTACTTTATCTAATTTTTCTTCCAAATTAGAAAATATTTGATGTTTTGTTTGTCTTGCTGAGAGAATGCATAATTTATTTTGTTATTGAACCCTTTAAACAAAAATAAAAATCATTTATCTCTTACAAATTTACTAATGAAATAATCTATATATTTTAAGCGAAATTTCATGTGTGCATAAGAAATTTTGTGTTCCTTGCTTCGCACAAGCATTTCCTCCGCACACTTGTTCCCACACACTTCGCTACTTCACTTTTTAAACACTTTATTAATTTGTATTCCTTCTTTTTATGAGAGTGAAAAGCTTGAGTACATATACATATACAAAAATATAAATTATATAAAAAAATGTTAAACAAATAAAAATATAATAATTATTTCTTGAAAATATAAATTAAAATAGATGTATATAGATATATTTTATTACAAAAAATTATAATTATCATTCTAGTATATATAATATTATTATACATTAATATTTTTTAATTTTCAATTATATTGATTTTAATGTTTATTTTAACATCTATAGAGGATATAGATAAATTATCACACATATATAATTGATATTAAAATAATATAATTTTATGGTTGCAAATTCTTGTTTCATTTCCCTAAATTTTTTAAATTTTCATTTCAAATTATTATTATTTGAGTAGTCTTTAAGTACGACTTTTCTGAAAGTTTTTTAGTTTATTTTCCAATTTAATTTGCTAAGAATTTGGTAGGGATTCATTGAAAGCACAAGTTTGATAGGTGAACTCTTCGCAATAGAAGTGCCTCTCGGGTTTTTCATGGTGTTGAATCCATATATGCAGTCACAAAACCAGTTTAAACAACATAAAACAAGATTTGGCCACAAATATTTTTGTCTGATTTTGGCCACAAATATTTTTGTCTGATTTTGGCCAAAATCTCGCCAAAAACTCCGAAAAGTTGCAATTAAAGACTACTCTATTATTTTTTTTTTCATTTTTTTTTTGGACTTTAAAGTTGATTGGAGAAGACTTGCTAATTTGTTTAGTTTTTATTCTAGGCGAGAAAATGGTTTTTTTCAATTTTTTTAGATAACTTCTTTCTTATTTTTTCATTGTTATTGTGTTTTTGAAATTCAAAGCGAGAAAGTGGTCCCTAATTTAGTTTAGTTTTCTTTTAGAGTATCAAATATTTTATGTTTGCTTAATATCATTGAGATAATGCATAGTTTCTTTCTTATTTGTTTTTGGTTATTGTATTATTGGACTTTAAAGTCAGCCCAAACTTCGAAGGAAGTCTCCAATTTATCTAAGTTTTTTTTTCTAGCGTATCAAATATTTGATGTTTTCTTAGTTTTATATAGAGGATGTGTAATTTCTTTTTGATTTATTTTTCGTTATTTAAGCATTTAAAATAAAATAAAATTCATATCTCTCTTAAAAATTTACCAATGAAGCAATCTATATATTCTGAGTCAAATTTCATGTGTGCGGAAGAAATTTTGTTTTCATTGCTCTGCATGCATTCCCTCCACACTTGTGCACTTCCTTACTTCATGTTTTAAACACTTTTCTTAGTTTTAATTCTTTATTTTTATGAGAGTGAAAAGCTTGAATACATATGCATATACAGAAATATAAATTTATTTTTATAATGAAAATATTATTATTATTTGAAAAAAAAAATCCAATTAAAATTTATCTCAAACTAAAACCTTTAAAAGAAAATAAAATCATCTCTCCTTTTCAAACTTACGAATGAAACAATCTATATATTCTAAGTCAAATTTCATGTGTGTGAAAGAAAGTTCGAGTTCCTTGTTATGCACACACAATCCCTACGCACACTCGTTCTCCCGCACTCCTTGCTTCACTTTTTAGACACTGTTCTTAGCATTTATTCCTTTTTTTATGAGAGTGAAAAGCTTGAATACATATACACATACTAAAATATAAATTTATTTTTTAATTAAAATAATACAACTTAATTTTATCTCACCTTCAAATTTAATAAAGATAATAATTATTAAAACAAATAAAAATATAATAATTATTACTGAAAATATAAATTAAAATAAATGTATTTACTTGAAGAAAGTCATTTGTTTATCTAGATTTTCTTGTAAAATATTAAATATTTGATGTTTTCTTAGTCTTACAAAGAGAATGTATAATTTCTTTCTGATTTATTTTTCATTTATTTATTTCTGGACTCTAAAGTCTATCTAGGGAAAGCCCCATGATTAGGCTATTATCCAAGAAGATTGATCAGATGATGTTTAGATGGGAAAGATATATTTTACAACCTCAGTTTCATTCTTAAGATGATTCAGGACAGTTACACCTATTTATAACTATTTATTTCATATTTGTGTACACTCCGTCTTTTTTCCCCAAGGAAAAATACCGTAGGTCCATTTACTTGAAGGAATGAAACAAAATTACATTATGTATATATGCACCTTGTGTGCATTCATGAATATATTTTGAAAAAAAAATATCGTGTAATCTCGTGAGCTTTGTTTTTACTAGTTCCAGCTTTTGACCGGAAACTACAAAATGCATCTTTCAGAAAACTTCAATAGAAATGGAGTGAATTTTAGATATCCACCTTATTAGTAGATGTTTTCTAGTAGACTGTGATGCATAAAATAGTTGATTAAAAAAGACACTTTATAACAGTAATTTTATGTCCTTTTTGTCCAATTAAAATGGTCCTTATATGACCTATGATAGAAAGAAAAAGAAATTCCATTTCACTGCTCCATAATCCCCCAAATACCTTATTCCATTGCCAACCCTTCTTTTAAGAGACAATCTGCTACCTTTTTTTCATTCCTTGTAGATGTGAGAACACAAAAAATAAGTAAAAGTGTCTTTAATCTGCATTGTTTCTTCCAAAATTGACAAGAGTAAGATGTTTTTGCATGCTTGAGCTTTGTTGAACCAATTAATTATTAGCATGGAATCCTCGAACACTTGTATCTATGTGCAGTATTTTTCTATGGCAAACAGTAATAATTTTTTGCAATCCAGAATTCATCCTGATTGTTTGTCCCTATTCCAAAGCCCATTTTAACTTGACAAAGTGAGATTCTGACACAAAGTAGACATTGAAGTTATTCAATGGGAAAAGTAAAATATTACCTAGTTTGGAATTACAAATGTAAGATGTTACGTCATTTGCAATATATTATCAAAGCTTTTCCTTCACGATAGATCAATATGTAATTTTGATACGTATTGTAACTAATGGAAAATATATATATATATATATATATATATATGGCAGATATTTTTCAGTTATATCCTCACAAATAAATATAGTTATAATAAGGGTTTACACCTCTTAAAATTCATATATGAAAATATCCCGAACTTCAAATTTGAAAAGAGAACTGAACATTTATAAACATATAGACATCTTATATATACTGCAATAATACATACGATGTATAGTAACAAGAAAAATAGAAAACAAGGTGATACGCTACTTTTTCAAATGTTTATAGATGGCGTGAATATATATTCCCAAAAGGCTCATGATGAATGCTTAAAAAGAAAATATTCTACTTTGTATAACATTTACTACTAAGTTTTTTTCCAGCTGATGCCTTCTAAGTGAACCCACGCACTACTGCTGGTGCTAGGGTTTCACCTCCCTCGTAGCCATGGAGGATCTGGGTTCGTCCCAGGCCCCTCCTCCCCCTTATCCTCCTCCCCCTCCGTCTACTGAAGAAGCATTCAAAAATTTGTTGGCTTCACTACCGAAAAAAGAAGAAATCGGAAGCCACCAAGTTTGTGAAGAAGTTGGATGACATTCCGGCAATTTTCCTTCCACCAGAGAGGCCGATCCAGGTTGCCTTGTCTCTTGCTGATCGTGCTCTTGTGGGGCAGTTTACAGGACTTTGGCCCTCACCCAAAACCATGGAGGCCTGGGTTGTCAAAAACTAGAGACCATTGATCGAGCACAGTGTTAGCTCATACTTCTTGGGGAGAGGCTTCTTCCTATTTGAATTTATTTCAAAAGAGGACAACGATTTGAATTTTAGGAATGGGCCTTACTTCATGGGACCTCAAGGCTTATATTTAAACAAATGGATGTCAGATTTTGATCCAGCAGAGGATTTTCCATCAGTCGTTCCTATGTGGGTAAGGCTTCTAAATATTCCAGTGCATTGTTGGAATTGGGAGTCTTTGAAGCATATAGGCAATGCACTGGGAAAATTCATAGACCGGGAAAATAATAAGGATCAATACGACTATGCTCTAATCTATGTAGAGGTCAATCTTGAAGTGGGACTCCCGAAGGCAATAAAAATCAATGTTGGAAGCTGGACTCATGTGCAAAAATTATATTATGAGCAACTCCCTTTTAAATTCCAAAAATGCCACAAATACGGACACTTTGCCAAGAGTTGTCTGAGTAATAAAGAGGTGGAGAAAGGAAAAGAGGAAGGTTGGAAGCAGGTTAAGAGAAAAAATTCTGCCCATAAGGCCCAAGATCCTCAAGGGGCTCCAAAATTAAAAGGAAACTAGCCTACTCATGATCAACAAAACCCTCCCTCGAAGGGTCAAGAGAACAAGTTTGGACCCTTAAGCTCAGCTTCAATAGAATTGCAGGAGGTCGAAACGCAAAAGAAAGTGACTGCAGAGAAAGGGACACCCGCAGACTCAAGGCAAGGAGAAAGCACTCCAAAAAACCCTAAGGAGAAGACTGTAGAAGCTGAAGAGGAAGAACAAGAGTTGGAGGAAACATAGGAGGAAGGAGAGATAGGGGAATCACACAAAACGACTCGAATATCGACAAGAGGAAGAATGCCAGCCCGGGAGAAGGGAGAGCAAGAAACTTACAAAGACAAACTTCAAGGTAGCCAACCAACTCTAGAGAATATATTGGCAAGAACTCCGAAGGGGACAAGAAATCAGGGTCAGGACTCCAAAGGAGCTCATCAAACTCAAAAAATTAAGTGATGAAGGTTGTCTCCTGGAACTGCAGAGGAATGGGGAGCAAGCCGAAAGAAGAAGCCATAATAAGCCTAATAAGGATAGAAGCCCCAGATATTCTTCTAATCCAGGAGACAAAAATGGAGGATAAATAATTCCTTCAAACAAGTAATAAATTTTGGAACAAAGGTGGAGGGCAGGCAGTCTCAGCTCGAGGAGCTTCGGGCGGACTGGGCACTCTCTGGAATAAGACCAAGTTCACTCTGGTCACTGAGATTCAAAACACTCATTGGATGTTCTTGCAGATTCGGCATCATGATACTAAGGAAATATTCAGCCTCTTTAATGTGTATGCACCAGTAAACACAGCGGAGAAGAAGACATGTTGGGACTCAATCAGAAATTTATCCTAGGTAGAGAATTTAGAAAATATTATTATTGTCGGTGACCTCAATCTTACCTTACTTTCGTCTGAGAAGCGAGGGGGGAGCATCGTCAGGGATCCGGCGAGGAAATGGGTGGAGGACATCATTCAAGATTGGGACCTTCTTGACATCAAGCCCTCAAACGGTAAGTACACTTGGTCGAATAAAAGAGTCGGTCCTGGGCATATTGCAGCAAGATTAGACAGATTTCTGGTTCAAAGTTCTTTTCTTCTTCTACAATTAGAAGCTAGGATGAATATCCTCTCTAGCAGTGTTTCGGATCATGAGCCTATTAAACTTGAATTTTTGACCCAAAGAGATTTAGGAAAATTCCATGTAGGTTTAGCCTCCTGTGGGTCAAGAACTTGAACTTCATGGACAAGGTAAAGGAAATTTTGAGGATGCATGTCTAATCTGAATGGAATGTATTAGTTTTTTTGTGCTAAGTATCCAAACAGTAATTAAATTGTGTGCATAAGGTTTACTGAATTTTGTAGGTGAAACAAATGGTTTTATCTTAGTTAAACAGATTTCTGTGTGAGGTTAAAGCATGTAAATTTCTTGTATAAAATTGTACAACAGTAAATAATAGAGAATTAAACATCACATGTAACAATACTCAGCAAATTTGATGAAGCATTTCACCCCTCCTGGGCTACATCTACTGGTCCAACTCCCAATGGCATGCCCCTCATATCTTATTTATCAAAAATGGTAAGTACATGTGAATAAAAGCCTCAAATGGATGTGCTCTCTATAAAACCAGCTTTAGAATGCTTGAATTAGTTAGGAATTACTATTCATTTACAGAAAACAGAGAATGGATGCTCAAAACACTGAAAACACCCTAGTGGCCCTAGTGGCTCCTTAACCTCTCCTAAATCTAAACCTGCACAAGATGATCTTTGATGGCTCTAAAATCTCTTCCAATGTGTTCAAAATGTCTATAATACCCAAAATTGACTATTCATTCATCAAAATTGGTCGAATATCCAAGGAGTTATGGCCAAAACAAAAAAATTGCCCAATGTCCCTTAAAAAACTCCACTAATTGTGGAGGAACTGCAAATAAGACCGACAAATCTGGAAATGGCGCTAAATTAGGAGGTCTGCCAGTGGAACCATCGGAAAACTAGCAGTTAAATTTATTGCTAGTGTAGTCGCATGTGACCATTTTGTGGATTAACTGCTGAACTGACCGTTGGCGGACTCGCAGTTAAATTTATTGTTGGTGTAGTCGCATGTGACCACTTTGCGGATTAACCGCCAAACTGACCGTCGTCATTTACGGTTTACCTGGAAGTTTAATTAAATTCCATGTCCTTCATGTGGCCGACTATCATGTTGACCGCAAAAATGACCATTGGATTGACCGTTGAAACCTGGACTTATGGTTCCATAACCGTTTGCATTAAAACTTTTATAAACCTACCATGTGACAGGTCCTGGCCGCCAGCGGATTAAAGGGTTTGATGTCGGGTTATAGCCCACGGTTCAGGTGCAAGGTCTCGTGGAGTGGGGGTTGGCCCCCTTTACCACTGGTGGAAACCAAACGTTAATTGAAATAAAATCCGCGAACGTTACATGTTAAGAACTAACATGTGGATCAAACGGTAAAGTGCGGGACTGTTATGCGGAATGGTTGTTGTTTGAATCTTGTGGGCACCGTAAAAAAGTTTAAATCATGACTCTGGGCCACATGGCGGCCTTGGATTGGCCCAAAAATTTCAAATTCAAACCTCCATCCAATCTCTGATTACCACTTGTCGAAATTCGATTGGCCAAAATGGAATATTTTGGGGAATATTCTAAGAAATATTCTTTTTTTTAATTTTTTCAACATGCCAAGTCAAACTTGGTCAAAGTCATTTTTTGGGATTTTACTGGGCTTTTCAAACCTTCATAACTTCTACATACGACCTCTTTTTTGCGAACCGTTCATGGCACCGGAATCGCAGTGACGAGACCTTTTCGGTCGCTAGGGTTGCAAACACTTTTGAGCACTTTCATTTTTGAGCATTTTTGAACAATGGACATGATATCCTTATCACACCTCCCCACTAGGAAGATTTTCGACCCCAAAATCTCTCTGGACTACTGAACATGAAGATGAGGAGACTGTGTCCCCGCTCTTCCAATCTTGATCCACTGAAATTTCCCTGATTTGATTAATTGGAGCTTTTCACGAAATGACAAATTTTTCCTTGATTCCATTGACCAACCGTTGCTGACTTTGACATTGTCATGCTGCACAATTTTGAAAATTGCAGAATAGAAACTTAACTTTGCAATAAACATATTGTTTCTACATTGGTCTATAATCAAAGGAAACTGAAAATTACTTTCACCTTGCATCCTGTCCTTATGGCGATTTTTTGTTGATTTTTCTTTGAACTTGTGTCGATTCCTGACCAAGTTTCTTCGCCATTGTACCCTGCTTTTCTGAAACCAGCAATGAACATTGTTGAATCTTGTGCCTTCTTTGTTAATTTTATTTTCCCTCTCTTGAACCTTTGCAACTTATTGCACTGAACTTTGTTTTCATCACTGACTGACACCAAGATCGACTACTGCAACTGCTTGTCATCTTCTTTCAAAGACAACCTGCTTTCAAACTGAAACAACTCATTATTTATATCAGTGTTTACATGAGAAGGATTATGTAATGCTTCTCTTTGTTTAATCATCATCAATGTTAAGTTTTTACTTGCATTGACGAGCCTCTTCATTTTCCCTGCATTAACTAAAGAAGAGTCTAGTTTTTTGCGATGAGCTCTCACAATGTACTCCTTTCCATCCTTAAATAAATGGTGTTTGTTCTCATGGCAATGGAAGATATCTTTCCTATCATACAATTAAGGACTAACCAACACCATACATGTTATATCAAGCAGAACAACATCTAATTCAACCGTGTCAATAAAATGTGCAATTATTGCAAAGTGCAACATGCACTTCTTTGAAACCTATAAATTTACATCCTTACAAATCCAACCAAGTGGATATAGTTTTGGATGTGGAATGGTCTCAAGATTAAGTTTCTTGACTAAGTCTTCAGAAATAAGGTTCGCTTGTGACCCACTGTCAAATAGTGTGTCGACCTTGGTATGTTTGGAAATGACCCTCACATGAAACAGTTCAATCCTCTTTTCTTCACTTGGAACTTCTATGTGATAGTTAGAAATTCTAGAACTAGGTTTATTTACATTCTCTTTCCCCTTCAAGTTATTTAGTCCCATAGCTATGATTTTTGTTTCATCTCCCGATTCTGACCCTAGGTCTTATTTAACTATTTCAATTGTCTTTCCTTTCTCCTTGGCTTTATCTTTGGCTTTAAAAAATTCTGGTTTCAACTCTGGATGAAGTTTCCAACAATGGTCCTCATCATGGCTTGTTTTAGAACAGTGTTTGCAAAATAATTTTCCCTTCTATTTTCTAGTATTTGCATTTCTCTTTTTCTTCCATTTGCCTTTAAACTCACTTTCCTCATTCCCATCTAAATTTTGTTTACCCCTTGCCTCTAAATGTGTGGCTTCAACACAAACCTCATCTAAGCTTGTAGGCTTAAACATGATAATGGTATGTCTTAGGTAAGTATGTAAACCTCCTATATCCTTGAGTAAAGTATCTTGGCTATGCAAATCTACTCCTAGTAAAAGATCTATTCTTCTAAATTCTTGGGTATACACTTGAACATTTTGTCCTTTCAATTGTTTAAAATTTTTCCAGTCCATTATGGATTTCTGCATGTGAGCTAATGTATAAAAGTGTTGTTTTATTGCATAAATGAAATCATTCCATCATAAGATAATCTTACCAAGTTTTTTTATCTCCTCCTTTGTCTTGGTTTCCCACCAAACAAGTGTTGCACCTTCCATTCTCAATGAAGCTAGTTGGATTTTAGTGTCATCATCATGAAAATTTTTAATTCTCAAATACACCTCTAATTGCCTAATCCAATTATCTAGATTTTCTGCATTAAATTCACCATCAAACTTTGGAAATTCAAACTTAACATCAAGTTTTAGAAAAGGATATTTACCAGTGTTGTTTGATTTGTACGGTTGATGTACTGAAGATGAAGTAGAGGTTGATGAAGATGAGGGTGATGATGGAGACTTTCCACTGTCTACATTTCCTCCATTACCCTTCTTGGATTTATCTTCATCATTATGGCCTCCTGAAGATCCTTCTCCTTCCTTGTGAAGTTTATATCCTTCTCCTTATATTCTTTCATTCCTTTCTCGATAAAGGACTCTCACCATTTCAATTAAGTCAAGAAATGCTTTTTTGAGCACTCTTTCTTCCTCTTTGGGATCAACTTCTTCATGGATTTATCATTCTCTTGAAGTCATGCTTATGGCTTCTTCTGCTTCTCTTTGAGGTGAAATTGAAGGTGGAGATAATGGCACTCTTGCCCTCCTTGGCTGAGGATTACTTTTAACTTTCACCAATTTACCTTCTCCTCTCTTAAGCTTCAGCCTAGTAAGCATTAAAATTCTTGCAAATTGTTAAACAAATTCTTTGCACAAAGGATTAAACAGAGAAAATACTCTAGCTTAACTCAATTCTCAACCTAAGCTCTGATACCAACTTTACCTGAAGGGAATGTATTATTTTTGTTGTGCTAAGTATCCAAGCAATAATTAAATTGTTTGCATAAGGTTTATTGAAGTTTGCAAGTGAAACAAATGGTTTTATCTTAGTTAAACATATTTCTATGTGAGGTTAAAGCATTTAAATTTCTTGTATAACACTGTACAGCAGTAAATAATAGATAATTAAACATCACATGTAACAATACTCAGCAAATTTGATGAAGCAGTTCACCCCTCCTGGGCTACATCTGTTGGTCCAACTCCCAATGGCATGTCCCTCATATCTTATTGCTCAAAAATGGTAAGTACATCTGAATAAAAGTCTCAAATTGTTGTGCTCTCTATAAAAATAGCTTCAAAATGCTTGAATTAGTCAGGAATGACTATTCATTTGTAGAAAACAGAGAATGGATGCTCAAAACACTGAAAACACCCTAGTGGCCCTGGTGGCTCCTTGACCTCTCCTGAAGCTAAACCTACACAAGATGACCTCTTATGGCTCTAAAAAATTTTCCAATGTGTTTATAATTTCAATAATACCCAAAATTGACTATTCATTCATCAAAATTGGTTGAATATCTAACGAGTTATGGCCAAAACAAAAAAACGGCCCAATGTCCCTTAAAAAACTTCACTAATTGTGGAGGAACTCCAGATAAGACCGAAAAATCTGGAAACGGTGCTAAATTATGGGGTCCGCCATGGAACCGCCATAATACTGGAAGTTAAATTTATTGCTGGTGTAGTCGCATGTGACCACTTTGCGGATTAACCGCCGAACTGACAGCCGGCGGACTGGCAATTAAATTTATTGCTGGTGTAGTCGCATGTGACCACTTTGCAGATTAACTACCGAACTGACCACCATCGTTTATGGTTTATCTAGTAGTTTAATTAAATGCCACATCCTTCATGTGACCGGTTGCCGTGTTGACCGCCGAATTGACTGTTGGATTGACCGTTGGAACCTGAACTTATGGTTCCATAACCGTTTTTATTAAAACTTTTATAAACTCACCATGTGATAGGTCCTGGCCACTAGTGGATTAAAGGGTTTGATTTTGGGTTAAAGCCCACGGTTTGGGCACAAGGTCTCGTGGAGCAGGGGCTAGCCCCTTTTACCGTCGGTGGAAACGAAACGTTAATTGAAATACAAGCCGTGAACGTTACATGTTAAGAACTAACATGTGGATCAAATGGTAAAGTGCGGGACTATTATGCGCAATGTTTGATGTTTGAATCCCATGGGTGTCATAAAAAATTTTACATCATGACTCTAGGCCACATGGCGGCCTCCGAACCTGCCACCTGGCAGCCTTGGATTGGCCCAAAAATTTCAAAGTCAAACCTCCATCCAATCTCTGATTGCCACTTGTCGAAATTTGATTGGCCAAAATGGAATATTCTAGGGAATATTCTAAGGAATATTCCCTAGAATATTCTCTTTTTAATTTTTCAACATGCCAAGTCAAACTTGGTCAAAGTCATTTTTTTAGAGTTTACTGGGCTTTTCAAACCTTCATAACTTCTGCATACAACCTCTGTTTTGCGAACCATTCCCGGCGCTAGAATCACAGTGATGAGACCTTTCCGGTCGCTCAGGTTGTAAACACTTTTGAGCACTTTCATTTTTGAGCATTTTTGAACAATGGACATGATCTCCTGATCATTTTCAAAGGGTCACCTTTCTACGTGTGGGAGGAAAAGCTTAGAAGAGTGAAATCTGATCTGAAAATTTGGGCCAAAACTCTACCTAATATTGCAGAAAAAAGGAAGCAAGCTCAAGAATATCTTGAGATCCATCACTTGCAAATGGAAGATGCAGAAATATCAAGCGAAGCTCTAGCCAGGGAGGCAGATTTACAACAAAAGTTCCATAAAGCCTGTCTGCATGAGGAATAATTTTGGAGACAAAAGTCTCGCAGTCTTTGGCTAAAAGCGGGAGACAGAAACACATCATTTTTCCACAAACAAACCCAAGCGAGAAAAAGCTTCAACTCTATCTCAGAAATCAAGGAAGGCTCCATAACACACAGTGACTTCAAAAGTATTAAAAGGGAAGCTTTCACTCATTTGAAAGATCTCTACAGTGAAGAAGAAGTCCTAGGACAGAATTCCAAGTTTTTGGACATGATCCCATCCATGATAACCCCCAGGGTGAATGAGCAGTTGGAAGCAAAGGTTACTAGAAAGGAAATAAAGATTGCTCTCTTTGCTATGGAGGCGGAAAAAACCCCCGGCTCGGATGGCTTCATGACTAGATTTATCCACGTTTGTTGGAAGATAGTGAAAAGGGATCTGCATAAAATGGTCTTGAATTCCCAAGTCTGCAAAAAAATTGGGGCCAGCACGAACTCAGCCTTTCTTGCCCTTATTTAGAAGGAAAAGGGAGCCAGTACATTTAACAGATTCCGACCTATCTCTCTATGTAACATAGGTTGCAAACTGATAACTAAGGTGATAGCCAACATATTGAAAGGTATTCTTTCATCTATTGTCTCAGAAAACCAAGGGGGTTTTGTTCATGGGAGGCAGATTGTGGATAATATAATCCTTGTGCAAGAGGTGATACATTCAAGCATACAACGAAAATAAAATGGAATGGTGGTTAAACTGTATATAGCTAATGCTTTTGATAATGTTCAACACAGCTTCCTTTTTGATGTGTTGCTCAAGTTTGGGTTTGGGTCTGAGTTCATTGGATGGATTCGAGCTTGCATCTCTGAGCCTTGGATCGCCCCTCTGGTGAATGGGTGAGCAGTGAACTTCGTTAAAGCCACAAGAGGGCTTCGCCAGGGGTGTCCCCTCTCCCCTCTAGTCTTTGTACTGAAAGCCTCAACCTTAAGCTTCTACCAGGAAAAAAAAACCAATTGGACCAAGAGATTCTGGACCTAAACATTGCTAGAGGAGTCAGGAATATAAACCATGCCTTGTTTGCCGATGATTCCCTATTTTTGGGTGCAAATTCTCTATTCTTTCCACTACAAGGTTTAAATAAGTTTTGATGACACGTAGTTATGGGCAGCATGTTAATGAGGGAATGTCATATTTATGGTCGAATGTTTCTAATGCTGCTCTCAACACCATCTCCACGGCTTAGGTTTTAACTACACAGCTGAATTCATTCAATTATCTGCCTTCCTATCTTCCAAAAAATTAGCAAATATTGGCTACCACTATTAGAAAATTTTAAGATCATAATTCAGCATGGGGACTGGAACCCATTCTAAATAGCTTACCAAGAGCAGCTCTTCATCTGTTAGCCCTGATGATCCTCAAAAAAATGGAAGAGATAGTTAGAAGGTTCTTCTGGAAAGGAGGTAAGCATAATGATAAGAGAATGCCTCTAGTCAGCTGGGAAAAGGTCTCCAAGCCATTGCTGGAAGGGGGTCTGAATTTCAAAGATTTTCTCACCCAAAACATTGCACTGTGGGAAAAGATCATATGGAGACAAATTTCTCCAAAGCCAGGATGGGCTCAAAAGGCTCCGTGGAAGAAATACTTCAGTGGGCAAACAAAATGAAGTTTGGACAGATCTCCTTCCACAAAAATTGGATCAAAATTACATAAACTTTGTGTGCAGGCTATCCCCTTGATTCAACAACATGCTTTCTGGATTCCAGGGAATGGTAAATAGATAAGAATTTGGGAAGAAAGTATCATGAATGAGGCCCCGCTTGCCGAAATTCAAGAGCTGTATGAGCTGCGAATTTGGATGTCAAATTCATGCTTGAATAGACTATGGGACATATCATGTTGGGAGGGCAGTGAATGGGCGAATTGGAAGCAGTTGGAGGTTCCGTCGAGGCTGATGCATGCCTGGAACGATTTGATTTCAAATTTAAAAGGAAAGGCCCTGATCCACGCAAGGGGACAAGACAAATGAGGGTGGGGCTCTCGCCCTGGGAGCTACACGATGGCGTACGGGTATGCCAAGCTGAAGGAAATTCCGCATGTCCCAACCTGTCCAGCGATTTGGAAGGGACTGTGGAGACAGAACACCATTCCAAAAATTGATTTCTTCAATTGGATCTTGTGCCATAACAGAATTTTTACTGAGGACAGACTTAAGAAAAGGGGATTCCAAGGACCCTCTAGGTGTTCGATGTGCCTTGAAAACAAGGAGAACGCTCACCATCTTATATTTTACTGTAATTTCGCTAAAGAAATTTTGGGAGAGGGGCTGAGTCCTTGGGGAAATAAAATTGAGATCTCATCCTCCATTGCAAGTTTGTTTGCTAATTGGTTGCATTGTTATCCGAGAGACCTCCCAAAAAACGATGGCTTCAGGGTTGCCTAGATTTCCTTTCCAAAGATGGTTTGTTGGCAAATCTGGCTGGAAAGAAATCAGAGAATCTTCCAAGATAAAGTGCAAAATGATAAGTTAATCATGGCCAAGATCAAAAGCTTTCTAAAAGAAAATTTGGGCGAACAGCTTGAGGAAAAAAACTTAAGCCCTCAAGATTTGGAGTGGGGTGGCATGATGGGCCTTCAATTTTCTATGGTAGAAAGGCAGAGAAGGATCAATAAAGAATGGAAAATCAGATTGAACGAGAATGATTTCTCCACTTGGATCAAAAAGTAAACCAGTTATATTTTATTCTTCGACGCGGCAGCCAAAGGAAATCCAGGAAAATTTGGGGCTGGAGGTGTCATCAAGAATCTGGAAGGCAACATTAAGCATAGATATGCCTGGGGCTTGGGCCATAATACCAACACCCAAGCAGAAGTGTTGGCACTGCTGCAAGGCTTCAAGCAGTTAAATAAATTCGGCATCAAAGAAGCAAATGTTATTGGCGACTCCCAATATTTAATAAAAAATCTTGTGGACAACATTGTTCCTTAGGACCTCAGGCTAGCAAGATTGGTAACAAGAATTTAAAATATGGTAAAATCTCTTCAAAGTCTTAACTTCATCCACGTTTTGCGGGAAAATAACAAGGACGCAGATTTGGAAGCTAATAAAGCTGCTCTACTCTCTGTTGGCACTCTTCTAAGAGACGGGAATGAAGAGTGGGATCTGATCCCTTAGTTTCTTATCTTCATGTTTTATTGTATTTTGTTGCAACAATTTGTATGTATTCATAAGCTAGGGAAAATCTCAGAGATCGACTCGATTACCAAATGTAAGAAGAATCAACATATTAGTATCCGAGTAATAGAGTTTCTGATAGACGAGGAAAACTAGACTTTGGTTCCAAATTTTGCAATCCGATCTAAGGCATTCAAGCCAGGATTTTGATATAAAACTATAATCGTTTCTGTAAAAAAAAAAAAAAAAAAAAAAAAACGCTTAAAGAGAAAATATAAATCATCTCTCTTAAAAATTTATGAGTGAAACAATATATATATTTTGAACCAAATTTCATGTGTGTGGAAGAAGTGTGTGTTCCTTGTTCCTCACGCTCGTTCTCCTGCACTTCCCTTATTCAATTTTTAGACACTTTTCTTAGTTTTTATTCATTCTTTTTATTAGAGTGAAAGAAAAGCTTGAATACATATACATACACAAAAAATATAAATTTATTTTTTCAATAAACGTATTATTATTGTTTGAAAAAAATAATCCAATTTAAGTTTATCTCACCTCCAAATTTAATAAATATCAAAAATATATATATATATAATAATTATTATTGAAAATATAGATTAAAATAAATGTATATAGATTTATTTTATTATAAAAAATTATAATTATCATTCTCATATATAATGTTATTGTACATCAATATGTTTTAATTTCCAATTCTATTGATTTTAACTTCTTCTTTTTTAACATGTACAAAGTTGCACATCTACACAGGATATAGATAAATTCTCACACATATAATTGATCTTAAAATATTATAAAAATAGTTATTTATGAAGAAACCTTCGATATTGGTAAGAATGAGATTGAGACTAGTAAGATACATTGTTCCCGCGTTCTCAAATAACCATTGGCACAATTAAAAATTCAAATACATTTCATATTGTATAGGAGTGACAAGAATATAAGTGTTATGAAAATAGGGAATTTTTTTTTTAATTACAATTTAAAAATCACACCTAATAGTAAAACTTATCAATCCATTCCATTTTTCTTATGTAGTAATTTATATTAAGATAGCGAATGTAACCCTAATATTATCTTAATCAAATTCTCTTACTTACTAATAAAAAATATAAAACCATGTTATGGGATATTTAAAGTATACATTTGTTTTTAAAGTGAATAAAAAAAAAATGAATTCACGTTCAAAATCAATCTTCAAGTCAGGTAACAAATATTTTTTATTTTTTTTGCGGGATTTGTGTTTAAGCATATAATATTTGTGATCAGCATTGAAAATGAAATTCACTTTTTTTTAACTACTTCTAAGTGTGTCAAATTCATATACATGTTGTGGCATATGAAAATGTTCATCCCTTCCACTTTTATGAATTGGTACAGATAAAGAAAAAGTACACTATGAAGTTGTTCAATGGGAAAAGTAAAATATTACCCAGTTTGAAATTACTTACGTAAGATGTTATGTTGTTTGCAATATATTATATATTTTTTTGTAAGTCAGTAGAGAAACCTTATATTACGAAATAACCATAGAGTACAAAAAAAGAAGTTGGCCTGTCAGATTGGAAACCAGGCCAGCTGTAGAAAAAGATTGTCTTGACCACACATTCAATCAGGCATGCCATAATGTTTTTTTGTCTTGGGTATCCCTTATACATATCAACAAAATTAACTTTGTTTCCACTACTAACTATATATTTACACCCTGGATGCAGGTGACAGCAAGAATACGAATGACAATCACCTCTCCCACACCCACGAGGACGAAGATCTGCAGCGCAAGTCCTCACCCGATGTGGCACCTCAAGCCAGTAATCATCCGCACGAGATGAATGAGATAAGTTATGATGAAGACATGCTTAGACAGTGTCACCCCCTCCAAAATACCTCGCTACAAAAATCGTTCTAAATGATTACTTAGATTGACATTCTGATCGACCACAACTCTTCACTCGAGCCCACTCAAGAAAATAGTTATGGCGCACAGCTGCATGCGAGGCACAATCATGCTCCACCCCTTTGCATGTGGCGAAAGTCTTTTAAAAGGAATACCCTTCAGCGCAAAGACGCACACAATCAACCCATTCAGTTTTATTTGTTGTTACTGGTCTCGCCCCCCTGCATATTCAGTCTGATGCAAAGCCCTCCTCCTAGAGCAGTGCTGCGCAAAAATCCCTGGGCTGTGATTTGTCCCACCTACGCATTTTACCCCAGCTCCATCTATCCTGCCAGTCTCATAAGTATGCGCACACCCATCATCCCCCACCCCTTGAAGTGATTTCCCCCTCAGCATTCCCCCCTGTCCTATTGCGCTCCTCCCCCACTTCACACCTCCCTCCCTTCTGAGCATTCACCTAGATCTGTCACTTCTCTGCTTCAGCTCACCATGGTACCAAGGATATGCCAGAGAACCATCCGTGGAGGTCAGAGAGGCGCGCTCCCCGGTCGTTACCACCATGGGATGAAAAATCGCCTGGAGTCTGTTGAAGGCTCCTCTTCAGGCAGTTATGCTAGACAGAGCCCAGATCCTGATCAGGAGGAGGAGGCCCCCTTGTAGGCTTTGCAGAGAGGTAGAAGTGGACCTCGTAAGTCCACAATTATGCACCAGGCGCACCTCCCGCCTCGCAAGACCGAGCCTCTTTCAGCTCAGGAAGAGAAAGACGATGATACATATGTCTTGATTATGGATTCTGAAGGTACTTGGACACGCGTCCCAGACGCAGAATACTCAGTGGCTCCCATCCTTTGCGCACCGGTCCCCAAGCCTTTTCATCCACCCACTGATTCAGAGGAAGATGTTGCACAGGCTACACCTGCCCCATAGTGGAGGAAGAGCCTGAAAGCGATGATGAAGCTGAAGAATAAGGACTGCGAAGTGGCTCAGTTCTTCCTTGTTTTTTTCCATGCTTGTTATCACCACAGAATTTCTAGTTATACCTATGCTTCTGAACATTTTGTAATCTCTAGTCACACCAGCGCTTCAACGCATTTTGTAATTTCTTGTTTCAAGTATTTGGGTTGGTTTCCTCCACATAGGCAGCCCCTTATTCACGCAACAAAGGCTGGGATTGGTTAATCGCAGCTTACCAACCTAGACTATAGCAAATGTATTGTTTCTATTTTCGAATTAAAATAGATTAGCCTCAATTACCAAAAAAAAAAATATCGATTTACAGCTTAATATCAGTTTTTCTATCATTTTGTCTACATATTTTGGAGCTACAAACCTGACTATTAGATAGTAACTACTATCTATCCTATGAATCCATACGAAAAAACAAAGAAAAAAAATGGACAGAGCCATAATCATTTAACAACAGGCATTGGTGTTGTTGTTGTCGCACCTCTGTCAACTGCAGGTGTTTCTCCCTCAGTTGGAGTTGTTGTTGATTCCACCCATGCTCCTTGAGTTGCATGTTGACAGTCGCATACTCGTGCAGCCTCTCTGACACGATATTTCCTCAGATGCGTCAGATACCCTTATTCTTTCCCCAATGAGATATCCACGTTACGATTATATTTCAAGTAGATGGAAAACATATTATTCGTGTCTCCAATCCTGTCCTCCTGCAATCGCTCTATATCCACCACCCTCTTGAGGGTCTCCTCAATAACTCCCAATATTTGCTCAATCACATTCAACTAGATTTGATTCTCCATTTGCCTCCTAGCTCTTTCCTTAGTCGCCTTCGCCCGCAGCTTCCCCACTAAAATTTTTACATGCCACGTCGTATCCAAGGTTTTATTCTACATTCAATATTTTCCAATGTCTATAATCCAGTCTACTTTCTCCTCAATCTGGCCATCTGGGACAGCCTTGCACTGTTGCCTGACCTCATTCTCCCATATTTCTACTATTTATTTCCCTTTTTGCGGGACAGGTGCTCGATAATTTATTGCATCCACCCTCGTCACATCATCCATCCTCATCCTCTTAAAATTTGTTGAGCCTTGAGCATCAGTGTGAGGTTTGTCCCTCATCCTTCCCCTAACACTGCAACCCTTGGCCATTGCAGTCATTGAAACCTTAATTACCATTTCCAAAAAGACAAACTCTCACTCGCAGTCACACCACCTTCCAATTTTTGAGCTTATCTTTATACATCCTACAACCCATATTAACTCTTAATTTAAAGGAAACAGTCAAAACGAGTCGTGCCTCCCTGACCTTTGAGCGCCTTGCTTGTCTATTTTTGATAACTTAAACATTCCAGCGATGTTACAGTACAATCGTGTGAGCTTGTGGGCATCTTCCTTCTCATTTTCCCCTTCAATCAATCTGTGTAGAATCATAATTCCATGGTCTTGTTCTAGTACACCTCCCCTCTGAGCTTCGTACTTCTCCACTCATCTTGCCACCCTATCCAATTAATGTGGCACTCTGAAGGATGATTACTAAGGCAGAATTCCCTTCTCTCCCATCATCAGTCATCACTCCTTCTCTATGTTGTAAACACATACCCCATTCTCATGTCCCTAAGAACCGCTACCTGTCGTTCCATCATAAAAGTTATTCATTCACATTGTTAGGTGGGTCTCTAGCCTGATCCAGGCCCACCCCTTCTCTATCATCTCTCCCTCCTGACGTAGAGTAATCTCGCTCCACTAGTGTTAGGGAATATTCCTTTAGCTGACCCTGAGATAGTTTCTCCCACACCACCTCGGTAAGCAATCTGGCACTCTCCACCCCTGCATTTTCCACCTTGTCTGCAAACGTGTTATCCAAGCGACGAACTAAGGTGAACTTCATAGTTTTTATAACCTCCATATGTCTTTGTATTCATTAGATTAACTAGGCAAGGCGCTAGTTCTTCGTGACTTTGATCAACTGTGTGCCACATCGCAACCAACGTGTCGTTTGGATGGCTAGCATAGAGTCCCCTTGGACTATCACATCCATCATTCCTTCCCAACCCAAATTTTCCATCCCATGCTCCAGATCTTAGGTTTTTGCTGCATTTTTCCAGGCCTATCCCAGATTGATTAAGTATAGTCTCTGAATTTTACCTGTCTAGTCCCAAATGATCCCTCCAGCCCCTACCTTACTTGGATTTCTTTTGGATGCCTCGTCAAAGTTCAGTTTAAGGAAAACTTCTTGGGGAGCCAGCCACACTGTGGAGCCCAGCTATATATGGCACTTTTTGGGTCTATGTTTCATACCAATCAGGTAATCCATGTCAAAAAAAATTAGGATTCTCACTTCCTGGGGGCAGGGTTGTTCCTCTGAGGTTTGAGTGCCATTGCTAATAATTGTATCCTTAATCTGACAGTGAATTTCCTCCACAAATTTTTCAACGGGGAGCTTCTTTTCATGTAATATTTGATGGTTTCTCCCCTTCCAGAGTAATCAGAGGATGAATCCTGGAATTAAATTCCAGGTCAAATTCACCACTTCATTTTTAGAATACTGCAGACACCATTTTTTTTATGGTTTATTGTATGCTTTCCTTGTTTCTATCAATTTGTTGAAAGATAAGGGTCAACCATTCCCGTAGGGTTTCTATGTAGTTGCAGGTGTTTAAAATGTGGTTGAGGTTTTCTTCACCTTTCTCACAGAGACAACACCAATATGCACCTGTAAATCTAGATTTATTCAATTGTTCAAGGTTAGAACCTTCCTATGCATAATCAACCACATAAAAAATTTAATCTTTGGCTAGTGTGGAGCCAACTAGACTTTTCTCCATGACGGGACACTCAATTCATTATGTCTCGTGCTGACGTATGCCATTGCTTCCTTAAGGTTGATCTCTTTGCCCTCTTTTTGTCCCCACCTAAGCTGGTCCTGGTCATTATTAACCAAACTTTGTCTATTGCATAGTTCCTCTATGATATTCTGAGTTTTAAAATCACTCAAGATTGTTTGTTGAAATATTTTCAGATTCTATAGTCTCCATTTGTTGTTCTCCAATACTGGAGCCCAGAATTGGTGGACTTCCTTATACCCCTGGCTTTTCGTACTTAATTGTAGGGGTTGTCATTCCTGTCTATTTAATTTCGGTTGTTTCTACCAAGCATCCTCCTAGAATAGGGATTATTTTCCATTTCTTATTTCCCATAAGAAATTCCACATAGATGACCCCTATATTGATCTCGAGAGCCTAACCAGATATTTTGTTTAACAATTAGGGGCATATTTCGCTTTCTACAGTTTCACTCATGGTGTCTCCCCCCCTTTTAACCATATCCACCAGAATTTGGCTCATTTTCTCTATTTGTTATTTTTGGATCTTGGAGCGCGAGGCCTCCTACATTTTTCAGCTTACAAATTGTGTTCCAAGCCACCAGCCCCCATTTTCATTTTTCCTCTACCCCTCAAAAAAGGAATTTTCTTTGGACCTCCCCAATATTTTGGAGCACTCCCTTAGGCGCAGGTAGGATGGACAACATGTAGCCTGGGATAGCATGAAGCACCACCTTCACTAGGAACAGCTAACCAAATCCGGGTAACCAACCAAGTTCAAGTCTCACACTATCCATCATTTAACCTTGTATTCAAGGTTGGAGATAAATTTCTCCCAATTATATTTCTTCCAAAATTCCACTATTAGGGGGACCCCTAGGTACTTTGATGGGAGGGATTTCCTTAGGAACCCTAAAATAGTCATTAAGATTCCCTAGATACCAATGTGGGTATTAAAGAAAAAAATTATGGACTTAGACTGATTTAACTCCATACTTGAAGCAGCCATAAATGTTTCCAGGATGACTTTGAATTATCGATCCTCCTTTAACGTAGGAATGCTATGAAGCATGGTATCATCCATGAACTGTTGATGTGTTATCGCCTGACCGTCCTCATGCATATTAAGGTCCTTTATATCTCCTTCTCTATTGGTCATTCTAATCGCCCTCCCTGGGCCTTCCATCATTATGATACACAGAAAAGGAGACATTGGGTCCCATTTCCATATACCTCTAGATGGAAAGAATTTTTTTTTCGGGGCTCCATTAACCAGGATTCAAAAGCTGGTGGGATGAGAATAGGGCCATAATCCATCTAATCCAACGTTCATCAAACACAAACGCTCCTAGAACTGATTCCATATATTCATAAATAATATTATCATAATCCTTAGACAAATATAGTTGAATAATCATACCTGCCTTTTTCTGGGTCTTCAAAAAATGTGTTATTTCATGCGCAAGAATAACATTATCCAAAAAAATTGTCTCCCCTCAAAAAAACCTGACTGTTCTACTGAGATCACACATGGAAGAATAGTTTTCTTCATGTTAGATATTATTTTGGATATGATATTGTATAGAACATTACATAGGTCTATCAGCCTAAACTTCTCTGGAGTGTTGGCCATTTCTTCCTTAGGAATAAGGGATATAAAAGTCAAATTATAGGTTTTGAGAATAGTATATGACTCTTGTGAATCTTCCACTACCTCATATATATCAAGTTTAACTACATCACATCAAGCTTTGAAGAAATCAATAGTAAAGCCATCCGTTCTAGGGGATTTTCTATTAGCCATTTCATTCACGGCCAGGGCCACTTCATCCATGGAGACGGGCTTGTTCAAATTCTTATTGTGTCCGTTTGTGATCAACTTAGGGCTATGCCTAACAATCCTTTGGATATTCTATTGTGTATCCACTGGAGGCTCTTCTGCTATTTTTTGGAAGTGTTGAACCAAGAATTTCTCAATATCCTGATGTGCTTCGTAGTTTTTCCCCCTCTTATCCTTAATTATGAGGATTCGGTTGGAATTCCTATGTTCTATAATTGATCGATGAAAGAACTTAGCGTTCTTCTCACCCTCCCTGAGCCATAACACTTTGTATTTTTGTCTCCATAATATTTCCTCTTGTCTCCCATTGCTTCAGTAACTCCATCTCCTCTCCTTTTCTTTCCTTTGAGTAGCCTTTTGTGATCATCTTCTGTTATAATGTTTCCATTTTTTGTTCCAATTCCTTTTTCTTTTGGATAATGTTCCCAAATTATAACTTATTCCATTGTTTTAATTTCCATTTGATATATTTTAACCTTGCATGTAGGGTGTACATTTTGGAGCCCCTAACTAAGATCTCTTCCCCCCACCATATTTTAATATTCTCCATAAAGGCGGGGTGATCAAATTATAAGGATTCAAATGTAAATGGTATATTTTTGGACTTACCTAACATCTTAATCATTAATATCATTGGCCAATGGTTTGATCCTCCATAGGGAAGGATATATGTTGTTGCATCTACCCCTCTCATCAGAAAATCCTCTGAAATTAAAAACTTATCAAGTCTAGATGCAACTTGATGTTTCCCTCCCCGCTTGTTACTCCATGTGAAGCAACCATATTTATAAATTGCCATATCAATGAGGTTAGCCACCTCAATGAATTCCTTGAAAGCTTCAACATCTCGATCTATGCATATTTGGCCCCCCTTTTTTCCAATAGAGAGGTTATCATATTGAAGTCAGCCCCCAACACCAAAGGGAGATGCCCTTTCCTAGTTCTTATCATTCCTCAAATATTGAAGGAGTTTGATCTTCTCATCTATTCTTTGAGGCCCATAAACATTTCTAAACACTAAAGATCCTGGAGTTCTTATAACCTGCATTTCCACTTAAAAGTGTGACCTTGTTTCTTTTGAATCAAGTAATATCAAATATTGGGGTTTCCACCCAATCAAAAATCCCCCCTTTAACCTCCACTATTTCATACCTTCTCCCTAATTTCCTACTTAATTCCTTGATTTTCTCTATAGAGCACTTTGACTCTTGCAAGAAAATAAGGTCTTGTTGTTCCATTTCAATCTTCTCCTTAAGCGGACTTTGTTTCCTAAGGCTACTAATGCCTCTTATATTCTATGTTAAAATTTTCATGATTTAACTTCAGTTAAGGGTGGGTGATATTAACTCTCTCATCTTACCTGAATTGATTAACATGGCTCCTAGCTCCTGGAGGGAGACATTGTTCAACTCCCTCCCCCTTTTCTGTTTCTTGTGCTATGGTGCCATAATCGTATGAGATATCGTCTCTTTTACTCCCAACTCGGCTATTTTTGGATGTGATCTTTTCTAGCTCCTTATTTTTGCATCTTCTCTCATCAAGTAAAGATATTGGATCCTATCCATTTGATCCACTGTGATAAATTCGAGTCCCTATTTTCTTGCATGTTCCACCATAGACTAGAGGTCAATACCCTCCTGATCTATTATTTCCTGTAGCTCTGGGTCCTCTATTCCTACCTCACTTAGGGTCATTTCTGCATCTCCTTCAAAATCCTTTGATAGATCTAGGATATACTCCTTTTGTCTATTATATTCGGTCGCAAAATTTCTTCTTCTTTCCCTTTGCCTTTTTCCCCATTTTCCTCTTCTTCAACCCACTGACTCTTTGGGTTTTCTTCGGATAATATTTAAAATCTATTTCTCTGAGATTTTCCCCCTCCCTTATTTTTTTATTGTTGTATTCTATTAGCTCTACCCCTTGGGTTAGGTCTTACAAACCTATTTGCATCCTTCCGATATGCTTCTTTGCTTTGTTCCTATGTTTTATTCAAAGGGCATTCCCTTATCAAGTGACCATTCTCATGGCACCGTCTGCATCTGAACGAAATTTGCTCATAGTCCACGGGTTGTATCTAAGCTTCATCCTGGAACTCTAGTTTGACTGCTTTAGGCAGTTTTCCAGAAAGATCCATTTCCACACAGGTTTTTGCATATGATCTATATATTCCTTGTAGCATTGCCTCCAATATTTTAATAAATTTTCCTAGTGTGTCTCCTATCAACTTTAGGGTTGAAAGTAGCCAATAATCCAGGGGAAGGGAGTACATCCAGACCCAAATTGGGACACTTTTAAAGGTCTCCTTCTCTGGGGTGAAATTCCCCATTCATGGCCTCATGTATAAACCAACTGATGCAAAGAAGTAGGGACCATCATCAGAGATTCGATCTCTATCTTCCATATTAGCGAAGACCACCGTAAAAAATCCTTTGAACCCTAGATGAAACTCTATCTCCCCTCTCTTTTTACAATGATGTTTAACCCATTCACACAAGCCTTTTTTTATGGACCAAAGGCCCATAAACTTGCATATGATAGCATATGACCTCATACATTCCCTGAAGGCTTGAGTCTTGAGATCAATGATAAGTGTCATAGGGATCACCATTTTTTTTACTTACATGGCCCCATTGACCCCTTTGATTTTTCTTGTTATTGTTGATTTCCTATTGTACCTCTTTTGACCACGATCTTTCCCTTATCAAAATTTCCATGAGCCATCTGGTTTAAATCATCAAATTCTCTCGCCCTGTCTTGCAAAGTTCATTAGATGTATATCGTTGCCCTCTCTTAGCTTTAAAATCACATTTTTAATGCCCAAAGTCCATATTTGAAAATATTTTGGGGCCCAGCTCCTTTCGGTCTCAGCCCCACCCCCTGCACTTTATTCCCTGCGTGACCAAGGCGCTATACGTCGTGCTAGACCAAAAGGTGCTTTCCGTGTAAGATCATCGGGTGCATTCTCCGTCGTCCGATCTGATCGTAAATCGACGGTTCATAATATTCCTGCCATGGTGGACCCCGCGCCTGCGCACATTGCCAAAACCAGCCTGATTTTTCCGCACCACCATTGCTGGGAAAGCGGTATTTCCCCTTCGGCTAGCGATTCCATACGCTGATCGCCGCGTGTCCTTCTGTACGGTGCCAAAACCGCTCCATTTCGCGCGCTAACGTTCGATCGCGGACGCGCAGCAGAATCAATGTAAACCATCCGATCTGAGGGCTCTCATCCTACAGTGATCATTCATTGAAGATGCTCGAATATTAACTTGGGTTAATGATGCCCCTGGCCCATTGCATATTGTCCCTGGCGCGTTTCCAACCGTCGATCTCCACCTGAGATCGGATGGTTATGATTTATGCACTTCGTTGTTGACCAAACTCCACAGTCATCACTCCACATCATCTGTGCCCGTCATCCTATTGTGGTACCACCTGTCCTTCATGTCACTCCATGTGCATTCCGCCACCATGGGTCTATCTTAAGCTCGTCACTTCATTTCCAATGCATTTTCATGATTATGTTCGTTTTCTCCTTCAAACCGCTCCACACTGTTACGCCGCATTTCTCATCATCGCCCTAAATTTTTCACTGGTCGACCATGCAGCAGTTGCCACCCCACTATCCCCACCATGTCTGCATTCCCGTGCATTATTTTCCTAACAAGTGTGCAGATTTTTGCAGGGTTTTTCAGCGCCGGAGGTTAACCATAATTCACAGCCCTTATTGCAGAGGTCAAGGGTGCGTCAAAGGACTGGTTTTTAAAGGCAAAATTCATGAAGAAGGTCCTGGGTAGTTGCTTCGACGCGACTTTCATTAAAAGAAGCAGGACTCAGATCTGTCCAACCTTCAAGAACCATTCAAGAGGCAGATTCTTGTAGACAAAATTATTAATGGTGCAGATAAAGAAGGTCAATCAGAGAGCGAGAAATTCAACGTCCGGAGCCGAAGATTTTAAACAATAATTCAGCATTCACAAGGCAAAGAGTACAAGTGCACAAAAATCATATCCTCCAGGTTTAACTTGAATAGATTTTTCTCTCAGGAGGGTACATAATATTACATATTTTATTCTTCATGTCTTATCCCTGGAGAAATTGGCACCTACAGCATTTACTTCATGAAGATGGCCTCAGAGTACCTAAAGCACAGCATATTAATTAAGAAACATAGGTGCGAATGTTTCTGCCATTTTGTTTCAATGTAACAATTAATTGTTTTCACCTACCTCTTTTATTGGTTTCTCTTCTCCTTCTTCTATAAAAACCCAGAAAAAAGACATTGTAAGGGTTCCAGATTTTTATCAGAGAATTGTGCAGTGAAAGGCATTTTTTGTATACATTTTGTAAAGCTTTTGTATGAAGGCTCAGAGCCCGTAGGGTCTCAGTGAGGAGGGGTTCTGTTTGTTTTAGAGGATTCTGGTCTTTGATAGCTCACAGTATGTAAACTTCTCTTATGTGTTTAATACAATATTTCATTTCATACATCTTCTTGTATCATGTTACTGGAATGCGAGTGGCTCACTGGATTTAGGTAAGGATTCATCCTAGTTGATGCCCATATTTAAATCAGTCAAGCGCTTTAAATAGGCTCAGGCATGATATACTGTTTCATATTCATTTCATCCATTTTTTTGCTATATTAGTTGCTTTGGGAGGGTGCTTTTAAAACGCCATTGTCATGTAGGGATTCTTAGATTGATAAGCCCATACATGGTTCTGTTGTGTATCTGGGTATCAGCTCAAGGTTAACTAATATCCTCTTATATTTCTTTCACTCCATACTCCTTCTGATAACTTGATTTCTGTGGCATATTATTTGAATCGGCCCTCTTTACAGTAAATTGTCTCTTAACTGTCTGATGCTTTTGTGTTGAAGCTTTGCATCTTGTCCCTACAATATTACTTCCCCTGTGGCAATTTCTGAGAGGTCTGGTCCCATTTAAATCAATTTCCTTGTTTTACAAGAGATAGCAGGAGAGCTTTTGGATTGACACCCCAGCTTTGTTATATGCTCCTTGCTATGCTAAGATGTCCTAGGCACTGGTCTATGGCAACTCTAGACTGTCTCTAGGGGAGACAACAATTGTCGACAACATCTTTCTGGCGCCATTGCCGGGGACGAATTTAAGAAAATCAGTTTCCCTGGGCCTCGACAATATGTATTCACTCTCTAATCAGGTGAGCACAGAGAGTTGAAGAGTTGCATATCCCTCACCTTGGCGACTCCACACTACTATTCATTTGATAAATCTATCAGTAGTCCTAGCTCCTCGAAAGCCACATTTAAGGTCAGATACGTCCAAATCGAAGATACCCTCTGTGTCTAACCCAGAGAAGATTATACACAGAAGAGGTTGGAAAGAAAAGAAATCAGCCCGTGCTGAAATCCCTGAGTTCTCCACAGAAGATTATCTATCCTCTTCTTCTCAATAAATTCCAGTAGAAAATCCTGATCCCACTGAGGAAAATCCTGAATATTACTCAGATAGCCCACCCAGGGGAAGTGCTATAACCAAAGAGAACTTTTGTCCAACCCCTGAGGCTGAAGAAGTTAAAGAAGTTATAGAGGTAGCCCCTGTTAATCGTGAATTGTTTCCATCTACACCTCAGGCTGCTATACAATATATTCCCATTGTTATTCATACTCCACTTCCGCCTCCTCCTCTTCCTCCATTTGTACATCAAATTGCTGCACAACCCCCACCACCTCCAATGGCTAATGTCCCTGCCTTTTTGTTGAACAAATATGCTCCCCTGGCATTACCTCAAGTACTAAATGATATGCCACAGGATTATTTGAAGATATTTCCCAGATTCACTGGAGAAAATGAAATTGATGCCCAAAAACATCTTGAGACTTTCTGATCTTTTGCAAAGAACTTTAATGTTGAACATCTAGATGTAGTCTTAAGACTATTTGTGCAATATTTGGACGGTGAAGCCAAAAAATGGTTCAAGACATTGGGAAACCATTCCGTAACCACTTGGGATGATATGGAAAATACTTTTCTCAGAAAATGGGGAGAAAAGAAAGATCATGGAAAGTGTCTTACGGAGTTTAATACACTCAAGAAGAAACATAATGAAGGGGTGTCAGAATTTATCAAGAGGTTTAATAAGTTATATCTAAATCTCCCTGCAGATATGAAGCCTCATCAAAATGCTGCCAAAGTTGTTTTCATAGCAACCTTTGACTCAGACTTTGGTTTCTCTCTCAGGGAAAGAAAACCTGCCACCCTAGATGATGCTCAGTCGGATGCTCTTGAATTAGAAGCAAATTTCGCTTCCACTGGAAAATTAAAAGGGAGAGCTGAACAGGATACCAGACGAAGAGGTAAAGAAGAAGTATCCACCTCTAATCAGGATAAGGATTCAGATAAAATTGAAGAAATGAGAAAAATGATAAAGAATCTTTCTAATAAACTTGTCAAGCTTGAATTGGAGACCAAGAGCTCAGCTTCCAAGAACTTTCAGAAATCTCCAAACAGAGGTTACAATCCTCAGTACAGAAAGCCACCCCTGCAAATACTGCCAAGGGAAGCAAAGGAGCAACAGGATCAAGTACCACACCCATTTTACCTGGATGGCCCAGTAGATGACTCCACAGAAGATGTTGCCTATGAACTGCAAGATTAAAATCTTGCCTTTTCAAACAATGATGAAATGGAATGCCCATTGCAAGAAGGAGAAGAAGAGATCAGAGACACAGAAGATGCAGAAATTGATCACTACTGCAAACAGTTTAATGATTTCATGCAAGCACATTTCAACAGGATATATGATCTCAGATCCTCCAGGAAGAGAACTCAGACTCAAGAACATGAAGAAGAGCCTCCCCAGAAGGAAGCACCTGCTCAAAAGGAGTTAACAATGAATAAAGTCACAGATAAAGGTAAGAGTCCTTTAAACAAACCTTTGCAGTCTAATGATCAAATTCCTTCTTCCTCAAAAATAGTCACCCCTCCAAATGTTGAGTCTGTATCAAAAGAAGTTAAACCTTCAGCTGAAAATAAAGAGTCAAAAGAAGTCGTAATATAAAAGTCCCCTCCTGCTTTTAATTTGCAAAAAGAACTTGAGAAAGTCAAAATCCTAGTCCCTTTGACTGAACTATTGAAACAACCTGCATATCAATCTCAAGTCACTTATTTATTGCTCCCTCCTGAAGCACCAATAATCCCAGACAGTCTTAATCTTCAAGAAGAAAGACCCATGGTAGTTTTTGGCCCACATGTCGAGGAGATAGACCCCTCTACTCCTCCTTTCTATGAGTCTCTGGTTATTCATGACCTGTTGTTACACAATTGTATGTTAGATTCTGGGGCTTCCCATGATTTGATGCCTCTGTCTGTCATGGAACAACTAGGATTACAAATCACACGTCCATATAAAGACCTTTATTCATTTGATTCCAAAAGAGTTAAATGCTTGGGGATGATTAAATATTTAGTGGTCAATCTGGCCCAAATTCCAGCAAAAAGCGTAGTGATGGACATTGTGGTGGCTGATATCCCAGCTCGCTTTGGCATGTTGCTGTCAAGGTCCTGGGGAACAAAAATTGGTGGGTCACTCAAATTGGATTTAACCTATGCCACTATCCCTGTTTTTGGTGGCCAGGAGAGGAGGTTATACAGAGAAACTGGATTTGTCAAGATGGTGACTAAGGCTGACAGCTCAGAGAATTCACCAGTCTACAGCAAAGAAGGAGATTTCTCATGTTTGATGTTAGAAGAAGATCAAAATTATTCTCATGAACCTTCCTTCTGTCAAATCAAGTCTGAGCAGCCTTTAGAAGACCGTGAAGCAGGAGTATGGACTCTACATTTTGATGGAGCAAATTCAAGAGAAGGTAATGGAGCTGGAGTATTATTAATCTCTCCTACAGGAAGATGGGTGCCACTGTCTTTTAAATTGGAATATGAGGCTACTAATAATGTGGTTGAATATGAAGCACTGTTGCTAGGATTGCAGATAGCCAGGAGCATGGGTATACATAGTTTAAAGGTTCTGGGAGATTCTGAGCTGGTGGTCAGACAAGTCAGAAATCAGTGTCAAACCAAGCATCCTCAGCTGAGGGCATATAGAAATTAATTATGGGACATAGTGGAGAATTTCTTCTCAGCATTTAATATCCAGTTCATGCCCTGGGAACAGAATAGAATGGCAGATTCACTTGCTGTAGCTGCCAGTACATTTCGTCCTCCTCAGAACCCTCTCTTGAGATATGAAGTTGAGGTACGTTATAGACCATCAATTCCAGATAATGTTAAGCACTGGCAGGTATTTGAAGATGATGAACAGATGAAGAAATTCCTGGAGATAGTGGGATAATTCTCCAATATGGAGATTGATGATTGTGAAGAAGATGAGGCTGAAGATTTTTCAGAAAATAAGTGGGAAGATAAAATGGCAGGAAGTAAAGTGTTGCAGCTGAAAGGAAATGTTATCCCTAGAGGGCTAGTGCCTCTAGAGAGATTATTTGATAAGAATGATGTCTCATTGCAGCATAATAAAGTAGTAGAATAAAATCAAATGGAAGATCTGAATCTGGGTACCAATGTTGAGCCTAAAATTGTAAAGCTATCCAAGAAGGTCCCAGAGGAATATAAAGAAAAATACCTGAAATTATTTCAATCATACAAATATGTATTTGCATGGTCCTATCAGGACCTTAAAACTTTTGATGTTAGTATAATGCAGCACAAAATTCCTTTGAGGGAAGATGCAAGACCTTATAAGCAGAAGCTCAGACAGATAAATCCTCTGTTGCTTCCCTCCATTGAAAAAGAAATCAAGAAGCTGCTAAAGGCCAAAATAATTGTGCCATTAAGGTACTCTGAATGGGTTGCAAACCTGGTCCCTGTTCGAAAGAAGAATGTGGAAATAAGGCTATGTGTGGATTTCAGGAATTTAAATAGAGCATCCCTAAAGGACAATTATCCACTGCCTAAGATGGACCACATCCTGCAGAAAGTGGTGGGAGCCTCTAGAATGTCAATGATGGATGGTTTTTCTGGTTATAATCAGGTAGTTGTGTTTCTAGAATATCAAAAGAAGACTGCTTTCACCACACCGTGGGGAACATTCATGTATGCCAGGATGCCTTTTGGGCTGATTAACGCAGGAGCTACCTTTCAGAGGGTGATGGACATTGATTTTGTAGGTGAGCAGGATAAATTTTTGGTAGTATACCTTGATGATATTACAGTGTTTTCAAAAAATGATGTTGAATACATTGAGCATTTGCAAAGAACTTTTGAAAAATGCAGAAGGTATGGCCTTTCTCTTAACCCACAAAAGTCTTTATTTGCATTAGAGGGAGGCAAGATTTTGGGGCATATTGTAACTAAGGATGGGGTAAGGATATATCCCAAGAGAGTAGAGGTGATAAATAGTATTCCTCTCCCCAGAAATAAGAAAGAGGTGCAAGTGTTTTTAGGCCGCATAAATTCTCTGAGAAGGTTTATTCCTAACTATGCAGAGATAGTTAGGCATATAACTGATATGCTGAAAAAGAACAATGAGGTGAAATGGTCACAAGAATCACGGGAGGCCTTTGCCAGAATTAAAGCTGCATTTGCTGAAGCCCCTGTGCTGGCTGGACCTGATTATACTAAACCATTTATGATCTTTTCTTTTGCATCACCTCATACAGTAGCAGGAGTGTTATTGCAGAAAAATGAAGATGGATATGAGCAGCCCATTGCCTTTTTCAGCCAAGTGCTCCATGATGCTGAATTGAAATATAATATATTAGAAAAACAGGAATATGCCCTAGTAAAGTCCCTCAAAGCCTTTAGAATGTATGTTTTTCAGTCCCATATTACTGCATATGTCCCTACTGCAGCTGTTAAAGACATTCTCATTCAGGGAGACAGTGAAGGGAAAAGAGGGAGATGGATTGCAAAAATACAGGAATATGATCTGGACATCAGACCTACTAAGCTAATTAAAGGACAGGGACTAGCAAGGATCTTATCGGAATCAAATTACCAAGCTCTGGGCATAAATTTGTCTATGATAGCAAATGGAGAATCTGAAAACGAAAAAGAGCAGCAAGAGCTGGAGATGGCTACCCAGAAAGCACATATAAAATATCTCACTAGTCCATGGGACAAATAAGTAGTAGAATATCTTTTGAAACTCAGCTGTCCACCCAGCTGTGATAAAGCAAAATACAGGGCTCTGAGATTAAAATCACAAAAGTACATAGTTGCTAATGGCCAATTACATTGGAAAGATCCTTCAGGCATACTACTATTGTGCCTCACAGAAGATGAAGTAGAAAGTATAATGGTGGAATTTCATGAAGGAATCTGTGGAGGCCATTACAGCTAGAGGACCACAGCTCATAAAATACTGAAAGTTGGTTTCTACTGGCCAAAATTATTTGGAGATGTTTTCGTTTGGGTTAGAGCATGTGATAAGTGCCAAAAATTTGTTGAAAGATAGAAATTGGCAGCTCTGCCCTTGATTCCAATCCATGTGAATGAGCCATTTCAACAATGGGGAATAGATTTTATTGGAGAAATACATCCCACATCAAGTGGACAACATAAATGGATATTAACAGCCACATATTATTTTACAAAATGGGTGGAAGCCATACCTGCAAGGAACATTACTGACACTATCATCATAAAGTTCATGGAGGAAAACATCATTTCTAGGTTTGGTTGTCCTACTAAAATAGTGACTAATAATGCACAGGCCTTCAAATCTGTAAAATTTTTGAATTTATGTCAACAGTACAATATTGCACTTAAGCACTCCACAGCTTACTATCCACAGGGAAATGACTTGGCAGAATCTTCTAATAAAACTCTGGTGAGGGCCTTGAAGAAAACTATCAATGAAAATCAGAAGAATTGGGATTCCCAATTGAAATTTGCTCTGTGGGCAAATAGAATTACTAATAAGAGAGAAACTGGGAAATCCCCATTCGAATTGGTATATGGGCGAGCAGCTGTGTTTCCTATGCAGCTGGCTTTGCCAGTGGCAGGTCTCATGCAGGAAAGTCAGGAAGAACCTGATGATATGGTCAGGAGAATCAATCAACTGGTAGAACTGGAGGAAATACGGGGCCAGGTGAGTCAGAGATTAGCTGAATATCAATAGAAAATGAAACACATATTTGATCAACATGCCAAAGATAGAAAATTGCAGATTGGTGACCTGGTGCTCAGATGGGATGTCCGGAGGGCTAAGAAAGGAAAGCATAGCAAATTCGACCCCCTCTGGTTTGGTCCCTTCAAAATTGTGGAACAGGGAGGCAATAACACGTTCATATTGGAGAATTTATAGGGTGACGTGTCGGATTCCCCTGTAAACGGCCAATTTCTGAAGCCTTACTTCTGATTCTGATTCAGGCAGGGAGTGCTTCTTGTATCATAATTGTATATAAGTTTTGTTTCAGTTCTTGTTTCAATAAGGGATGTGTGCTGACGAATTATAAAGAGAAATGCAGCGGGGCTGAATAGCATAGTTAGCAGAAAGATGAACAGGCGGTCTGCAGGTTCTCGACACGTCCAGGGATGGACGTGCCGTCCCCAGATGGAGCCAATGTTGACCATGATCTTTCCCTTATCAAAATTTCCATGAGCCATCTGATTTAAATCATCAAATTCTCTCGCCCTGTCTTGCAAATTTCATTAGTTGTATATCGTTGCCCTCTCTTAGTTTTAAAATCACATTTTTAATGCCCAAAGTCCATATTTGAAAATATTTTGGGGCCCAGCTCCTTTCGGTCTCAGCCCCGCCCCCTGCACTTTATTCCCCACGTGACCAAGGTGCTAGACCTCGTGCTAGAACAAAAGGCGCTTTCCGTGTAAGATCATCAGGTGCATTCTCTGTCGTCCGATCCGATCGTAAATCGACGGTTCATAATATTCCCGCCATGGTGGACCCTGCGCCCACGCACATTGCCAAAACCAGCCTAATTTTTCCGCACCACCATTGTTGGGAAAGCGGTATTTCCCCTTCGGCCAGCGATTCCATACGCTGATCGCCGCGTGTCCTTCTGTATGGTGCCAAAACCGCTCCATTTCGCGCGCTAACGTTCGATCGTGGACGCGCAACGGAATCAATGTAAACCAACCGATCTGAGGGCTCTCATCCTACGGTGATCATTTTTTGAAGCTGCTCGAATATTAACCTGGGTTAATGACACCCCTGGCCCACTGCCTATTGTCCCTGGTGCGTTTCCAACCGTCGATCTCCACCTGAGATCAGACGGTTATGATTTATGCACTTCGTCGTTGACCAAACTCCACAGTCATCACTCCACATCATCTGTGCCTGTCATCCTATTGTGGTACCACCTGTCCTTCATGTCACTCCACGTGAATTCCGCCACCATGGGTCTATATTAAGCTCGTTGCTTCATTTCCAATGCATTTTCATGATTATGTTCGTTTTCTCCTTCAAACCGCTCCACACTGTTACGTCGCATTTCTCATCATCGCCCTAAATTTTTCACTGGTCGACCATGCAGCAGTTGCCACCCCACTATCCCTACCATGTCTGCATTCCCGTGCATTATTTTCCTAACAAGTGTGTGAATTTTTGCAAGGTTTTTCGGCACCGGAGGTTAACCATAATTCACAGCCCTTATTGCAGAGGTCAAGGGTGCGTCAAAGGACCGGTTTTTAAAGGAAAAATTCATGAAGAAGGTCTTGGGTAGTTGCTTCGACGCGACTTTCATTAAAAGAAGCAGGACTCAGATCTGTCCAACCTTCAAGAACCATTCAAGAGGCAGATTCTTGTAGACAAAATTATCAATGGTGCATATAAAGAAGGTCAGTCAGAGAGCGAGAAACTCAACGTCCAGAGCCGAATATTTTAAACAATAATTCAGAATTCACAAGGCAAAGACTACAAGTGCACAAAAATCATATCCTCCAAGTTTAACTTCAATAGATTTTTCTCTCAAGATGGTACATAATATTACATATTTTATTCTTCATGTCTTATCCCTGGAGAAATTGGCACCTACAGCATTTACTTCATGAAGACGGCCTCAGAGTACCTAAAGCACAACATATTAATTAAGCAACATAGGCGCGAATGTTTCCGCCATTTTGTTTCAATGTAACAATTAATTGTTTTCACTTACCTCTTTTATTGGTTTCTCTTCTCCTTCTTCTATAAAAACCCAGAAAAAAGACATTGTAAGGGTTCCAGATTTTTATCAGAGAATTGTGCAGTGAAAGGAATTTTTTGTATACATTTTGTAAAGCTTTTGTATGAAGGCTCAGAGCCCGTAGGGTCTCAGTGAGGAGGATTTCTATCTGTTTTAGAGGATTCTGGTCTTTGATAGCTCACAGTATGTAAACTTGTCTTATGTGTTTAATACAATATTTCATTTCATACATCTTCTTGTATCATGTTACTGGAATGCGAGTGGCTCACTGGATTTAGGTAAGGATTCATCCTAGTTGATGCCCATATTTAAATCAGTCAAGCGCTTTAAATAGGCTCAGGCATGATATACTGTTTCATATTCATTTCATCCATTTTTTTGCTATATTAGTTGCTTTGGGAGGGTGCTTTTAAAACGCCATTGCCATGTAGGGATTCTTAGATTGATAAACCCATACATGGTTATGTTGTGTATCTAGGTATCAGCTCAAGGTTAACTAATATCCTCTTATATATCTTTCACTCCATACTCCTTCTGATAACTTGATTTCTGTGGCATATTATTTGAATCGGCCCTCTTTACAGTAAATTCTCTCTTAACTATCTGATGCTTTTGTGTTGAAGCTTTGCATCTTGTCCCTGCAATATTACTTCCCCTGTGGAAATTTCTGAGAGGTATGGTCCCATTTAAATCAATTTCCTTATTTTAAAAGAGATAGCAGGAGAGCTTTTGGATTGACACCCTAGATTTATTATATGCTCCTTTCTATGCTAAGATGTCCTAGGCACTGGTCTATGGCAACTCTAGACTGTCTCTAGGGGAGACAACAATTGTCGACAATAACCTCTATCATCATTTCTTCTCTATTCATTGTTATAAAATTAAATATTACAGAGCAATGAAACACATAAAATATGAGGAAAACACAAGCACACAAAACACATAAAACCATACAGACACATATATACGTGGTTCACCTAGTTTGGGCTACGTCCACCCCAAACAGCCAGTCCTTCCTTTCTATTATCCAGCAAAATGAAGAGACACAACCTACAGCGGATCCGCTGTAATATCCTATGTTTTCCCTCACAGTATCCCTATCTGTTTCTCGCTCCGAGAATACACATCCCATACACAATCGCAATACAATACCCTCATAAAAGCGAGGGGTTGCCTTCTAGGGCAAAAAACCCTAAACTAAACATAACTTCTACTGTCAAATCATCTGCCTAATGAACAACCCAGATTGACTAGAAATTACTATACTTTTACAAGGCAATTTTACGCATGTTCTTAGCTTCGGGGGTGTTTCCCCCGAAACCCCCCGCCAGGGGGGGGCTCCATAATGTCGCAGCCACCCCCCCTAGACCCCCCAGGCAGCGTTGCCGCCCCCATTAAGGTTCAAGGGTCTGATGCTGTGAGACAAAATAAACAAGATAATCAAGCTCCCAAATCCTTCATTGCAAATGAATTTGCCAATTTTCTTTTGAGCACATTTATTTCCTGCATGTTAGACCCTGCAACAAGCATGTCATCTACATATAATAACAATATAATATAGTTGCCATCATTTTTCCTTTTTAGATAAACACAGTGATCAGAGTAACATCTAGTATAACCTTGTTCAGACATAAACTTGTCAAACTTTAGATACCACTGCCTTGGAGCATGTTTTAAGCCATACAAGCTCTTCTTTAACCTGCACACTAATTTTTCTTTCCCTTTGACCTCATATCCTTCTGGTTGCTCCATATAGATCTCTTCCTCCAAATCTCCATGGAGAAATGTTGTCTTTACATTTAACTGTTCAAGATGTAAATCTTCCGCTGCTACAAGACTTAAAATAGTTTTGATTGAAGTCATCTTAACAACAGGAGAAAATATTTCATCAAAATCAATACCTTTCTTCTATGCAAACCCCTTAACCACAAGTCTAGCTTTGTACCTCTATTTTCCTCCATCTTCTTCCTTCAGCCTATAAACCCATTTATTTTGCAATGTAGTTTTACCTGCAGGCAACCTCACTAAGTCCCAAGTCTGGTTATGCATTAATGAGTCCATCTCTTCTTCCATGGCTAGCTCCCACTTCTTCCTGCTTTCAACCTGCATTGCTTCTTCATAACATTCAGGTTCACCAGAATCAGTCAACAATAAAAAATATAATTACGGAGAGTATCGTTCAAGGGGTCTACTGATCCTGGTAGATCTTCTAACACCACTTTCAGGTTTTTAAGGTTCCTATTGTTGTTGTGGTGGTTGTTGTTGTTGTGGTTGTTGATTATTATTATTTTCAAGCACCTTTACCTTTTCTGTGATCTCATCAAGAACTGTATATTCTTTGTTTTCTTTTTCATGTTTCTTTTCCTGCAATTGATTCTTATACAAGACCTTTTCATTGACTATTACATCTCTGCTCCTAATGATTTTGTGATTTTCATAATCATATAAGCGATAACCAAAATCATTAACACCATATCCAATAAAGGTACATTTCTTTGATTTTTCCTCAATCTTTGTTCTATTTTCTTTATTAATAAGGACAAAGGCTCACAACCAAAAGGCTTTAAAAAAGAGTAGTTTACCTTTTTACCTGTCCATGCTTCCTCTGGAATACCACCATCCCTAGATAAATAGCAGTATCTACAGCATCTACCCAAAATTTTAAAGGCAATCATGCATGCAATCTCATGCACCTTACACGCTCCATTATTGTTCTATTCATCCTTTCTGACACACCATTTTCTTATGGTGTTCTTGGAATTGTCTTCTCTCTGCGAATTCCATGCTCTGAACAGTACCTATCAAACTCTTTGCTGCAATATTCACCTCCATTGTCTGATCTGAGACACTTCAACTTCCTTCCTGTCTCAATCTCAACCAAAGCTTTCAATTTCTTGAAAGTATCAAATACATCAGATTTATTCTGAATACAATAAATCCAAGTTTTTCTAGTTGCATCATCAATAAAAGTAACATAATAACGAGAGCCACCAAGAGATGATACCTAAGCAGGTCCCCATACATATGTATGCACAAGCTCTAATTTTTCGCTCTTCTTTTCTTTCCCAACTCTGAGAAATCTGACTCTCTTCTTTTTTCCATAAATGCAATTCTCACAGAAATCCAAATCAACATTCTTCAAACCCAGCAACAAATTTCTTGAGTGAAGAATCTTCATTCCCTTCTCACTCATGTGTCCGAGCCTATGATGACATAATGTTGCATCTGCTCCTTTGGAAGTTAAATAATTAACAGAGTTAGAAATACCATTGCATAAATACAATGTACCAACCTTTTCGCCTTTTGCTATTACAAGGGCT
Organism: Pinus albicaulis; assembly: GCA_034641835.2. Classification (NCBI taxonomy): domain Eukaryota; kingdom Viridiplantae; phylum Streptophyta; class Pinopsida; order Pinales; family Pinaceae; genus Pinus; species Pinus albicaulis. The sequence continues at coordinate 1,083,150,866 of CM076580.1, read as the reverse complement.
CCTTTGCTGACCTTCCAAGTTTTATCCGTGAAAGTTGTCACACAACCTTCACCGCCTAACTGCCCTGTTGAAATCAGATTTTTCTTCAGATCTGGAACATGCCTTACCTCCTTTAGTAGCCATTGGTTTCCATTCTGTTGTTTTACAAGAACTTTACCCATTCCAACAATTTTACAGGGTTTATCATCACCCAAACGAACTTGTCCAAAATCTCCTTGAACATAGTCAAGAAAATATTTTTTATCAGGTGTGGCATGGAATGAAGCCCTTGAATCTACAACCCAAGAATCAGTAACATTTTTGAAAGAAAGAATCAAAGCATCTTGTAACACATCATCTGTCACATTTGCTTCATGATTGTTTTCTTGTTTTGTGTCTCCTTCTTTTCCCTTATGACATCTACAGTCTTTCTTTAGGTTTCCTTTCTTTCCACATTTCTAGCACACTATCCCCGATATGGACTTGGATCTGCCTTTCCTTGATTCACTGCAATATCCCAAGCTCTTTCCTCTTTCCATTCTTCTTCCCCTAGACTCTGCACTCAAAGCATTACCCGATGTCTCACCGGAGCTTTTCTGTCACATTTCCTCGCTAAGGATAGCACCGACAACATCATTAAACTTTAAAGTACTAGATCCAGAGATAGAGTTACTAATGGCCATAACTAAACCATTCCAGCTTTCTGGAAATGAGCACAGAAATAACAGAGCTCTAACTTCATCATCAAATTTTACCCCTAAAAAATTGAACTGACTGGTAACTGTATTAAAATCATTTAAATGGTCTGCAACAGATCCACCTTCCGACATCTTCATATTAAATAAACGTTTCATAAGAAATACCTTGTCTGAGGCCGAGATTTTTTCATATAGTTTCACCAACGCCTTAATCAAACCCTCTGTTGTTGTTTCCTTCGAAATATTGAAGGCTACGGACGCCGCGAGGCACAACCATACTGTTCTGAGTGCCTTTCTATCGAGAATCTCCCATTCTGCATCTTTCATAGCTGTCGGCTTCTTTTTTTTTCCGCTCAATGGTAGGTACAGATCTTTCTAATACAGATAATCTTCCATCTACATCTTCCACAGCAGGAAGTTTTGGCCCATAAATTTCTCGACCCTAAATTTACCATCTTCCGCCATTACTCCCACTCGAACCAGGAACCCTTCTTTCCTGCGATTTTATCAGCCAAATAGACCTTCGAATCTGATACCAGTTGTTAGAAAATTAAATATTACAGAGCAATGAAACACATAAAATATGCGGAAAACAAAAGCACAAAAAACACATAAAACCAAAGAGACACAGATATACGTGGTTCACCCAGTTTGGGCTACGTCCACCTCGAACAGCCATTCCTTCCTTTCTATTATCTAGCAAAATGAAGAGACACAACCTACAGCAGATCCACTGTAATATCCTCTATTTTCTCTCACAGTCTCCCTATCTGTTTCTCACTCCGAGAATACACATCCCATACACAATCGCAATACAATACCCTCATAAAAGCGAGGGGTTGCCTTCTAGGGAAAAAAACCCTAAACTAAACATAACTTCTACCGTCAGATCATCTGCCTAATGAACGGCCCAGATTGACTAGAAATTATTATACTTTTACAAGGCAATTTTACATCTGTTCTTAGCTTCGGGGGCGCTGCCCCCGAAACCCACCACTAGGGGGGGCTCCATAAAGTTGCAGCTGCCCCCCCTGGACCCCCCAGGCAGCGTTTAATTACGGGCGGCATTTCCGCCCCCATTAAGGTACAGGGGTCCGACGTTGTGATACAAAATAAACAAGATAATCAGGCTCCACACCCAACATTCATTCCCACCTACTCCAGTCGTACCTTGGACATTCCCTCACACACCATATGCAATACGACTGAATCTTGCCTTGAACCCCTTCCCCTTCTCCATTACCACATTCCAATAGGAGGGAGAATCGCTCCCTCCCCCTCTGAACACCATTAGTGTCAAACCCTAGGTTCCCCTTCTAAAAACCCTCCTCCCGAGAACACTCTCTATGGTCCTAAAAAATAATTTGTTTGCAATATATTATCAAATATATATAGCCCACGCAAATATTTTTTAGTTATATGCTCACAAACAAATATAATTATAATCATGGTTTACATTTCTTAAACTTCATATTTGAAATTATCTCAAACTTCAAATTTGAAAAGAGAACTGGACATCTATGAACATAAAGACAACTTATATATACTCCAATAATACTTACAATGCATAGTAGACAACCAAAATATATAACAAGGTGATATACTACTTTTTCAAACGTATATGGCATGAATATATATTCCAAAATTAATCAAATTGTACCCTAAAAGAAAAGAAAAATCATCTTTCTCTTACAAATTTACGAGTGAACAATCTTTGTGCCAAATTTCATGTGTGTGGAAGAAATTTTGTGTTCCTTTCTCTGCACAAGCATTCCCTTCTCCCACCCATTCTCTCGCACATCTGATACTTCACTTTTTAAACACTTTTCTTACTTTTATTCCTTCTTTTTATGAGCTTGAAAATCTTGAATACATATACATACACAAAAATACAAATTTATTTTTCAATAACAATATTATTATTATTTAAAAAAAAAATATATATATATATATATATATATATATATATATATATATATATATATATATATATATCCATCTTAAATTTATCTCAACTTTAAATTTAATAAGTATAAAAAATATTAAAACAAATAAAAATATAATAATTCCCACAAGGCTTAGAGCATACGGTGAGAGGGTGTTCTATTAATGCACTTCATGGTGTAAAGGTTACCAATTCGAAACTCTGTGGGAAAAAATCCATTCATGTTAAGGGTTGGGATGGCTTAGGCCAAGTGCGATCCCTGAGTGATTTTGATGGCTTAGATTCCCCTGGGTCGTAGCTACTCAAGCCATAGGTTAGGCGTGCCAATCATTTTAGGACTGTGCCCCAAAAACTATATATATATATATATATATATATATATATATATATATATATATATATATATATATATATATATATATATATATATATATATATATATATATATATATATATATATATATATATATATATATATATGTATATATATATAAATATAAATTAAAATAAATGCATATTATTATACATTAATATTTTTTAATTTTCAATTCTATTGATTTTAATATTTTTTTTTTTTTTTAGCATGTACAACGTTTCACATCTACAAAGGATATAGAAAAATTCTCGCACATATAATTAATATTAGAGAACACGGGAGGGAGGAGAAGATGGAAAGAACTCTGAGTTTTAGGATTTTTGACGCAGAAAGGGTGTATGGATTTAGGTTTCATGGGTCAGGTGGCCATGAGGCTAAGTTGGGAAAGTGATGGCTAACATTGCTCATAGAAGCAGAGACTGACATCTCGCAAAGCAATGGCTGACAATGGATATTTTCAAATGAGGAAGCGATCGAGTTCAATGCAATCATGAGCCCTTGTTGTTTTGAATGAGAGTGAATTCGACACTGAGAACTCTAAGATTTAGGAGTTATGACACATATGACAACAAGGGTGGCCAACGAAAAGAAAGTCTAGATGGACCAATGCATGATTTCTTTGATCTGGGCTTACGTGCTTGACATGCCTTGTTTGATTTGGAGTATGTGGATATGAAGCGGCCTTCATACATGAGGAATATTTCCTCCCATGGGAATCTCCCTCATTTGTCCCTCTTTGATTTGGCCAAAAGACATGTAGATATGGAAAACAAAACACTTATATTTTCTTAAAAAAAGATAATGGGAAGACCACCATTTTCTGAATCAGGGGCTCAGACCTGGTGGAAAACTTGAAACATAGCATTCAGAACAATTTGGGTATATCTGCAATTTTTTAATTCTTTTTATTCAAAGGGAAAGTGTTATAAAGGATATGGCATCACACAGAACTCCACCATTATTTTAATTTTTAGGTTGTGTGGTGGAGTTGACAAAGCTCCAGAAACCCTAGTGGATCTGTCTATTTCAAGGATGCAGTGCAAGGAAAGACTTCCAACCCAAAAAATCAGATCCAAAACAACCCAGGACCCTACATTGTAGATAAAATGGAACAAGTACCATCAATGGAAGTTAATATTCTAAAGGTAAATTCTATTTTTTATATTCTTTAATCCAAGGCTATAATATGCAGATTCAATGGGTTCTAGCCTAGATCTAACGCATTACACTGGTGGATTTTTTCTTCTTGTCCCCCACTATGACATTTATTTATGTTCCAAAGGTTTCTTCATTCTCAAATTTGATACATAGAAAGGTCTGGAGAATGTCCTAAATTATGGACCATGGTTTTGGGGCAGCGTTGGGATCTTCAATGCTCCATGGTTCTCAGATATTGATGCCACAAATATGGTGGTCTCAATAATGTTGGTATGAGTGAGACTGCCCAATCTCCCTCTTCCTTTCTCACACCATAAACTCCTAGAGGATATTAAGAAGACTCTCGGAAAATTAAAAAAGATGGACCTTGAAAGAACAAAGAAATGTTTCTTTACTTAAGCTATAATTTGTGTAGAAATAAATTTGTGTGAAGGTCTACCTAAATACATTCAACTAAAAAACAAAAAAAATTCAATGGACCCAAGCATTATATTACGATAACATGACATTCAAATGTCGAATATGTTTTCAAACGGGACACTTGAAGAACACATTCCCACGGGAAAAAAAGAATCCAAAAAAGAAAAAGAGGCAGACCCATAAGGCAAAGGGATGGTACGTATCTAATTGTCGCCTCTTAGAAGAAGAAGAAGAAACCATGGAGCACTAAGTAGAGGTGGATGCACAGGTTCAACACGATAATCAAGCAAAAGGGGGTGTTGTGGCTTAGCCTGGAATTTCAACCCACATTCAAAAGGGTATTGAATCAATAGAGATCAAAGCATCAAAGCAGCAAATAGAGGAAATACACAATAAAAAGGGCACGGGGGGTATAAAGAGAATTTTTGTATTTGAGAGCTCAGACTTCGAAAAATAATCCCCTTTGTAGTTAGTTGTAAATGAATTGGAAATGATGTTGGTTGCTCCTAACCTTGGGGATTGGCAAATGGTTCAGAAAAAGAAAGGAAAAAGGAGAAGTTAAGTGATTTTTATCACATTTAACTTCAACATTTTTTATGTAAATTTTATAGTTTTACTTTTTTATTGATCATAAACCAAGAGGCTTTAATGAATGACTGCTTTCATCATCTACAAAATATAATTGTGTTCCTTGTTTCAAGTTGAATAAAATTACAATTTTTTCCTTAGAAAGAAATAATTGATATTAAAATAATACAAAAATATTTATTTCTAATGAAACCATCCATGTGGGTAAGAATGGGATTGAGACTCATAATATGCATTGTTCCAGGTTTCTCAAGTAATCATTAGCAAAAGCAAAAATTAAAAGACACAATTCATATTGTAAACGAGTGGCCAGAATATACATGTTACGAAAATAGAGAAATAAAAAATAAAAATAAGAGACAATTTAAAAAGAATACCTAATATTAAATTATCAATTTCTATTATGGTAGGACATGTGACATTTATATTATCATAACAAAATTCTCTTATTTATTAATAAAAAATACAACACCTTGTTACGCAATACTTAAATCTATACATTTGTTTTTACTTACATCTATTTTTCAAGTGAAAAAAAGAATACAAATTTGAATTCACATTCAAAATCAATCTTCATGTCAGTTAAATGCGCTTGAGCCAGAGGAGATCTTGGATGGGTGACCTCCCGAGAAGTCCTAGTCACCAGGTGCAAGCCCCAGAAGTGATGACTGATGCTATGTGATTCATTTCACTAGTTTCAATCCCACTTCTTCACCCTTGTGAGCATCACCAAATGCAATGAGTGTTAAGTGGACTATTCAAAAATCATGAGGAATTATTTAGTTACGACTACCTATCATGGAAAATGTTCATAGATGAATGACTTACTTAATGCATTTGAATCCCAAAAAATAATATCTAATATAATGCACTGCGAAAAACCCTAAATACTCTAATAAAGATTCTTCTTCTTTTTTTAGGCTTTATGTTTAAGCATATAATATTTGTGAGAAACCTTCAAAATGAAATTCACTTGTTTTTTAATGCTTCTAAGTTTATCAAAATCATCTACATGTTGTGGCATATTGTTGGAACAGGGTCTTCTACGAGCTACAAAACTGGTCCGATTTTGTATATTTTTTATTATAATTAGGCTAGTGCGGGGGTTTTGGGGTGGGTCAAAGCCCCAAAAGCATTGTAATGGGTCAAAGGGTAAACCAGGGGTCCGAAAACCATGTTTTGCGGACCATAGGAAAGTTTAGGCTAGATTATTATAAATAGAGGAACATTTTGAATTGTAAGGTAGATAAAGAAAGAGTTATTGATGTGAACTGTGGTTTAATATATCTGTTTGGGTTTTGGGGGAAAGGACTCCTACTGGCTGTGTGCCCGAAGATCCAGAGTCCTACTGTGTGTGGAACCTGTTGCTGTGTGCGCATGCTGGGACGGGTGTTGTAAGAGGGAATTAATGAATTGATAAGTAAGAAAGGTTGTTTGAGAACTGAATCTATGTGTATTGTTTCTGCAAATCATTGGTAATTGTTGTATTATGCACATTTTGTATTCAAGTTGCGAAAGTTTTGTGTAAGTGTGTTTCCTGTATCTGGATCTGTTATGTTCTATTTTATGCAATATTGTGCTACTGTCATAGAAATGTATAATTATCAAACACTGTAGACCTTGTGCATAGAGACCTGTAAACCCTGCACAGAAAGAAACAATTTGGGCATCGCAGGGCCAGACGTAGCTCTTCTTGCTTTACCTACCCTTTCTCAGGGTGCGAAAACCTAGTTCCAGCACCCACCCATACTACTTCGGGTGATACTTTGACCTGTGCAAGCGAGTCACTGTCAAAAGGGCCAGTAGTATAGGGGTTTGTTGGCAAACCTTGAACTCCGAACCTGGGTCAGGACCCCTCGAGCCAACAAATGGTTCTGTTGCCGGGACCTGGAGCCTTTTGAGGAAGGGATCGGGTAATGAAAAGAGAATACTAGAAGCCTGAAAGGAGGGAAATTGAGGAGTGGTTCGAAAAGCAGATTCAGGATTTTGCAGTGAAAGAAAATCGTAGCATGAAGCTAACGGCGGAAAAGTGGAAAAATAAGTACATTCTTACAGAAATCTATGAAATTTTCTTTGTGACATTTGCAATCGAGCTTTAGGAGTGGCTGGCTAGGTTGGTAGAATTCCAGAAGTGTTGGAAGGACGAACAATTCACTCAGTGGGATCCAGAACTGATCCAGCAGTTGGAAAGAACCGATAATATCATCACTCGCACGATGGATCACTGGGTGGACAGTGTGCTAGGAGGATTTGTGACGAAATATTCTATTGATCAGTTTTTCACTTACTCTGAGGCCGAGCGGAGATTCTTTAAAGGATTCCAGGGCAAGTTCCTAAAGATGCTACCGTTGCTGATTAAGATACTACTGTGCGAGAAAAGTATTTTGTGCAGTCATACCGACTAAATGACCTCAGATCCCGACGAGAGCATGACGCATAGTGGTAAATACTATCAGACCAACCTCGACGAGGGAAGATCCGCCTATAACCCTCTGCGAGAAACGGCTACGCAAGACCCCCCGGCTACACCGTCGCCCAAGCCACACAAAGGTAAGAACTCACCCATACCACCACCCCTGTCGGACAGTGATATGGCTGCGCACCTGAGACTACCTACCTTCAGCGGGGTAGGGGATGAGGATATGGACCGATTTTGGTTTGTTTCAGACTCCGTCTGGACTACACAAAATGTGACAAACGATACGATGAAGAGGGCGCAGTTGTCCTTGGCGTTCGAGGACAAAGCATTGGATTAATATATGTGATACATTTCTCAGAACGGGAGTGCATCTATTCAAGATATTAAGGATACTCTGAAGCAACAATTCCGAAAGCCAAAATCTTACTCTCAGTTGGTAGCAAAATTAAAGGATTTCAAGCAAGGTGTGTCTGAATCCATATGGGAGGTTGATCAGTGGTTGAAGAAAGTAATCAGGGAAGGAGGATTTGAGTATGACGATAGACAACATACGGAATGGTTCATCGCTATGATGTTGCCCCACCTGCGTATGCCAATGAGTTACCAAAACTTTGAGTCGTAGGAAAAAGCTGTGGAAGTCGCTATGAAACTAGAAGCTGCGCCTAGAGAAGATACTTCGGTAGGGGTACATCAAATTCAGGAGCAGCTTGGAGCTATGCACATGGAAATTCAGAACCTGCGAAAGGAACGAGGAAAAGGAGCCAGCACAAATCTATGGTGCATACGATGTCAAGTATTTGGCCATACGAAGGATCAGTGCCCTCTATTGGCAGATTACATGTAGGTAGGAGGACCTAGTCTTGTCCGCCCAGGAGCAAGTGGGGAACCCATCCTGTCACAACCACGCTCAAGCGGACCTGCGTTGTGGTGCGATGACTGCCGTGTAGTGGGGCTGCATGATACGAACCATTGCCCTCGACTAGGTGCATATGTCCCAGAACTGAAGCAACAGTGGTGCAGGTTCTGTCGGTCGATAGGACACGATGAGCATAACTGTCGCACTTACGACTTGATGATCGATCGTGGGAACTTGTATAAGGTACAATCAGACCCTGCGTTGCCAAGATCTACTGCGAGCTTTGGTGGCTTTCCAGCAAGGGGCAGGGGAGGTCAGGGAGGAAGCGGAGGACAAGGACGTGGGCAGCTAATCTGTTATAACTGCGGGGAGGTTGAAACTTTGCCAAGGACTGCCCAAATCCCACAAGGAAATCGTGAAAATATTATAGATAGTTGAGCCATGTGGTGTAATATTGCCCAATTTTAACAGCCAAAATGCAGGAAAAACAGTCCACCCCTATGCAGAATGTGAAAAGAGTTAAATCTGAGCAAAGAAACATAGACCCGAGTGTGAAATTCATAACACGCAGTGGGATGGTCACCCAAGGAGCGAAGGAAGAGGCTGCTAGGGATCCTATGACCTCTCAAGAAGGATCGAACATAAGCAAGGGACAAGAGACAATAGCAGCTACTACGCAGGTACTGACACACCTCAAGATAGATGAGGGGTTGAGCCCTTTCTGCAGGCATGTATAAAAATGCTACGTAACCCAAAGGCTGTAGATAACCTTCAAGCATTAATGAATAGTTGCGCAGCTCGGCCCGATCTGACTCCCGGGACCAAGGATGTACACAAGCTATACAGGTATAAAAAACGCACCGGAAGAGAAATGCGATTGACTGCGCAGATTGGTGACTATGAGATGGATCAAGTTATTTTGGACCTTAGATCAGATGCGAATGTATTACCAAAGCAAACATCACAACGAATGGGAGAACCTAAATTGGAATGGTCCACCATCCAGCTGCGCATGGAAAATCAACAAAAGATCATCCCTTTGGGAAGGCTGCCAAAAATCATGGTAGATATCACAGGAGTAAAATTCCAAGCTGAATTTGAGGTAATAGAAATCATGGAAGATGAGAATCCCTACCTTGCACTCCTAGGAATAGACTGGGCTATAGATATGGAGGGTGTGATCAATCTCAAAAATCACAGCATGGTATTTGAAAATAACGACACACGAGTAATAGTACCATTGGATCCCGTGGAAGGCACGTGGTATACAAAGCCGATGCAGGATGCGGAGGAGGTGGATCACATCTACAAGCTCACCACACAGGACGAAGATTGGATTAACCCCACAGTGGAAGGATTACTATGTTGGGAAAAGGATAGTAAATTCTTGTCTGACTCTGATGGGGAACTAGAGAATTGGCAGGACCGGTTGCACGAGGTTTTGGCACTATGATGTCTTCGGGTCACAAGGAATTTTCCGCTGCATCTCCACCGAGGTAAGATACTTGCCCCACTTTGGGGACTCTGGTAACATTAAGGATTTTTTACGTGCCTTCAAAGCAAAAGTTCCCAAGGGACGCCGGCTAGGGGCCCTTAAACTAGCCCTGCGCGGAATGCCTGCGCACTGGTGGAATACGCATGGGATGGTATTCCGTGATTGGGAGGAATATCGGGATAAGATGATCTTGCAGTTTAAAGCTCCAACTGGGAAACGGATCCAAGAATACCTTGGATCCGAGGACCCACACAGATATTTGCTGGCATGGGAAACACAATGGTGCGACAGGACCCCAAAAAAACGAGTTCACCTCTTTATCCATGGCCTAGGCCTTCTCCCAACTGCATGGTATTTAGATGCGGAGCTGCACCAGCACACGCGCAATTGGGAGAATTTTCGGGCTGAGTTTATACAAACATTTAAGGTGGCAGATGGCACAAGGACACTTGACGCAACTCTTCAGAACACGGACGCCCTAACCAAGGGAAAATCACACCTGCACATTGAACCCAGATCAAGGGGAATAGCGATACCGCACATGATGGAATACTGGAGCTTTAACTCAACAGAGGGAGTGAGTGATCCCCGAACTGTCCCGACCACGGTGCTCAACGGGATGCGTACGGCTACCAGGCTGCGTAATTTGTAGTTGAATCACATTACAACACATCTGATGTCGGCTTTAATTCAGGATGTGCGAACAGCATGGACGCTTCATCCAAAGTCAGTAGATCCATGGGAAAGCCATCAGGTGCAAGCGATGATTGTCAGAATGCTGCATTCGGGGGAAAAGGGAATTGTACCGTTACAGCAAACAGGCGGCTGGCCATCAATGTGGCAATTTATGGTGAGTTTTTTTCGGATGATTTATGGTAAGTTTCGAGTTAGATCTACTCTACCATTGGATAACCCTGGGCATTGTAAGGAAGAAAGGATAGTTCCGCTCAGGGCTCCATATTGTCTTTGTCTTCTGCGTTTGTTATTCTACTGCTTGATTGTCTGGACCTGTAGCATTTGGGTCGTACCCCATCAACCTACCTCCACTGTCTGCGAGTTTCCAAAGTTGGAAGCCTATTATTTTGCTGTTATGGCAAACCCTAACCTTCCGAGCGCCTCGGCACCCACCAGTCCAATGCCTGCCGACATTGTGTTAAGAGGGTTCTGGGATGCTGAGATTGATAATTTGATCGCCCTCTGGCTCCCTGCAGGAAAATTTGACTTTGAACCTTATGTAGAATGGTGCCACAGCTACATAACGGAATTTCACGCCCATCCCGAACCTGGGATGATCGCAGGCCCCAACTAGATGGGCTCTGAAGAGGCTATGTGAGATGATACACAACTACCACAGTGCACCATGAGGACTGATGCAGTCGAATCGCCGCTAGTCTTGCGCACTGAAGGGCTGACCAACAGGGATACTCTGTCCTCGCAAGGTACGAAGTGATATAGGGACAACTACGACTTCTCTGTAGTTCTAGGCTCCCTACCAACGAAGGCCATATTTGTTCACTACCTAGCACTATCTTTGTCGTCGACCACCTCCCAACAACTACAAAACTCCAAATGGATTTAGCGCAGCTGCCTCGCGAGGCATTATAGGGATTACACACCGCCATGCTGCAAGAGATCCATCATCGTCACCAAACCACGCAGCAACACCTCAATGTGGCCACACCGCTCCGCACACGCCAGACCGAAGATATCCCCCTTATGGCGCGAATTGAAACAGTGGTTCACCGACTCAACTCAGAGATCCCTGACGAACTCCCGGCGTCAGCTCCGCTCCAGGCTACCCTAGAAGGCTTGGTTGCAGCACTCAGGGGGTCTAGAACCGAAGTACAGGCCCTCAAGACCCAAATGGCCCGCCAATTCACAGCGTACCAGGCCCAAGCACAGCTTACCATATCCCCGGAGGTATAGGCACAACGGGCTGCGTTGATAACCGAAGCTACAGACATTATTAAAGGACAGCTTACTCTGGGTACTCAGTTGCTCAAAGCAGCCATGCAGCTTTGGACAACGGTCCAGTTCAACCCGATGCTTAGGTGTGTCAGAGAAGACTTACGCCAAAAGGAAGCTGCTTTCGATCAGATCGAAGCTACCTTTCCTTCCCTCGCTCCTACGCAGCGTCTAGCACTCTTGAAAACTAGCAACGCTCTCCAAGACACAATTGCGGATCTCCGACATGCCAATAATGCCATTAGAAAGCGCCTGAAGCCATGGGGCGATGCTACATTCCAAAGATCTCAGGATGCTCACAACGCCATTGCACGGCTCAACCAAATTTTGGAACGAGTTACCGCGGCCCCTCAAGGACCTACCTCCCTGAAACTCGTCGATATCGCTCAAAGTGCTACTACCTAGAGTCAGGAAGTGTTACCTCCGTTGATCGTCGCCTTCAATACCTTACGTGCGCAGATAGAAACCGCACCACCACAGTGACTCGGGACGAGTCACAAGATTGTGTTGGGGGACTGTTGGAAAAGGGTCGCCTACAAGCTATGAAACTGGTCCGATTTTGTATATTTTTTATTATAATTAGGCTAGCGCAGGTTTTTTGGGGTGGGTCAAAGCCCCAAAAGCATTGTAATGGGTCAAAGGGTAAACCAGCGGTTCGAAAACCACAGTTTGCGGACCATAGGAAAGTTTAGGCTAGATTATTATAAATAGAGGAACATTTTGAATTGTAAGGTAGAGAAAGAAAGAGCTATTGATGTGAACTGTGGTTTAATATATCTGTTTGGGTTTTTGGGGAAAGGACTCCTGCTGGATGTGTGCACGGAGATCCAGAGTCCTACTGTGTGCGGACCCTGCTGCTGTGTGCACAGGCTAGGATGGGTATTGTAAGAGGGAATTGATGAATTGATAAGTAAGAAAGGTTGTTTGAGAACTGAATCTATGTGTACTATTTGTGCGAATCATTGGTAATTGTTGTATTATGTGCATTCTGTATTCAAGCTGCGAAAGTTATTTGTAAGTGTGTTTCCTGTATCTAGATCTGTTATGTTCTGTTTTATGCAATATTGTGCTACTGTCATAGAAGTGTATTATTATCGAACACTGTAGACCTTGCGCACAGAAACCTGTAAACCCTGCGCAGAAAGAAGCGATCTAGGCATTGCAGGGCCAGACACAGTTTTGCTTTCCTTACCTACCCTTTCTCAGGGTGCGGAAACCTGGTTCCAGCACCCAGCCATACTACTTCAGGTGAGACTTTGACCTGCGCAAGCGGGTCATTGCCGAAAGGGCCAATAGTATAGGGGTTTGTTGGAAAACCTTGAACTCCAAACCTGGGTCAGGACCCCTTGAGCCAACACATATGAAAATGTTCATCCCTTCAACTTTTATGAATTCGTACAAATGAAGACAAAGTAGATTGTGAATTTGTTCAATGGGAAAAGTAAAATATTACCCAGTTTTCAATTACTAAACTAATATGTTATGTTGTTTGCAATATATTATTAAATATCTGCCTTCACGATAAAGAAATATGTAATTTTAACCAATTTTGTAATTTGTAATTTTAACCAATTTTGTAATGTGTAATTTTAACCAGTTTTGTAACCAATGGAATATATATAATTGAGGAATATATTTTTAGTTATATCCTCACAAAAAAATATAGTTATAATCAGGGTTTACATTTGTTAAACTTCATATTTGAAAAGATCCCAAACTTCTAATTTGAAAATATAAATGGACATCTAAACACACAAATAGCTTATGTATACTACAATAATACCTACAGTGCATAGTAGACAACCAAAATAGAAAACAAGATGACACAATACTTTTTCAAATGTTTATAGATGGTGTGAATATATATTGAAAAATGACTCGAAATGAACTCTTTGAAAGAAAATAAAATTCATCTCTCTGTTAAAAATTTACCAGTTATTGTTAGTCAAAATTTGTGTGCAGGAGAGAGTTTATGTTTCTTTCTCTACACACGCATTCCCTCTGCACATTCGTTCTCTGGAACATACCCCCTATTTCGCATATCCTTTATTCCGCACACATCCCCTACTCCCCCTACTCTTCACACCTCTTATTCTATATAGCTACTTCTTCTACACTTGCCACTTCTCACACGTTCTCTCACTCCACACTATTGATTTCCTGCATGCCACTTGTCCAGAGCATTCAAAGCATAAAGGTACAATTTCATGGTTGTGCGATCTTCCATGCATAAGATCATTCTCTACATAATTTAAAGATGTGAAATATATGTTGTAATTATTAAAGGTTGCATTGATATGTGGAGCACTATAAATGTGAATAGAGATTTTCCCGTTTATGTATCGTCCTTCTTGAGCCACATCATTGGGTTGAGACAAATGTATAGCTCGTGCTTTAAAAAATCATCTATTGTGATTAATTTTCTATACTCGACTTTTTAGACACTTTTCTTTGTTTTTATTCATTCTTTTTATGAAAGTGAAAAGCTTGAATACATATGCATGCACAATAAATTTATTTTTTAATAAAAAAAATATTATTATTATTAGAAAATAATAATCCAACTTAAATAACTCTCACCTTAAAATTAAACAAATGCAAAATATATTAAGACAAATAAAAATATGATAATAATTTTTTTTGTCATTCAAAATTGCATTCATGAGATTTTCAACAAAGCACAACTTATAGAGTTCGTCTCGACAATCCCCGCTCTCTCATTCTGACTACAATTTTTGAGATTGGGGACTGGAAAATACCATAAAAGACAACTTACATAAATTATTTTTTGGAGGCTTTCTAACCTTATCATAACTGAAGTAAACTAAAAAGAGACCACAACTGACAACAACATGCCAAGGGGGGTAGGGGGGAGCTACAAAGAAACCAAATTGATCATGTATATGGAAATCGATATGCTCCACTGTCGCTTCCAGACTGCGAAGTTGGACATTTGTGTGATGGTGGTGGCGCCGAAGGCTATCCAACTAGTCCAGAATTTCATTCTGACTATACTCAATGGCATTAATGTAAGTCAGTATTTCGTTTTTGTCTTCATACCTAGGTCCCTCGGGATATCCATATTAATTTTGATACATCGAATTTGTTCAGCAATAGATTCCATGGTGATAGGAGCTATAACATGACCAGGCGAACGAGCTGGAGAGAGAGTTTTAGTATCCTCATATTCCCGGCTAATCGAGTTAGTCGAGGACGTGCTATGACTGGGCTCCAGACGCCTCCCCTGAAACTATTGCCCACCCCCGCGGCGATGATGACCCTATTGGCGAGGCATGGAAAACAGGGCTAAGTCGACCTATTGGCAAAGGAAAGCCCCCGAGGGAACAATAATGGAACACTTGCAAAGCACAAAACATAAACCAAAACCACAAAACCACCCCAAATGAAATGACTGCGTCGAAGCACCCGCCACCTGCGCTCTGGAGAAAGACAAACAAACAATTTCCTAGATCAGAAGGCCTAGCAGTAAATACCGCATCCATCACCCAAAACTCCCTACACGACAGACATCGTAACCATAATTAAACAAGAAAGAACGCACTTGCGACCCTCTAGTCACCATAAAGAAAGCCTCACACCACGAAACACCTAGAAATGACTGTGAAGAGCCTAAGACAACACACCCACAAACCACCAAATAGGAGATTTTCAGATAATACATACAAGCAGAGGAATTTAGAACACAAATTTCTTACCCCACTCTAAGAATTGAAGGCCTGAAGAGAGGAATTTACCGAGAGTGAGCCAGTAATGGGATAATTCTTGGAGTCGACTCAGTTCCTCGCCCATTCGAGTGCTCGGGTCACAAGGACAGATCACATGATAGAACCCAAACCACACCACAGAGCCTCTGACCTCCATTGTGCCTCTTAGCTAAGGTTGAAACCCCAAGGAGCCACCATGGATCCAGAGCCACACACCTCTCTTACAAAAATTCATCGCCTGAGCTTTCGAACTAAACAGCGGCCTAAGTCAGGCTTGAAATTTATCCATGGAGAGAGCAATATCTTCCTTTGTACGGGTGAAGTGAATACCCATATTTCGCATGAGGGAGAGTTAACATGCACACGAAGTGAGAGCGAGTCCCAAGGACCACTCTTCTGACATCTATGATGGCATTTTATCACTGCCATCAAGGGGGAAATATAATAATTATTACTTGAAAATATAAATTAAAATAAATTTATATAGATTTATTTTATTATAAAAATTTTAATTATCATTCTCATATATATAATAAATTAATACTTTTTATTTTTCAATTATATTGATTTTAATGTATTTTTTTTAGAGCATGTATAAAGTTGCACATCTACAAGGGATACATATAATTTTTCACACATATATAATTGATATTATATATATATATATATATATAAAAGAAGAAACCATCCATATGGGTAAGAATGGGATTGAAACTCATAAGATGTATTGATCCCACAGTTTTCAAGTAACCATTGGCATAAGTAAAAACTCAAAGACATAATTAATATTGTATACCAATGGTTGAATATAAGTGTTATCAAAATAGGGAATTTTCTTTTTTTAATTACAATTTAAAATCACACCTAATACTAAAACGTATCAATCCATTCCATTTTTGTTATGTAGTAACTTCTGTTAAAATAAGGCATGTGATACTCTTAATATTATCATTAAAAAATGATCTTATTTACTAATAAAAAATGCAACACCACATTATATAATACTTATAAGTATACAACTGTTTTTACTTACATATGTTTTTAAAGTGAAAAGCGATAAAAATGTGAATTCATATTCAAAATCAATCTTCATGTCAATTAATAAAAATTCCTCTTATTTTTTTGGGCTTTGTGTTTAAGCATATAATATTTGCGATCAACAATGAAAATGAAATCCAATTTTTTTTACTGCTTGTGAGTTTGTCAAAGTCATCTACATGTTTTGGCATATGCAAATGTTCATCCCTTTAAATTTTATGAATTCTTATAGATGAGGAAAAAGTAGATTCTGAAGTTGTTCAAAAGGAAAAGTAAAATATTACCCATTTTGCAATTACTTACGTAAGATGTTACGTCGTTTGCAATATGTTATCAAATCTTCAGCATCACAATAGAGCGATTTGTAATTTTGGCCAGTATTGTAACAAATGGAATATATATAGCCGAGGAAGATATATTTTAGTTACATCCTCACAAGCAAATATAGCTATAGTTAGGATTTACATTTCTTAAACTTCATATTTGAAAAGATCCCAATATTCAAATTTGAAAAGAGATATGAACATCTATAAACACACAGACAAATTCTATACACTATAATAATACCTACGATGCATAGTACGCAACCAAAATAGAAAACAAGACGATACACTACTTTTTCAAATGTTTATGGATGGCATGAATATATATTCCAAAATGACTCGGGCTGAAAATAAAATAAAAATCGTCTCTCTATTACAAATTTACCGGTGAAACCAACTATATATTCTAAGCCAATTTCCATGTGTGTGAAAGAAAGTTTGTGTTCCTTGCTCTGCATACACATTTCCTCCACACAGCTATTCTCACACTCATACTCCCTCTTCCTCACATCCTTTATTTTGTACACATCTTGACT
Source organism: Pinus albicaulis (assembly GCA_034641835.2). NCBI lineage: Eukaryota > Viridiplantae > Streptophyta > Pinopsida > Pinales > Pinaceae > Pinus > Pinus albicaulis. Next base: position 1,083,133,345 of record CM076580.1, on the reverse strand, counting down.
CTGCACAGATCTTGTTTCATATGGCTACTTCTTCCGTAAGACAAATGTATATCTTGTGCTTTATGGAAGAGCTATAATCATCATGGAACTTCAGAAAGGATTATAATAATTGTCTGCGTATGAGAGCTATACGAAAGTGAAGTTGAGGTGACTAATTTTTTATTATTTTATTCATTAGACTATATGGTTATCTATAATAAATTGTGAGATGGATTCAAACAACATGAATGTTTTCGAAACTATAGTTTTGTGAAAATTGATTATGTCTACCCTTGTAAAGTTATAGGTAGATTGGCGATCAACATACTGGCAGAAGATTTATATCTTAGTAGATTAAAATTTAAGTGTGGTGGCTTAATAGTACACAAAAATTAAAGCGTGAGATTTATTTTCAAATAAGTTATATCTTTTTTGTTCATTTTAATTTAATTTAGTAATTAAAAATAATGTCATATCAACAAGTGTCCTATTAAATGGCTTATGGTTTTTTGAGCATGCGGCAATGATAAGCTATGGTATTGGCCCTTGGTATTGTAACAAATCTCCATGATAAAGTAGGGGTAAATCTCCATGGTTAAGAATCTTGTAACATATTTCTTTTAAAATGTATATATATTTAACCTATTATTATTTTAAAATAAAGTTAAAATTTAGTTAATTCATGACTTAGCTGACAAACTGTGTTAGACTCACCTAGATACGGGTGGGTTTTTTTGTGGATGTAGCTAGTATCGATCTTTGGTACAATGAACCCCACACACACACACATATTATTTAGATCCTATATTAACTTTTTTTAAGAAATATAAGATTTATACAATTTCCTCATATTTTGATTTGAAAATATATATATTTTTTCCTATTAATTATTTTCTCTCTTTAAAGTTTATATAAAAATATGTTACTTAACATGGACATCAAAATATTTTATTTATGGTTAAGAGTAAGAGTGACATATTTTTATCATATTTACTTTAAATTAGATTGTAATATCAAAAATGAATCAAGCTAGCACAACAGAAGTTCGATTATTGATGTTTGATAATGTTTTTAAATAACACTAACCAATTACATATCTCACTCATACTTGGCTACAAAATGCGTCTCTCAACACAATAACAAAATCTTGATCCATATAGATAATATTTATGTTGATAAGCACAGATTTAACCATATTCACTTGTACAAAAATCATCACATAGCAAATCAACTATACAGTTAAAATAATAACAAGCATATATATTTATTCAAATGGGTTGAATCCAATGGTGGAAACTAAGAATATTTAATAGTTGGACAAATTTCGATTTCCATGAGGGCTTAACCTTGAAGCCATGGGGTACCTTCATATAGTGGCCAAATGTGTAGTTACACCGAAATATACTATATTAAAAATGATTCTGTGCTTCGTGCAGACACAAGTGAATCAAATCTCACTATTATGTTCTTCTTTACTTGCTCAATATAATTGGTACAATATCATATTAGGTAAAGAGATTTTTTATGTCCTAATGACCTATCTCCACAAAAATAAAAATAAAAATAAAAAACAAAAAAAACAAAACACATAATTTAATAAAACTTTGACCACCTTTTCCACTATAATAATTTATCTTGAACCAAAACCTAAACTTAATATAATTAAACCATAACAAACATAAGAAGTTAATACAAATCAAGTCAAACTATTACAAATATAAATATATACATGTAGCTATACATGTCCACTTGCCCTCCCAATACCTATTTAAATAAAGAAATGATAAATTACAATACAAAGTCAAAATCTAATACAAGTCAAATTCAAACTATCACAAATATATTTCTATATACAATTCTACCTTTCCCGTTGCCATCCTTATATCTATTTAACTAAGGAAGTGGTGACTTACAATGCAAAGTCACCATAGAGTATCTCAAAATATCAATATCATAAGATAAAGGATCCCAATCAGAGAACTAAATACAACAAAGAGAACCTCACATATGATTCATCATACAAGTGTGTATTTATTAGCAAAATTTTGGAATGTTATCAAAATTATGGTAAGAATAATCATAGTGGGACCTTTCCCGTTGCCATCCTTATATCTATTTAACTAAGGAAGTGGTGACTTACAATGCAAAGTCACCATATAGTATCTCAAAATATCAATATCATAAGATAAAGGATCCCAATCAGACAACTAAATACAACAAAGAGAACCTCACATATGATTCATCATACAAGTGTGTATTTATTAGCAAAATTTTGGAATGTTATCAAAATTATGGTAAGAATAATCATAGTGGGAATCAACAGATCCCAAAAATTATAAAATCAAAGAAAATCAAACCTCCACATGCAGACTATCGACCATGACTCCTCCTCACGTCCTCAACAAGTAGACCCTTAAAATGTTGAATTATTCATCATTCCTTATTAAACAAATCTTGAGTATTCCACACTAACACTTGAGTAATCTCTAAGAAAAAAAAATATGAAATATTATGAGATGGCACTAACTTGCATGATGCACTCCACTCAATCATGGTCTTCTTAATAATAATGACAACAAATACCAACCAATTTCTTCTTATAAAACAACTAATTCAAAAAAAATAGAAAGATGTCCTCACAAAATGCCTAACATGCCTGACAAGAGATAACTTGTGTGCAAGTCATTAATTGGAAACTTCTATGAATGTCCACCGTACAATATGCCAAAAAAACGTGACCACGTCACTATTCTTTATTAATTTATTTTTCTCATATACAATATAACATGATATTTTTGAGAGTATATCAATGCTCACTATATAAGATTGGTATATGCTTTATCCCAAATTTGTGGTAATTTTAAATTGTATATAAGTCTATGGTTTTTATATTAAATATATAATTATTTTTTTTTAATAAGCTTGAAGAAAAAATATTATTTTTTCAATCAAATTTAAATTTTATTATTAGTAAATTCTTGTCTCATATGCAATATAACATGATATTTTTTTAGAGTAACCCGTGTTCATTATATAAAAGTGGTATATTCTTTTAGTCTCATAGTTATGGTAGTTTCAAATTATATATAACTATATGGGCACATAATTAATTTTTTGAACTAGTGTGAAGAAAAATTGTTTTTCTAATAAATTTTATGATGAGTAAATCTTTTTTCATAATAAAGGTTTTAAAATACTAATTTAATTTTGATATTTTTAATTAAAATAAATTATTATTATTAAAATATTAATTAATTTTTAATTGAAAAAATGTTTTTCAACTAATTTTTTTAAATAATCAATTAAATTTTATATTTTGAAAAAATCATTAAGTGTAATTTTGAGGAGTTTTTTTGAATTTATGGTTGGAATTCGACAAAAAAAACTATGGCTAAATCTTGATTTGTGTTGTTTAAACTAGTTTTTTGACTGCATATATGGATTCAACGCCCTTAAAAATCTGGGTCACTTCAATCATGAAGAGTTCACCTATCAAACTTGTGGTATCAATGAATCTCTGTCGGATTCTAGACAAATTTGATCGGAAAATAAATCGAAAAAACTTTCCAAAAAATCGCACTCGAATACTAGTTGTTAATTTTTATGTTTTGTGTAAATGGTAAATATTGCTATCTCCATAAATTAAGAAGTCAAATCATTAAGTAAAGAGACATTTTTTAACATAGAAATAAATAATCTCATTGTATTGAATTGTGAGTAACAAAGTGCATTATAGTTTAATATGGAAGAGATGTCATCTCATTGTATTGAATTGTGAGTATCAAAGTGCATTATAGTTTAATATGGAAGAGATGTCATTAGGTAAGGTTACATTATGTGACTACAAAAAAACAAAAAACAAAATTGCTTATGTACATGACAATTTAAAAAAAATTAATAATAATAATAATAATTACATATGTACAGAACAACATTTATTATATTAAAAAAAAAAATCTCATTGTATTCAAAGTAGAAAAGTGCATTATTATTAGTTCAATATGGAAGAGATCTTATTAGGTAAGGTTATATTGTATGATAATTAAAAAAAAAATCATATGTACATAACAACATTTAAAAAATAAATCAATGTAAATCCATCTTAAACTCAAATTTATCAAATAAGAAGGATCAAAGTGTAATTTAGTTATTGTTTAACATGAAGAATCAATACATGACATGAAACTAAATGACAAAAAAATACCCCTTAAAAAAATTGATCCCCTCAATATTCTCAATGTTTGATAATTTTTTTTAGCTGTAAGATGGATCTACCTTGATATATCAATTTAACATTTAACTATATCGTACAACTATAAATAGAATGACAATTATTGTTATTATATTATATAAAAATATAATATTAGTTAAAATAATTAATTTTTAATAAAAATAATACTCTTTAAAAATTCGTCCTAAGAAAGTGCTCATAACTAATTCTCCATGTGCTCCAAAATAATCCACGCTACTTGTTGCTTCTCAGAGTTAATATGTCATTGCATCTAATATTTGAATGATGACTCTGCATATGCATACTTTCATGTGGTTCCTCCCACCTTCAAGCTCGCTCATGTTTTCATTATGGTAAGTTCCTTCCACTCTAGAACATAATTGCATCCAAACTTCTCTAGACAGTCCTTCAGTAATGGCAATGATGATGGTCTCTAAGTTAGACATATTTATATTTAGTGGTTCACTGGTGCGTTTCCTTATTTGAGGTCCACATATTTTCTATTATCTTTTTTGGTTTTCTCTATTCTTTTTGGTTGTTTATTTTGAGGGGAGACTAGAAAAAATCCCCTCCCTTGCTCTTTTACGTATATTATCTTGGCTTCTCTAGTATTTCAAACTCCCTCACATTCTTTCCATTAGATCTTCCCATATCTCTTTTCCATTGATTCTTATGTCTTATTTTTAGGCGTTGCCTACTTTGGTTTCTTCTTTACCCCTTAACTCTCATTTTGATCCCTCTTGTTCCTTAACTCCTAATCTTGGCCCTCCCTTTATCCATGATGAGATCTGGCTCCTCCTTTGTTCAATGACACTATAAAGGAAAAAGGAAACAACCTCACTTTAGGGCCCAATTGGGAGCGGAGAGGTCTACAGTCATATACTAGGGAAACATCATTGCCACAACTCGTAGGGAAATATCCAATGCAGAGCAAGAAACTTAAGTGGAACAATGTTTTATTTATGATGCAAAGGTGGAGGAAAACGTGGGTCACTAGATCCCTAACACAGGGAACACCTGCACCAAGTAAACCAAATATTTCCAAACTATAGATTTGCATTGGAAAATCAAGACAATCATGTGAAAGGTGTTAGTTGAAATATTTGAATCTCAGCAAGAGATTCGACTCAACATTGATGAATTGCAACTCCAAATGAAGGAACTGGGCACTAAAGTCTCCCTTTTAGTAAAGAAAATTTTTTATTTGGATTTATCAACGTCTGAGGAAGATATGATTAATCCTCATCATATATAGGTGGATTCTCCTACATTATAATTGTTTAGAATGATAATTTTTATTTATTTATAGATGAGCAAGAGTATTACTACCTAGGATCAATATAAGTCTAGGCTCCATAGGTAATATCCTAACTTTATTAGACTCTCAATTTTGTATAACTATGTTATTTACTTTGGACTAGTCATTTGGAATAAATCAACATACCTATGCTATTGGTGTAGTTTCCCTAATGAAAAATAAGTATCCACAAGATGGATGTTTTATATTTTTTAGCTAAAAATAATCTCTCTCTCTCTCTCTCTCTCTCTACACACACACACACACAATACTTAAATTTATATTAGTTTATATATTTATATTTATATTTATGTTGAATCTTTTTCATATCTAAAATTAAAGTAAAAATATTTTTCATTACCAAACAATAAATTAGAATATGTCTAAATGTTAGTTATATATATATATATATATATATATATATATATATATATATATATATATCCCCTGATGGGGTGATTTCTGAGGAGGGGGGAGAGGTGAGTTGTCGTCATCCCACTTGGCCAAAAAAACAGGGATGTGGTAGCACACCCCCATAGTGAATATGTTTGTACAATCTCAATACTCTGCATGTATCATGTCAATTGCACCATTAACTCACTGCACACCTCGCACTCTCGTTTTGATTGTAATCTGAGCATACATATTGTCTGTTGGTATCTCGCTTTTTCAAATTACCATCCTGTGTCAATATTGTTTACGGTTCCTCACATTCTTGTCTAGGATGAGCACAACTTTGATGTTTTTAGTGACCAAAGAGACAAGCATGTCTCCCAAGTGTGGTTCACATCAACTCCAATTGGGGTTCTCCATCGACCCGCTCTTTCGAGCCTCAACTTGGAAATATTTGGAAATATTCATCAGGCGAGCACCACTCTCCAGTGTAGTTAGATCTTATTTTTCCATTTGGAACTGTAGTGTTGATGGAAATTATCAGAATTCCAAAAGGTTGTGAAAATTTTTCTGCAATTTTTTTTCTCTTGTAGGTTAGGTGAGGGTAAAGCAGATTTTACGCCCAAACATTTCTACATGCAAGGTGATCGCACTCTACCTCGTTGGCTAACAACTTTCGTTGCAGCTCCATTGGACTACTCTTGTCCAGGAAATCCGTTTTGGCACCAAGTTTCCTCAAGCGCTCTATGGTTCTTCTCTATCCCTCCTTTGCATTTATATTTGGTTAGGTTTGATGGGTTGTCTTATATGTTTGCTTCAGTGTCCTAGAATTTTCTTTGTGGTCTTACTCTCTAGGCATTTTCTCCTATTGGCCCTATATTGTGCCCCCTGCTACATATCTGCTTAGCTCTCCTCCTTCACTCCTTCGTGGTTGCTAGTTGTTTCCCTCAATTATGGTCCTTGTCTCTTTGTCTCTCTCGCTCGCTTCCCCTCCATGTTGATCCCCCTAAAACTTTAGAAGCTCACACCTCCCCTCTATTGGTCCTTTGCCACCTCCTCCTTTCTAGCCTCTCCTTTATTCCTCGTCAGCATGCCCACATCCATAGGGGAACATCTTACTACAAGAGCAAGCCCACAAGGGAAGTACATGCATGCACCACAACTTGGAGAAAATCGCTACCTAGTTTCACGAGAACACTTTGGGTCTTATCCAGGGTGAACTCACCCATGTTAAGGGGGAGGGAACCTTTCATAGGCATCAACTCTCAGATACAGAGGTACCTATTGAGACAACAAATTGGGTGCTAGATATTGGGCATACTTAAATCTACTTCAACCAGTACATGCACACAAATATTTATATTGACACATGAAATTCCTCCTAGGAAATACCTTACTGAATAGGAACGAGCATTGGGATGATATCCTCTATTTGATTGAGAAACTATATCGCCACATGAAGGACCTAGATCAAAGGATGGAATGCATGGAGCAATAACTTGGCATCACACCTCCATCTGGAGGCATCCTAGGCAACAACAAAGATCCCATTTAGGTTATATCCATAGATTTTTGTCATTCTTCTTAGTTTCTATTATGTCTCTAGTTTACTGGTTTCTAGTTCCTACAATTCACTTCCAAAGTTGGATAGGCCTACTTTAAGTTTTTGTATGTTTCATTTTGGTTATCTCAGTACTCTATCATCTCATGCCTCTCTATGAAGAGTTAAATTTTGTCTTTAGTTTGGTCTCCCTAGTGAAAGATCGACCTAAAATTTTTAGGATTGTCACGTACACTAGTGTTCAGAAGGAAATACAATTAACCCCACAAAAGAATTGTGTGTGTGTGTGTGTATGCATAGTTTAACTGATAGCTTAAATGGCCCATTTCTGAGCATTTTTCCTAGTCAATTTGGTCCATAATCCAGTAAATATTTTTAAGAATCATAATTTTAGGTTTAACCTACAAATTTCGAGTGCCACGGGGGATTTTTAAGGGTGGTGAATCCATTCATACATTTAAAATTTCATTTAAATAACAAGGAATCATAATCTTGAAAATGTATTGTCGAATTTCAACCAAGAATGCTATTTCATTTATTTATTTTTTGTAAGCACATATATTCACATTATATTAACATTGAAAAATACATAGTGTGTAGTTTGGAGAACATGGGGGGTTTGAGCCCTTCACCTGTCAGAAAGATCTACCCCTTAGCAGGGAAACCAAATATTAAGGTACAAAATACCCTCCGCCCTTAGAGGGAAAACCATAGATAGAAACTTGAAGTACTGAAATAAAACAAGTCATCAAAATAATCAAAATTTTCCAAATTGTAAACTGAGTAGTGCTAGGCCACATGTTGACTAGCCAAAACAGAAGAGCCGAGAGGCCAAAATGGACCAACCTGGTAAGAGCCATTAAAACTTGAGAATTCAATGAGATCGTGTAGATGAGTAAATATTTTGGAGATGAATTGAATCCGCACTAGAGGACATGGCTACATTTCCCATGTCGTCTAGCTTCTCCTCAGTTATCTAGAAATTGTAGGGACTAGGGCGGGGAGGAGAGGAAGAGAGGACCGAGGCATGAGTAGAGGACGAAAATAGATTTGATTCTAAATATTTGCAGGCAGGAGAGGGTCAAGGAGCAGGGGCCATGAATATGGGGGGAGAGGTCGAGCACATGGGTGGTAAATTGGAAGGCGAGAGAGTTGGTGAGGAGAAGGACATAACGTTGGGTGCGAACTCAATATCCAAGTCACGGGCGAGACTTTTAAGAGAGGAGGGAGCGTGACTGATAAGTCGATATCTCTTCTCCAGCAGGTGGCTCATGACCTCTCCTTCTCACTCTCCTTAAGTTGGAAAGCAGAAGATTATGGAGAGCCCAAAGAGTAGGCTTGTCATGACGAGTTTCTTCCTCTTCGAGCTCGAGCACCTGGCACCATTATCAACATCCTTTTGTGTATCCATATCATCGAGCATTTGATATGTTGGATGATCCTTTTTTATTACATGAGCTCGAGCACCTAGCACCAACAAATATGGTCGTCACAATATTTCCGGTTTGGGTGAGACTCCCAAACCTCCCTCTTCCTTTTTGGCACCATAAAGTCTTAGAGGGTATTGGGAATACTTTAGAAAAGTTCAAAAAGAGAGACATTGAAAGAACAAAGAAATGTATTTTTACTTTTTCTAGAATATGTGTGGAGATTGACCTCAGCAAAGGACTTCATATCACATAATTCTAAAATAAAATAAAAATTCTGTAGTCACAAGATTTAGAATACAAGAATACTACATTCATATTTCTCCTTTGTTTTCAAATAGGACATCTACAAAACGCTTTCCATGGGCTAAAAAAAAACCAATAAGGAAATTGATTCACAAGTAAAAGGGATGGTAGTTTTCAAAACCATAGCTCTTTGAAGAATAAGACGAAGAAGAAGAAACCATTAAGAATCCAACAAAATAAGAATATGGATGCACATAGGATGTAAATACTTCTCACCAACAGTGTGACACAGTTTTAATAGCATTTCAGGAGTTAGATCATCTGATAAATATGGCATACAAAGAGGATGGCACGTTGGGCACAAAATTTGTCCAGATATCAGATAGTTGTGATTCAGACAAATAGAATCCCACTTAGGCATTTGTGAGTGACTTGGCACTATCTCTAGTGGATCACAAGGCAATGGAATGGAAATAGGTACCAAAAAAGGAAAGAAAGAAGGGGAATATAAATGATTTATACCTTACTTGATCTTCCCCCTTGTATATTATTTATTCTTATTTTTTTTATTTTTGTGCTCCTTTTCATGGCCATTTAGCTGCACTTTACGAATGCTTTTAAGCATATGTAAATGACAATTTTTTCCACACAAGGATTTGGGAAAATTCTTGATGAATGCACACTTTCTGTATGTATATAAAAATGACTTTATTTTCATAGATGAATGTAAATACAGGTTTCTTTTCCTAGAGAAAAAATTAATAAATAAAATAATAAATAATAAATAATTATATATATATATATATATATATATATATATATATATATATATATATATATATATACATAATAAAAATAAATACATGTATTCTAATCAATAGACGCAACAACCCTATTTCAAGTACTTTTCTAATCAATTTAGGTTAAACTCTGGTTAATATTTTTAAGAAACATAAGTTTGAGTTACGACTACCTCTCATGGAAATGGTGATAGATGAATGACTTACTTAACGCAGTTGAATCCCAAAAAATGATATCTAATATAATGCATTGTGAAAACCCCCCAACACATAAGTTTAAGTTGTTTAACCTGTAAAGTTTAAGTGCCTCAGAGTTTTTTAGGGTGTTAAATCCATTTATACATTCCAATATGCATTTTAAATAACAATAAATCACAATCTTGTTCAAAATTATTTTGTTGAATACCAAAATAAATAAATAAATAAATATTCATCTATTAATTAAATAACATCATAAAAATACATTTCATCTATTTCATTTATTAGTTAAATAACACCATAAAAATATGTTAATAATCCACCATTAAAAAAAAAAAAAAAATATTTGTCATGATTTATTCACATTCAACAATAAAAACTTAGTTTACATCGTAGGCTTGGTGAGGCGAAAACGCTAAAAAGTGAGAGGATGCTGAAGGTTCAGCAATCTGATGCACTTTGTGTCTCGCTCTCTGGGAAAGGGAATACAGGGAGAGGGACAAAGGGGAGAGTGAAAATGTCAAAAAACATGAAATGATAATACATTGCGGATCTGGAAAAAAAGCCTTGAGGCCTCGAAAAAAGAGTCAAAAAGAGGGCAAACCCGAGAATCAGGAGAATTAGAGGCTTGGAGAGCGCTACGCCTCAGCGTCGTCATTCAAGAAATCATCCACACTGATGGGCCTGTCTGGAGTACCCTCATCGGAGCAGAAGATCTAGCGTTGACTTGAAGAGGGTCCTGCACCTGGGCAATCCGGCCTGGAAGAGCGCTAAGAGGTGGGAGCACCCTCTTCTTCCTTGGGGCACTGGTGGTGGTGGCGCGAAGCAGAACGACTCTTCAAGAGAGCATAGTGCGGGGAGCTCCTGTAAATGAAGCACATATGATGAACTTCACTTACATACATGACGAATTTCTCCGTTAAGGAGTCAATTTTGCATTCCAGAACTTTGTTGCGGTCATTGTGGTCCTAGAGGGCGATGGCAAGGAGAGTTTTAGTGTGCCAATGTAAATCGATGGCTATGCTGTATAGGTTCTCCCGGGGTCTAGTTAGACCAAGATCCGGAATCCAACTGAGCGAAGCATCGACTACCTCAGATGGCGTTTCTCTGCGAAGGATGTGGGCTCTGTTCTCCAAGTCGGCAATGTGTCTCTACATGTCCTGGCTGGTGGTAGCCACATAAGTGTTGGCGGAGTTCCTGGCTGCGGTCTCGGTGCGAGTAACAGGGGGATGGGTGTTGCTAGCCCAATGGACACGGCGACCATAGCAGGCAAGGGGAGGAAGGTGAGCTCGGCGAGGGGCCATGGATACTGGGAAAGGTGGAGCGAGGGAGGGGGAGACGAAGGAATGAAAGGGATAAAAATGTAGAACCAACTTCTGGGGAGACAGAGAGGTAACAAGCTTTGTAGGATGAGCAGACAGGAATGAGGAACAATCAAGGATAAAAGAAAAGATAAAGGCAAGCGAGAGGTGAGGCTGACAGGGTGAGCCTCTGGAAAGCGTACCGAAAGTGCTTTCTTCATCATGTGTGAAATTAATGAGGTGACTGGGGGCATACAACTGAGAGCAGGTCGCAGGAGTGTCGTAGGTGGGATTATTCGTGGGGAGGGTGGCGAGTGGGAGGGTCATGATTACTAAATTGATTAAAAGGGGGAATCGAGGGAGAGGCCAGATCGGCCTGCTGCGAGTCTAGGACGCTGATGCGAATGCATTCATTTTTAACAGATGGCAAAGCAATGGAGTCCCAAGCTGCTGAAGGAGTCAGTTGATGTTGCTGACTCCCGTGTTGGCCAGAAAGTCAGCGAGCTTGTTAGCTTTGTGCCTAATTGCTGAGAAGGAGATGCCCCTGGCATTGTCTATATTGTGCTTAATTTTTTGCAGGGTTTTGTTTATGCGCCAACAGTCGGAGACTTGGTGGACGTTGCGACCCTGTTGGATTTTCCAGCAATCTTGGGTAGCTAAAATATTTGTCATGATTATGGTGAGGAAAAGTTCATTTAAAATGTGTAGAGCATATAATTTGCTAAGCAAATAATTAAAAATTCACAAACAACCATTATCAATGATGATGTTTGGACACCTTTTTAATAGTATGGTATGGTATTTAGAAGGATACTTGTTTACCATATTCTTGGTTTATGATCAAATTAAATGTAATTTAAATATGAAAAAATTGTATAATATTTATTTATTTAAGGATGAAAATGTGTTTTTTAAATCATTATATTTTTAGTAAAAAAGTTAACAAAATTTATAAGGTAGTTGTGTAAAATGTCATCTTTTTCATATCTTTTTCTTTAATAATTTGGAAAAAAAGGGTTATAGCACTTATTTTGTAATAGATCGATATAAGATATCATATAATGGGATCAAATCTCTTGAGATGCAAATATCTTTAGAGTAAAAAGAGATATGATCTCATATAATTTATAGTCTTGGTAGATCCAAACTTAGATAGGTTTGAGCTTGTATAATATATATGTACTTGACATTGAAATATTATATTTATAATTCATGTTCTCCACATTACATTTAATTGTTTTTATTATTAATATTTTCTAATGACTATATATCAAATTCATATTAAGCATTGAAAGAATTACAAATATCTCTCATACATTGAATTAGAAAGCAATTAAATTTAATGGAATAAGAATTTTATATATGTTTCATGTTAAAATCTTTTACTCAACCTAGGTATTGAAATATTTTGTTTATAAGGCATGTTAAACTTTTCTTTGTTATTGATGTTTTTAAACTCTTATATATCAACTCTATATTAAAAATAAAATAAATTACACATCTCCCTAGTTATAGAAAGTGAAAAAGTAAGAACAAAATTAATCTAAAATACTTTATTTTTCTCTATATAAAGTAGATATAAAATTATGTTATTTAATATGGACATTGAAATATTTTCCAAAATATTTTTTATTATTAATGTATTTTTGTTTTAAATATCACTTGTAAACTCAATGTAAAATGAATTACACATAATGTAATATCAAAAATACTATTTCCTCTCATCTCCATATTAAGTACTAAAGAAATTACATTTCTTCATCGTAGTAAAATGTAAAGAATTTATTTTTTTACTCATCTCCATAGTGAATACGGAAGAAATTACATTTCTTCTTCATACTAAAAGGTAAATTATTTTTTTTACTTTCAGTTAATTTATATTTCTATATAAAGTTATGTAAAATTAAGATGTAAATTGATGTATTTTAACAATGGCCTACATTCATTTCTCTTGTTATTACTAGTTTTAATTTGTTATTTTAATATTTCTATTTATGTAAACATATCTTCCATTCTAACCTCTTGACACAATTAGTGAAATATTTTAAATAAAAAATTTATAAATTTTACAATTTTATATATTAAAATATAACTTCAAACCAAATAATGAAAAAAATCATTTTATTATCATCTCCATGCTCCATGATAAACCAAGTCCCTTCATCCCTATGCAAATTAAATTTGGAAAGACCATTAACTTCCTATATCATTTCTATGAATATATAATGAAAATAACTGACAAAAAAAATGGATTTGCCATTTTGAATCTCCTTAAAGCTTTAGAAGGTACTTCTCTAAGGAATTGGTGTCATTCATTAAGTGGATAACAAAATGAGAGTCCCTAAATATTTTTAATTTTTGCACAATTATTTCTCCATATAGTGGATTTGGCATTTTGAATCTCTTTAAAGCTTGAGAAGGTACTTATCCAAGGAATTGGTGTCATTCATTAAGTGGATAACAAAATGAGAGCCCCTAAATATTTGTAATTTTTGTACAATTATTTCTCCATACAACATTAAGACTGGCAAAATGAGACTCCCTAAATATTTGTAACTTTTGCACAACTATTTCTCTATATAGCATTCAGACATTAAAACTAATTTAAGAGTCATCATCTTTCTCATATTATTGGTACAATCCAATTTTGCACCTTATGTATTAGTCTTCTTAGAAAAAAAGACTTGCACCAACACCACATTGTGGAGGATATACTTGTCATGTCCCTCAAAATAGGTGGAGGATATACTTGTCATGTCCCTCAAAATAGGTCAATTGGTTTAGTGAAGATTTGTTTTCCCAACTTCTCTTTGGTGATTTACTCAAATTTTTCAATAATAATCATGCTTAATTAACAAAGAAATTACCTTGTTAATAATCCTGCTTAATTAACAAAAAAAATTGTCTTATTAATAATCTTACTTAATTAACAAAGAAATTACCTTATTGATGTAGAATACTTATCAAAAAATTTATTAGTGCCATGGGCCTAAGCCAATATGGACTCTTGTGCCATTTCCAACCCTCCAAGCAAACCATTAATGGATTAAAAGGAAAACTAAAACCATCACTTTCTAAATCATGGATCCATTGTGCCCTTTTTATTGGGGTTTTGGCAAGATGTAGTTTTGAAGAATTGCCTTACAACAAAGACCTTTCCCTTTAATCAATTTCCGTAGATACTTGGCAACTAGAGTTTACTACAAATGAAAATTTTCTAACGGTCCCTAACCCCCGAATTTTGGATAAGGATATTTGTTATTATTTTATTCTAGGGTTTTTAAATTTTTCTTTATTACTTGGCCACAAAAACATATAACTTAGCTAGAGTATTTTGTTCAAAATGTCTTTAAATATAAAAGCCAAAGAGATTTAATAAACATGTATTGCTTTAAGAATATATTAATAAATAATTAATTATACTCCACCCTAACTAGAAGCTAACTTTAATCTCTCTTTCTATAACTATTAGATTTAAAATAAAATCGAAGATAACATTTTTTAAATTAAAAATTCAATATTAAAAAAAATAAGTGAGTTAAAGTATTTTTTTAACAATTTCAAAATAAGAAATTATCAGCTTTTTAATATTAAATAATATATTAATTAGTTTACGGCGCGTAGAATAGCCGGTGATGAGGTGCACTGTTAAGTCGCTCCATAATGTGAAGGTTAACAATTCAAAATTCCGTGGGCAAAAATCCAGTCATGTTAAGGGTTGATGTGGCCCAAGTCGGGTGTGATCTCCGGGTGATTTTGACGGCTTAGATGCCTCTAAGTCGCGGTTTCTCAAGCCATAAGAAAAGCCCAATGTAATCTCTGATGAACTTAGACCACTTAAAAAAAAACACACACACATTAATTATAATATAATAGAAATGAAATATCTAGAGTTTAGGAGGGTATAGAGTACATAGTGACAAGGTTTTTTATTAAGACACTATATGGTGTAAAGATCACTAGTTCAAAATTTCTTGGGCAAAAATCCAGCCATCCTAAGAGCTTATGTGGACCAAGTCGAGTATGATCACCAGATGATTTTAATAGCTTAGATACCTTTGAATTGCGACTACTCAAACCACAAATTAAACATGCAATCATCTCAAAACTCACACTACCTAATAAACAAGAGAAAAAAATAAAATATCTATATTATAATAAAATAAATATATTTAAACTTTAAAACATCTAACCTCGTATTACCACAGAATAATAAAATATCATTTACAAACCACAAACCCGATAAATAAACATATCCAATTTCAAAGGACCTAAACTTCCAATTTTGATGCAGCGATCATTTTTATCTCTGAAAAGGCTCCACTAATCCTTTTATTCGAGTTAGGAATTTTAGTGATAAAAGCGCTTCGTTTGATCCTTGGTCTACAATTAGGAATAAAAGATATGGCAATGGATATTTTTGTTGAAGCTATTCCCAATACCTTAAAAAAGAAATAATAGTATGTAATATTTGTGGATAATGGATAGAGAGTGATATAGTACTTTGTTAAAATATTTTTTTGGATATAAAATCATTATATCTCAATAAAAGTGATATATTATATATTAAATATGATAAAAATGTGGTTTAAAGAAATTAAAAAAATATTTGTAAATAATTTTTTTATTTTAATTAAAAGTAAATAAAAAAAATACAATATTATATAATATCATTATAAAAAAGACATTGTAATAGGTGTTAGTTGCCTACTATTCTTATACACACTGGTTTGAAATTCAATTTTTAATTCTTCATTTTGAATTGAGTTATTGGTTATATCTAAGTTTGTATTCCAACTTTATCGCTGGACACTTTTACAAATGTGTTAACCAATGCTTTATCTCTTTGTCGGGGAATTTAAGCAGGGATATGTGTTTTATTTTATTTTTAAATATTCAGTTGAGTGGTATGATGTTAGAGATGCTCTAATGAGATTAATGGTTAAGTTTTACCCTACTTAATTATAAATATTTTGGTTTTTCTTTATATCGAAGTTGTTTGAAGAAGGTAGTTGCTTCATGAGTGGTTAATAATAATAATTTACGTTTGAAGGTTGGATTATGTTGATGTGATTATAGTTATATATATATAAACATATTTATCATCTTAGATTGAATTTTTTCATGAATGTATTTTTTCAAACTAAATAGTTATATTATTTCGTCAATGCCTTTAGAGTCACATTAGAGTGATTCTAACCTTAAGTTTTTTTTTTAAATGAGTTCTTAACTTAAGGATAAAGTTTATCCTTCAAATGATTTGTTCACATTTGAGTGATTCTAACCTTAAGTTTTTGTTTTTTTTTTTTTAAACGAGTTCTTAATCTAAGGATAAACATCTTTCAAGCGATTTGTTGTTTTATAGGTATTAAATTTGATAATCTACATTTTCTTAATTGATTTTTGGATGAAAAAAAAAAAGCATTCTACTTTATAATTATTTAATTTAAGAGGACTCTCCTTAAATCAAGTTCTATATAATTGTTGGCATAGTTAAGGATGTCTTTTCAAATTTTGTTGATGTTAAAGTTAAGAAATCTCCTGCATTGTAAATTCTTTATTGCACTTGCAAAATCCACATAATGAGGGGTAGGATTGGTAGGTGCAGCCACATAAGGGCAATGGAGATAGATATAGTCACACTCACACAAGGGCAATGGAGATAGATATAGTCACTGGATTGAACTAAGAAAATCAAGGTTTAATAAAATTGTTATAGCTACCAATAAACAAAGGTCTCTCGTTATAAATCATTTTGTTGTCATTAATTTATTAAAAAAACACAATTAAAAAAAAAATCAATTAGAAAGATATTAAAAT
The DNA here is from genome assembly GCA_034641835.2 of Pinus albicaulis. NCBI lineage: Eukaryota > Viridiplantae > Streptophyta > Pinopsida > Pinales > Pinaceae > Pinus > Pinus albicaulis. The sequence continues at coordinate 1,083,116,092 of CM076580.1, read as the reverse complement.
TTTGGTCCTAGTGGATTTAATCCTTTTGATAAAAACATACATTCTCTTACTTTAAGAAAAATACAAAAAAATATCAATTTAAGGAAAGACATTCATATAAATAGAAGGTTGGGCGGTGGGATGTAAATGTGTGCAATCCCAAGTGGGGGTCCTAATATCTACACTCTTTGGTGGTGGTAGGGGTAAGGAGGGGAAAATGTGTATATTTGTGTTACATAAACACAAACCTTAAACCTTTCATTACCCATACATTAGTGCACATCATTACGCCAAACCTTCACCTCCCACTGCCTATCCCATCAATATTTGGCACAAATTCATATCATCATCCCCTTCCACCCACCCATTTGAGGGGGATAAAACTATCCATCTTTTAAATACAAATGCACATCTTTATCTTGGGAGAGTGAGGGGGTGTAAGTAAAAGTATACAATTATATTATTTGAAAATATATATATATATATATATATATATATATATATATACATTAAAAATTTTGTTCAATGAATAAATATATTATTATGTTTAAATTTATATTAAATATTACTAGAAATAAAGACAAAATATGTCAAAGGACAATAGCTCAAGTGGTAGCTAGTAGGTTTAATTCCTCTTCCACCCGGGTTTTATTCTCTTGAGACATGTTAGCATGCGTGGCAAAAATTTGAACAAGTTGAAAATCGTGATAAGTAATTGCTATAAGCCCAATAAGACCAAAGGGCAAAAAAATTTGAATATTCTAGTATTGAGGTGAACAATGACAGTCTTTGCGATTTTATCTTAGGTTTTGCCCAGAACAATTCTCTAAAGTTATTGATTCACCAATTACCATGTATATATATATATATATATATATATATATATATATATATATATATATATATAATTTTCAATATATAGTAATTTTGTTTTTTTCACTTATTTTTCCATAAACATAAAAAATTATATCATAAATTATATATATAAGACAAGAAGTCACACACACACACACATGAGCCTCAATTATGCCCTAAAACTGCTTATGCTTTGCTAAGAGCTCATCTTCCTCGAACGTAATGAAACAGGTTAATGGCCCAAGACCCATAGACATTTAGCAGGAGTGAAAGCATGCCCCCTTATGGACCACCAATGGATAATTCCAAGTGGCATGGTTTTCCTTGAATAATCTTGATGAGTCCACAGGAATTCATGGATAGCAGCAAGTGATGGTTGTCTTCATTACTGGTTTGACAACTAAGTTATGATAGGTTTTACCATTATGTAAAATGTATACATATATAACATTTCAAAACCAAACAAAATCTATAGCTTCAAAAGAATAATAGCCTCAAATTATGGGAATTTTGAGGTTAAAAATGAGCCTCAAAACAAAAAATTTACTAACAAAATTTACTTTAAAAGAACCACTAAGATTCAAGATGATGATGTCATCATTGGGAGAAAATATTTCAAATGGAAAAAAAGAAAACAACTTTTTTCTTTTTCTTTTTTTTTTAATTTTATTTTCAACTTATCTCCTTATATGTTTACTCAAATTTCAAGTCTAGACACTCATTGGATGCATAATTTATTTCCACATCCAACGATTATCCACTCTGCATATTTCTAAGTAGAGCCACATCGAAAAAATTTCATGTATTTTCAGATTTTTTCGATGTGGGTCTACTCAGAATTATGCAGAGTGGGTACTTGTTGGATGTGTAAATTAGCTATGCATCCAACGGGTGTCTAGAATTAAAATTTGAGTAAACCTATAAGGAGATGAACCAAAAATGTAATTAAAAATTAGTTTATTTTTTCTCTTTAAAAATTCATAACTATTATTTTATTATTTTTCTTAGGAGGCCCATTTTAAACCTAAAATTTCCCATAATTGAAAATGAATCCTAATGGTGCCATCTTAAAATATGATATCTTTATACAGTTCAAAAATTCATATTCTATCAACTTTAAACTGGTTACGAATAACAAAAGTTCATAATGCAAATTTTTGAAAGGACAAATATAATGAACGAAGGGCCATATGGAGTCATTAAACATCAAAAATATAATAAAGTTGAACAATTTCCCACTCCTTGGTCCAACCAAAATAGCATGATTAATGATCATGAAATATACCCATTAAGATATGTAGATATGAAATGAGTCAATTGGGGTTTTCTCAGGTGGCTGGGAAAATGGTTGTTATCTTCCCCACCAATGTTCGAATCCTTGCTAGTGACATGATAAACTATAATTCTTTATGGCTACTTTCCTATGAATATTTTTATATTGCTTCCGAGCCTTCTGAACTCTTAGGCGAGTATACCCATGGGCTAGCATGGTACCCTCTACCTCACTCTAGCCCTTAGGCTAAGAGGGAGGTTAATTTATTTCCTCAAAAAGAAGAAGAAGAAGAAAATATGAAATTATAGGATATATTATAAACACTTATCCATCCTTTCACTTCATCACAACTTACGATCCAACTTTTAGTAGAAGACCTTCCTTAGATGGGGAGTTAACTTCATCGTTCATCTCTTTATATAAATGGAATCTCTCTATATATGGAAGAAGGAGATTCCATTGAAAATAATTTAAAAATGAATAAATTCTCAAAAATTGACTTTAAAAATAAATTTGTCATCCTAAATCCCCAATTCATCCATTTTATTATCACTACATAATCATCTAAAATATCCATTCTAATATTTGGATATTTGAAACACTCTACTCTATAACTAGATTTAGTAATTATTCATAACAAGAAACTCAACATAATTATTATTCCCCCTCCCAAACTTAACTCAAACATTATAAAGTGGTTATCATTTAAATGGAGGATTCCCTCTAAACCACATCTTGATGGAGAGCCTTAACTAACTTAGTCAAAATAACACCATTCTCAAGACTTCTCAATAGTGACAAAAGAAATTTTTCTTTAAATAGAGATCTTAGATGTGACTTACAATACTAAAAATAGTACTACTTTAAATGGCACATTGAAAAAGTGGAATGGATATTTCTTCAAATATACTTGCATTATTAGCAAGCTAGATGCACCAAAAAGCTATCAAAGAAAGAACCTTGAGTTCTTTTAGTTCTAGCTTCATATGAAACTTTTAAGGTAGGTCATTTTTATATATGCCTTCCACACTTCTCTAACTCATGTTATATTGTCCATTTTAGCCTATACCTATTTAACATAGGCATAAGGGATTAAGACATAGCTTATTGTTTCCTCTTTTCCCTTACACATGACACAGCTACTAAGCCTTTTCTTTCTTCTCTTCTAGAGAAATTTTTAAGTAAGGACCTTGTCATTATTACCAACCACATGAAAATTTTATCTTTTATTGGGGATATGATCTTCCATAGTGGCTTCCACACCCATTAGATGTCTTTAGGGCTCTCAAAAATAAGTGTAGATTTATATCTAAAGTAGGAGTATAGAGCACCTAAAGAAGGGTTCTTCGACCACACTAATTCATCCTCTTCCTCCTTAATTCTTACATGACTTCTCTTGAATTTTCTTGTGTAACCCCCCAATAAGGCTCCTTTATCACCCTCCAACCTCAATGGAATTTCACTTTTCCACTCTTCTTACCAAATGGATGACAAATTTGGTGAGGCAATGCAGGCTAGGTTGAGAATGTATCCCTCATGAAGGACTATAATTAAATCCCCAAACAACTTAAATTATTATCCACATATTATCCAAGGTCTACTTCAATGTTTGAAAATTAAGTTGTTGATAAGAAAATAATTTAAGGGATTCCTTAATTGGATCATCACAAATAATAAACCATAGTCCACAAAAAAGAAAAAAAAAATGTATCAAATAAAGAGTTCCCAATTTATACCTCTTAAGGATCCAAACCTTCTTACATTCAATAGAAGGTTTGGTCATTATTACCAACCACATGAAATTTTTAAGTAAGGCCCTTGTCATTATTACCAACCACATGAAAATTTTATCTTTTATTGGGGATATGATCTTCAATAGTGGCTTCCACACCCATTAGATGTCTTTAGGGCTCTCAAAAATAAGTGTAGATTTATATCTAAAGTAGGAGTATAGAGTACCTAAAGAAGGGTTCTTAGACCACACTAATTCATCCTCTTCCTCCTTAATTCTTACATGACTTCCCTTGAATTTGCTTTTGTAACCCCCAATAAGGCTCCTTTATCACCTTCCAACCTCAATGGCATTGCATTTTTCCACTCTTCTTACCAAATGGATGACAAATTTGGTGAAGCAATGCAGGCTAGGTTGAGAATGTATCTCTCATGAAGGACTATAATTAAATCCCCAAACAACTTAAATTATTCTCCACATCTAATCCAAGGTCTACTTCAATATTTGAAAATTAAGTTGTTGATAAGAAAATCATTTAAGGGATTCCTTAATTGGATCATCACAAATAATAAACCATAGTCCATATAAAAAAAAATTAAAAAAAATTAAAAAAAAATAAAAAAATAAAAAAAATAAAAATAAAAAAAAATAAAATAAAATAAAATAAAAGTATCAAATAAAGAGTTCCCAATTTATACCTCCTAAGGATCCAAACCTTCTTATTGGGGATATGATCTTCCATAGTGGCTTCCACACCCATTAGATGTCTTTAGGGCTCTCAAAAATAAGTGTAGATTTATATCTAAAGTAGGAGTATAGAGCACCTAAAGAAGGGTTCTTCGACCACACTAATTCATCCTCTTCCTCCTTAATTCTTACATGACTTCTCTTGAATTTGCTTGTGTAACCCCCCAATAAGGCTCCTTTATCACCCTCCAACCTCAATGGCATTGCACTTTTCCACTCTTCTTACCAAATGGATGACAAATTTGGTGAAGCAATGCAGGCTAGGTTGAGAATGTATCTCTCATGAAGGACTATAATTAAATCCCCAAACAACTTAAATTATTCTCCACATCTTATCCAAGGTCTACTTCAATATTTGAAAATTAAGTTGTTGATAAGAAAATAATTTTAGGGATTCCTTAATTGGATCATCACAAATAATAAACCATAGTCCACAAAAAAAAAAAAAAAATTAAATAAATAAATAAATAATAAAATGTATCAAATAAAGAGCTCCCAATTTATACCTCTTAAGGATCCAAACCTTCTTACATTCAATAGAAGGTTTGGATCCTTAAGAGGTATATGTAAGGGCCAAACATATAACAACACCATTTGGCCACTTAAAATATTTTTCTAGTGGTCTATAAGGGGGAGAATTTCACCCATACCAAATGCCTCTAGGTTTTGGACCATAAACCTATTTTCTTATGTCCAAGAAAAGTGAGGTCTTACCTAATTAGAAGTAATTTAAGTCATACACTAAGAAAATAAGGCAATTTTAACAAATGTAGCATTTACAAGAAGGTTGATATCCCATATTGTGGTTACTTGAACTATAACAATGGAATTATTGTACTGAGAGGCACTCTACAACCTAACATGAGGGAGATGTTATCACATAATGTTACATTTAAAAATAATAAAATAATACTTACCTTAACAAAATAAAAAATAGTAACTAAAAAAATCAATCTTCGCCATAAATAAAATTCTAGATGTTGGGCACTAGATTCAGTGTACACACATCAAGTCTATTAATATTATCAAATTAACTTAAACCCAGCTAATGAACTAAAACATACTGATGTGTCTAACCAGAAATAAAGTATGCACGTGGCAATTTATAAAACCACCAATTAGATCATGCGCAGTAAACATATTACACACAATTTCTTCCTAGTCAACAATTATTCATTAAATTGTTCTCAAAACCTACTTGAGCTCCCTTACCGGAATAATGGCCATCGAGGAAATTACATATACAATAATTACCCTAGATATAATCCAGTAGATCAAGCCCTAGATCCATCCTTGAACTGGTTGATGTGGATCTCCTTTATTGCTTCATGCTTTTTCCTCAAACCTAACACAACTGAGTATCTCACTCATAGAAAATCTACAATATTACTCATGCAAACATCTTGCTTAAATGAGAGAATCTCTCTCTCAATGTATCGCTCTCCTGCATGTCTTTGTGCCCCGCTTGACCCTCTCAGGTAGCTCGACCCTCTTGCCAATCCACTCAAATGACTCACTCACCCTTGTACGTATACTTCTCCAAAGGGTGAAATACCATATTTAATTAGAAATACCATGGGTCTATGAGTGCAAAGCCCCATCACTTAACCCACTTACCCCACACATGATAATACTCCCAATTCTACCCAAAAAATCAACTCTCCCTCTTAGTGAGGGATCTATTCTCATAACATTACTTGGAAGTGTCTATGCTTTCGAACCTAGAACACATTATCACCCTTAATCAACTACCACATTTGCTCCACACGACACAAAAGAAATTCTCATTGTGTGATAGGGACCCTTCTTATAAGATACCTTGCTTCTAGAAGTCTCCCGCTCATGAGCATCATGCATGGCCATCTTGTACAATGAATTCCTAATCCCGGAGGTTGTCTTCCTCTAAGTTGTTGACTCCCTTTGAGTCTGCTAACTTCCTCTGAAGACCGGATCCCTCCTGAGCCTACTGAAGCCAACCTTCATGGCCCATACAAGCAGTCTATCATACTTAGCCAACTATCTTGGCATGGGTCTTCAACTGTTGCTACCAACAACTCCCTCTTAGAGTTGTCACTCGTGTAAATCTTAGATCCAATTACCCTTCTCAAAGACCATGCTCTGATACCATGTTATATTTTGGGCACTAGACTAAATGTGTGTGCACACACACACACACAAACACGCCAGATTTGGTAATAGTCTCAAATTAACTAAAACACACTAATGTGTCTAACCAAAAGAAAAATTATGCACAACAGAACTTATAAAACCAACAATTAGATCATGCACAATAAACATATTACACACATGTTCTTCCCACTCAATATTTCTTCATTAAATTCTTCTCATAACCTACTTCTAGGATAATGGCCCTTGAGAAAATTACATATACAACAATTATCCAAGATCTAATCCAGTGGATCAAGCCTTATATCCATACTCAATCCTATTGATTTGGATCTCCTTTATTGCTCAATGTTGTTTCCTCAGACCCAACATGACTAAGTATCTGACTCACAACAAAAATGCAATATTACTCATTCAGATCTCTTGCTTACATGAGAAAATCTCTCTCTCAATGTTTTATGCTTCTGAGCACCTGTGTGCCTTGCTTGGCCCTCTTTCCAAGCCACTCAAATTAATCACTCATCCTTTTACTTATGCTTTTCTAAAGGGTGCAATACCATGGGTTATCAGAATACCATGGGTCATCAAAATACCATGGGTCAACATAATACCATGGGTCTATTGATGCAAATCCCGATCACTTAGCCCACTTGTCCCACATGTAAGAATACTCTTGATGCTACCCAAAACATCAACATAAAATACTTCAATTTCCACCTTAATTTTACATCAACTTTAGATAGAGAGATAAACTACATTAAAAAAATTTACTTTCCAGTATTAGGGAGATATGTAATTCCTTCAATACTTAATATGGAGTTGATAGATGGCATGTAAAAATAATATTATTGATATTACACACATTTTAGCTCATTCAGATCTCTTGCTTACATGAGAAAATCTCTCTCTCAATGTTTTATGCTTCTGAGCACCTGTGTGCCTTGCTTGGCCCTCTTTCCAAGCCACTCAAATTAATCACTCATCCTTGTACTTATGCTTTTCTAGAGGGTGCAATACCATGGGTTATCAGAATACCATGGGTCATCAAAATACCATGGGTCAACATAATACCATGGGTCTATCGATGCAAATCCCGATCACTTAGCCCACTTGTCCCACCTGTAAGAATACTCTTGATGCTACCCAAAACATCAACATAAAATACTTCAATTTCCACCTTAATTTTACATCAACTTTAGATAGAGAGATAAACTATATTAAAAAAATTTACTTTCCAGTATTAGGGAGATATGTAATTCCTTCAATACTTAATATGGAGTTAATAGATGGCATGTAAAAATAATATTATTGATATTACATGATGTGTAATTCATGCTATGTTTAATTGACATTTAATTTTTAAAACAAAAATGTTTAATGTTTTTTTTTTTTTTTTTTTTTTTTTTTTTTTTTAATATCGGTTATAAATCAAATATTTTAATATGCGTGTTGAGTGTGTGTGTGTGTATATATATATATATATATATATATATATATACAGAGAGAGAGAGAGAGAGATTGTGCCAAGAGGCGGTTTCCAAACTAGTATGGTAGAGATGTTGTAATGTAACGTAAACTTTTCTTTTTTGTAAGTCAATATTCTATTCATATGGAGAAGAAGGTGTGCATTCTTCCAAGCAGAAAACATGTGGTCTCTCTCCGGCAAACCAAAATTTACACTAGGTGGCAAAAATACAAAAAAAACTAAGGACATCGTCCATAAATGAGAGGTTCAGAGGCACCAAAATACAGACAGTACATAAAAAACACCAGAAAGCATACTAGTCATCTTACGTAATAGAATTTGGGTTGTCCGGGGCTATTCTTGGAGGAGGCGGGGGACGGAATTTGCATGGGATGTTCCCTTTGAAGTGCGCCAACCAAGTCTCTATTTTTTCCACTTTCTCTGTTAGTTGGTTTTGGCCTCGCTAGAACACCACCACTCGCTCCCTGACATGACATTGAAAGTAGTGCATCCTATCTAATGTAGCCAACAACTTAGCATGTTCCTCTCGACGAACCCACTTCGTTATGTCAAACTGATCCATAAGACTTTACATTATTTATTGGCAATTTTCCAGGCATAAGTGTTGGATTCCCTGTGTAGCATTAGCTCTAATGCCACACCGACCAGTCCCTCGTTTCCTAATTCCACCGCGCTGACCGCCACCACGCTGTTGAGAGTTATGAACTCACACACCTCTGCGGTCACTGGAGCCTCTCTTACCACCGCCATGACCCCCACGCGTTCCCGCACCAACAAGCCAAGAGAGACCGACTATCTTTCCACCCCGACGAGTTGTTGCCGTGGTAATTTCCATTTCTTCCTCTCCCACAGAGCCAGACTTAGCCGAAGGGGATGAGTGCCTGCGCTGCACAGAGGGCTTCATATGGCTTAGGGCAGGAGAGCCACTTCTCTCAAGAGTCGAGGACCAGACCACCCAGGTTTCCATTGGCCGCCACCCCCGAAACACTGGACCCCCGTCACGCCAACCACTACATATAAATCCACCCGCACCAAGAACACAGACAATTGATGAAGTAAAGGAAAGTGAGACCACACCCAAGAAGTGACTACCCAAGCTACAACGCACGGCTCCCTCCAAGGCGTTGACCACTAAGCACCATTTTCGCCCACCGAATACCACCTGCTGAACCACCAAACATGACAATTTCTAGACTAGACTCCAGAAGGGGGGAAATTGGCCCAGACACTACCACACCCTGCTAAATCTCCTATTGTGTCGCTTTTGAGCCCCTCCCTCAACCCACACATTCATACATACCATAAACCTTAGCGAGATGAAATGGTAATATCCGCTACCCACCAGCCCCAAAACACTGCCCACGCAGAAAATCCCGGCGAGGCCAAGGAAAAAAACACAACTCAGTGCATTATACCAGAAGTTGCCAAGAACTAACAAACACCACCCACTAGCGCTAAGGAACCTCCAACGGTGCTTCTGCTTTTGCACCAGAACCCACCCAGGAGCCCAACTCTAGGCCAAAACGAGAACACAAATGTCAGTTTCCTTCGTCATCCTGCTCAATATCCATGCACCACCCTCGAACTCCAATACAACATTGTGGCTCGCACACTTAAACTTAATTCTGATGGTACACCCCCCATCATATATGTGACAATGAATGGACCGGGAGGGTCATCCCCCACCTCCAAGACACTTGTGCTCATTCATCAAGCTCATACGCCATGTGCTCTGTTGTCCTCACCCCCATCGGGGAAGTGTATTCCTCCTTCACAATCCTTGACAGATTGACCAAGTAATTATTTTGTAAGGAGGGGGGCCAGTCTTTTCCAATTTCCTGACCCTGGAGCTCGCTTCCCCAGTTCGCTAGTTTGTCTGCAGCCTTTTTTCCTTCCCAATCAACGTGTTTTGTTATCACATAATCAAAATAGGAGAGTCTGGAGTGTATATGTTCACCTATCAACTCCAAACACCAACTCTTTATTACCTTTTCCAAAGGAGATCCATTGATAAGGTGTTGGAGCATAGATATAGAAATCTGAGAGTCTCTTGCTACTTACAGCTTCGAGACTCCCACTTCCATTGCTTTCTACAATCCTCTTTCCAGAGCAAGGTACTCAGCCACATTGTTTATGGTGTGGCCGCAAGATGCTGCATAGAATTTGATCGCCTTCCCTCTGTCACTTTAGATGATTCCCTCGAGACCAGCTGGCCCAAGGTTACCTTTTGAAGCCCCATCAAAATTTAGCTTAAGGAAGCCCTATGGAGGACAAGTGAACACACCTGAGGAAACATGTTTTGGTTCTAAGCGACGGGAGGGGCCAAAGTCAAAGAACTCCCTCGAAAGGTACAACACAGTTAGGATGGTGCTTTCTCACCCCTCCACCTTCCAATCCTCATCTGACCAACGCGAGCTAGAAAGGGTTTCCCTGAGGTTGTGGAGGGAAATTTTACACACACTAGTGGGGTGGCACTCTTCAAATTGGAAGACTACCTTGTTTCTTCCTTTCCAGATGTTCGAGAGGACGAATCCCTACGAGAGGCACCATGCTCTAATAACAATGGGATTTTTAAACAGAACCCATCTCCACGTGTCTAGTGACTCTCGTAGGCTGTTAACAGACCGGTCATAAATTCCAAAAACCTCCTAGTGATATCCCCAAAATTCCAACGCCTTTAAGCAAAAGTTTAGGAGGTGGTTGGTCGCTTCCTCCTCACTGTGACATAGAGGACACCAAGATGGTCCTTGGAAGCCCTTTTTTAGAATTTTATCCCACGTAAGAAGCTTACCTTGTCCTATTATCCATAAGAAGAATGATACTTTGGACAAGAGACAAGAGTACCATATCCTTTTCCATAAAGGGTCCGACTCCAAGTCTCATGCATATGAGATCAATGAGTAAGCCTCCTTGAGGGATAACATACCTTGCTGACGATATCCTTACCACCCTCCCATGCATGAAGCACATGGAGCAGTGGCTCCTTGCATGTGTCGAGTAAATTCCATCTGCGAAGGTGACAAGAGCATTAGGTAGGTTGTCATTTCCTTAGTTTATTACGGTAGTGTGGGTAAGTTAATTGCTGGTATTGTGTCTGCATGGCTCGCTGCGCCTCTGGTAAGGGAAAGGCGGCCTAGAGTTCATGTGAACGGGGTAGCAAATCTATGGGGTCATCGAGCGATACCCAATTTAGCTCCTCGGGAGGCAAAGCTTGGGATCAGAAATCAATTTCTAGTATAATTTATGAAGCAACAACTGCATAGCACGAAGACACCTCGGTCCAAGTCTGCCAATTGATCAAGGTATGGGAAGAAGAGTTAAATAAGAAAGCTGTAATCATGGATATTGACATGGAGGACTATGGTCCCTGATCCTGATCATGGATATTGACATGGAGTTCATGTGACCGGGGTAGCAGATCTGTGGGGTCATCGAGCGATACCCAGCTTAGCACCTCGAGAGGCAAAGCTTGGGATCAGAAATCAATTTCTCGTATAATTTATGAAGCAACAACTGCATAGCACGAAGACACCTCAGTCCAAGTCTGCCAGTTGATCAAGGTATGGGAAGAAGAGTTAAATAAGAAAGCTGTAATCATGGATATTGACATGGAGGACTATGGTGCCTGATCCTGGTCATACCCGTGGCAAGACCACTCAGTTTAAGCAGACCCTTCACCTATATTGGCTGATGAAGGGCCTTTTGGCTAAAGAATTAGAACATATCCTGACTGGGGTGGCCACGACCACCAATGGATTTCTAGATTACAACAAAGAATATTAGAAAATTCAATTTCAGTTACAGAAGCAGAATGGGTGCCTAAGCCGAATTGAAGAGCATATCCCTTGCATTCCCCAGACTGAGCTTCCTGGATCCAGCGCGAAGGACCCTGCTCATGTCGAATATGAGGAAGAGGAGTAGCTTGATGTTAGTCCCTTTGTTTATCTTCATTTTGCATGCAACAATTTCATAATGTTCAATATGTTTATGGTTGTAGTAATGTTTTTAGCTATTTAGATTCTAGGCAATTCAAAGACACTGAGACTTATCTGGCATGGATGATTAGACTTATTATTTATTGTTACAGGATGGCTTATCACATTGTTAGGTGGCCAACAGATCAGTTTTCCCTTTGGGCAGGTTGAGGCCACCTCACATCAAGGATATGGATGTAACCTGCCCAATTTTAATATGAATAAGAAAAAAAGGGTCCTACCAAACTTACAAAAAAAATATTAAATTAAAAAAATTTGTAAAACTGAATTTTTTTTATCTTTATTCTAAATTGAATTTATAAATTTATATATGAAGTGGACTTTTAGAGTTGATTTGATTTAATCTATAGGAAATGATATATAATTAGTAAGACGCTCCTTGAGGAGTCTAATAACTTACGTCTAATAACTTTATATATGCACCCAAGTCTCTTCTCAAGTCCATATTAAAACCACGTGTTTTGTGACAATTGTGACTTCGTAAGCATATGGTGATGAGAAAGTACACATAATTGCCACCTCTCCCTTGTGTTTAAATTAATAAAAAAATTAACAAAAATAGAATTTAAAATTATTCATTTACAAAGTTGTTTGTTAGGGGATTGTCCCATAATAAAAAATTTAAATTTAATTTGATTATTTTTATTTAAAATTTATAAATTAGATTACAAATGTAAATATTATCATAAATATATTTAATATTAAAATTTAAAATAATATAAATACATTTTAATTTCCAATTGAATGAATAAAAAAGAATTTCTTTATCGTGTAAGTAGAGATTGCAAAATGAGATTTAAACATATCTTTTAGATTTAAAAAATAATAATTTAAACATATCTTTTAGATTTAAAAAATAATAATTTTGTAAATTATAAATAATTATTGTTGTAAATTATAAATAATTATTGTTTATAGAGTAATGACGTGTTTTTCCAATTCAAATAAGGTTTTTTATATTCACAAACACAATATTTTTTAGAATTTTTAATTTAACGATACCACTATTTAAGTAATTTTCATTTAACATGATAAAATTGTTTTCATTTAATACGAAGAAATTAATTGTTTAGTTTAAATGATTTTTTAAAAATATTTTTTGGTTAATTTTATTTAACATTATATATAGATTTAACAATTTTTTTTCAAAAAATCACAATATTATTTGGAGGGTTGACCCGTTTCGAACTACCCAGTGTAATTTATCATCAGGACTATGTTAATTGTGTTGATCTAAATAGTTGAAAATATAAATATTGGTGGGATGCAACCGTCAAGAACCTAACCACTAATTAATGCATTATACCGTTATTAAAAAAAAAATCTATATTTTATTTTTATAACGACATAATGCATTAATTAGTGGTTAGGTTCTGACAAGTGACTGTTGCATCTCAGTAGTATTTATATTTTCAACTATTTAGATCATCACAATTAACATAGTTTTGATGATGAACTACAAAGAGTTAGCCCTCCAAATGATATTGTCCAAATGATAATGTGATTTTTGGGGAAGAGTTTGTTAAATAATTATGGATCATAGAAGTTTATGATCTGAAATCATATATAGATTTCTAAAAATTATAAGTTTAAGTTGTTTAATTTGTAAAGATCATGTGCTTGGTGCTAAATCTATTTAACATTTAAAAGTGTATTTTAAACCACAAAAAATCACAATCTTGCTACAAATTATATTGATGGATTTCATCCAAAAATCTATTCCGTATTAGTTAGACTAGTTGAAATTAATTATATCAATAAACATGTATATTTTGAAATAGAGTTTAGAATTTTGATTTAATTAATAATTATTGGGTGGACGATAGGAATTAAACTTCTATGGAATATTTTAATAGTATACAAAATTCAAATAATGAAATTATGTAGTTATGCCCCTTTTGTTCGTATCATATGACCAAGTGCCATATGAAATGAGTTATGGTTTTTGGGCATGTGGTTTTGATAAACCATGGTATTGTAACAACCTTTCCATACAAAATAAGAATTTCCATGACAAAGTGGAGGTAAATTTCCATGGACAAGAATCTTGTTACATGTTTTTTCAAATGTATATATCTTTAATTTAGATATTAATTTTTTTTTTTTTGTTTTTTTTTTTTTTATATATAATTAATAATAATGATAATATTTATTTATTTATTTATTTTTTAAGTTTAAAATAAAATTATGACTTAGTTATTTTTAGGAATTTTTTTTTTTTTCACAACATGACATATATTATAAAGTAAGTGTTCTATCAGCTAATTATAGAATGATACCCATTAGCATTTACCAATCATTTAATTATATAGTTTTTTTAGTACATGGGTAGTTTAATTTTTCTACATTTTATGTTTTTGGTATATTTTTTATTAATTTTATTTGTAATCTTGTAAGGATTTGTTAGAATTACAAATTTAAGTTATGCAATTTACATAATCTAACTATACATTTAAAAAAATTAAAAATCATAATTACACCTATAATGACATCATCTAAAAAAAATTAAAATATAATGTGATATATATATATATATATATATATATACCACAGAAAAATACTTGTAGCTTCATTCGTATAATATGGTTGATATTACCCGTGATGGGGTGTTATGATGGATGGAATGGGGTCTTGGGAAAAGTGTCCACCACCCTAGATTTAGTAATTACACATTTATAATGGAAGGACGCAGTTGGCATTTTGCATGCACAAGCATGCAATCCTCTAGTTGGTGAAGGTTTTATATCTTGGTTTGGATGGTTGGTGAAATTATTTGCGATGAGAAGTTTCGAGTTGAGGTGAGGTCCTCAACACCCTAGATTAAATTGAATGTGAAGGAAGCTTGTGTCGAGGCTCTGGTGTTGTGGGTAGCAGAGATCTAGACTGAGCAGAAAGGACTTCAAAGAGCCTCTCCCATCTAGAGGTTGGTAGAGAGGGACGCCTGTGTAGCATGGTCTTGTTGGCTAGTGGGGGTCTTCAATTTAAAAGACATGTTGGTGATTTCAATTTGTTAGCTATTTGCGTTCATTCTAGTCTCATCTTTGTTTTAGTTGGGTTATTTATTTAATCGATGTGGAAAACTTGGTCTTAAGGGTTTAGAGTCTCAATCTCTGTGTGTTGTTTGTATCTTATGGTTTCAGGAAATTGTTGGATTTGCTAGAGTGGTCTAGTGTTGGGTTTTGTGTCAGCCTCTCCTCTCTTGTTGTGGGGGTTGTTAAGATTCTCTACAAGGGGTGGACTGGGTGGCTTTAGTTGTGTGGCTAGACATGTGCAGCAGGTGGGTTTGGTTAATTATTTGTCGTTTCTTGGGCGTTGTTGTCTCTTGGTCCTAGGGTGGCATCACTCTCGCTCAATGGTCAAGGGGGGAGAGTCTCTGGCTGAGGAAGTGTCGTCCTTCGCCCTCTCTGGTGGGTCTTCGTCTAAGGTTCAAACTTTTGTTTGGTGCTTTTGCAACGAGATAATTTGTTGGTATCCTGGTTTTGTTAAGGGTGGGCCGAGTTGGTCTTTGTGTTCTTTTGCAAGTAGAGGAAGCCCCTGCAGCGATATTGAGGTGCCCCCTCGTGACTTGAAAACTATGCCCAAGGCAGAGGATGAGGAGTTGGTAGGAACCAACCTAGGAAGCGTAGGGAAAATCTCTTTGCCCATGACTCATTAGTGACCTATTTCAACACAATTCCACTTGAAACTCATCAGGAAATCCGAGAGATCAAAATAAAAGTAGGAGAGGAAAGGTAGTCTCTTTCAGATTATGAGTTGTTCGAGGATATGCCAGTTTGGGTGCCAGACTCTAGGAACACTAGGGGTAGGCGTAAACAATATTTAAATTCAGTTGTGCTCCATTAGAAAATGAAGACTTTGTTGATCTTGGTTTTGAGAGATAAGCAGGTTGAAAAATGCAATATTTTTGCCTCTCTACAAGATGTGCAGAGAATGATTAAGAACCTAAGGTTATGCATGGATAAAATTGATGCTTGGTTGGTGCATGTGGATAGCTACATAGCCTATGAATCAAAAGGTGGAGACATGATGGATCCCCCTTGCTCCAAGACATGGGTTCTAGCTAATATCTCGTCCTTCGATAATGACCAATGAGCATGGGTGCTGGGTAGCGCAATTTGGGTGTTTCTTAAAGCTTTTGGTTTTGTCTTTGGAAGGCCCCTTGATGGTATTTAGACCTACATATTACAACAACGCAATTTGGTCGCAACCATGATGTGCTTCGAGGGTTGTGTGTGGTTCTCGTTTTCAGCCTCTGGTGTTTTCTATCATTCTATTGTTACAAGGTTTTGGTGTTATATTGCCTGGTTTTTTGTGGACAATTTCCCTATTTCTGGTCTAGCGATGGTGGTTTCTAATTTTTTTGTTCGGTGGTTTAGCTGTGGCACCTTGGGAGGATCATGTCCTGGAAGTTTATATTTTCCCAGCGGATCTTTGATCGCGACGAAATGGATGATTTCTATGTGATCCTAGGCGTATGCTAGTGGGAGCATTTGATTTAGTCGTCCCTCTGTGGACTATGGCTCTTTCTTCAACGTCTCATTTGTATGGGAATGCTAGTAGGCCTTGTATGGGCTTGATATATTTGTATTTTGTTTAGAAAATCCTTGAGGTTCATCTAGGTGACCAAGGTCGACAATTGAAAACTTTTTCTCCCTCTATGCACCATATGATATCTATGTAACCCAACTTTTTAGTAATACATAGTATATTAATTAAAAAATAATAATAATAATAATAATAAAATAATAATAAAAAATAAAAAAATAAAAAAATTGTTGATATTACATTCTGCATATACACATCAAGTGTGTATTCATTAGCCACCCCATCAATAACATAAATTTTACAAAAAGCTCATGTGAGAAAAAAACATAGGCATTCCTATACATTTTGATAACAACTAAAGATCATAAAAATATGCATCCTAGTCAAACAAAAGAAAATTGATGATATCAGTCCATAGAGTATGCAAAAAAACCCGTATGGCTACTAAAAAAAAGAGATATTGTAAACGTAGCCATATGAAGACAATACATAGAAGAAATTGAAGATTCCAAGAGAAAAGGCTTATTATGTTGTTGATGTTGTTTTGTGGATTATGTCCAAACTTACACACATTGAAAATTATGCAATTTCAACAATATGGAGACAAGGATGTTTATCTGCTGAAGTGTTGGGTTTAGAGGGGGAATATCAAGATTCCTTGCATAATTATATCCAAGCTCTATATGATGGTCATATTAGAATGACAAACAAACCTGGTGAACTTATTTAGAGCATTCCCCCTTTGGATCCGACTTTGCAATGCGTCGGATTTTGTGTGTAAGTTAAAGGAGGGGGAAACAAGTGACTCGGGCCATTACCAGGCCATGGATAAAAAATGGGGCTCACACGGTCTCCTCTACCCACCCACCAAGCAAGATCGCTTCTAACGATATCAAAGGAATTGAGAACGACGCTCCATATGATTGACATGCGTGTTCTTGGTTTGTTTTGCCTCCTTATCCAATATTTTAGAGATCCAGGAGCTATGTACTTGTGGGTGACCATCGATGTCCATAAGTTGTGTGTTGAGATCAATCTCCATCCACATTTGGTAGCCAACACTTTTAAAAAGAGGAATAAGTTCTTTAGGCCCCAACCACCAAGGGATTTTTGCATGGAAATAATATCCCATTTAACCCGTGGTAGCACCCCCAAATCTTGTTTCCCTGCCCATAGAAAAAATGAACATATGTTCTTGATTATTTCCAGAACACACTTAGGGATCTAAGCTAAAGATGCCTAATATACTAGGATGAATTCTAACACAAATTTGATAAGAACCAAATGGTCCACCCTAGAAAGCCATCTATGGCACCATTTTTTCAAATGTTTTTCCACCTTGGTGATGAGCCAAGTCCAGTCTACTTTGTTGTAGCAATTGGGTTTCAGATGAAAAGCCAAATATTCTAGACCTTCTCCAGAGGCTTGGAATCATATGGGAAGTAGTGAGATATGAAGAACCTCCATGTTTGAAAGGTTGTTGTGAGACATATTAGATTTGTGGGTATTTATGGACATACCAGTAGCTTGCCCAAAAAGAGAAAGAATATATGCTAACACAATTATCTCCATAACCTCTCCATTGCAAAAGATAAGAATGTCATCGACAAAAAGGAGATGAGTGATAGCCAAAGTCCACACAATGAGAGAACCATGAAAATCTCCACACCTTTTAGCTTCAATCAAGATATGACTTAAGCCTTCAGCCGCCAGTAAGAAAAGTAGAGGAGATAGAGAGCATCCCTAGTGCAACCCTTTTTGAGCATGGGAAAAAGGGGAAGTTGAGCCATTAATGGGGACCACAAAAGTGATCGATTGTATGCAACTCATAACCAAATTTATGAAATTTATGGTGAAAGCTGGATGGGTAAAAAGGAGCCCTGTAAAAATCTAGTTTACTCTGTTATAGGCTTTGGATAAATCAATTTTGATAATTCCCCTCTTCAAATTTTTGGTTTTTATGTTATGAATACCTTCCTGGGCACACTAACAACTTCATGAATTTGCCTCCCCTCCAATAAAGTAAATTGTTCAAGTGACACGAATCTGGATAAGATAGGTTTGAGACTGTAAGTAATAATCTTGGCAATGATCTTGTAAATGACATTACAAAGGGAAATGGGGAAAAAGTCTAAGAAGGAAAGATGTTGATTCACTTTTTTTAGTAAGAGAAATGAAGGTTGAACTGAAATCTGGATGAATTCTCCCATCCTTCTTGGATTCTTTAGTCATCCCTAAGAGATCAAGGCCCATAGTATCATAAAGCTAAAAAAAAATTCAACACCCCAACCATCCGACCTAGGACTTTTATCTTTTTGAAAGTTGTGCAACACTAAGTGGAGCTCCTCCACAGATTCCTCCTCCATAGTTTCCCTACTTTCCTCTTTGTCAACCATTCTAGGGAAAATTCATATTACTTCAACAATTGATGTTTCCAGAGATTCTCTAAAGAGACATTCAAAGTGTTTCTTACCCAGATTAGCCAACCAATCAAAGGATGAGACCTCAGTGGCCTCATCATCAAGCAAACTCCAAATGATGTTTACCATTTTCCAACCTTTAGCAAAGGGCTGAAAATTTTTGGTATTTTCTTCTCCACTTTTTAATCAAATGGCTCTGTTCTTTAGGCGCTAATCCTCTTCCCAGGCTATAAGAAAAATCAATCTTCCTTTTTTCAAGATTTTTGTGGGTCTCATTGGATTCTTGGGAGGAAAACCCTTCCCCTTATGAATTTGAAATGATCTGGAGTTTTCTTATCCTCCAGATCCTGGACTTCTGACATTTTTTTCCTTTTCACCCATTCCTTTATCTTCTATTTGAATAACTTTAGGTTTGCTTCGAATTGGGTAGTTTCCATGAACCCAAGTGGGGGTTATAAGTAATCCAGTGAGACTTTACAAGGTTTATGAACCCCTCATCCTTTAACCAGATAGAGTTCATCTTGAATGGGTTGGGTAACTTTTTTGGGGGCCCTTTTATATCTTAGAAAATAGGGGAGTGGTCCAATATACCACCCATTCCAATCCTTTTCTTGATCATGGGGAGGGAATCCACCGAACCTTCCTAAAGGAGGAATTTATCAATTCTCTTTGCAATCCAATCTTCCCTTGATCGAAAATTCCTCCAGGTAGGGATTACTTTTACTAGCTCCACATCCACCAAGATATTGTGAGCTAGCTTGCTCTAGAAGAAATCTGTTAGGGGATCTGGCCTAGCTCGAGGGATCCAAGATTCAGAGGGTCCAAGAGAGAAGTTCAGATCACCACCAATGATAATGTGATTGGATTTGAGGAGAAATTTGTTGAGAATATTTTCCCAAAAATATTTGTGTTTTTGGGATGGCCCATAGATGTTTATTAGAGTAAGTGTTAGGCCCAAATTCAGGGAGGAGGCCTCGACTTTGATAATAGACTCCATACTCCAAATATTTGTAACATTAATTTGTCTAGGTCTCCAAACCACTGTTAGCCCCCTAGAAAGACCAAGGGAATCTAAGGCCGAGAAATTCCAACCCATAAAGAGGGATTCAAGGCAATTTGATATATGTATACTACTTCCAAGGGTCTCCAGTAGAAAAATATTATTTGGTTCACTTACTTCAATGAGCCTTCTCAAAGTATGTTTTTTTATGGGGACATGCTAAACCCCATCAATTGAAGGACAATTTTCATTTAGTTATCCCCATAGGGGTTGGGATTGCTCCAAGGGCACCTTTAATAAACAATTTTTTATTAGCAACAAGGTCTACACAGGCTTGTCTACGGGTGGTAGCAAAATTGGCAAAATGCATGTTGGCAAGTCCTTGTGTATCCAAGTGATTGGAAGTTCAATCCCCCTGGACATGTCTCACTAGTCAAACTTAAAAAAAAGGGTCTACGTAGGTTTTCTCCTTAGATTTAGAAAGAAAAAATTTCTACTGCGTCTTTTGCCTTCTGTAGGAGAAAGGGAAAGTTGACCCAAGCCCCAGACAATACCCTCCTTTGGAGTAACGACCAACTTATAGTGAAGATTATATAGAACAACTTTGGCTTCCTGATTATGGGTAGGAAAGAACAAAAGAGGATGATGGCGAGGACAAATAACCCTATGCATTAGGGTAGGGAAAAATAACTGGAACAAGAAGGGAAGAAGGATTCTTAGATAGGCTACAGGAAGGGATAACATTAGAACCCTCATAAATCAAAGAGACAATAGATTGAATAAGAGGAGGATAATGACAAACATTATTTAAAATCGGACGAGAAAAGGAAGGGAGGGGATCCAACGGGGTACCTTCACAACTTGGAGCCTTTATAATCGAAGACAGAACATACAACCTTTAGCTCGCTTCCGCCAGGAGAGTGACATGATCAACATATGCATGACATTGAGGTTTCGAGTTCACCTTTTTACCCCCAACGTCTGAAAGTGAACTCATTTCTCATTGCCACAGTCTCAAGCTGAAGCAATAGTTCTATTCGCCTTTTTCTGAAGGGGAAACACACATTCTTTTACAAGATGCCCATGTTTATGGCACCACCTGCAATTATAATGTACCCCTTCATTGTCCAACTCTAAAGGATCGATCTCATGACCCATATCGATCACCCCAGCCAAACCACCCCAAAGATCAATAATGATAAGGATTCACGCCATAAACATATCGCTTGAAATAAGATAGGTAGAGTCATGCTCCAAGTAAGTCCCTAGTAAGTTCCTAATGTCATGGAAGATATGCTCGTGCTAGAGGTGCACAAGGAGGCCAAGGAGCCTAACTTAGAGAGGTACAATGTCCATTCATTCTCACCTGGCATTGCAAAGGGGTGACCATGGTTTGAATACTACAGGCACATAATCGATCTTCTAAACCTTACCCATGACCACTTTTGCATCTTCTTCTTGGAAAATAAGATGAAATCATCCTTTGGCTAAAACTTTCATTGTCAGAGATTTTATTTATCATCGGACACACCTCCTTTTGGGCCCAAGCAATGAGAAAAGGGATGCCAAATTTCTTCCCTTGAATTCGACCAACCAATGATTTTCAACTTAAAACCTTTGCTTGTTGTATGGCCACATATGATCCTAGGGCCAAGGACATCTTCACATTTACAACTTGCGTGATACATTGGTCTTTTTTCCTTTATCCCTGTGGCTCACTCTTATTCCTTCAGTTTTGGTAAGCGCCAAACACTGTTAGAGGTTCCTTATTGAGTAGTCAATCTTTAGATCCCCCATAGATTAACCTCACTTCATCCACTGATACCACCATGTCTCTCAATAAATTGCTTGATGTAGGCAAAGTAGGAAATGTGGGGGAGGGAGAAAGATGGGGTTACCTTGGGAAATAGGAGGCCCTCGTTGAAGCCAAACCTTTTCAATAAGTTGGTGTTTGCTGATGCAAACTATGTCCCAAACCCTAAAAGGGTTCATATTATTGTGTTTGAAGCAAAGAATGATCATAGACCCCAAAGTTCCATGGAGTCATGAGGAACCTTTGATAACTTTCAACACTACAATATCTTGCCCCATAGAGGGTATCCCCACTCATCGAGTATACAACATATGGAAAGGGTTCCATCCTGCTAGGTGTATGAATATTCGAGTTGGGGGTTTTGTGAACCTTGGAAAAAGTAGGTCGAGCCTCCCGAAACAAGCTTTTTCCCCTCCCCCATCTAGCTAGTGACCAAGAAACGACGACTTGGCCTATATACCCTGGTAATCAATTTCATCCTGCCCATAATCGAGAGGCTCTTCGTCCCCGTGGTGGGGGGAAAGCTCACCACTAGGCCAAAATTGAGATCCGTCTAGCAATGCCATATGTGATATGTCTACAAGCCCATTGCGATGACTATCAACTAAAAACCTTGAAGCCTGTCACGGAGATCTGAGTAACAATAGACAATAAACTATAGAATGAAGGTTGACAGAAAACTCATAATTATAGCTCGCTTAGATCACCAAATTACCAACTTATAAACCCTAACCACAAACACTTCTGTCATTTTTACACCTTGCCATTAATATATGATATGAAATTGAAAAATAAAAAATGACACATTAAAAAAATGATTCCTATATGTATTTAATAAATATAAAAATAACCTAAATTTAAAATGGTTTGCAAAATTAAAAAAACTAACTTGAAAATATTAATAACAAAACAATTTCTTTATATTAAATTATTGATTTAAATATTTATTTGTAACTTTAATATTATTAATTTGTTAGATGGATTAATAATTTTAAATTTATCTGAAATAGAAATTTTAAAAAACCATTAACTATCTATCTTCAAAATCAACGTATTATAATTAATAAATTTAAAGATTATTTTAATGGTTTGACTTCCTGATATAAAAACCATGTTTATGAAATCCAAATCCTCCGGACAAAATGTGAAGAAAATTTCACAGTAAAACTATCCTTAAAAATTATATATTAATAACATATTTTTCGATATTAAAATCAATCCCGCACCGTCGCTGACTCGGCCATTGGTGGCTGCCTGGCATTTACTTACCGTGCGCTATTTGAAAATTCCAACTCCGTTTTTCTTCTACTGAGTTGAAAATTTAGGGCGCCCTCGTTTCTTACTTTGGCTGGAAGATTCATTAAGAAATGTAATCGTGTTTCACTTGGGATTGTGCCCCATTCATACTTGTAGGTGGTATCGTTGACGCGAGGCTGCTAGCCCAGCTCAGCTTTACAGCGACGCGCTTACACGATAAGACAGTTTTGATCTATAATCTAATCCAATATAGATGTAACCGAGGCGATTCGAAAGGGGATGGGACAGAGTGAGTGCAGAGAAATTTTAAATAGATAAAAGAATTGCCTGCATTCATTCTGTAATGATTCTGTGAGTGATAATCACGTGTGATTTACACGGTCCATTTGGTATCACAGATCCATGATTTATGACTTTAACGCGGCTTGACTTCGTCTCTAAGGCAAGGGCAGCCATGCTGCTCCTCCTCGAACTTTTGATTTGGGGGCTATTGCATGGTTGAGTTTTCTGTCCCAAATTGGTCTTCTGGGGATTGCAATCAATGCAGGATCCGATTTTTGGCTGCTGGAAAAGAGGGGCATCCTTGGTGGGTGTCTTGTGATACAAGGGACTGATAAAATGCAGCTATGGCGGAAACAGATAGGCGCTGAATTGTAGGAATTGATTTGGGTACTTACAAAATTGCAGTTTTAGAAGAGATCCGGATAGAAGGTTGCAGATAGGATTTGATTAGCAGGGATTGGCTATGTGGGTTGGAGATAGAATGCCGTTTTATGACAGATTAAGGTTGGACCAGGGGCTATGTTCGTTGGGTTTTGGAGAAATGCAGGCCTGTTAGAGATTTGTAACAGAAGAAAGCCAATGGCAAGCATGAACATTGAAAGTCTTTTGATGGCCACATAGAAGGTCAGGTTTGTAATGTATCATTTTGATTCGAGTATTGTAACTGTATACGGTAAAGCGGATATTTCGTTTTTGGGGTTATTGGGTTTTGGAGTTTAAAGCAAAAGGTTTCGTAATAGTATGTCTTCAACAGCTCCATCCCCAGCTGCTCTTCCTGGTGGTGGGAGTGCTGCCCCACCTCCTGTGGGCAATAATGGGACAACCTCCCCACCACCTCTGATCCAGCCATCTCCACCTCCTCCTGCTGCAACCCCACCAGTTTCATCCCCTCCTCCCACGTCTCCCCCTCCAACTGCTTCTACCCCCCCAGTCTCTGCTCCTCCTCCATCCCCGGTGACTGTTTCACCACCTCCTGCAACTGCACCTCCTCCTTCCACTCCTAGTGCTGTTCCTCCAACTGTTAAATCTCCTCCGCCTCCGTCTACCTCTTCTCCACCACCCAAATCATCCCCCCCTCCTCCTCTATCTCCTTCTCCCACCAACCCTTCTCCACCACCTGCATCATCTCCCCTTCCTAGTGCATCTCCTCCTCCTCCCACTGCAAAATCCCCACCACCCCCCTCAAATCCCGTCCCTCCAACTTCCCAGTCGCCACCTCCTTCGCCAACCCCATCGCCACCATCCCCCAATTTGTCTCCCCCTCCTGCTTCTCCACCTCCCCGAAGCTTATCTTCACCACCACCTCCAAATGCTCCCACACCGAAAGGCACTCCACCTGCACCTGTTTCATCTGGATCACCTCCATCGCCAACACCACCATCAACTAGTCCTCCACCTCCAAAGTCATCTTTTAATTCGAGTTCGCCACCCTCCACTCCTTCACCTCCGACAGCTCAAAATTCAAGTGGAGCGGGTAGTACTCCAATAGTGATCGGAGTTGCAGTGGCTGGGTTAGTTGCCCTCGCTTTGTGTGGGATTCTGTTTTGTTACTTAAGGAGGAAGAAGAGAAATGGGTATCTTGGCGATCACTATGGGCCTCCTCCACCGGGAGGCGACTCCTTCAAATCTGGTAAGATATAATGGCTTCTACAATTAACTCCACACTGAACTTGACAGTGCTTTGCCATGCATTTTCCTGATGAGTTAGTGCTGTTGTAGATTCTGTTCTTTTCATTACTTCCAAGTTCCTATTTGTTTAGTAGAGCACTGTTGAGATAATATCACTGTAACAGACTTCCATTGTCTGATTTACAGATAAAAATTGCATAAATAATCAAAACGTGAAGAAATCTGAAACGACGAACTCTTCTGCCTATTT
The DNA here is from genome assembly GCA_034641835.2 of Pinus albicaulis. Taxonomy (NCBI): domain Eukaryota; kingdom Viridiplantae; phylum Streptophyta; class Pinopsida; order Pinales; family Pinaceae; genus Pinus; species Pinus albicaulis. Next base: position 1,083,090,702 of record CM076580.1, on the reverse strand, counting down.
TTTGAAACAAGGATAATATGACCTATGTAGTGTGACTTCTTATGTTTTGTCTATGCTCACATTTTAATTCCATGGAACAATTTTCTTCTATTGCATTGCAGATGGAATGTATGCCGCTGTTTCACGTACTTCAGATCAATATCTTGTAAAAGTTTCTCCACAGCCTTCTACTCCAGGATATGGCTCCTCAGGAACTGCTGCTTTTGGAGTTCCACCAAGCTCAGTGGATACACCTGGGCTTGGCAACTCATCCTGGTTCAGCTATGAAGAACTGGCTGTTGCAACGAATGGATTCTCACCACAGAATGTTCTTGGGGAGGGTGGTTTTGGATGTGTATACAAAGGATACCTACCAGATGGGAAAGTGGTGGCAGTTAAACAGCTCAAGGTGGGTAGTGGGCAAGGAGAACGAGAATTCCGTGCCGAGGTAGAGATTATTAGCAGGGTGCACCATAGGCATCTGGTTTCTCTGGTGGGCTACTGCATTGCTGACAGTCAGCGATTGCTTGTATACGACTACGTCCCAAATGGCACCCTTGAATACCATCTGCATGGTAGGAAACAATTCTTGGAAATCTAGTTAGAGCTCCTGAATGCTGATTTTTTTGCACCACTACTTCTTGAGCACACTTCCTTATTCACTGAAGCTTTGGCACAACATCTAGACTATTTGCATCACTTAAGATACATGATTTGTAAAGATGGCCCATATTTTAGATCGCTTCAGGATTGAGAGGACTTGTATCATGTATTTTTTATCAGATATTTGATATATGGTAATGCTTATCTGCGCAGGGGGGCAAAGACCTGTGATGGATTGGGCAACCAGGATGAGAATTGCTGTTGGAGCAGCTCGTGGAATAGCATATCTACATGAAGATTGTAAACCCATTGCATACTATTCATCATCTATAATTTCTTCCTTTTGTTGTCATGATGTTAATTCATTTTTATCTTGGCTATACATGATAGAGTTTTATCCAATTACCTTCTACAGGTCATCCTAGAATAATTCACAGGGATATCAAGGGATCGAACATTCTGTTGGATGACAGATTTGAAGCACAGGTATGGTTTCTTCAAGAATTATCATCACAACCAGATGGATACTTGTGTGTCTAAATTTTATATGCTGTTATGTTGAGTAGAGTCTTGTTTCTGATGGTTTTTTCTTATTTGCAGGTGTCAGATTTTGGACTTGCAAAACTAGCATCAGATACTAATACGCATGTGACAACCCGTGTCATGGGAACCTTTGGGTAAGTTGTAGATGTTCTCATTTTGCAGGTTTCCCAAGTATTGATTTTTGTGATTGACTGGTTTCCTAAGAAGGTCTAGATGCTGCCCTATGAAGTTTAAATTTGCTTGACATTGATTTGGGTATTTCAGGTATATGGCACCGGAATATGCATCAAGTGGAAAGCTCACTATCAGGTCTGATGTATTCTCATTTGGGGTTGTGTTATTGGAGCTTGTGACTGGGCGGAAGCCTGTTGATGTATCGCAGCCTCTTGGTGATGAGAGCTTGGTTGAATGGGTGTGTATATACTCTGAAACTATCATTAATCTGATTCTTACATTGTAAATGAAAGAAAAATGCATCGTTTATAGAGTTTTGCAAGATTATTGTTCTGTGCTGCACTCTATCTTTCCAAAAAGTTTTTACTTTGATATGGTACTTGATGCATGTGCATGTCAAATTTTCATCAGATGAATGTTTCGCGAGTCATGAATTGTCATATCATGCTTTCATATCGAATTGTGGGTTTTTGATTAGAGGCATTCATCTTATATCAATGAAATAATGAACTGCTGAGGTTTCATGATTTCACGGATCAGACTTTACTGCTCACAATTCAATCATCATAAATCGATAGTGTCTTCCTTCTGGGTTTTGTAATCTCTGCTGGTGCTAATTTCCCAGTTACCATTTCTAAATGTAGTGGTTGACAGTGCGATTCCATAGAGAGGTTGTGATCAGATTAAGAAAAGAAAAATTGAGGTTTCTATGCTGTGTTAACATGCACCTGATCAAGAACAAATCCTTGAGCCTTATAAATGACATGTCGCTTTAGTTCTTTGAGATTCATTACATGCGTTTTTTTTGGAAAGATACCAGATTAATTTATCCCTGGTAGCAAATGGGGTGGAAAAATATAGCCAATTATTTGAATTTTTGCCCTACAGTGTTCACCCAGTTCTATAGATGTAGGATGACAAAGGAGAGGATAACAAGTTTTAGGAAAATAAACAGAGGAGGATGACGTAGAAGTAAAGAAAAATGAGCATAGCAAAGTGAAGAATGAAGGAGAAGAACATGATAAATTAAGATATTTTTTAGATTTTATTAATGTTCAGTAATTAGCAAAAATGTTGGTCAATGGGGCTCAAAAGTCAAAAGTAAAATCCGGTGGTGACATACTGAAGGAATGCCAAAGTGTCTCCTATAAGCTAAAAGGTTAAACATAAAAGTAAAGAAGCTAAACTAGTATATGAGAAAAGTAACCAAAATCCTAACTGTAGATACAACATGACAAAAGGCTACAACGCATCGGAAGTAGGAGCAGAATAGCAGGGGGAAGAGGAAGCCCCAACACCCTCAGAAATAGAGGTGGAAGTGGGAGTAAAGGAGGACGAGGAAGAGAGTATCCATGCTGAACCCATCAACTGCAGAGGAGGCAGTACATTGTCTGACGATGTCCTTATGGTAGAGGCCAGGTCTGAAAGGGCTGGACTGTGAAACCCAAGATGGATTATAGAACGAGTGTGAGGAAAAGAAGGATAAAAAAAGATTAGAGTTAAAATCTTGAAAATGAGAAACCTAAATTTAAGAAGAAATATTGAAAGCCATCTTATTTAGTGTCCTTTTTCTGGACATCTGGATGGGACTTGGAAATTACCCTTTAATTGCAGTCTCCGGAATGGAAATATGCATATTTTGAACATTGAGGTATGTATTTAATATTTATTCATCTCGTTAAAATGTTTCTGGTGTTTCTTTGGCGGGTAAATATTTATCTTTGTTGGTTGGCTTAAGTCCTTTTGTCACTGGTAGATATTGTGACATAGCTTTTGTTATCTAATTTCTGTCAAGGTAAGTTAAAATAAATTTCAGGACTGTGCTTAGGAATCCATGAATTAATTTCCAGTTTGGTAAAATCTTGACAGAACAGAATTCCTATTTCATCAAGTCTATTTTGACTGAACAGAACTCCTTAATAAGTCCAATCGAATCATTATCATTTCTCAAACAGTGCTGTCACATTTTCAAACAATTGGAAGTTTGTTATATTCCTTGCGGTGTTTGGGGAGATATGATTTTCTTGTTTGCCTTCCTCGCATTGACAAGTGTTAAGTTCTACAGGCTCGACCTTTACTTAACCGTGCCCTTGAAGAGGGGAACTTTGAAGAATTAGCTGATCCAAGGCTTGCGAAAAACTTTGATGAGGGTGAAATGTTTCGGATGGTTGAAGCTGCAGCAGCATGTGTACGTCACTCAGCTCGTAGAAGGCCAGGGATGGGGCAGGTAGGTAATTGTTTGGTTGGTCCATTTCATTGTATACTTCTCATGCCCTGCAATAATGTTGGTGTACTGCTGTTTGTCATCATGTAGGTGGTAAGGGCATTGGAAAGTAATGCTGCAATTGCTGATCTGAACAATGGAGTCAAACCTGGTGAGAGTGTAATGTATAATTCTGCACAGTACTCTGCAGATATCAGGAGATTTCAGAGGATGGCATTTGGCAGCCGTGACAATGCTAGTGATTTCAGTGAAGTCACTAGTGAATACGACACAAATCTCTCTGCATATAGCAATGAGTTTCGCAAGAGCAAGGAATTAGAAGCTAAACAATCCAGGCACTGGAAGTCAGAGTTAGCCATGTCATGTGCTTGTGGCAATGGATCCCCAAGCAGTGGTGAATCAGAGACACGTCCAATAAACAGGTCACATATTTATAGGGATGAAACGAACGAGGAGAAAAGTTCTGGCGAGGCTCCAATTCCAATCATTTGTAAATCTCTTACAGGACGTTAGCTGCCCTCTTAGAGAAATTTCTGCCCCAAATGAAAGAATGCATGAGTGGCTTCTATCAATCTCGGATCAGTGGGCTCGCACTACCTGAATTACTCACAAGAGGTTGTCAAACAATTGGATTCTCTGAAGTTGGGCAGGCGACTAAATCCAATGAAGGAAGCTCTGAGCCTTGACAAGTTCTTGGTGGGTACGAAGGTTTGAAAATGGAAGTGTGAAGGTAAAATCTTGAATTACATTTTTGCTGGAATGCCCGACGTACGAGTAGATTCAACAATAACTGGATGATTTGTATTCCATGTCACAGTGTACACAACAAAAAATCTTGTTCTTTTGTATTCTTTTGCTCTGATTTGTTTTTTCTTTCTTTTCCATAATTTTTTTCCCTTTTCCATAGGATACGATATGATAGGTGATCTTGTTATTATTCAATTGTATATGCCATACTGGCATAGCGACAAGATTCACTTAGCAGATTATTCTTTTGAGTATAGTCATCACCATTTTGCTGCCTTTTCTATTTTCTGTGTACCTACCATTGTTGTATAAATGTTATGTTGTATAAATTTCCCCAGATTTTGTCCTAAATCGCTTCCAGCAATAATCTCTGTGAGTTTAAGGTGTTCTGAAGGATAAGCAGGGCCCTTGATAATAGCATCTGGGAATTTCGATGAACTGTATTCTGTTTATGCAGATAATGCTGCCATGCACATCCGGACTTATCTTAGTTCCTGGTCAGAAACTATGCGATGTGTCTGTACGAAGTACACATTCCATTCCTAGTATATAATGAGAAGATAAGCTCCGTGGCACTTTTTCAACTTTCATTGTATAAGTTCTATTATTTTCCCCTTATTATTTTTTATTCAAGCAGTTAAAGAGGCATGGTAACCTACAGCAGTAAATTTTTGAAGGTATTGAGGTCCTCGGGGGTGGGCATACATAGGTGGTTCTTTCTCCATCTTCACCAACTTTAAACTAGTGACGAGCTCTAAGCATTCAAGCTATACCACCCATGTGGTGTTCAACAGTATAAATCATTTTATTACGATAATAGTATATATAGAGTAAGAGATTTGCCACAATAGCTAAAGTTAATACAATAAAATGAAAGTTTTTTTGAAGTCCAGGGTGAAACTTGGAAGAAATGTGACATGTAACATTGTGGTAAAGTTAATACAATAAAATGGGAAAAAATTTACACACGACACCAGTCTAAAATAAAAATAAAAATAACTATCATAGATACAAGTTAACTCAATATCTTTTAAGTAGCTAGAGGTTTGCAACTGGTTATTTTTGATCCCTTTCGGTGCTTATAGATCGAGGGTTAAGATGGATCTGTGCTAATGGATGCAAACAAGAAGTTGCATGGGATTAAAAGTGTATTGACAACTCCAAAACCTAAGTGGAGCCTAGAATTATAAAGCCTATTTGTAATTGGGATAGATGGTACTACAAAACCTAAGTGGAGCCTAGAATTATAAAGCCTATTTGTAATTGGGATAGATGGTACTACATTAGTTTGTTGTCAAAGTAAGCAGTATGCATTAACTGTTGTTTAAATCTACGATCAACAAACATGGCTGCTTAAAGATTATGCTACCTTTTAGGTTTGAATCATGCAGACTTCACGATGACAAAACCATGTCTCAAATTTGTCACAGCTTGTCCCTGGAATATTACAGAAATTAGAAGAAGCTTAGTCATGATGGCTTGTGGTAGGTTTGTGCATGTATTTCAATTTGCAGAAATTGATTGTGTTATTGATTGTTCAAGATATTTGTCAGAAAAGAGTCATGCTAGCTGTATAATTCTGGTGGTTATAGTCTTCTAAAATATAACATTGTTAAAGTATCAAGGAAGCTAATTTTAGTTTTGAACTTAAAATCATTGTGGCAAGATATCAGGATGCAAGACATGGACAAAAACCGCCATATTCTTTCAGCATATCTGAGCATGGAAAAAAGTTTCTCAATACTTATCACCTAACATAACAAAACCATCCCAGAAACCTGCATGAAAAGTCTATATTAAATCTCTTATAAGTGCCGAAGAGAACTATCCGTTTGCTAAGGCAGATTACTTGCAAACCCATGGAGTTTTGAAGCAGTGATGTTTGTGAGTGGTTTTCATACTTCATCTGCAGCGTGCATCGCCAACACAATTCATGACCCGCACAAGATATGAAACTCATGTAAATTAAAGACATACAAAAGCACTGAGAGACTAGAAAATAGAACACAGCTAATATTCTTCTCCTTGACGAGTCTATTCACCAATTCAATAGTTTGCATGCAACGTGAACATAAATTATGTATTATACTGAGCAAACAGAATACTTAATTGTGTGAAGTGGAAGTTAAGCATAAAACTGTCGTATTTCAAGCAGTGATAAGTGCTGCTTCGGGCTCAATTAAATAACTTGGTGCTTGTAAAAGTGTTCAATGGAGTTGAGCATCAGGGTTTCTCTACCTCACCTCTCTAAGGCACTCTTCTTGCCTGAGGATGTAGGGATGCAGAGAAACATTTTTGGCGTTGCTCCCAACCTATAGCTAGGAGGCAGTGTGCAAGGAAGAGGACTCAGACTTATACTGGGTTTCAACCCAGTAAAATACATTGGAGGTTCAATGCCTCTGGAGAATCATCCGAAGGATTTTCTCTCTGAGGTGGAGGCACTAGGGTTTCATAATTTTCACTTATTTCTCAACCGTCAGGCTTGTGGGGAAGTGGATGGTGGCCGTGAGAGCCTTTTTGGGCTTGAGGTTGAGCTGATTTGCTCTTGGCCATGATGGATAGCAGGCTTTTGTTCAAACTGCACTCTACATTCTGGAGCTTGACTGTAAAGGGAATGGAACTCAAGAAAGGTTTCAGGGTTGTTGGGTTCTTAAAAGTGCTCCTCGTTTGCAAAATTTTGGGCTGACTGGGATTCTGAATGTTAGTCTTGATGGTCAGTGTGCCCAGGTCATGGTTGATTTTTGAAAATATAATTGTTTGCTGTGTGTTCGATTTCTATGCCATTATTGGTATGCTTACAACTTCTTCCGTGTGAGGCTCGTAGCTTGCTATGGCTTTTGCCATGCCAGGCATTCGATGGGCCAGTAGGACAAGGCATATGAGGGTGAAGGGTGAGGGTGAGGGTTCATGGTCGAGGAGAATGCATACATACAGGGATATGAGGGTGATGATGAGGCTTAGGGCAAGGGGAGATATCATGCAAAACATATTAGTGGGCAGGAATATGGGGGTGGGGGTGGGGGTGCCAATGGGGTGGAAGTAGGAATATGAGGGTAGGGTTCTCTCACCCCTGCCTTAATAATATTTTGCATAATATTTGCCCATACCCCCACTCCCACCTGCACTCTCATCCTCACAGGGATAGATATTATGCAAAACACATATCTCCCCTCACATCTACCCTTTAATATGTTTTGCACGATATGTCTTCTTAGCCCTTATGTTTTGTATAATATCTACACCAACCCCTAGTGTTTAATATGTTTTACATAATACCCACTACCACCACATCCTATATGTTTTGTATAATATCTCTCTCAACCTCCACTCTCAGATTCATGTCTTAAATATGTTTTGTATAATATTTCCTTATGTTTTGTATAATATCTCTCTCAACCTCCACTCTCATATTCATGTCTTAAATATGTTTTGTATAATATTTCCTCATTTAACATGTTTTGCATAATCCTCACCCTCAGCCTCCTATATATTTTACATAATATAACCCCCCTCCCCTACTCATATTCTCGTCTCATCAAAATATGTCATGCATAATATTTACTTTCACCCTCATATTTAGGCATATAGGCCTTTCTTTTGAATCAGCCAACCTTTTTAATCTAGGCCTGACATCTGTGCACAAATGACCTAAACTGTGCATAAATGACCTCACATTTTAGGGTAACCTGACCGCAGTAATATTATTTACAGATCACGCATTGCGATTCTTTCGGTTAAATTGTCGTCGGTTTCTAAAATCGTGCCAAATCGTGCCCGCCTGTTCCGCATATAGTGAAATCTTGCCTGGATTCTGTATTATGAAATCGTTCAAAGACAGCATATAGTGAGATCTTGCCTTGGATTCTGTATTATGAAATCGTTCAAAAACAGCAAGAGAGGAGATGATTTTGCAATTTTTCGTATCGTGATAATCATAACAGAAAAGTGAGATCTAGCCTTGAATCCAGCATTGTGAAATTTTTCAAAGGCCCCAAGAGGAGATGATTTTACAAACCCTCACTAAAGAAAAGATTAACTGGACGTTGTTACTGTGGGAAACCTCACCGAGACGATTTTACAATTCCTCACTAAAGAAAAGATTAACTGGATTTAACTCTGAAGACGTTGTTACTGTGTTGGGAGACCTAACCGTGCAAGGGAATCGTCTGTTTTGTACCGAAACACCCCATAGGAATTGTGTGTTTTGTATTTATTTCAATATCGAGTTCTCTGCCTTGAAACATATCGGTTAGGGGAATTTGCAGCGAAATTTTGGGAAAAGGTTTCATCCAGATTCGAACTCGAGACCTCGCACATGACGTTTTACTGAGAGAGAGACAGGTAACCCTGCTGTTCGACGGCTGGAAGACTCAATCATGGCTTGGTTACGCGCTTACTCTTGTAGGTGTATTTCTTTTTGCTGTATTTCATGAGTATATTGGCTTGGTTACTCGCTTACTCCGGTTTCGTTTCAAGAGGGTTTCGAGTGGTAAAGCTCCCTCTGGCCTCACCGCTCTTCTGATTGGAAGAAACCTTAGAGCGCTTCGTTTTAAGGGGGTTTCGAGTGGTAAAGCTCCCTCGGGCCTCACTGCTCCTCAGATTGGAAGAAACCCTAGAGCGCTTGGATTTAGGGTTATGGAATCAACTGTTTTTAGTTTGAATGCAGGGCTGGGATATTTGCTCATTTGGCAGGGATGTTTTTCCATGGAGGGGTTTAGAGTGGTAAAGCTCCCTCGGGTCTCACTGATCCTCTGATTGGAAGAAATCCTAGAGCGCTTTGATATAGGGTCATGGAATCAGCGGTTTTTAGTCTGAATGCAGGGCTGGAATATTTGCTCATTTGGCAGGGATGTCTTTCCATGGAGGGGTTTTTATAGCTGTGGATTTTCATCCTCCTACCCAACCACGGTCGACGAAGTATGCGTCCCATTGCCTTAGGTATCTTGAGCAGATCTGATATCATTTTTTTGCCCTCTGATTGGAATAAACCCTAGAGCGCTTGGATTTAGGGTCATGGAATCAGCGGGCTTTAGTCAAAATGCCTTGCTGGAATATTTGCTCATTTGGCAGAGATGTCTTTCCATGTAAGGGTTTTTATAGCTGTGGATTTTCATCCTCCTACCCAACCACGGTCGACGAAGTATGCGTCCCACTGCCTTCGGTATCTTGAGCAGATCTGATATCATTTTTTCGTCAAGATCGCCGTAGAGAGCTTCATATCCTTTGTGAAAGTAGCGGTAGCGGGCTCGAATGATTTTGTTTTTACAGTGCTTCAATTTGATTCTCTGATTGACTTTCCTTATTTTGCATGAGATTCAGAGGTCTTTTCCACATATGGTTTTCAACTGGAAAATTAGTCTAAATCCTTTTTTGATTTTTTGCAATTCCCTGCTTCGAGTTTGATGTGAGCAGCGACCAGTTTAGTGGATTCTTTCCACAGCACGCGGAAGGTAGCATATCTTTTTAAGGTTGCATTAAGAGCCTTTGAAATTACCTTGGTATTCTGGAGTCATGTAGTGATTTTTGCTTGTAAGAGCTTTTAGGATAGGTGTCTATTAATTAATTTCTTATCCAGTGAGAATCTTTCTTAGAAACTGTGAAATTGCTGTGAAATTTCATGAAACCATGAAGGGCAGCGTGGAGGAAATGTTTAAAATAGAACGTTTCTGCCGCTGATCTAGAGTATTTGGATCTCAGTATCCCTGAGGTGGAGCCACTGTAATTAATACCGAATTAATACCGAAGGAAATAAGCAGGGGAGGGGTAAGCACTTGGAACTTTGCTATTTAGCTCTGCTTGACGGAACAGTTTTCGAGTCATCTGTAGAAAAACAGAGAAGAAGGCTATGCACTTGAGTGAGGAGGTTTATAATTAATAATTTTAAAACAATATATATTACTTTATAAGGATTTTAAATTTTTCCTAATTTATAGTGAATAAATGTTTTAAATTTATTAAAAAAATATATTATTTGGTAAGGATTTTAGTTTTTTTCTAATTTATAGTGAATATATGTTTTAAAAATTTTAAAACAAAATAATATTTTAATTTTTTTCTATGTTTTAAAATTTTAATAATTTAAGTTAGATATAATTATAATTTAATAATTTTGAGTTTATTTAATGATTAATTTTTAAATAATTAATTAAGTTAATTTAATTTAAGTAACCATTATATATATATATATATATATATATATATATATATATATAATATTATTTTTTATATGGTTTTCTATTATTATTTTTTTAATGGTTTTCTAATTTAAGTTAGAGTGGATGTGTTTAAAAAATTTAATAATTTAACATAAATATAATTATAATTTAGTAAGTATGAGTTTATTTAATGATTTATTTTCAAACAATTAATTGAGTTAATTTGATTTGAGTAACAATTCTATTTATTTTATTTTGTATGGTTTTCTTATTTAGTCATTAAAGTACACCATAAATTAAAATTTGAAAAATATAAATAATATATATATTTTTTAATATTTTTAATAGTTAGCAACTCTTTTTTCCTTTTTCCACAATCTCAAAATACTCAGCCTTGCTTAAGGGCCACCACACACATGAATAAGTATCACATTTAGAAAGTTCAATGGTTGCTGTATGTACCAACATAACAACCTCACAACAACATAAGAACCTCACACATTGGCATTATTGATTAATTCTATCATTTCATTAAATGTTGATAAAACAACTTTGTCATAACATTGACTACTGTAATTTAAAATATTTAACATTGCAAAAGTAAATATTTCAATATGGATAACTACCTCATATATTTTATGTCATTATTTTTAGATATTGTTGCTATATTTGTGCATAATTTTTAAATAGTAGTGATTTTTAATTCTTAAGCTTTGCTAAAAAATTATTCAAAATTAAAATCTTCAAAATATTTGATACTTAGGTAAATAGTATATTTTATATTAGTTACTTCCCATCATAATTTAAGTCTTTGCATAAACATGAATAAGAGATAAATAAGGATGTTGCTGGGTCTCAATCCTGATATCTATGGAGAAAAGTAATAGGGTGAATCATGAGGACAAGCATAATCATCATAAAGGGAAAAAAATCAGAAGCTTTGTGTCCATGGATCATGTCTGAGTGGGGAAGCTAAGGTGAAGGACAAGCCACAAGAGGATCAAGTCAGCCATGGGTTTCAATGTCAGAGTGGGGTAGCGAACCTAAAGGATAAATGGATACTCATATTGTTCATTTAATGGGGGCACCAACATTGGTGAAACCTTGCAATTCACATGGAACATGAGTTTACTCATGTTTTTATGGTAGAATATTTTTTTTTTGAATGGCTTAATATTTTATTTTATTGCCTAAAAATTGGAAGGAAACATGTTTATAATGACATGCTGTGTTTTTACAAATTGTAAAAATTATTATTATAATATTATTATATTTCTAATAAATCTATTGATATTCAAATCCCAACTCCAATAAAAAAACACTCTTTGATTTTTGGTAAGGATCTTTCAAAAGTATTTAATTTGGATTAAAAAAAGGATTACCGGCTAGATTATTTTGGTTGAATCATAAAAATATTTAATTTGGTTTTTTTTTGGTCATGGGTTATACTTTTTGGTTTACTAGTAAATAATTTTGAAAATATCAAACCTATGTAGATGATTTCCGAATGATTCCCATCAATGTTTTCTATTCATAATTGTAAACAATAAGGTTGTCTAATGCTTATGAGTGGAAATCTGTTCCACTTACCTTTTAGGTGGCAAATAATTTTGTTGGTAGTGTAAAACATTAGGTGAATACCGTACTAGAGAGTTCACACTAAAGCTCCATGCATGTGGATCCATTAGATGATATAAATTTATAAAATTTTCCATTGTTGGTAATATAAGAACCATCCTTTGAATAACTTCCACATCTTATATTGTAAGTGACAAGAAGATCCCATTTTTCATTGCTTAGAAAAGTGTGCATATGGTACCATGACTGTTTGATATGTATAGACAAACTATGAGATTCCATGAAGATGAGCCACTGTATTGTTTCTGAGTTACTTCAAAAATGCATATTTAGATTACTATGCACTATGATACAACTTATGGTAACTAGTTGTGGTACATTAAGTAGAGATCTCTTTAAGCAAACCATGTCATCCAAAACCTACTATTGAAGAAACTAATATACAACAATAGTAGGGTTCTTCTAATTTGTCATCCTTTGGGTCGAGTTCAACTTGATGCAGAATAATAATACATTGTCTTGATTTACAACAATTATAGATAATTTCATAAATGAGATAACCCCCAATAATAGAGAATACAAATGAGAATAAGAAAAAAACATACATTTTGAATGCCACCATATCCCAAAAAAAATTTAATAACCTAAAATGAGGCAAAAATAATATGTACCTACGGTTCCTCTTAGTAGGAATTGTCTATTCTAGAGAATCAATATTTCTTCACAATGGTTTTAAATCTTTCATTCTTAAAATAAGTGATTAATTATTTTAATTATTATTTTAGTTGTGTATTACCAACTTAACACAAATACACTAAACAACCTAAATCTAATACAACAATTATTATTTCAAAACAAAGTACAATTTTTCTAATTCAACAATTCCAATTTAACAATCCTATCAGCCTCTCTTTGCACTTATTGGGGCAATTGCTAGTTGTACGTTTTACATAATATCTCTTGCCACTCGCACCCTTGGTAGCTATTTATAGTGAAAACAAATGTTGCTCATAAACTAAAAATTTTGCAACTAAAACTTCATGTAAAATTACAAATTTAGATAGAATTCCACCAAGTTTAAAGGGGAAGGGAGGGTAATGAATAGGTTGACAACCCATTACACTAAGCACCTAAGAAACAAGATTCTATGGACAAGGCTCATGTTGTCCCAAATCCCTATGTGGGACATGTTGGTCCAACTAGTTCAACATTTTTCCTATGCTAGATGTGTGTCCCACAAATGTTGTACACTTGAGTTCCAGATGTCTTATAGTTAGGACACAAAAATAATGTAGATGTACACCAGTGCATAAAAAATGTGTGCCAATTTGAAATAACATTTCAATGTGCGCTTGAGTTATGCATATTAGCGCTATTAATTTATGTGCACATTGGCCTTTGTCTTACGTATATGGTGAGGAAAAAGTAGTTTAGGGGAAAGACAACGATGTAGGAATTATTGCTTAATGATATGGGCATGAGATGTGGGAGAATGGGATATGGCTTGTTACTCATCACTTGTTAGATTTTTCTAAGAATTTACCTTATTTTTCCTTTTTCATTGGCATTCCATTTATGGTATGACACTATATTTGTATTATTGTATGAGCTTTTGGAATTGCACTATGTAATAATAATAGATATGTCCAATTTTTCTGGTGGACACTCCACCCATCATTAGACCTTTTCACTCCTTTTATAGTTAGCAGAACCCCCACCATCCACTAAACGTGAAAGACTAGTTCCCCGCCTTCACACTTGTCACATTTCGTCATCTAACTTTGCCAATGTTTATCTCTGTGCCACCACTTAATCAACTATTCCCCATTCTATCTCTTGAAGGTAGTAGCCCATGTGAGAAAGCATGTAGCTTTAGTCTGCTAATTAGCCATGTGTCTAACACACCTTGCTCGCTATCACATTGAAGTTGCTCAATGTTTATAGTCTCTTTACCTCTCTTTTGTGCTAAGTTGAACGTGCACCAAAACTCTAAACCTCATTGGAATTCAATCCCTTCTAAATCTTTTAGCCTTATGCCTTAGTTAGCCTTGTCCCTTGATTTCCACCCAAGCCCATAGTTCTACATTATTGTTCTCATCCAATCCTTTTCATCCCTTGTCCCCTTCTTCGTATCTGATCTCTTATAAAAAGCCTTACAACCTCTTGTTTCCTCATAGCAACCTTAGCTCCAATAGTTGATCATTCATTGTGGTCAATATTTCTTTGGTGGTCCTTGAGCCCCCTACCCAAAGCTTCTTGAAAAGGGCTTTAATTATGCTATCCTCCCTTAATGTGTTCCATCAGGTCAATCACGCAAGGTCTTCCCACTCATGAAGCTGCCTAATCCAAACCTAATCAAAGGAAAATTCCATTCCATTTGTTCGCTAAACGATAACCCCAATATTGTTGTTCTTAACACTGATAAGAGTAATGCCACCGCTATTATGAATACCTTCAAGCATGAATCCAAGCTTCTGGAGCTTCTCTCATCCTCCTCTTATAAGTTGCCTTCTAGAAAAACTCCATAAATACTATTACAAATCTTGTTACTAAAGCCATCAAATCTTCCTCTAAAGAACAATCTTATCCATATCCACCTCCTAACCCCTAGAATCTATGGGAAATTGAAAATCCATAATCCCCTTAAGATCGATAATCAACGCCATTGGAGATTTGACTCATGCCCTTTCTTGCTTCATGGTAGCCTTAAACTTCAACCTTTTGTCAAGAATACTCTTTCCTTCATTAAAGACTTCCCATTTTATTAAAAAAACTAAGAATCTTCACCTCGACCAAGAAGATATCATGGTAAGCTTCATTGTTGTTTCTTTATTCACAAAAATCCCTGTTCCTAGAGCCATTGAGTTAATCTTTAATTTGGTTGACCTTGAAAACCTTAACCTCATCAAAATCTTCCTTTCCTCCACATTCGTTTCATTCAAAGGTATATGCTATGAGCAAACTGAAGGCACAACAATGGGGTCCCGTTATCCCCAATTGTCACCAACATCTTCATGGAACACTTTGAAACTATGGCCCTTTACTCCTAGCATTTCAAACCTAAATGTTGGTATCAATTTGTTGATGATACCTTTTTAATTAGGCATCATGGGCTTCCTTCTCTCAATGCATTCCTCAACCACCTCTATAACCTCTCCTCATGTTCAATTTACCATGGAATTGGAGGAGTTGTTTCTCCCCTTCTTGAATGTTCTTGTTTCTTGTCTTCTTGATGGAACTCTGTCCCCCCAAGCGTATCTGAAAAGGACCCACATCGATTGGTATCTCCATGCCCATTCTCATCACCATCTTGCTAAAAAATTTGTAATCATAAAAATTCTCTTTACTAAAGCTATTTGGATCTCAGATCCTCAATTTTTAGCGAAAGAAAAAGCTCATCTAATTAAGGCCCTAGTAACTAGTGGTTACTCCTTGTTCTAGATTAACGAGGCCTTTCGATTAGCTCACCTTCCTAACTTGAAACACCCTCCTTTAGCCCTTCACACACTCATCTCTCTTACCTGTATAAAAGGTACAATGGATTGTATCTCCAAATTTCTAGCTAAAAAAACATTTAATCTATATCTAAACTATGAAAAACTCCGAGACAATTGTTTAAGATTGCTAATGATAATTTTGATCTGATGCTTGGCCTTGGAGTTTACTAGATTCCCTGCTTGTGCAATAAATCATACATAGGTTGTAATATCCCCAAATAGAGATACTAGAAAAACAACAATATTCTTAAAATGAGGGCACATCATAATTTGAAAATTTATTTGCATATAAATATTAGGAATTACAACCATGAAAAATATTTGCTAAAATAAACACAAATGTAAAAATATCCTTTGGAATTTATATCCAAATCGACCTCTAAGCCCGATGAACGATTGCAACCTAGAAAAGATGATGTGCTAAGGTCTCACAATTTGAAGTTATTCCATCGAAACACACCCTTATGACTAGGGGGCCCATATGTCTATGAAATCAGGGATACTCAAGGTTGTCAAATTTTAAGCCCAAAATTACAACATCATAAATAGAAAACTCACAATGTACATCTTACCCAACTATCAAAACAAACTTCTCCTTTTATCAATTATGGAAGTTGAATTATCCACGAAAGACTTTTCCTTCAACCCATGCACATTAGTAAGACTCAAGCTGATGTGTAGATGTGCCTTGTTGATTTGAGGACGACCCGAAATAAAGTGTTCAAGCACTGGAGTTAAGAGAAGGTTTCAAGTAGATGCACATTGTTAACTCACTATTCCTCTTGGAGTTCCCTTCCATGCATTTCAGTTAACTGGGATGAGATGGCCATGTGCATGGATAAGGGAGTACACTCAAGTTCAACTAAAGTAGAAGTGAAGAGAAGAAGCATGCACTTAGTCTAGTTGAGATACTCTTATGTCAAACTAATTTGAAGTGGGAGGGGAAAAGGCATGTGCCTAGTCAGTTGGATTGCATGCTTAGTTATCTCCCCATGCATGCATGTGCTATCGTTAACTCAAAGAAAAGTGCCAACTCATTTCTAAATTAGTGCATGCATCCCAATGGTCTTTAGTTCACTCATTGACATGCTTAAATAACTCCTAGTCACACTCAATCTTATCCATGCACATTAATCCTCATGCATGCCCCCAAACCCAATGTGGCTCTACATCCTTTTCCTCTTGGGTAAGTGTTTTACGGAAATCAAACCTATGGATAGATGTGTTTTCCCTAAGTATGGTGGTCACACTTTGAACAACAGAAGAAAGATATTTGACCTTTTCCTTAAAATGAATAGATAAGATAAGAACACCTACTTGTGATCTTTTGCTATTCCTCGCCTCCCTTTTGTCACTTCCATTGCTCTTAATCGAACTGAACTCGCTTGATTGATACCTGCAATGGCTAACAGAAGATAGAAAACGACATAAAGGCATATGATCTATTCATGTTAAACAAATTGAATCGATTGCATTTGAAAATACACATATAACATCATGAACACATGTATTAGGAAATGAACAAATCTCTTTATTATGAAGTAGAAGGAGAAGTTACAATCAGTTGGATCGATTTGATGTCAACTCGCTCTATATTTAGTCCTATCCTCATCACATCAACAACATCACTCCAACAACATAACATTACATGCAAACGATGCCTCTAAGAGTTGTGATCTCACCAACGTAACTCTACTAATTCAAATTCTTGCTCCCTTGTGCAATATGATCAATGCTCAATTTATAAGTAGTAAAGGTAGTTTGACATTAATGGATCATTGAATGGATTTTCCAAAAATGGATGAATAGGTTTCCTTGCTCATGGGAATAGGAGGATAAGAGTTTCAATGGCTCCATGGTGTCCATATTCGAAGTTATCAGATGATGTGATAGCTGGAATAGCTTCTAGAAGCCACTAGAAGGTGGGAAGATTCCTAGAATCCTATGAACAATTTGCTCCCAGTCGACCAACGCACTGTAAAGTGGGCCTAGATGTTCTGCAACACAACTTTGCATGGGAGTAGATGCTATGCAAAGAACTTATTGCAGTCTAGGGGTGCATTGATGGCTCAATGGAACACTTCAACTGGCATCCAATCAATGAAACTCTCATGGAGGAAAACCATCAATGGGATGACTTTTTTAGGGCATGTAGCAAGTAATTTAGAGTATGATAAACCCTAATTGATACTAATATGGGTTATGGGAGTGATGCCCAAATTGACCTGTAACAACTGCCCCCTAAAGCATGAAGTCAAAAATGATAATGTTGAATGATATGCTTTACGATGTGATGAGTAGGATCTGAAGCGGACTGTGACCTGCATCAATTACAATAAATTACATCATGATATCTTTTCATCTTGGACATGAATTGCTGAGGGAGGCATACCCATACTCAGCACATAAACTATCATAACATCAGAAATTCGTTTATAGATATAGACCCATGATAGGATGATCATATGTATAAAGACCATCGTACATATGATGTGGTACTACTCCTGAAATCGCAGCTCGGATGGATGAAACTAGATCCGAGGTATTTTATCTCGTTCACTCGATCATTTAAGTACGAGTCTAACCATGCAACTATGTGATCTGAAGTCGAACATGAGAAGACACCCTCTGATTACCAGCGAATGATGTGAGCCGTTAACAGATGCGAGAGAAACCATCGATGATGATAATGGCTCTCAAGGTACTACAATACACTCTGCATGGTGTGAGTAGATGATTTGATGTCGAAAACCATACAAAGTCTTTCAGTCGAAGGCCTATGATGTAAAACTGTCGCCGAAAGCAAGAAACCTGCCATTGATGTATGCAAGCTCCAAGGTAATGAAATGTTGTTTCTAAGTCAACTTCTTGGATGATGAGCTGATGTCGACAGGAAGTGACTCGTCGCAGGAGGGTCTTGATGTATCCCCCATCAACGACACGAAACAGGAGTAATGATTTTAGAGACAAAATGTAACTGATGAAGCAATGTTCAGGGATGGCGGTCATGAAATGAAGGTTTATGAGTATTGCAAAGGATGAGGAATAGCTGAGTGACTTCTCTTGAACATATCGGTGATAATGAATGAGTTGGAAGCATTGACCCAAAACCAAAGTGATGGATGGTATGATAGACCATCAAGCAGATAACCCAACCCAAAAGCCACGAAGATGAAGTGAATAAGTGTCATGTTCAAGAGTGACTTGCTAAGATAAAGTGTTTTATCCCTTTCCAAATTTCCCCAGTCATTGTTGAACAATACCTCTTTATTTTTTAACAAGCTTGAGGAGGATAACATATGCTTGATGTATAATTCCACCCTTTGGGTTAATCCATTGCTATGTGATGTTTTAACGAGTCTAGCGAAGGTGAAACTCGATCTTTTCATGATGGAAAAGTCTGTCTCTATTTGATGTTTTAACGAGTCTAATGACAGTGAAAACTCAGTCCTTTTTTATGTTTAGAGAGTTTGAAAAAGGGACGAAAAGAAAACTCCACAAGTTCTTTTTCGTAAAATTGTCCCTTAGATCCGAAAAAGCGTAAAATAATACCTGAGAGAACTTCCTAGCCATGTTCGACTAGGGTTTTCCTTTTTCGTAAATGAACTATCTCAGTCCGGAAAAGGGTTAAATGTATACTAAGTAGATGTCGTTTTAATTCCTTTTACGAGCTCAAAAGGACAAGTGCTTGGCAATCTTTTCATATTTTGGGAGTCTGAAAAGAGATGAAAGAGAACTCCAGGGGGGTCCTTTTTCGTGTTTAATAGAGCTCGAAAAAGATATAAAATTATGCTTTATGGTCAAAATTCATTTCATGATCACGCATGTCGAATTCACTGTATCAGCTGTAAACCTGCTCAAAGAACCACCAAACGGATTAAAAATACCTATTTAAATAGTAAAAAATGGGTAAACGCTATAGTCAAATAATTAAATATGCATAAAATAATAAAAAAGACTATTTAAATAAGAATTTACCAAGTCATTTTTACCATTTCACATTTACCATTCAGTTTTTAGTGCTCTGAGCCAGTTTTACCCTCGAACTTCAACAATTGATTGCGACAGATTCTGTGAATCATTTCTCATGTTGTCCGGACTAGGTAGAAGATCTAACCTTCCTCTTTCTATTGGTTGCATTCTTTTTCAGTTGCATGCAATGTTTCTAGTGTTTTGGGGCTCCTAGGGTAAAGATACAACACCCTAGGACCAACACACCCTTGGATGTCAAAAATTGCATTGCAGAGGGGCTGAAAAGAAGCCTAGGTCCTATACAACGCTATGTTTCCCACTCAGGAGTGCGTTGGGCATAATTCAGAAACTTGCAATGTGTTTTCTGCCCAAAATTTCTCCAGTTTTTTTGCATAAAATGGATCCTAACTAAGCCTATGGTTTGATTTCAGACTTTGATTGGATCCAAATGTTGATTACATGGTGAGAAAGAGAACACGAGGAACGAGGAACATGATATGGTTTCCTTAAATGATCCTGGCACTGTGAGAGCCCTCAAAGACTGTGGGTTACTCAAGTATTTTAGATTGTCATGGATGACACAACATATGGAATTATTGCAGTTCTTTATTCACTGATGGGACCCGACACTACAGGAATTTCACCTTGGGGACAAAGTGCTCCCAATATTGGTAGATGAAATTTAATTTCTGACAGGTTTGTCGAGACGTGGTACCCCCATTTCCCTTGCGGGTTCCATCCGTGGAGGTGAGATAGTGAATGACTACATTCGATAGTTTTGTCTACCAGGTACAGAGCCTAGAAAATATGGAAAGATAAATATCAGAGATGTATGTGATATGCCTTTGCGAATGCTCCTATTCATTATTGCAAAGCTAGTTGGCAGCGTGACACTTCATGTCGCGAACAGATCATACATGCAATATGCACTTAAGTGAACTGTGTTCAACTGGGCTGAAGAAGTACTCCTTTAGATGAAAGAACAACTGATCAAAGTAAAAAGTGGCAAGACAAATAATTTCAGCTATGGGTCGATCTTGATCACTTTCATTTTTGAGCGAGTTCCATTGATGCAACCACAACATGTGACAATGGGTTTAACTGGTCCTAGAGATCCACGGATGCAGCAGTGGGTCAAGATGATGGCTAGACATGCTGGTTAGTCATCGATCTCATTTTCCACTGCATTATTCACTTGGCTCTGACGACAACATATCTTCATAGAGGAGCATCCATATGTAGGGATGGATTTCCGTGGAGATCCAGATTTGATTTTACCAACCGACGCTCAATGGGGTGCTATAGGTAAAATGTTTGACCATGTTTTTTGATTTTTTGGGTTTTTTACATATTTTGTGTTTTTGGTGTTTCTAAGACTAAACTAAATATGTTCTCTGTATGCAGATGTGGGTATTGTTCAACCAGTGGGTCGTGCACAATAGGCGAGAGAACCAATAGAGAGGATTGTCAGGGGAGTAGTCCTTCGGGATTTGGATTTAGCAGAGACTTTGGCTAAGTTACAACAACATGTGGAGGGATTGAATCTTAGGATACTAGATGTCCAGATCAATGATTTACCTATGAGGTTGCAGCGCCATACTATTGGTCTGCCTAGCCGTTGGATGAGGCTATTGTGCATGATAGCCCAAGCAGTGACCTGCTATCATGAGCACCACTAGGTCTACTTATATTATGCTATGTCTATATAAATTTTGAGGTCATATGACCAATGTGTCTTGGACACAATTTTTTGTAAAAAACTCCATTATATATCTATTTTACTTTTAGTTTTTTCCTATGGTTATGTGTAATCCTATTCAACTTTGTGATGTGAATTGAAAATATATCTTTACATATGTTGCAAATGTCTATTTAACACATAATTCGCTAAAGAATTAGTTAAAGTGTTAAAGTTTATGGAAATGTGTTGATATTGGATGTAATCAAAATGTATTTCCAAAATACGAACTCTAAGGAACATACGATGAATAGCTGGATTTCAGACAATATATACACTAGTAAGCTGTAGTACGACAAGTTGTGAGTCCAGCTTGATGATGATGCGGTGAATGCCAAGTGAAATGGAATCAGAGAGGAGTTAGATCAATGCGCTATATTCAGCGATATTATTGGTAGATCGACCGATACAAATCCCTTGGAAACTCACTAACTCGCCACTTGGAGCGAATATGGCCCATTCTGCAGAGGATAGATTTTTCATACTACGACTAGCACCATCGGCATAACCAACAAATGGTTTCAAAGATTCTGACATCTGCAAAAAAATGAAAAGAGGATTACTAACTACATGAAAACTCTGAAAGACACATTGTGACACACACACAATCAAAGCATATATACAATATCATATAATGTTTACTATGTAGAATCAAGCATAGTAACGTTTAAGATACAACCCATTCCGAGGCTGCGACAATTGAATCCCATCATAATCTACCAACTTGTAGGCACCCTTAGCTAGAATATGCTTGACAATGTAGGGGCCACGCCATAATGGTTCGAATTTTCCTGTTCCTATATTATCAACTTCCTAATCATAAAGCAAGACCAGGTCTCCTTCCGAGAAGGTGCGAGGCTTGACATTGCGCTCATATTGCGCCTTGATTCGTCTCTTATGTGCTTTGTTGGCCAATGCGGCTTCACGAGGCGTTTCATATAGATGGATGAGATCTAAAATATGTGCCTCTTCATCAAAAGTGTTAGGTAGTAGGTCAATCACGAGTTTCAACGATGGAATTTCACAAATTTGGATCGGTCAGATAGCTTCTAGACCGTAAACCAGCTAAAAGGGAGTAAATCCGGTTGTGTTTCTCACTGAGGTTCGATATGCCCACAAAGCCGAGTACAAGATTAAATTCCAGTTTCGTTTATGAACTCCAATCATTCGTTGAAGCATACACTTAAGAATTTTGTTGATAACTTCAACTTGTCCATTAGCTTGCAGATAATAAGGGGTAGAACTATCATGAGACAGTCCTAACTTGGAAGTCAACTTAGTCATCATGTGATTGAGAAATTTTTTTCCATGATCTGTGACTATGGATTTCGGCACACCAAACCGTGTAACAACATGGTTAAAGAAAAGCCATGCAACTATCTTGCTTGTGTTGTTAAATGTGGGAATCACCTCGACCCACTTGGTAAAGTAGTCAACGACGAAAATAATATACCCATGCCCCCTGGCCGAGCGGGGGTTACATGTCATGAAGTCAAGTCCCTAATTGGTAAATGGTCCAACAACGATGACATGATGCATTGGTGCTGGTGGCATGCTGGTTTTATGATCAAATATCTAGCAAGAATGACAACTTCTAACCGCGAGAATGCAGTCACGAAATATGGTAGGCTAGAAGTAACCAACGTGGAGAATATTTTACGCGGTAGAAAAACCAAACAAATGTCCACCACATGCACCAGCGTGGAAATCATTTAAAGCTTTCTCAGCCTCCTCATGAGTGATGCACCTACGTAAAATCGTATCGACACCACAACGATAAAGTGTATCACCAACGATTAGATAATCTTTGGCTTGGTATCGAATACGTCGCTGTTGCGAGCGAGAGGTATTGGGATGGAAAGTTTGGGTTTGGAGATAGATGAGGAAATATCCATCCCACAGGTCAGATGATGCGATCAGAAACAAAGACTCGTCCGGAATTGATCGTTCTGTAGTAGACTCAGTGCTACTCGAGGGAAGGTCACAGATAAGCTCGACGAAAACCAAAGACTTCTTTGACTTGGATTTGATGAATTCAAAATCAAATTCCTGCAAAATGATGATTCATTTTGAGTATTTCCCCCCCGGAGATTGAAGTGACAAAATGTATGTCATAGGGTTGCAATTTGAAATGACAATGGTCTTTCAGAGCAGGATATAATGGCGAAATGTTTGTGCAGCTTGAACGGTTGCCAAAGTGAGCTTCTCAACATAAGTGTACTTAACTTCCGTATCATTGAGATTACGACTCAAATAATAGATTGAATGCTCAATACCATCTTCTTCTTGGACTAAAACCATCGCGATGGTTGTATCTGCAATGACGAGATACAAGAAATAATCACTTTGATAATTTAGGGGATAGATTAATAATGCTCAGATCAGGGTACCTTTAAGAACACCAAAGGAAGCTTGTGCAACCTCATCCCAATGGAAGGGAGTCCCATTTTTCAAGAGTTGAGTAAATCCTTTAGCCATTTCGGCGTAGTTGGGAATGAACCTCCTTAGAAAGCTAGCCTTCCCTTGGAGTCTCTGTAACTGAAGTAGATTGGAAGGCACAGGAAAATCAAGAATGGCCTGGACCTTCAATGGATCAAGTCAAATTTTGTCTTTCGATACGATGAATCCAAGAAAATGACCAAAACCAACACCAAACACACATTTGTGTGGATTGAGGCGTGTCTTTTAGTGATGACATCGTAAAAAGATCACTCTCAAATGTAGCGGGTGGTCAGCCCGTTTCCGTGAATGTGCAGGTAAGTCATCCAGATACAGTTGAACAATGTGTTTGATGTCATGGAAAACATAATTCATTGCCCTTTGGAATGTTTCCCCAACGTTCTTTAAACCAAAAGGGATATTTAGATAAGCGAATGTGCCCCAAGGACATATAAAAGCCATTTTATATTGGTCCTCTGGGAAAATATTGGTCTGATTGTAACCTAAAAATCCATCCATGAAAGAAAATATTTCACATCTGGCACATTCATCAATAATTTGGTCAATAAAGGGAGTGCGATAATTGTATTTCGGACAAGGATGATTAACATCCCGATAATCGACGCACACTCTAATTGTCCCTTGTTTCTTCACGATAGGAACAATGTTAGAAACCCAATCAGTAAGCGAAACATGGTAAATGAAACCAGCACACAAATTTTTTTCAACCTCTTCTTTAATGGCAACAACTTTATTAGGATGAGCAGGACAGAGGCGCTTTCATACTGGCTTTACATCAAGATACATTTTAATCTCCTGCTCAACAATGTTGGAGTCGATGCCTGGAATTTCCTCATATGACCAAGCAAATACATCTCGGAATTCACGGAAAAGAGAGAGGTAAGTGTCAAGTTCAGATGGAGAACAATACACACTGACATGGTTGTTTTCTACAACACCAGGTTTGGTCGAAATATCGATAAAAATCATTTCTTCAATATTTGATGAGTTTTGCTCAGAATCGACGGCGTGGATATGAATGGAATTCGTCAAGAAATTAACGACTGTAGGGTGATATAGTTCAGTTGGACTATCTTCATTGTAATTTGGACGATGGGATCGTTGATGTGAATCTTCCCATGTTTCTTCTTCCGGCATCATGGATTCCATAATTCTCTCATCGGTTGAGAATACACATGAAAAAGGATTAGAAGAAGTACCATAATCCAAAGAACGATTGACCCAAACAGTTAGCAAAAAAGGATTTGGATTGGCTGCATAAGCCCAAAAGATTGATTGCTATGCGAGCTCGATTGTACTTAGCGGCATGATTTCACCGAACTTATCTATTTAGGAATCATTGGGAACCTTCCTTAAGTCAGATGAAGTGGAAGATATCATATTGCAGGTCTCTATTTTTGCAATTTCCGTTGATTTCGCAGGCGACGATAACGAAAAGGTGCCCATTAGGGAAGAATCCTTAAATATTCCTACACCAATGTTCTGAAGAGATGGCAGGGGTCTGTGAACAAACAAAACACTTCCATTTGCTTGGGAAATAGAGGCGAAGAAGGAGAGTTGATCGATGACTGTGATGCTTCCCTTGTACGGGAAGACGACCATACGAAACTATCGCAACCATAACGTAAACCCATGGTTTTCCAAGTAATATATTGTAGTCAATGGGTCTGTCAATGACCTCAACTTCAATAGTAACTGTTTTCCCCCTAGTTCGACTTGCTGGTTAGTGAGAATTCCACAAGGCTTATGTGTATGACCATCAAAAGCTTTCAACGTCGTAGGTGATTGTGATAAAGTTGGCGAGCCAAGTGACTTCTAGCGACTCATAGACGTGATACAAGTAGATGCACCTTCATTAATGATAGTCCGATGAATGAAGCGATTCAAGACATGTACTTGAATAAAAATTCTAATTGTGCTGGTAATTGTGGCATATATCCCGCATGATTAAAGACTACAAGATTAGATTCCGTCATATCGATTCCACCAATCGTCGACAACAAAGCCTTCTTTTGGGAGGGACAATTCTGAAGAACCTCAAGTGTTGACATGACAGAAGGTGATTGAGCTAGATCTTCGACTACATTATAATTTTTAGCTGCAAAAGTTCAAGGGTTGAAAATCGATTTATGAACGACTCCCTTTGGCGACTTTATTGTTAGCTCAGGAATAATAGGAGGTGGAGCCGAATTAGATGAAGTCGAATTTGAAGTAGTAGGTTGATCTGTAGCTTGACCATTCAACGACGACAGAGGATTACTGTAATCTTTACTTTGAGTAGACACCAAAACATCAGTTTTGGGCTTGGTGGCGGATAACATAAGCACTTACGAACTAGAAGTGGGATCCGTAGCAACCATATGTGTTTCCAGGTTCAGAAAAGGATTTGTCAACACTGTAGATGCAACAAAAGTCTTAAGAAGCGTTGAGACTTCTAAGCGTCGAGGAAAATATCGCGTAAAATTCTCCTCATTACATATCAAACAAGGGTAACGATGTTTCTGAGAAGAAATAGATGAATCATATGATTTTTACTATGAGGGTGAATTTTGATTCTTCTTATCTTTCCCCTTCTTCTTACTTCCGAGTTGCTTGTCACTTTTTCCCTTGTCAAATGACATGACATGTATTTCAGAAGAGGACGCAGGATCAGATGCAATAGGGGTTTGATTTGAAACAATAAGTGTGGAACTAGATGGTCAAATTGCTGGTAGAGTGCTAGCAAAACCAATCACACCATCGTCGACATGAATGTACTTACTAGATGGAGAAGGAGGAACAGTAAAATTTGGTCGCTGTGCATTTAAAATATTTTCATAGAGCATGCCAGACTGAGTATAAATTAAATCCAGATACCGGGCATGAGAAATTACTTGCTCTTCAGTGACAACATCGCCTTTGGCCACATCCTCGGTGATAAATGACAACAAGGACTTTATAAACCACTCAGCTAAAGGATAATCCAGAAAAAATATTTTAACCATTCGACGACGACGACGCCACTCATGTATATGATCTGATATATGAGTAGCAGTGGTTTGTTTAAAGCTGGTCAAAAGTTCCGTTCCAGTGTCATATATAATGGGTAAGTGGAAGTGGGTTTAAAAAGTAGTGGCTAAAGTTGTAAAGTTATCAAAAGAATCTCGTGGTAATTCAATATACCACTTTGTAGCTGGACCAGTGAGCATTCGCTGGAAAAGACAGAGTTTAACAGAATCATCATTTAAGGAGTTTGATGAGCACCATAAATGATAAGTCATAACGTGCTTAGACGAATCTTCTCCAGAGTTCCCATTTAATTTCGGAATATCAGAGGGTAATTTATGAGGAATCACCACCACTAAGGTAAATAATGAATGGGATCATTAGTGAGCTGGTTTAAATCAGATAACTCTAATGTTGCAAGAAATGAAAACTGTCAATTTAGATAAGGCTGAGCATAACCAAGATAAGATGGAATTACCTCACCAATAGGCCGTTGTGCACCAACATAAGGATTCTGCTATTGGTAACCCAAATAGGGGTAATTTTGTTGACCAAACCCTTGATAGGATTGTTGACCAGGACCTGGATAATCTTGAAACTGTTTGAATGGTTGTTGTGGTTTCCATGGGATTTGATAAAGCTGTTGTTTCCCGCCAGGATAGTTTGGACCAGGTTGTGAATATACGGGACCAGTAGAAGCCTGCGATGAAGGTAAACTAGCCCGTGCTTGTGAAATACCTAATATAGATGGTTGTTGCATACCAACTTGGGAAGACGGAGTCTGTAGACTCGAAAATTGAGGGTTAAGGGTTGAAGTGGTTGATATTGATACAAAAAAATTTGCAGTTGAACATGCAAGGTAGGGTTTCATTGAAAAACATGCATTCCAGCATAATATTGACCCAAAAACAAAGGAGTACTGCCATATGGGGGGAACATTTGCTGCCACCCAGCATATGGAGTATAATGGTATTGCACATACTGAATTTCATATGATGGGAGTCCAATAGATACTAGATAAGATGGACAGTAATTGGATGGAATAACATGATATTGAGCTGATGATGTCAATAAAGGATAAGGCCGTTCAATACTTATAAGAGAGGAGCCAGATAAAATTGCAGATGATGACATGGGTGAAGTCCATGGACTAGAGGAGATACCAAAATAGGTTCCATTTATAGCTTGGTAACCCAGTGGGACAGAAAGACCACCATAAATATGAAACTTGGGTGTCGTAGAAAACATCGAAGATGAAGCAACGGTAGATGCTGTCACAACTGCAACATATGGTATAGTCTGGGATGTTGTCTTAGCCATGGTTAAATAACCCAGTAAATACTCTAAAGAATCTACGGGAACTTGACACTGAGTAGGATCAACAGGAGCAGGGTAGGTAAAACGAGGAAAATACGGATAAAGATGAAGCCCCAACCCAAAATGAGTTGGAGTTGAAGGGGTTGTCTCTTCCTTAAGTTCTTCCTCTATTGAAATCAAACCAGGTGGAAGTACTTCACCGTCAGGCCCGAGATAAATTTTAGGCGATAAACTCTGCGGTAAAGAGGAATAATCAATAGTTACGGATGACTGAGGATAAGCCGGTTGATCGTCTTCCGACATAGGAACAACTTGTTGTTCAAATTCCAGATCAAGATGTTCTGGTAAAAGAAAAATAGGCTCTAGATCAAATTTCAGTTGAACAAATTCGGGTTCTGGATTTACTATTTCACTGGATTGAATTTCAGTGTCCTCGGGTAACAGTGAGGGTTCCGTCTCGATAGTAGCAAATAAACCGGGATCGGTAGAAAGGAATCGAGACTCGGTACTCAAAGGATTATATGACTCTGGTAAATTAGATGAATATGTAGCACCAAAGTTTCCAGAGGTACTAGAATCGGTAGGACAAGCTCGCCTTCGTCTACTAGCTGTAGCTTATGGCGGTAAAGGTGGTTTATTCGCTGTCCTACGCGAATGATGGGGAAAGGGTTGATCTTCTTCCAAGATTTCTAATTGATTTTAATACAAAAAAAAAAAAAGAAAAAAAAAAAAGAAAAAAAAAAAAAAGAAAAAAAAAAAGAAAAAAAAAGAAAAAAAAAGAGAGGGTAATGCTAGGAAAAAGGTTTACCAAGAAAATGTGAACTGCAATATACCGCCCCAGTAAGCCAAGAACTTATGTACGTGTAGGCAATCTCCCCGAATGTTGTGTTCGGTGTCTCACAGTGTACAAGGCGACTGACTCGGTTACCTACGGATGGTAAGCAACCTAATGTTGTCCTCCCAAATATACTTGATGATACGTGGAGGCCCAATTCGTATTACCGCTATCTAATGCGAAACCGCACAACGAGAGCATCCCCTTATACTTTTCATACTAGAATACCACCCGATATACCCAAAGGTATGTGGACGAGCTCCGATATACTTGCGTACGTGGAATGAAGTATCACACTCAGAATGTATCACAAAAAAATAATGACAACTTCTATGTTTTACGACGCCGAAACACGTCTCTAGCTTAGACCTCTAAATGTCATCGTTAAGTGACAATGCTCCCTTAGGTTAATTTAGATAAATTTTAAGTTGATATTGCTTATAAGATTGTATTTCAGGTTCAACACGAGATGTATTTGACATTCCTATAATGTAATAAATATGATAAGCATTCGTTTCAATTTAATTTCGTCAATGAAAATCTTAGCTACAAGGGATAGAGCAATCAGATCGTAAGCAATCAACAGTGAGCACATCTAAATGAAAATTCCCTAACTATTCCTATGCAACACTCACAATCCCTATATGAAAATGCATTTTTTCTTTCGGTTCCTTTTTAAGTGTAGATGAATGGAAAATAAACTATATTAATGCATAAACAATCAATCAATACTTTCCAGAGAAACGAAGGCTGAAACAACAATTCCTCTTTTCGAAAATAAAAAAATTGGTCAAATGTAAATTTTAAACTTTGGAGCTATTCGACAATGATAAAGAAAACAAAATGAAACATTGATTAAAAAAATATCCAAAGTGAGGAAATAATAGTAGAATAATTCTGGTCTCTAGAGGCAACTAGACACTTGAAAACTCAGCAAACAAAATACTAAAATGAATTGAAAAAGACAAAAAAATGATGATTTTTGGTTGGTCACAGGAGCAACGCACCCATGAGTGGGAGACAACGCGTTGTAGAGCACTGTCCCTAAGCCAATAGTGCTATGTAGAGCACTGTGTCAAGACCAACAATGCGTTGCTAGAGGAAACTCAAAATTAGGCAAGAAAACCACTTATTTTACTAAAACATATTCAAATGAATGAAATAAAGCAAATAAAGTATACTAG
This sequence comes from Pinus albicaulis, assembly GCA_034641835.2. NCBI lineage: Eukaryota > Viridiplantae > Streptophyta > Pinopsida > Pinales > Pinaceae > Pinus > Pinus albicaulis. Next base: position 1,083,060,711 of record CM076580.1, on the reverse strand, counting down.
AGGTCGATAAACAAGGTTAAAAGCACCAGGGACGATCCGTCGATCCCTAGTATGGTCGCCAATTTGTTTTATGGAAATCAAACCTAAATATAGATGTGATTTCCCTAAGTGTGGTGGTCGCACTTAGAACAAATGAAGAAAGATATTTGACCTTTTCCTTAAAATGAATAGATAAGGAAAGAACAACTACTTGTGATCTTTCACTATTCATCGCCTCCCTTTTTTCACTTCCATTGCTCTCAATCGAATTGAAATTGCTTGATTAGTACTTGCAATGGCTAATAGAAGACATAAAATGACATAAAGGCATATGATCTATTCATGTTAAACAAATTGAATCGATTGCATTTGAAAATACACATATAACATCATGAACACATGTATTAGGAAATGAACAAATTTATTTATTATGAAGTAGAAGGAGAAGTTACAACCAGTTGGATCAATTCGATGTCAAATCACTCCAGCTTCAGTCCTATCCTCATCACATCAGCAACATCACTCCGGCAGCATAACATTACATGCAAACGACGCCTCCAAGAGTTGTGATCTCACCATAACAACTCTACTAATTCAAATTCTTGCTCCTTTGTGCACTATGATCATTGCTCAATTTATAAGTAGTGAAGGTAGTTTGACATTAATGGATCACTGAGTGGATTTTCCAAAAATGGATGAAGAGGTTTCCTTGTTCATGGGAATTGGAGGATAAGAGGTTCAATGGCTCCATGGTTTCCATATTCAAAGTTATCAGATGATGTGATAGATGGAACAACTTCTAGATGCCACTAGAAGGTGGGAAGTTTCTCGGAATCGTATGAATAATTTGCTCCCAGTAAACCAACACACTATAAAGTGGGCCTAGATGATCTACAACGCAAATTTGCATGGCAATAGATGCTCTGCAAAGCACTTATTGTAGTCTATGGGTGCGTTGATGACTCAATGGAACACTTCAACTTGCATCCAAGCAGTGAAACTTTCATGGAGGAAAACCATCAATGGGATGACTTGTTTAGGGCATGTAGCAACTAATTTTGAGTATGGTATACCCTAATTGATACTGATTTGGGTTTTGGGAGTGATGCCCAAATTGAATAGTAACAATAAGCTAAGGAAAGGACAACCAATTTGCTGTTAGTTTTCCTCGCATGAGTTGGGGACATTACAATCTTCTCCCCCCAAAGAGTGTTTGTCCTCAAACATTTGTAGATTAGGATGCTTAAGAATATCCCCCCCTTCCTATGTTGTGTCCTCCAAGGAAATTTTTTTCAATTTGATGAGATATTTATAGATTACTTTATTCCTCAATCATTTCTTCTTACTTGCAAAATGGTCTTTGGAATAAGTATCAATTTTCCACATTCATCCATGGGAGGTAATTCCTTTGAAGGAGTCTCATCTTGCCCAAGAGCCTTTTTAAGACATGATACATGAAATACATTGTGAATATTGCTTGTAGAAGGTAGCTCCAATTCATACACTACTTCACCAATTCTCTTGATTACCTTGAAAGGCCTATAAAATCGGGTTTTGAGATTTTCTTCTCCAATGATATTCAATGAAGATTGTCTATAAGGTTGAAAATGAAAAAAACCATGTCTTCCACCTCGAAAGACCTCTTAATTCGACGACGATACATATTTCCTCTATTGTTTTTCTGAAATATGAATATTATTCTTGAGTGTATTGATGATATCTTGGTTCTCTTTGGCCCACTCAAGAGCTTTTGGAGCTCTAGAATCAGAAAATACCAAATCCACAAATGTAGAACCTTCATCACCATACAAGGCTTTGAAAGGAGTCATGCCGATGCTCATGTGGTATGTAGTGTTGTAACAAAATTCCGCCAAATGTAACCATTTTACCCATGCTTTTAGCTGTTTTGACACATAGTTCCTCAAGTAGCTCTCGAGCCATTTATTAGCAATTTCAGTTTACCATCCTTTTGAGGATGATAACTAGTGCTATGATCAATTCTTGCCAACTTCATCAATTCTGACCAAAATGTGCTAATGAATATGTGGTCCTTGTCACTTACAATCCTCTTAGGCACACCATGAAATTTGAATATATGTTTAAAAAATATACCAACAACTTGTGGAAGTTTATATTTCAAAAAAAATTGACATGGAATGATCATATTTAGTAAGTCTGTTTACTACAATAAAAATACAATCCTTACCATTTACCTTAGGCAGGCTCGTGATAAAATCCATCGATATTTGTTCCCACTTTTGGTTGGGAATAGGAAGTGGATGTAGTAGCCCTGCAGGGAAGGAAACTTCCACTTTGTTTCGTTGGCATCCTATGCATTCACCCACATAATTGAGAACATCATCCTTCATGCCTGTACATGAGAACCATTCACAAACATACCTATATGTCTTAAAATAACTAGCATGACCAACACGTTGATTGTTATGAACAATTAGAACTTTTTGTTTAAACTTACTTTCAGGCACTTGGTAGATTCTATTCTTTTAATAGATGATGTCATCACATCACGTTATATCTTCCATGATAAATTTTACCTTCTAAAATTAAAATATCACAAACATGATAAATTTTTGCATACTCTGCTAGTATGTGATCTTTCCCAGAGGCCGAAATTTCTGAAAGTGAGTAAAATGAAGGATTTATAGATAATGCATCAACAAGAACCTTATTCTTTCCCTTGAAAAATTCAATGTCAAAGCCATACCCTTGTAGCTTTCTTGCCCATAGTTGTTGTCTCTCATTTAATCCTTTTTGCTCCATGAAATACTTGATGCTGTTATGATCAATGTTCACATTAAACTTGTTGCCCACAAATTATTGTTGAAACTTTTCAAGCGTGTGCATGATGACCGATACATCCTTATCATATGTGGAGAATCTCCTTTCAACCTCATTCAATTTTTGGCTTTCATAAGCAATGAGATGCTTGTCTTGCATCAAATTATACCAAATACGAATACTTGATGCATCACACTCAAACACAAAAGGTTTATAGAAATCTAGTAAAGCCAAAACATGACAAGTACTCATTACCTTCTTAAGATGATCTATAATTCCCGGAGTCTCATTTGCCCAAAAAAAAACAACCTCCTTGGTCAAATTTGTCAAAGGAGTTGTTAATGAATAAAATTCCTTCACAAACCATCTATAGTATGTACATAGACCAATGATGCCCAACAATTGTGACATGTTCTTTGGTGACGACTAGTCAAGTATAGCTTGAATCTTCTCCAGATGTGCCTTTGTACCACTTCCGCCACTGACATATCCCAAATATAATAGCTTAGTCACGCTAAAATCACATTTAGAGATTTTCGCAAAAGGGGAATTGGGTACTAATATACTGAACACTTCATCAATGTGTAGAAGTTGCTCTTCCCATGACTTGCTATATACTAAGATTCCATCATAGAAAACTGCCACAAATTTCTGTAACTGTTTGTTAAATACATGGTTCATGCAAGGCTGAAAAGTAGCTGGAGCATTTGATAACCCAAAGGGCATCAAAAAATACTCAAAATGTCGAAAGTGGCACCTGAAATATGTTTTGTGCACATCCTACTCTTAGACTCGAATTTGATGACATCTTGAATGAAGATTTGTTTTGGAGAAATAAACCACTCCATGTAGCTCACCCATCAACTCATCAATACACAAAATAGGGTACTTGTTTTTGATGTTATTCTTGTTTAATACATGATAATCAATGGACATCCTTATAGTTCTATCCTTCTTTATGAGAACAACAAGAAAAGTGAGAGGACTAGAGCTCGGATGTATATGTCCTGCACCCAAAAACTCCTGAATAGTCCTTTTGACCTTGAATCGTTTAGGATGATAGTAGGGATCTGGAACAACTAAATTGCTGTCCACAAGCTCAATATCATGCTTAAAACCACGATGTAGAGTAGACCATGCAGTAGATATGAAAACACCACACTATGCTTTCGCAACAAGGCTTGTATGTCCACATGATACCCATGCTATCTTGTATCAATATACATTTCTGAAATGAAACACTGCACTACCCACTCGACCTCTGAATGTCGAAAAAATCTCTCCATCCTCTAAGCTATAATGACTCTAGGATCATATGGAATTAAGCCCCATAATACCACCCTTATGCCATCTTTTATGAAACTCAATTGCATAGTCTTAAAGTTCGTAACAAATGGACTTATATAATGCAATCATTGAACACCTAACACAACATTGGTATCCTCAATGTCAACCATATAAAAGTTTTGAGCTGTTGAATTCATAATCTCCACAATATGCATTTTTGTGTCTACGTTTCAGGAATAGATCAAGACCCATCATCAGGACAAATCCTACCAAGAAGAGAGGAGGTTAGATGAAATAAATATAAGAGGTGAACGGAGGGATGAGGAGAGAGTGTGAGCCGACCAACAATTAAATATAAAGTTAAATAAAAGTAAATAAAAATAAATTTTATTTTTATTATTATTCCAAATTCCCTAAAAATATGCTTAGATTAATGTTAAGGTTGATTCTAATTAATTTTAATTCTAAATTTATTCGAACTATTAATCTAGAAGGTTAATTTTTAGGGATTATATATTTATATGTTTTATGATTGATTTAAGATCATTATGTGAATTAAAGATGGAAGATTAATATTGAAATGTTATTATTATAATAGATTGGTTATTATTTATTAATTAAATATTAATATTAATTAGGAATAGTATAACTATTACTAATAATATATGTTTAATTAATATTAATATTAGTGTCACATAATCTTTTCAATATAAATGATCAAGGATGTAATTATCCAAAGTTGTACTCAACTATGGAACATGATGAATATTAGGCAACATTGGGCCACTTGATATCCACACTCATCCTCAACTTGCAAACCCCGTTTCTTCAAATAAGACAAGTCAATGAAATTGCCGGTAGCCCCACTATCAATCAACATAACTCGCTTCTCCCTATATAACACTCTTTACTCTGAAGTTGTTATAATGAGGAATGGTAGCAAGGGTTGCAAATGTACCTTCTATCTGTTCCAAATCATCCGAGTGCTCATTTGTATCTGTCTCTCCATCCATATGTGCATGCTATTCATTAAGAACCCGTGTCTCTTTCGACTCATCATCACTAGGCTCCTCAAAGACCTCAATCTAGTGGTCCTTGCCTCCACTTCTACACTTATGTCCAAGTTTCCAAGGCTTATGACAATTAAAGCAAAGTATTTTTTCATCTCAACTCATACCTTGAATCACAAGGTGCACCACCAACTAGCTTAGACATCTCACTTGTAGCTCTATTATACTTTGGCTTCTTAACCTTACTCTGCAACCAACTTTGCGACAAGGGTCTATGTGGAAAGTTTCTAGGAAACCTACTCTATGGCGTGGATAACTTCATATTCCTTCCATGCTTAATAACATCCCACAAGATTGGTAGATTAAAAGCTTTGACCCAACCCTTGAGAGGTTCAGACAAGCCCTCTATGAACCAAGAAATTAATTGCTTCTCAGTCAAATAAAAAACCATGGCTAGCAACCACTAAAAATGTGAAATATATGCATTAAGTGTCCTAACCTATCTCAACTAAGCCAACTCTCTGGAGTGTACCTCTGAAACCTTGCTGTCAAACCATTCTATCAATGTAGTACAAAACTGATCATAAGAGACTATTGCACCATGTCCTTGTGTCGCTAAAATGTGATACCACCATTCATGTGTAGCTTCCTCAAGGTCAAGGGTAGCAAAATTGATGGCCTCAATTCACTTCATCTAATATAGGGCAATATATGTATCCAATTTATAATCCAAGCCTCAACTGTACACTTGAATGATCCATCAAAACTTGGTAAGGATAAACGACCAAACCTCTTCTGCAACTCATAGTTCTGCTTCCAACAAAGTTACCGATCAAACGAGAACTATTACCTCAAATACAGAAATATAGCCAAAAAAACACCAAAAAAACATGAAAAAACAGGCTAAAAACGAAAAGTGTTGGTGTTGGAATAACAAATTTTTATTTTTATTTTTATTATTGTTATTTTTTTTAATTTTTTTTGTTTTATTATTATTATTATTATTATTTTCGGGGTAAATTTTCAATAGTTTTAAAAAATGACAGTAAAAACCAATTTTTTGTTTGCAAAAAACACCTTGAAAACGAAAAGTGTTGATGCTGGAATAACGTATTCTTTTTTTCAGGGTAAACTTTCAACATTTTTTAAAAATGGCAGGAAAAACCAATTATTTTTTTTTGTACAAAAGACATTTTGAAAATGTGAAGTGTTGATGCTCGAATAATGTTGTTGTTTTTTTTTAAGGATATTTTTTCAACATTTCTTAATAATGATGTTAAAGATAAAATATCATGACTTCGAAAAACTTTAAAGTTCCAACAATTTTCAAGCATGACATTAAAGATAACATATTATGTCTTTGAAAAACCTTAAAATTCCAACGATTTTTAGGCATGACATTAAATATAAAATATCACGTATTTGAAAAACCTTAAAATTCCAACAATTTTAGTCATGGTGCTAAAGAAAAAATACTTATAACTGTTTTCAAAAATATCATTAAAGATAAAATATGATGAATTGGAAAAACATTAAAATCTTGACAATTTTTCAACAATGGAATTAAAACCAAAGATTATGACTACAAAAAAACTTTAAGTTTCCAAAATATTTCAAGCATGACATTATGGAAAAATTTTATGACTAAAAAAATTAAAAAAAACACCTAAATGAAAAAGTTATTATACCAAGAGTAATTTATTTTTTAAATGCTAAATGTATAGCGATTTTAAAATATTAGCCTAAGACAACTTGATACATTGAAACCAAAATTTAAAAATCAACCATCAAATTGTCACGCAGTGTAGGTGAACTCGACCCACTGTCATGAAAACTTAAAGACCAACCATGAAATTGTCATATTGTGGGGGTAAACTACATTCATTATAACAAAAATTTTAAAATCAACTATCAAATTGCACATAATGGAATCGGGTTGCTAGTCGAGCATCGACACAGACCCTGCAAAAAAAAATAAAAATAATAATAAATAAATATATAGATAAATAAAAATGAAAAATACAAAAGAAAATAAAAATTCAAATATTGAAAAAAAAACACTTTTTAAAAAATAAAATAAAATAATAAGAAGTAATAAAACATAAAAATAAAATAAAAAACATGACAAAAAATCAAATATGAAAAATATATAAAAAGACAAAAAAAACCATAAAAATGTCAAAAAAAATTTAACTTGAAAAAGGAAAATATTTCAAAAAAACAAATAATTAAAGAAAAAAATAAAAATTAACAAAAAAAATATAAAAAAATTGTTTTAAAATCTTAGTGATTTTCATGCCGATTTTAAAAAGTGTGTTTATTTTATATACTTTAAATTTCATAGTGTATTAAGTGTGGATACTTTTTTTTATTTTATTTTCATGTTGGTAATAAAACATTAAAAAAACATAAAAAAATATGACAAAAAAAATCAAATATAAAAAAAATGAGTTGTTTTTAATGCGACGTTTTGAAAAGTTTTCCACTTTGTTTTTTCGATCTAATTTCTCTAAAATCCTGTAGGAATTCATTGAAATCACAAGTTTGATGGGTAAAATCTACACAATCGAAGTGCCCTGGAGGTTTTTTAAGGTGTTGAATCCAAATATACAGTCAAAAATCCAATTTAAATAACACAAATCAAGATTTTACCTCAAATTTTTCCGCAGGAAACTCCAAAAAGTCACATTAAAGACAACTCCATAAAAATATACATATATATAAATGAAAAATAAAATAAATAAATACTTAAAAATATGGGGAATGAATTTTAAAAAACCACATAATTTAAGAAAAGAAAATAAAAATTAACTTTAAAAAAAGCATAAAAAACAATTCTTTTTAAAGTTACAAAAAAAACTGCATAATTAAAATAAAAGAATTAAAAAAAAATTATATATATAATTAAAAAAAATCATTTTTTTTTGGCCTAGGTAGGCCTAGGTCGTTTATTCTGGGATTCGACCTAGTCGCCAGGCTTCTTATTCTTATTTTTATTTATTTAATTTTAATTTTAAATTTAAATTATCTATTTTAATTTTAATTTTTTTTAAATTTTGTTTTTTTTTTAATAATTATTTTAAACTGTTATTATTATTATTATTATTTTTAATTTTTTAATTTTTAAAATATCTTTCGGTCATCATCACATGAGAAAAGATTTTGTCGACGCGTTTCGAACCAACCAATGTGGTTAATCTTCAGGATGATATGAGAGATTAGATCAAGGTACTAAACTTAAATAGATGAAGAGACATGCTAACTAGCCGTTGGAACATAACAACTAGTTTTATTATGAAGGAAAATCAATTAATTTTATTTTATTTTTAAAATTTTTTACTTTATTATATTTAATTTGTATTGTATTTTAAAAATAAAATGTATTTAATTATATTTGGAATAAGAAATCCTCTCGGAGGGGTTTTGGTGGTATAGCCTGCTATATAAGGAACATTGTTTCTTCTCACATCCTACTTCATAAAATCGACCCCTTCAATCAATACCTTTGAATTGAAATATCTAATTCTACCACCAATCAGATCTTTCTTGCAATATTCTATTTCACTCCTATCAACTCTACATCCTATGGGAAGAAAAACCTTGCTAAAAATTGTCCTTTCAATACTTTAGAAAAAGACTGTTGGGTGTGGAGCCTGATTATCTTGTTTATTTTGTATTACAGCATTGGACCCCTGTACCTTAATGGGGCAGAATTAAATGCTGCCCTGGGGGGTCCAGGGGGGTGACTGCGAATTTATGGAGCCCCCCCCCCCTTGCGGGGGGTTTCGGGGGCAGTGCCCCCGAAACTAAAAACAGATGTAAAATTGCCTTGTAAAAGTATAGTAATTTCTAGTCAATCTGGGCCGTTCATTAGGCGGATGATCTGATGGTAGAAGTTATGTTTTGTTTAGCGTTTTTTTGCCCTAGAAGGCAACCCCTCCCTTGTATGAGGGTATTTTATTGCGGCTGTGTACTGTATGTGTATTGTCAGAGCGAGAAACATATAGGGAGACTACGAGAGAGAACGAAGGATATTACAATGGATCTATTGTAGGTTGTGTCTCTTCATTTTGCTGGATAATAGAAAGGAAGGACTGGCTGTTTGGGGTGGACGTAGCCCAAACTGGGTGAACCATGTATATCTGTGTCTCTCTGGTTTTATGTGTTTCTTGTGTTTGTGTTTCCGCATATATATTTTATTTGTTCCATTGCTCTGTAATATATAATTTTCTAACAACTGGTATCAGAGCCAAAGGTATATTTGGCTGATAAAATCGCAGGAAAGAAAGGTTCCTAGTTTGATTGGGAGCAATGGTGGAAGATGGTAAATTTAGGGTCGAGAAATTTAACGGCTAGAACTTCCCGCTGTGGAAGATGCAGATGGAAGATTATATGTATTTGAAAGATATGTACCTACCATTGAGCAGAAAAACAAAGAAGCCGACGACTATGATAGACGTAGAATGAGAGATTCTCGATAGAAAGGCACTCAGAATAGTACGGTTGTGCCTCGTGGTGTCAGTAGACTTCAATATTTCGAAGGAAACGACAACAAAGGGTTTGATTAAGGCATTGGCGAAACTATATGAAAAACCCTCGGCCTCAAACAAGGTATTTCTTATGAAATGTTTATTTAATATGAATATTTCGGAAGGTGGATTTGTTGCAGACAATTTAAACGATTTTAATACAGTTATCCATTAGTTAAGTTCTGTAGGAGTAAGATTTGATGATGAAGTTAGGGCTCTTTTATTTCTGTGCTCATTACCAGAAAGTTGGAATGGTTTAGTTATGGCCATTAGCAACTCCATCTCTGGATCTAGTACTTTAAAGTTTGATGATGTTTTCGGTGCTATCCTTAGCGAGGAAATGCGACAGAAAAGCTTCGGTGAGACATTGGGTAATGCTTTGAGTGCAGAGTCTAGGGGAAGAAAAATGGAAAGAGGAAAGAGCTCAGGATATCGTAGTAAATCAAGAAAAGGCAGATCCAAGTCCAGATCGGGGATAGTATGCTGGAAATGCGGAAAGAAAGGACACCTGAAGAAAGACTGTAGATCTCGGAAGGGAAAAGAAGGAGACGCACAACAAGAAAACAATCATGAAGAAAATGTGACAGGCGATGTTTTACAAGATGATTTGATTCTTTCTTTGAAAATGTACTGATTCTTGGGTGGTAGATTTAGGGGCCTCATTCCATGCCACACCTGATAAGAAATATTTTCATGACTATGTTCAAGGAGATTTTGGACAAGTTCGTTTGGGTGATGATAATCCCTGTAAAATTGTTGGAATGGGTAAAGTTCTTGTAAAACAACATAATGCAAACCAATGGCTATGAAAGGAGGTAAGGCATGTTCCAGATTTGAAGAAAAATCTGATTTCGATAGGGTAGTTAGGCGGTGAAGGCTGTGTGACAACTTTCACAGATAAAACTTGGAAGGTCACCAAAGGAGCCCCGGTAATAGCAAAAGGCGAATATGTTGGTACATTGTATTTATGCAATGGTATTTCTAACTCTATTAATGCTTTAAATTCCAAAGGAGCAGATGCAGCATTATGGCATCATAGGCTCAGACACATGAGTGAGAAGGGGATGAAGATTCCTCACTCAAGAAATTTGTTGCCGAGTTTGAAGAATGTTGATTTGGATTTATGTGAGAATTGTATTTATGGAAATAGAAGAGAGTCAAATTTCTCAGAGTTGGGAAAGAAAAGAAAAGCGAACAATTAGAGCTTGTGCATACATATGTATGGGGACTTGCTCAGGTATCATCTCTCGGTGGCTCTCATTATTATGTTACTTTTATTGATGATGCAACTAGAAAAAATTGGATTTATTGTATTCAGAATAAATCTGATGTATTTGATACTTTAAAGAAATGGAAAGCTTTGGTTGAGATTGAGACAGGAAAGAAGTTTAAGTGTCTCAGATCAGACAATGGAGGTGAATATTGCAGCAAATATTTTGATAGGTACTGTTCAGAGCATGGAATTCATAGAGAGAAGACAGTTCCAAGAACACCACAAGAAAATGGTGTATCAAAAAGGATGAACAGAACAATCATGGAGCATGCAAGGTGCATGGGATTGCATGCAGGATTGCCTTTAAAATTTTGGGCAGATGCTGTAGATACTGTTGTTTATCTAATAAACAGATGGCCTTCAATTTCCTTAGATGGTGGTATTCCAGAGGGAGCATGGACAGGTAAAAAGGTAAACTACTCTTTTTTAAAGCCTTTTGGCTGTGAGGCCTTTGTCCATATTAATAAAGAAAACAAAATAAAGCTTGAGGCAAAATCAAAGAAATGTACCTTTATTGGATATGGTGTTAATGATTTTGGTTATTGCTTATATGATTATGAAAATCACAAAATCATTAGGAGTAGAGATGTAATATTCAATGAAAAGGTCTTGTATAAGAATTAGTTGCAGGAAAAGAAACAGGAAAAAGAAAACAAAGAATACACAGTTCTTGATGAGATCACAGAAAAGTAAAGGTGCCTAAAAATAATAATAATCAACAACCACAAAAAAAAACCCACAACAGCAACATGCACCTCAAACATTTGAAAGTGTTGTCAGAAGTTCTATCGGGATAAGTAGACCCCCTGAACGATACTCTTCTTCATTATATTATTTATTGTTAACTGATTCTGGTGAACCCAAATGTTATGAATAAGAAATGCAGGTTGAAACCAGGAAGAAGTGGGAGCTAGCCATGGAAGAAGAGATGGACTCCTTAATAAATAACCAGACTTGGGACTTAGTCAGGTTTCCTGCAGGTAAAACAACATTGCATAATAAATAGGTTTACAGGCTGAAGGAAGAAGATGGAGGAAAACAGAAGTACAAATCCAGACTTGTGGTGAAGGGGTTTGCATAGAAGAAAGGTATTGATTTTAATGAAATATTTTCTCCTGTTGTTAAGATGACTTCAATCAGAACTATTTTAAGTCTTGTAGCAGCGAAAGATTTTCATCTTGAACAGTTAGATGTAAAGACAACATTTCTCCATGGAGATTTGGAGGAAGAGATCTATATGCAGCAACCAAAAGGATATAGGGTCAAAGGGAAGGAAAAAATAGTGTGCAGGCTAAAGAAGAGCTTGTATGGCTTAAATCAGAATCCAAGGCAGTGGTATCTAAAATTTGACAAGTTTATGTCTGAACAAGGTTATACTAGATGTCACTCTGATTATTGTGTTTATCTGAAAAAGAAAAATGATGGCAACTATATTATATTGTTATTGTATGTAGATGACATGTTTGTTGCAGGGTCTAACATGCAGGAAAGAAATGTGCTCAAAAGAATATTGGAAAATTCCTTTGCAATGAAGGATTTGGGAGCTGCAAAACAAATCCTTGGTATGAGAATAACTAGAGACAGGAAAAATCGCAAATTAACACTGTCTCATAATGAGTACATACAAAAGGTGTTGAAAAGATTTAATTGCAGAATGCAATACCATTTAGTAGACCTTTTGCTAGCCATTTTAAACTTAGTAAGGATATGTGCCCCAAGACCCAAGAATAAATGGATTATATGTCTAAAGTTCCATATGCATCAACAGTTGGGAGCTTAATGTATGTAATGGCCTGCACAAGGCCTGATATTGTAGTGGGAGTTGTAAGAAGGTACATGAAAAATCCAGGAAAAGAACATTGGATGGAAGTGAAATGGATTCTCAGATATTTGAGAGGTACCACAAATCAAGCATTATGCTTGTGGTTCAAACATTTCTCCAAGGTGGATACAAGGCCGATGCGTATACAGTAGGTGACAAAGACAATGGAGGAGTATACTACATGGCATATATTTACCGTAAGTGGAAAAATCCGTTAGTTGTTTAAAAAACTAAAGTGTTGTTTCACTTTCATCACCGTGGCGCAGTATGTTGTCACACAGACATTAAAAGGTAAAGAAATGATTTGGTTACAAAGGTTTATGGATGAATTGGGTAAGAAGCATGATATGGGCACACTATACATTGATAGCCAAAGTGCTATTCATCTTGCAAAGAACTCATCATTTCATTCCAGGACTAAACACATACATCTCAAGTACCATTTCATACGGTCAGTATTGGAAGATGGAGAGTTGAAGCTGGAAAAGATACACACTAGCCAGAATCCTGCAGATATGCTAACAAAAGTTATAACCAGGGAGAAACTGAGAACATGCTCAGTTTCAATTGGTCTTCAAGGATGACGATGAAGATGAGGAACAGCCATGTCCAAAGAGGAGTCATTGTCCAGCAAATGAAGCAGCGGTGGAGTTGCTACAATCAGTCTCCAAGTGGAAGATTGTTGGGTGTGGAGCCTGATTATCTTGTTTACTTTGTATCACAGCATTGGACCCCTGTACCTTAATGTGTAAGTAAACGACGCCCGTAAATTAAATGCCGTTCGGGGGTCAAGTCATGATTATGGAGTCAAGGTTTTGGGGCCACCGAAGCTAAAAACATATGTAAAATTGCCTTGTAAAGGTATAGTAATTTCTAGTCAATCTGGGCTGTTCATTAGGCAGATGATCTGAAAGTAGAAGTTATGTTTTGTTTAGGGTTTTTTTCCCTAGAAGGAAACCCCCCACTTATATGAGGGTATTGTATTGCGGTTGTGTATTGTATGTGTATTCTCAAAGCGAGAAACATATAGGGAGATTGTGAGAGAGAATAGAGGATATTATAGCGGATCTGTTGTAGGCTGTGTCTCTTCATCTTGCTGGATAATAGAAAGGAAGGACTGGCTGTTTGGGGTGGACGTAGCCCAAAGTAGGTGAACCACGTATATCTGTGTCTCTTTGGTTTTATGTGTTTCTTGTGTTTGTGTTTGTGTTTCCGCATATATATTTTATTTGTTCCATTGCTCTGTAATATATAATTTTGTAACAAAGACATCTTCAAATTGATGAATGAAGGTAATATCCTTTTGTTGAGAGACTTTAATGCTAGAACTGCTACTAATCTAGCCATTACATTAAGTCACAACTCTAATCCCAACCCCATGGGGCTTGATGAAGATAGTAACTTAGCTAATAAATTCAAGAGAAAATCCGAAGACACCATCGAGAACTTATTCGACACCGAGCTCCTCAAAATTTGCATTTCCCAGGACCTAATCATTTGTAATGGTATTAACGTTTGGCCCCTCTCCGACCAAATGACCCGTTTCCATGGTATGGTTAGCAGTGTTGTGGATTATGTGGTTTCCGACACCCTTGTCCTCAACCATGTTACAAAATTTGAGCTACTTAATGGATTCAAGCCTGAATTTGACCACAAACCTCTGTCTCTATCCATCAATATTGTTATGCATACCACTCACATGCAGGAGACCAATGAAAGAAAAAGACACATTCACTCCGATAAAAGTAAATCCGACCTCTTGTAAAGGGATTTAGAGAGGGATTTAGGCTCCATGACTTATAATAATAATATTGATCAAATTACTACCACTTCACTACTATCCTTTCCAATACCATTAGCAAGTTCTCTAATGAGACTTCGTTTAAGCATACTAGTATAACTTCCAATCCATGGTATGACAAATTTTCAGGAAAGTGATTAGAGACGCTCCTAATGAAATCATTAAGCTCCAGAATATCAATATATACAAAAATATCATCAAGAGGAATAAAATGTCATATATTAATAGAAGACAAGATGACCTTATCCACCTTTCTCAAGTCATGCCCATAAATTTTTGGTGGAATGTGCTTGTTTGTAAAACCAAAGATAATCATTCTATCCCCTTAGAAAACTGGGACAACTATCGTAAGAAGTTGTATGACTCTCCAGACACTATGGGTGCTACCTTAATCACTCCAATTAAGGAGGATGTATTCTCTCTAGATGATGTTGAGTCTGGTATTAATAAGCTTGCTAATGAGAAATCTAAATACATTGAAGGATACCAAGCTGAGATCCTTAAAATGGGAATATTTATCCTCATTTCTCATGTCCACAAGCTTCTCAATTTCGCTGTAACACATGGCTTTCCTCAGCTTTGGATGCAAAGCCTTATTGTGCCTATCTTTAAAAATGGGGACAAAAGCATTCCATCTAACTACAAGACCATTTTGATTAGCCACATCCTAGCCAAGATTTATGGGCTCATTTTGGAAAATAAGCTTAGCCTTTGGCTTGAAAGCTAGGGAAAAAGAGCTAAAGGACAAACTGGTTTTAGGAGACATCACTTGACTATTGACCATCTTATCACTCTCAGAATCATTGTGGAGGAATGTCACAATAGTAAAGTCGATCTCTTCCATTGTTTTGTGGACTTTAATAAAACTCTTGACACTGTTCCTCGAGATAAACTTTGGGAGAGAATTAAAGAGATCATGGTCCCTCCTAAGCTAAGGATTGCTGTGATCCGTCTCTACGATACCGTCACTGCCAAAATTAATACCAACGAGGGGTGGTCTAAAGACATTAAATGCAATATCAGAGTTAAGTAAGGGTGTCCCCTATCCCCTACCCTTTTTGGCATATACATCGATAAGATAGATGAGTGTCTAGAAACTGCGAGATGCAAGGGCACCGAGATTGCTGGTGTTCTCATTACTCTTCTCCTTTATACTGATGATATTGTTCTTCTTTCAAAAAACCATGATGACCTTGAAAAACAGCTTCAGACTCTTCATGTCTATTGTTCCAAGATGGGTATGACAGTTAATACCGACAAGACTAAAGTCATGATCATTAAATCCAAAAAGATCACCCATGGTAGTTTTGTGTATAATAACGAATGCTTAGAGTAGGTTTCTTCTTATAAATATTTGGGAATTGAATTCCCTCATCAACTCAACTGGAATTATAACATCGAGAAAAATATTATTGGAGGCTGGAAATATTATTATGAGCTTGAAAATAATTGTAAGTTGGTCATTCTTTACATTTGGAGTAAAAAGAGGTTCCTCTTTGAGACTCTCGTCACCCTTGTTGTCTTATATGAATGTGAAGTTTGGGGTTGCAATATATCCAGAGAGTCATGGAGGAAGATTGAGATGATTCAACATAAATTCATAACCTACAAACTAAATATCAAGGGAAATACTCCCTATCTTATCCTCTTGATCGAAGTTGGTTTGTCCCCCATTGAAATTACGACTATGTTTAGATATCTGATGTATAAGAAGACGCTTTACAACATGGAATCCAAAATTATCCCAAAATATGCTTCTAACTTTAGTAAAAAACCCCACCTTCGCCTCAAGCGTGGTTGGCATAAGGATGCCCAAACTTGGCTCAATAATTGGGGAATTAAGGAGGAGCTCAGTATGGGAAGCAAAGATAGTGTCAAAAATATTATTACCTCCAAGTTTGAGGAAAAACTATGGGAGGATCAGGACCTGGAGGGTAAAATTAATCTTAGGTACTATAATGAGGTGATCAACCCCACCCTGGATAATCAGAATTATCTCTGTGTGTTGACCATCACTAAGAAAAAAATGAGCATCACTAGGATTAGAACTAATTCTCATGATATTCAGAGTGAGACTGTGTGGTGGTCTATTCCCAAGACTCCTTGGAATGATAGAATCTGTCATATTTTCAATACTAAGCAAGTGGAAGATGAAAATCACTTCCTTTTAGACTGTCCGACTCTTACTCATAGCTGCTTTCAATTCCCTAACATCTGCCACACTTCCAATATTCTTGACCTATTAAGCCAACCCACATATAACGATCCTGGGGCGCTTCTTTCCCTTCTCTTTGATCATAGAAACTAGATTTTGAAGAATCAAACTTAGGTTCTTTTTCCTTTTTTGAGGTCCAATAGGCCACATTGGTCTTAGCGGACATTAATCATCATCATCAGCATCATCAAAATATTACTTGACGTTTTTTTTCTTCAAAAAAATACATTCTTTTAATTTGAAAATTCTTTAAAATTCTTTCAAAAAGGATTATTTATTTATTTTTAATTTTTAATTTTTTAATTTTAATTAAATTTCTTTTTAATTAATTAAATCTAATTAATAATT
This sequence comes from Pinus albicaulis, assembly GCA_034641835.2. Taxonomy (NCBI): domain Eukaryota; kingdom Viridiplantae; phylum Streptophyta; class Pinopsida; order Pinales; family Pinaceae; genus Pinus; species Pinus albicaulis. The sequence goes on along the minus strand of CM076580.1, from coordinate 1,083,043,648 downwards.
TCATTTAATTATATATATTTTTATTTTAATTATAAAATTTACATTTAATTATAATTTTAATTAAAACAAAATTAATAATAATAATGAGAGGAAATATATAATGTCAATTAATAAATTTCTCCAAATGCAAATTAAATAAAATCCAATAAGATGAAAAGAAAGAAAGAGGAAGGTGCTGAAATAAAGACACCTAGGAATATAGGGCAAGGATACAACACATTAGTTAGCACATCTCTTCATCTATTTAACTTTAGTGCCTTGATTTGATTTCTTAGCTCGTCTCAAAGATAAACCACACAATGACCTAAAGATCTCTATAAAAATTAAAATAATAAAATAAAATAAAATAATTAAAAAAAAAGAAAAAGAAAATTAAAATAATTAAAATTAAAATTAAAAATAATTAAAAAAAAAACTAAAAAAACAATTTAAAATAATTAAAATAATTATTTTAAATTTGTTTATTTTAATTATTATTTTTAATTATGCATTATTTTATTTAGTTATTTTTAATTATGTGTTTTTTTGAAATTCTTTCTCATTTATTTATTTATATTATTTATTTTTGTTTTATTTTTGAATTTATTTATTTAATTTTTTATTTTTATTTTTACAAGTTAATTTTGTTTTTACTTTTTCTTTTTGTCTCATAGGAGTTACTCTGCTGTCTTTGCTTGGGCATATCTAGCCAATCAGAGACTTCAATTTTCGACCTCTTCCTTCCAATGTGAGTTAGACAAGTGTCGCTCGCCCTCCATTTCTGAGTTTTTGTTAACTGCGGTTGTAGAAATGGCAATTATTTTTTTAGCTTTGCCTGTTCCTGCTTTTTTGTTAACTGTTTTTGTAGAAATGACAATTCTCTTTTTGAGCTGTGCATGCACAACATTTCCTGCATGAAAAATTGTTTCCTTCTTTCTACTGCCCATAAAGCAAGGTTGCTAGTTCTTGTTCCTTCTTTCTTTTTAATTGCTTTTGCAGAAATGACAATTGTCTTTTTGAGCTGTGCATGCACAACGTTTCCTGCATGCAAAATTGCTGCCTTCTTTCTATTTCCCATAAAGCAAGGTTGTTGAGCACTGAGAAGACACATCATTGATCACTGGGCACTGAACAAACACAACTTCACCCCTTAGCTAGTTAGCTTCAGTACCGCGCAACTTCACCCCTTAGCTAGTTAGCTTCAATGTCGCTTCATCGCCACTAACATCGCTTCATTTGGTAATGTAGTCTTTTTTCTCCTTGAAAGGACTTATCTTTAACCAATCTTCTTTTGTGTCTTTTTCCATTGATTGATAATTTTCCATGTATATCTCTTCAAATAATTAAATTCTTCTCTCTGTTGTTCCACTGTGCCAATGATGTGCATTTTTTTATCATTGTAATGAATGAAGACTTTACCGTAAAGTTTATTTCAACTTAACATGTAGATAACTTTTGCAGTAAATTCAACATATGGTGCAAATTTAATGATGAACTTGGAGATTAAATGTTGTTTTTATTATTTGATAGAGGGTGGGGTGGGGTATCCATTGGGTTAATACTTTTTATTAATGTGAACTTTGGAGATTAAATGTTGTTTTTATTATTTTATAGAGGGTGGGGTGGGGTATCCATGGGTTAATATCTCTTATATTTTAGATGGGTACGTTTGCATAATCTATCATTTGTTTAGTTTTATGAGAGAAGAGTCGCTAGTGTGGGATAAATTTACTACACTATCTATGAGAGAAGAATGCACATAAACTTACAACAGAACAATTACAAACAAATGCGAGAAACAACAAGCCAATACAACACATAATTTCCTAAGGAATACACTTTTGAGAGAATAAATCCACACTCTAATACATGCTCAATGTATTATTTAGCAGCTAAATCGCTAAAATAAATTATAGAGTTTTTTTTGCTCTCAATAATACTGAATAATTAGGATGAAGATTTTGGAGAAATTTTGCCACCATAATATCAAGTTTAAACTTCCCGGATGAAGGTGTTTAAATAAGGAAATATGGTGGCTAGCCCTTGGAGTGACATCTGGCCTAGCTACCTGCCCGCCTCAGAGAATGGTACCAAGGCCTTAAAGGCCCTTGGTTTTCGACGTCGGGCATTCACTGCTCACACGTCCTGCTATCACCCCACTGCTACTTGCTCAATGCATTCAATGGAGACGCATCCGCCCTCATTAATAAATTCTTCGTTTGCCTTCTTGAGCTCCTTCTCTGCAACTCTGCATTTAGCTCGCTTCTCTGCGTTCGGCCCTTCTGTGGCCCTACCAAAATCTGATCCTTGCTCTCACTTCCGCCTCCATTTTCCCTCTGAAGTCACACCGCTGCCGTGCTCACGTTGCACTTCCACTCGCTCTCCTCCGCCTTCTTATCTCTCGTTTACGCCCACTTGATTGCCTTCACAGTCACCCCCCACAGCTCTGCGCACACATTCACCTTTCCTTTCCGCCTCTTTGTCCTCTCACAAGGTCTCTCTGTCTTCCCACTCTGCCAGCATGCCGCGAAGGCATCGCATGAGATGTAGTCGTGGTTGTGGGAGAGGAATTGGCTCTCATCCACCTCTTCCTAACCATGTTGTCTCCTGCTCTCAGCCTCCGGCTGGCAATGTCGCCCATTTTCATTTCAGCAGCGCCATTGACAAGCCCAGAATTACTTCCACCATAATGGTAATGTTCCAGGAGGAGCAGAATGATAAAAATGCCTCAGGCCCCAGCAAGAGCAGAAGGAAGTCCATGATTTCTGTCAGGCCCTCCCCAGGACTCCAGAAATTTTTTTTCCTTCCCTGTCAAAACTGGTTCGGAGACCTCCAGCAGCGACAACAATGACAACATCTCTTCGCTCTCAGACAAGCAGAAGCAGGATACAATCTCCACTTCCTCCTCGGAGAATACTGCCCAAAATTCCAAGGAAAAGGATGAAGGTGTCGAGGACAATTCCGCCCTCACACACAGAAATCTAGCTGGTTGTCAGGTCTCCTTACCTCTTTTTGGTTTTTACAATGATTTACTGCATGCGTAGGCACAGGAACTGCAAATACTGTGATGATTCTGGCGGTCTAATTTTTGTTTTTTTGACTCAAAATACCTCCGGCGTTGGTTAGATTTGCAGCCCGAAGGCTGGTCTTGCACTGTACATTATGTTCTATATTAATAGATTAAACCAACTTAGAAAAAAAATATTAAGTTTAAACTCTCACAATTTATTTTCCACCAATCCTATCATTCAATAAATAAAAATATAAGAAAATCACAAGTCATTTATAGTTTTCCAATTTTATACGTTAAAACTACTAATACTTAATTAACTAACTATTGTTATTTAAAATTCAATTTCTACTCAGATTATCTATATCTATATCACACCACTATATAATAATTATTTCTAGTTATTAAGTTCATATTTATTTCTAACATAACTTAGTAATCATTACATTATTAGATATATATAACAAACACTACATTTTATAATATGAGAGTACTAGTAATTGCACCACATGTTGCAAATGAAACGACGTAAGGCGACAACATAGGAAAGAGTAGCATAGGAGAAAGAAGTAAAAATATACATATTCAAATAATATATATTGTTGATTTAGATATATTTTTCCATTCCTTCATGCTTTTCCACTTCAAGAGTGCAATGTATGTCTCTAAATAATAGTAGGCTTCCTTTGAAAATCAAACTATTGTTCTGAAAACTAATGGCATATCGTGAGTCGAATGATTCCCAATCTTGAGTGATCTTGGTTGATGCAGAGGGCGGAGTAGCATTCAAACTGCCTACATTAGAATCAAAGGTCTCCCAGTTGGTGGTGATAGCTACAATGTTACTGCACAATGGATTTTCATTTCAAATCTTTAAAGCATCCATCTTCTCAACATAGTTATGTACCCTTCCAACCTAAGTTTCATAAAACGACCAAATATCATTGGTAAATTAAGAAGCTAAGAAATATTGAAATTTAAAAATATTTTTTCATGGTAGCCTAGAATTTTTAGAAATTGTTGAGGGATATAAACAACGGTAAGAATTAATAAATATTCTAGCAAGAATTGTAGCTTCATTTAAGAGGTTTTCAAGGTCAACACCATCAAGTATAACCTATGTGCAATTTATTATGAAGGTATTCACTGTTATATGGAAACTAGTGATATCAAGGGGAACATAGATCCCGTCTATAATTGTTGAGGTGAAAATGGTGGTTTCAATTGAAATGCGGTTCAGGAGTCTTTATCACGGTAAAATTTCTCAAGATCCATCTTTGCTCACAGGTTTTGAATGTGATGCTTCAAAATTATCAGAATTGGCCCCCGAACCATTTTTCTCTATTAAATTTTTAAAGATATATTAGGGATTCATTATTCTTTTTGTAGGTATTCTCTATAGGATGTTAGTGTATATATAATGATAATTGAAAGGTGTTATGGTGGGCTCTTTTCCCACCCGATTCACTTTTACAATTGGTCATGAAACATTTGGTCCTTCCTTACAACCATATTGATTTTGAGTTGAAGAAAAGGTATCTATAATTTGAATTGAAGAAAAATGATTACAAGCTCGAGGAATGAGGTTGGTTATATGATAATATGTATAGAAGGTTCTCTTCTTAGTATAAGAAGTGGCTCTCATTTGGGGGTAGGTTGAATTTACTAAATAGTTTCATAGAATCCATCATAATGTGTCAATCATGTCTAGCTCAAATTGTTCTGAGGAGTGTTATCCTCTCCACCCATGTTCAATTTCCACAAGTAGCATGTTGAGTTATTAATCACTATATTGTTGTAATATCCTTGATCCTTGTGTTGAAAAAACTTCAATCTTTTGAAAAATTTATTTTACCTTATATAACATCTTTCGAATGGGGAAATTGCAAGGAAGATTCGCGTAGGGTTTTATTTCATGAAAGAAGAATCCATTATATTTTACAGATGGCCAATCACATATTCGAACACTAATACCTAACAAAAATAGGTAAATACATTTTTCAATTTATTTGGATAGTAAAATGATAGAGAATATCCAAATCAAATATTCATTTGTTCTTAGGTTACATAAAAAATATGTAAGTTTTGAAAATTAGCGCACTAGCCTATAATATTCCAAACTTACATATTTTCCATAATCTTAATTGAATGAGTTAGATCACTTCCTAGGTTACATAAAAAAAAAAAAAAAATATGTAAGTTTTGAAAATTAGGGCACTAGCCTATATTCCAAACTTACATATTTTCCATAATCATAATTGAATGAGTTAGATCCCTAAAAGAGAGACAAGTAAGGAGAAAAATATTCAAAACATGAAATTGTCAAACTCAAGATAAGACTTAATGAAACCAAAGATTTTATCTTAAGTAATCTTTTGGAGAAATTTGGAAGAGACATAAATTCTTCATCTTTATTTCTAATTTAAAAATAAAGAAACCCATCTTCCTAAGCTAATTTCGCCTAATTTCTCACCCAAATTTTCTATAGTTTTTGAAACCATCTAAGGAGCACTTTATCACGTGGAAAAGTAATGAAAATATGTGTGAAAAATATACTCATAAATTGTGTGGTATATGTACACATGAATATGAAACCATGATTGTATTCTATCACATATTATTTTATTCCCATACCATGTAGGAATGATGTTGATGAGTGAAATTCTTGGTCTCCTTCCAACCCATCACATCTTATCGTGTATATATATCATAATTTACTTTCGTAATCCCTATGTAGAAGTGGTTCGGAAAGTAAAGAGCGTAGCATCTCTATATAGAGGTAGAAATTAGTATGTAAAAATGTGTTCAAAGAGATGTACAATACAATAAAACTTTCCATAAATGCTTATAATTTGTGATTTTCCAAAACTTCACTGAGATGTGACTCTGTTACACGACATGATCGTTACATTAAAAGCAAGAAATAAAGCCTGTTGACCCACAATCCAAAAATTGCACATATTACTTCATTTGGGGGCGACATAATACTTCAATGATATCAGGTGGCCTCTTATTCACAAAATTTGGTCCTCCTCGTTCCCACTGCTGCAACCAAAAGCAACACAAATGACTATTGTAGTGAATGGATCATTGTGTGTAAATCTCCCATATTCTTCCCCACAGGCAAAGAGGTGAAGTCAATGGATGCAGCATACCAAGAAGGGAAAACTGAGGTAGCAAGTCCAGATTTACCCACAAAACCAATTTTCAACATCACATTTGATGTTGTTAATATAGAGAATGCAGATGATAGAAATGATAAAGTAGAGCAATTAGAATCAAATGAAAGGTGGGTGGAGAAAGGGAGAAATATTAAGGGAAGTGGAGAAACACGTCATCTAGTGTACAAAGTGGTGAGGAAACGTAGATGGAGAAAGTGGGTATCAAAAACAAGAGAACCTAAGAATAAATCTCGCATCTGGCTCGACTCCTTCTCCACCCTAGAAATGGCGGCTCGTGCACATGATGTGGCTGCTCTGTGCTTGAAATGCCACTCGAATTTTCTCAGTTTCCCAGAAATTGTCCATCATCTTCCTCACCCAACATCTAATGTAACGTGAGATATACAGGAAGCTACAACGACTATAGCCTTAGTGAATCAGCCCATTACTTCTCCTCCTTCTCAAATTTCTCTTGAGTCTGTGGATCTACAGGAGAAGGCGGAGATTATTGAGACATATACTAAGCAAAGAGAGGATTTTTCCAAAGTTGAATTGACAACATTTCTTACAAAAATGGCCGAAGGATTACTTTTTTCACCTGAACCTTATCATATTCTTGAGGGCCAATTCTTCAATTCAGATGAAATCAATGAATATGATATCATAGATGGTGAATTTTTTCTCTGGAAATTTTCTCAGTGAACAATATTGTAATGTAATTTCCTATCAACATGGGAGATTGTATCGGGCTTCTAACCCATACTTTGGTAGGAATTTGGAAAGAATATGTCCTGGCTTGGTGCTGTAGGGGATTACTTAATTGTTTTATACATGTTGATTTCTGTCTTTCTGAAGTGGTGAACAAAACATCCCTTTCAAGAGCTATGATAATCTTGAAATATCTTCATTTTATGTAGAATATCAAGTCTTAAATCTCAATAATGGTATTGGAATTTCCAAAAATTTCGTAGAATGATAATATACAAACATTAATAACTTTGAAAGAAAAAAATATCCATAAATGAGCAGATGAGCTGGTAGAAAAATCGTGGGCAAAGCATACACACGGGAGAAGCTTGAAGAGTGTCTGGTCCTTTACTTCACAGGTTAACCAAAATACACTATATCAACTTATAAAAAATGAGGTAAATGAAATGTGAATGTCTTACTTCAAGGGAACAAAGGATAGGACCTCAAGATCATTACTAATAGCCAAATTGAGTCATACAATGTAGCAAACGCCAACATTCAATATCCTCATACTTGTAGAGAATACCAAGGATTAATGAAAAACGCGAAAGTCAAAATAAATTATTGATTCTGCATACAATGCATCGACAACGTAACCCCAAAACATCCAAGAACTCCAGGGTTATCAAAAGGAAGAACCAACCTGGTAGTGAGATAATTTCCAGGAGCAAACACCAAATAAAATTTGGAAGTGGACGCCAGACAGAAGCCGAGAAGGTGTAGACTTTACCTATGCAGCTCACAAGGAACTCACAGTATTATTAAATGACGTAAATAAATTGATAGTGGCAGAAATCTTAGGTATAGATGCAAGTTAAGAAAATAAAATTACTTGTGCGAACCACTCCAGCAAGGACGAATTCTTGCAATGCAAGAAGTTGGTACTCACGCCCATATTCAAATGAAGTAGGGGAACCTAGATTTAATCCATGAAACAAAGATATTAATGAACCAATAGATGCAAAAAAAATCATGCAAGTGAATGGTGAAGGAATAATACTAATAACGCTAAGAACGATATGATCCCTGGACGCATAGGGTTAATGTTGGGTGAGGAAGGAAATGCATATAGGGATAATCATCTTTGTTCTGGTTTCCAAATATAATAATGTTTCTTGTAGAGGAGAATGAATGTAGTCATATTCCCTATTACTCAATGATAGAAACTAAAATTTAATCTTAGTAAAAAAAATTCTTACCAACATTTGTAAAATGCATGGTAAAATGACAGAGGAAACCTCACTAAGAATTATTGGGGGTCTGGTACTTGAAACGTCCAGAGAGAAAACCAACGGGTTCTAATAATAACCTGATTCACCCCATACAACATAAGAAAATATCAATCTAGTAAGAAACAAATAAAATTCAGTATAAAACTTACATTGAATTGTAAGAAAATATGTGAAACTACAAGTTGTCAGTGGAGGTTACCTAACTAGTGGAGAAAGGGAAATCTGCCACAAGGTCGAGAAGGATTTAGCTTCAAATAATCCAATGGAAGTATCACAATATTTGGAGCAAGGTTCGAAACCTGTTCTGGTGCAGCTATGCTCCCAAACACAACAAGAAAGAAATGAAACCCTCACTACAGAGGAACGAAAGTTTGGGCCAAAGTCTGGATTCATCGTAGATCTGTGATGAGGTGACCACAAGATTTCGGTTTTGTTCGATGTAGTTATGGCGTTTATCATTTCAATTTCTGTAACCATTTCAACTCGACAGCAGAGGATGGTTTAATCGTCTAACATTTGATCAGACGCGGCATACAACTCCACGGTGGAAATTGGGCATGTTGTTTTCAAATAGGAACGAATTACATCATAATAAAGTATATAACACACCTATTCGAATAATTTATATATCATTCTCCAAACTTGAATAAAATTAGAATATAATATAAAGTCTTGGTGGGAGACAGGGACTTACCTTCATCCCTATTTTCACTTAAGAGTATCCTTCGCCAGAAATCCCAAAACCACCTACACTAAGCCTTCAATCATTGAGATACATTTTGTGTAACTTGTGAAAGCAGAGAAAAATAAATAGTCAAATCTCTGAGTTGAAAACATGTAAGGTGTTTGTTACTTGAATGAGAAATATTAATTTTTATTATGGCTATCAATTAATCGTCAGAGTAGGTAAATGTTCTGTTGTCTTTGAGAGTTTCAATTTTAAGAGTTTTAATTGATTTGTAATTTTTATCATTTTTAAGCATAAAAATTTATTTAAATTAAATAAAATTAATAAGAAAAAATTGTAAAAGTTTTAATATTGTTAGAACGAAGACTTTTGTGATTTATAAAGTAGATAAATGTATTTTGGATTAATCACATCATTAAATTTGGTCAAGGTTTCGAACTAAATAATGTGGTTCATCCTCACCTTGTCCTGAGGATGAATCACATTAGTTAGTTCGAAACGTTGAACAAATCCTAATGACGTGATTAATCCGAAAGACATTTATCTAGTTTTAATAAATATGAAAGTTCAATCACAATAAAATTAGTTTAAATTTATTTTAAATCTAGATTTACGAAGTGTCAAAAGTTTAGATTGATTTTAAATTTAGACTTACCAAGTGTCAAAAGAATTCAAGTTCATAGTTAATTTTCAATTTTCAATTATTATTCTTAAATCAATATTTTCATTTTGACAAAGTCAATATAACATTACATTACGTAATGTCTTACATAAGTAATGTTTTACAAAATTGTTGTCATATTGAGCTCTGCACAATTATAATTATGCTTGAAAATTTTGATATATTTAACTTAAACTTATTTATTTTGTGCATATCTTATTTAGGATCATTCTGTAACGTTTAATTCCAATTCTCTATCCAATTTTTTTATGTTGCTATGTATTTACATTTCCTATCCACTTGTAGTGCCTCTCTTCAAACAACATAGGTGTAACACAGTGGATTCAACCTTAATTGCCAATGCGATTTCACTGTTGATGGCTGGTACTACCGAGTTGCAACCAATCCTCCAAGTCATTGCCATTGAACAAATTTGTGCATTTAGGGATGCATACCCTCGATATTGTCTAACTCTCTATAATGGAACTCACAAGCATGTGGTCTTGTTTCATTCTTCTCATAATGGCCTTGCAACATATGGGGATCTTCGATCAGGCTCCATTGTGCTAATAGAAAAAAGTGCATGCATGGCCTTCCATCAAAACATGTACGTTATAACTTTTCTTGCTGACTTCCTCACATTCATTTACTTTTACGTCCTGCTTTTTGGCATCTACTATATTTATTGCTTCCTTTATTGTTTTCCTCGACTCACAACTCTTCTATCTTGCAGGACGCTCCAAGTAATCAACGTGAAGATTATCCACCATGAAGCACCTTTGGTCAGCGACCCAACTGCTCTTCTTCTTTCCAATAGTGAAGGTATCCATGCTAGCTTATCCTCAACGAATGCCTATGCCCTCCCAATGGCGCCCATTTCAAATTCCCAACCTACAAATTCTACTGTAATTATTATTTCTCCTCCAAAAACACTCCCTTTTAAGGCACTAAAACCATAATGTAAATATAAGTCCATCTAAGGTAGGGCCCTCGCAAGAACACCCTTTCGTGAATACAACAACTCATGTGGTGTTGGTAAATCACTTGGCTTCGACCTTGTGGATTGTGACAATGATGAGATCCACGTAACCGCCTTCAATGACTTGGCGAAATTGTTGAATCCTCTCAATGCACCAGTCAAATATACACAATAAAAAATGGCACCGTGAAGGTCCCCAACCCCAATTACAATCACCTAAATCGTCCATTTGAAATATTTCTTCTCTCTTCATTAAATTTTTCTTAGTGCATACATGATGATGAATCAATTCCTTCCCATTCATTTCATTTCACGCCAATTAATTCACTCAACACTACTAATCACAACTCAATAGTTGATGTTATTGGTATTGTTAGTTTGACTTCTCCTACATCCACTATATGTCGACGTGATGGGTCAGAAACTCCTAAAAAAAATATCACCTTGTGCGATGTTGTATCTCAAGAAACATTCCCTTGGCTGTGGTAAATAATCAATGCTTAAGATATCAAATGGCCTTTGTTTAACACCTTTGGAATTTAATTCTTTAATACCCTCAATAATTTGATATATTGAAAGCCTTCACAATGCCATAAATTGTTGATACTTGAATGAAATGAAAAAAAGAACTGTAAGAGAAACTCAAAATGATATGTTGAGAAACAAAATATATCACTTTTAAGTTTCAGAGGAAATCATGGAGAGAGAGGAAACTCAAAATAATATGCTATAAACACATAATCTATTACTTTAAAGTTTGATTAGGAGTTTGTGAAAAGAGAAGAGATGGAGTGAAGGAGCGCAAATTGAGGTGATTTAACTCTTACTCACAGATGTAATTAAGAGACTGGCTGCTACATTACTTCACTTCATTCAAAGAGGAATAAACAAAAATCGAAACTGGAAAGACATATCATACATCAACAAGTGTAGGAAAATTGATCTTCTTTCATTAATTTCTCAAAAAATTCAGTACCAAATTAACAGTCATCTAGAGGTCCAAAAATTGGAACCCCTTTTCTTTATTTCTATCTACTTAAATACATCATAGTGGTTCGTAACTCCTAAAATTCTTGAAACTATTTGACTACCTAAACTATTAAGATTACTTATGCAATCATACTTGAGAAAACAAATTAAAACTGGAAATATTGTTCGTTTTTCTGAATCTGATGTTGCTGATGCGTCCTCCTGAAGTGTCGAGGAGTCCTTTCTGGTTATGATGTAGCGACTGCACAACTCTGTAACAACGCCTTAGTGCCCGAGTTGTCCTAGTTTTCACGCTCCCAATATGACAACTATACACACTTATACTCGACTCTGCCTATGCCCCTGTGCTTCAAACACTGTTAATCATATCACATACTACCCGACTCTGCATGTTCTCCTTTGATCTACGTTGGGTCGCTTACCAGATTTTTTCTGCTGCGTTTTCCCATTTCTTCATAAAATGGCGTATAACCGCATAAGCCCGCAATTGAAATCCTTTAGATCTCATCTTGGAACCACATCGCGTCCATGCCAACATCGCACTTCGCATTTCGCTGTCTTTAACTTTTCTTTAACGTTTATCTTTTAAAACTTGCGATGTGTGCCATACGATTGGGTCCCACCTGGCATCGGATGTCGTACTTCGGTGACTTTATCACTTACCTCCCGCGGCGATCCTTTAAAACTTTGCGATTCACGAATTTCGATTGGGCCCCACCGCATCGCACATCGCACTTTGGTGATTATAACACTTACCCTTCGCCCTTAACTTTTAAAACTTGCACTGTGCATATGCGGGCCAGGGCCACATCCTATGCTATGTCACCTACCACGTCATCTTGCCACGTTGCACTTCGCATTTCGCTGACTTTAAATTTTCCTTAACACTTATCCTTTAAAACATGTGATGTGCGCTATGCGATCAGGTACCACTTGACATCACACGTCACACTTCGAAGACTTTATCACTTACCTCCGACACCTATCCTTTGAAACTTGTGATTTTCCATTTACGATTTAATCTCTGCCGTTTATCTCTCCGCTCTAGTTCTGCGCTTTGATCTCGACCATCTGTTTTTCCGTTTGCGCCTCCTCCAAAAATCTTAAGTGTTTAAGGGAATGTGCCCTTTCTGCGCCTTTGGGAAATTAGTTTGTTTACTCCACGGTGTAACCCTCCTGAGCTTATCCGGTAATCTGCCGCGCTGGACCCTCCTGAGCTTGCGAATGAGCCCGAATCGACCCTGTTCGGTGTGCAATGTTCTAAACGTGCCCATCGGTCTGGCTCTTGAACTGTTCTGCATGTGAATGAGCTCGACTCGACCCACCTTCACATCTCATCATGTAATCTTAATGTACCAATATATAAATCAAAATTCTTCAATGACCCACAAAATTTTACATTTTCTATCATATATGTTTTTTTGGCGTTTTGAAAAATATTTCAAAGGTAAAAATGCAAATGAGCCACAACATTTGGCTCCACCTGGGGATAGTGCCTTTTTCCACGAAAGCGCTAAGAACCACATATTAGTGCCTTATCCATTGGGCATGGAATCAAATATTGCTTGGTGACATATGAAAAATGAGCAATCCTGTATTTACATTGGTGGAATGTTGACTTTTAATGCTGGAAATAATGCTGCAGATACTGCCCATTCACAGGTAGCTGTACTGTCTCTCCATCTATATCTTCCAAAATAAATGTGTTATTTGACCTTGCCTCAGAGATATTGTATGGACCATACCAGAGAGGGTCAAATTTACCATGCTTCCCCTTTTCTTCTCGTATGGTGTCCCATCTAGTACTAAATCTCCTGCTTGAAAGGAAACTTCTTTTGCTTTTCTGTCAAATATAGACTTCATCTTTTCCTGATAAGTAATCAAGCTACCCCTGACTCTATTTCTGTTTTCACTTGATTCAATTATTATGTTCAATATTATTACCAGAGCATTCGGTTCTTCCTGAGCTTCTTGAATGAAAGAAATAACTGGTTTGGCCAGTTGAGTAGGAAATAGTGATTGGGTTCCATAAACTAGTTCATAGGGAGAATTTCTAGTAGACCTCCTGGTAGTGACTCGAACTGCCTAGAAGGAAAACTTCAAATTCATATCCCAATCCTTATGATTCTCGGTGATTGTCTTCTTTAAGATTCTGACCAATGTCTTGTTTGAGGACTCTGCCAATCCATTCCCTTGGGGATGATATGCTGTGGAATGTGATAAAATTACATTATATTTTTGACAGAAATTAATGAAACAAGTAGAGTTGAATACTTGAGCATTATCAGTCACAATTTTGACTGGACATCCGAATTTGCTGAAGATGTTTTCCTCCAGAAACTTCATCATTACTTGGTCATTTTCCTTCTTTGTGGGTATTGCTTCAACCCATTTTGTAAAATAATCAGTGGCAGTCAGAATCCACTTGATGGTGGATTTATTTCTCCAATAAAATCCAATCCCCATTACCTGAAAGGTTCTTCAATAAATACTGGGATGAGAGGTAATGGAGCAAGTTTTTTCTTTTAAGCAAACAACTGTCACTTCTAACAACTTTTGAACAGTCTATAAGCATCTGCAAACATGGTTGGCCAATAGAAGCCTAACTTGAGAATATTATGAGCAATGACCTTCCAGCTATAATGTCGGCCACACATAATTTCTTGAAATTGTTTGGTGACTTCAATAGATTCTCCTTCGGTCAAAGATAGCAGAAAAATACCAGCAGGATCTTTCCAGTATAGCTTTGCTTCTATGATAACATATGGCTGAGACTTGAGCTTGAGAGCTTTGTATTTTGTTCTATTTAGTGACGTTGGACAGGAAAAGAAACACATGTAGTGCACAATATCCTTATACCAATCAGAGCAAAAAAATTTGTATTGAATACATGTTTTGGACTTGCTTTGACCTTCTTCATTAACAACTCCATCTATTGGTGCCAACAAATTAATTCCCAAGGCTTGAAAATTTTTCTCTGTCAACAACTTTGCTAACCCCTGTCCCTTGTCTACCTTGGTGGGTTTGATGTCCAAATCATACTCTTGGATTTTTTATATCCACTTCCCCCTTTTTCCTTCAACCTCACTTTGGACCAACACGTCTTTCATAACAAAATTGGGAACATAAGCAGTTATTTTTTACTGTAACACATAATTCTTGAAGGCTTTCAGTGCTTTGACCAAAGAATATACTTGTTTCTCCAGAATATTGTATTTGAGCTCAACATATCTGAGAAATTTACTGAAAAATGAAATTGGCTGCTCCTTACTATCTTCATTTTTCTACAACAACACAACAACATTAGTAGTGGGGGATGAAAATGAGAATACCTGAAAGGATTTTTGATAGTATGGAATAATCAGAACTGGAGCTTCATGCAGTGCTTCCTTTATTCTAGCAAATGCATCTCTTGCTTCCTTATCCCATTTCACTTCTGTGTTTTTCTTCAACATATTTGTTATATTTCTAACGATCTCAGCATAATTGGGCATAAATCTCCTCAGAAAGTTTATTTTTCCCAGGAATCTCTGGATATATTTCTTGCTTTTGGGTAAAGGAATCGTTTGAATGGATTCTACCCTTGCTAGGTAAATATTTACTCCTTGTTTAGAAACTATGTGACCCAATAAATTAGCTTCTTCTAAGGAAAATAAAGATTTATTGGGATTTAATGACATACCAAATTTTTTGCACTTTTTAAAAGTTTTTTTGCAAATGCTCCAAGTGTTCATCATCTGACCCTGAGAAAACAGTTACATCATCCAGATATATAACTAAAAACCTATCACCAACGAAGGCTATGTCCATGGCCCTTTGAAATGTTGCACCTGCGTTCATAAGGCCAAATGGAATCCTTGCATACATGAAGGTGCCCCATGGCGTCGTGAAAGCAATCTTCTTGTGATATTCTCTTTTTACTGCTACCTGACATACCCAGAAAATACGTCAACCATAGACAACCTGTGAGCTCCTGTCACCTTCTGTAAGACATAATCCATTTTCAGAAAAGGATAATTATCTTTTAGAGATGCTTGGTTCAAGTTCTTGAAGTCTACACACAGTCTTATCTCTCCATTCTTCTTTCTTACAGGGACCAGATTAGAAACCCAGTCTGAATATCTGAGAGTGACTATAATTTTCGCCTGCAACAATTTCTTCACTTCATTTTCGATTGGAGCTAACAAAAATGGATTGATCTATCTGAGCTTCTATCTGTGTGGTTTGAGTCCCTCCCTCAAGGGAATTTTATGCTGAATTATGCTTTTGTCATATGTTTTCAGGTCTTCATATGACTAGGAAAACACATCCATATATTTCTTAAACAGATCAATGTATCTTTCTTTGTAGTTTTTGGGAACACCTTTGAACAATTTCACTATTTTGGGTTCCTGCTGAGTTCCCAAATTACAATCTTCCATCTCTTCTTCTTGATGTGTTTTATTTGAATCAATATCGACATCATTAGCATAAAATAATATTTCAAGGGGAACCAGCCCTTTAGGGAGCACATTATATTTCAATTGGATAATGTTCTGTTCACCTATTGAATGCTTAAGGTTTCTTACTTATGCTTTCTACTCTGTTTGTGTTAGAAAAATTATATATATTACAGAGCAATGCAAAACATAAAATATGCAGAAAACACAAACACATAAAACCAGAGAGACATAGATATACGTGGTTCACCCAATTTGGGCTATGTCCACCCCAAACAACCATTCCTTCATTTATATTATTCAACAAAATGAAGAGACACAACCTACAACAGATCCACTGTAATATCCTCTATTCTATCTCACAGTCTCCCTATATGTTTCTCACTCTGAGAATACACATACAATACACAGTCGCAATAAAATACCCTCATACAAAACAAGGGGTTGCCTTCTAGGGCAAAAAATCCTAAATTAAACATAACTTCTACCATTAGATTATATGCCTAATGAACAACCCAGATTGACTAGAAATTACAATACTTTTACATGGAAATTTTACATCTGTTTTTAGCTTCGGGGGCAACGCCCCCCCTGGATCCCCCAGACAACGTTTAACAATGCCGCCCCGTTAAGAACAGGGGTCCAACGTTGTGATACAAAATAAATAAGATAACCAGGCTCCACACCCAACAATTTGTTCTTCCTCTTGGTCTATTTCAACATCTTAAAAGTTTCCAATCATTGTTAGGAACTGATTTATCTGTTCATCATCCTCAAACACCTTCTAATGTTTCACATTGTCAGGGATAGAAGGTCAATGTCTAATTTCAATTTCATACCTTAGCCTTGGATTTATTGAAGGTTTGAAGGTGTTGGCTGCAACTACTAAATAATCTGCCAATCTATTCTCCTCCCTCGAAATAAACTGAAGATTGAATGCTTCAAAATAGTTTTCTATCAGATCCCAAACTTCATTCCTATATGATCTTAACCTCAGATGCTTGGTTTGACAAATATTTTTAATTTGCCTTATTATCAATTCAGATTCACCAAAAATTGAAATACATTGAACTCCCATCTGTTTAGCAACTTGAAGGCTTGAGATTAAGGCCTCATACTCAGCCACATTGTTTGTTGAATCAAATTCTAGTTTAAAAGAGAAATGCATGAGGTTACCTTCTGGTGATATTAGCAAGAATCCAACACCCACGCCTTCCTTGGAGTAGGCACCATCAAAGTAGCACTTCCAAATATTCCTTGAGTGAAACTCATTATTTAAAACTGCTGAAGAGACCGTCTTCCCCATGTCTTCAACAAATTCTGCATTTTCATGCAACATGAAACAAGAAAGATCTTCTGTTTCTTGACTATAAATGGGGGAATTTCCTGCATCTTTCTTGGAGGTGATCTTCACAAACCTTGTTTTCCTATACAATCTCCTTTCTTCCCCATTAAAAACCAGAATGATATCATAAGTGAAATCTAATTTTAGTACACCTCCCAAATTTTCTCCCCAAGATCTTAACAAGAGCATTCCAAACCTAGCCGGGATGTCATCAACCACCACATCCATGACTATACTCTTTGCTGGGATTTGTGCCAACGGAACTACCACATATTTAATTAACCCAACACATTTCATGCTTTTGGAATCGAATGAATACAAATCCTTATAATGTTTGGTAACCTACAAGTTAGGTTCCTTCATAATAGACAATGGCATGAGATTATGGGATGCTCCTGAGTCTAGCATGCAATTATGTAGAGTAAAGTCATGAAGCAACATAGAAATATAGAAGGGTGGAACAAAAGGATCTACTTCTTCTACATGAGGACCAAAGGTGACCACTGGATTTTATTCTTGTAAGTTCACCGTGTCACCTATATCTTCCACCTGTGTCAGATTAATAAATTCTGAAATTTCTTTCTTGTAAGCTGGTATTTTGGCTAACTCTAGAAGAGGCACTTGAATTTTGACCTTCTCCAAATCTTTTGTAAAATTGAAAATATGAGTTTTCTTAACGTTCTTTTCAGGTTCTTCTTAACTCTTTTTAGAATTAGCTTCTTTTTCGGGTATAGGAACAACTCTCTCCAAGATATTAGCGTCAACTGATTTGTTCTAGGAAGATTCACCCTGCTGCACATTTGTTCTATTAAGTGAATTTATAGGATGTTTCTTATTACTGACCTGTTTCGTAGGGTCCTTTTGTAGTGGAGTCGCCATTGGAGGAGGAATGGAACCTTGTTGTTCAACTTTATTATCCTACACTCTAGATCTCTTTATATACCTCAAATCGTACTTTTTAGGTAACTCAGCTTGCACGAAATCTGTGAATTTCCTACAATATTCATCCATTTCATCTTGATCAAAAGAAACTTCAGCTTCAACATATTCTCCCTTGCAATCTTCCTCTTCATCCTCTTCTATTGCAGACATAGCAGATACCTGATCCTTGGCCTCCCTTTGGTCATCTTCTACTGACTCTTCAGGTGCTGCTTCTATATACAATGGAGCTTGAACCTGGTCTTGATCTATTCTCTCCCTTTGCAAGATTTGCAGGAGATGTCTTCTTAATTTAGGGTTAAACCCCCCTCAGTTTTATTGTACTTGTCTTTGGGAGTTTTTATTTTCCAATTCTAACTTAGCTAGCTTATTAGTCAAATTATTTATCACCTTTGTCATATCTTCAATTCTTAGATCTTGTGATGATTCTTCTTTTGCCTTCCCCTTCTCTTGTACTGGCTGTTTCCCTTTCGCCTTTCTAGTTGCAGTCATATTAGCTTCAATATCTAAAGCATCTATATGTATCTGCTCAAGAGTAGGGGCCCTTCTCTCTCTCAATGTAAAGCTAAAATTAGCTTCAAAAGCCTCAACAAAAACTACCTTTGCTCCTACAGGGTGGGCTTCATCTCTATAGGTAAACTATTGTACACTTTGTTGAATCTTTTTACAAACTCAGAAATGTTTTCATTAGGCTTTCTTTTAATTGCATTAAACTCTGTCAATGAGTAACCATGATATCTATTATCTCGCCATCTCTGAGTGAATTGGGTTTATAACTCTTCCCAGTCATTTATGGAATCATTTGGTAAACCTTTGAACCATTTCCTAGCCTCTCCACTTAGAGACTGCACAAATAGTCTCATCACAACATCAGGATGTTCTACATTTAAATTCTTAGCAAAAGTGCAAAACAAGGGTAAATGTTGTTATGTAGTTACTTCATCTTCTCTTGTGAAATGAGGAAGTAATTTGAGGTATTATTGAGGCATGGCATTCATTGGTTGCAGAATATTTAGTGGTGTATATCTATCCATTAAGAAAGCTGGTGCTGCGATATTAACAACTTGGTTAACTGCTCCTTGGGTGGTTGAGGTTGATGAACCTGCTGTGAAAGTGAATGAAGGTGGAGGAAAAATGATATGGGGGTGGGATGATGGAGAATAAAAGAGGGACTAACAACTATATTTGGTTAAGCTTGAGTGGAGGTAAAAGAAACAGACTTGAAAGAATTTTCTTCTAACTGAGGTTCTTGAAAATAAATGGGTGTGGAAGGAGTATCTTGTTCCTATAAAGAGAGTTCCTTGGAAATATATTCAAACAAAGGGTGATGAGAATTGCTTCCAGGAGCAGGAAATGCAAGATCAGGTATTGAAGGAGTTTCAGGTTTCTGAGCCTTTTGAGAAACCAATCTTTCTGGATGTGGCAAAGTAGGGACTATCTGCTGTGAGGTATCAGACCTCGAGTGAGGCCTTTTGAAAGCCAGAATTTTGAAAATAACAAACACAACTGAAAATTTCCTCCTCACTGAACAACTAGAGGAAATAATGTGAAAAGCCCAGGGAAAATAAACTTCGTTTCTTCGTCCCAAGCACCGACGCCAGAAAATGTTGTATCTCAAGAAACAATCCCTTGGCTGTGGTAAAGAATCATTGCTTAAGACATTTTATAAATGTATGTCACAATTACAATATCAAATGGCCTCTGTTTAACACCTTTGGAATTTAATTACTTAATACCCTCAATAATCTGATATATTGAAAGCCTTCACAATGCCATAAACTGCTGATATTTGAATGAAATGAAAAGAAGAACTGTAAGAGAAACTCAAAATGATATGCTAAGAAACATAATCTATCACTTTTAAGTTTTAGAGGAAATCATGGAGAGAGAGGAAACTCTAAGTAATATGCTGTAAACATGGAATCTATTACTTTAAAGTTTCATAAGGAGTTTTTGAAAAGAGAAGACATGAAGTGAAGAAGCACAAATTAAGGTGATTTAAGTCTTACTCACAGATGTAATTAAGAGACCGGATGCTACATTACTTCACTTCATTCAAAGAGGAATAAACATAGAGTGAAACTGGAAAGATATATCAACATCAACAGGTGCAGGAAAATTGATCTGATTTCATTAATTTTTCAAAAAATTTAGTACCAAATTAACAGTCATCCAGAGGTCCAAAACTCAGAACCCCTTTTCTTTATTTCTATCTACTTAAATACATCACAGTGGTTCGTAACTCCTGAAATTCTTGAAACTATTCGACTACCTAAACTATTAAGATTACTTATGCAATCATACTTAAGAAAACAAATTAAAATTGGAAATATTGTTCATTTTGCTGAATCTGATGTTGCTGATGCTTCCTCCCAAAGTGCCGAGGTGTGCTTTCTGGTTATGATGCAGCGACTGCACAACTCTTTAACGATGCCTCAGTGCCCGACTTGACCCAGCTGTCATGCTCTTAATAGGGCTGCTATGCGCTCTTCTGCTTGAATTTTCTTATGCCCCTGTGCTTCAAACACTCTCAATCATATCACTTGCTACCCGACTCTGCCTCTTATCCTTTGATCTGCGTTGGGTCGCTTACCCGAATTTTTCTGCCGCATTTTGCCTATTTCTTCAGAAAATGGCGCATAAACGCATAAGCCCGGACTTGAAATCCTTTAGATTTCATCTTGGAACCAAATTACGTTCGTGCTAATATCGCACTTCACATTTTACCGTCTTTAAATTTTCCTTAGCGTTTATCTTTTAAAAATTGCGATGTGCGCTATGCGATTGGGTCCCACATGGCATCGCATGTCGCACTTCGATGACTTTATCACTTACCTCCCACGGTGATCCTTTAAAATTTTTCGATTCTTGAATTGTGATTGGGCCCCACCGCATCGCACATCGCACTTTGGAAACTATAACACTTACCCTTTACCCTTAACTTTTAAAACTTGCGTTGTGCGGTATGCGGGCCAGGGCCACGTCATTTGCCATGTCACCTGCCACGTCATGTTGCCATGTCACACTTTGTATTTCGCTGACTTTAACTTTTCCTTAAAACTTGTCCTTTAAAACCTGCGATGTGCATTATGTGATCGGGTCCCACCTGGCATCGCATGTCGCACTTCGGAGACTTTATCACTTACCTCCCGCGCCTATCCTTTGAAACTTGTGATTTTTGATTTAATCTCTATCGTCTATCTCTCTGCTCCAGTTCTGCGCTTTGATCCTGACCATCCGTTTTTCCCTTTGCGCCTCCTCCAAAACTCTTAAGTGTTTAAGGGAAATGTGCCCTTTCTCCACCTTTGGGAAATTAGTTTGTTTGCTCCATGGTGTAACCATCTTGAGCTTATCCAATGTTCTGCCGCGCTGGTCCCTCCTGAGCTTGCGAATGAGCCCAACTTGACCCTGTTCGGCGTGCAATGTTCTGAACGTGCCCATCGGTCCGGCTCTTGAACTATTCTACATGTGAATGAGCCCGACTCGACCCACCTTCACATCTCATCATGTAATGTTAATGTACTAATATATAAATCAAAATTATTCTATGACCAAAATTTTGTTACATTTTATATCATATATGATTTTTTGGTGTTTTGAAAAATATTTCAAAGGTAAATGCAAATGAGCCACAACACACGACATGTTAGGCTGCAACATTGATGTTACTTTATGGGGTGCACAATGTCATGTTGAAGGGAACGAACTTTATGCTCTTCGTGCTTCAAAAACCATTCCAATCCTTGTAATTAAAGGGGGTCGTATCGTTGAGTTTAATGGAAATACCATCAAAACAATTCTCACTAGCTGCCTTTTTATAAATCCAAATAGTGCTGAAACACAACAGCTCCGACAATGGTTTCAGGAAACAGGTTCAAATGCATCCTCACCTTCACTGAGCCAACAATACATAGGCATTTTAGGCGGACCCAAAAGGAAAACAATATCTGAACTTGTTGTAATGCCCCACACCAATAAAAATCCATGGGCTATCGTCCGTGCTACTGCTACAAAAATCGACATGGAGGAATTTTACTTTCTTGCATTCCCCCTTAGCCATCAATGCATGAAAAAGTTTGTGCAACATTATGACAACATGTGGCATTGCACAAAATGCAATGGTTCCTAAATTGAATGTGATTATCACTATGTTCTTCGTCTTCAATTACATGACCACACCAGCCATTTGGAAAATGTTGTTGCTTTTGATGATGCTGCAACTGAACTCTTGGGCATAACGATGAAGGATCTATGTCTCCTTTCAAGCGAGCCAAAATACATTAGATACATTTTCACCAAAATTAAGTGTCTTCATTACCTTTTCACCTTCTCTATTAGAACTAGGACTTTAAATGGCATCTAACGCCTTCGCGCAACCCTCATGCACTCTGAAGAACTTCCTTATGCCTCTGCATCAACCCTTCTGCTACAGGTAATTGAATAAAACTTTGTCCCCCCCCCACAAGGACTTCTCGTAAACTTTGAACTTCATTATTCCCGTCTCCTTTGTTCCATTTCATGCTTTCATTCTGCACGTTTTAGAACTTGGTTTACCACAATTATTCTTACTTTTGTAATTTTTTTTCTTCGTAAATACATAAACATTGGATTGGTTTCATTTCAGATATGCATATGGATATCGATACACTCTAATGTGCAACCCTTACATATCTACTACTTATACTACTGGTAAAATACAATCGTGTATTTTTTAACATCGAAAACAAACTTACTTAGTGAAACAATTCCTAATAGTGGTAACATTCATCTAAACATCCCATTGTTCAATTTTCAAAATCAAAACCAACAAAAACAAAGGGCCCTCACTTTGAAGAAGTTGTCGTCTTTGTGCTTATAGATGATATTTAGACCAGTGTTGTTGATGACATATCCAGTAAAAACAAGCCACACTAGAGACATCTCCATCAAGATTAAATGTCACCATCAACTACTCTTAACATATCTCAAATACACATATCGCTATAGATACACTCTAATGTGCTTTGTAAGAATGGTATATTTATTTTCATAGATACATGTTTTTTGTTTCATTTACAATAGTACAATGTTATTCATGTTATTTATCTTTCGAATTGTAGATAATATAAATGCCTTTTCCTTCATCACACCAATTTTTTATTTTTTATTTTTATTTTTAGCCTATGTTTCCCTTCGCATGCATAATTTAGTCATTCTGGTTGCAAAAATATTTAATGTCTTACACATCCACTTTTGACAACACATTTCCTTGCTCGATTATCCATTAGAGGAAATTTGAGCCTAAAAGTGCCCATGAAATTTTCATATAATATCCATGTCATAATATGTTAACCAATCAAAATCCATTAAATTTAAAAAAAGGTACATGTAAATATTTTGGAGGGTGAAGAGAAAAATCTACTTTTTTTAATTGTATTTTTTTTCTGATCTCCTTATAGGTTTACTCAAATTTAAAGTGTAGACACTCGTTGGATACAAAATTAAATCACATCCAATGAGTACCCATTATGCATACTTTTTATAAGATCCACATTGATAAAAATTGTAGATACAATAAAAATGTGTGTTAAACACCTTTTTTTAATGTATCTACAAATTTTATGAATGTGGGTCTTCTCAAAAGTATGCATAATGGGTACTCGTTGGATGTGGAATTTAATTCCACATACAATTAATGTCTACACTTGAAATTTGAGTAAACCTATAAAGAGATAAGCCAAAAATACAATTAAACAAATAGTTTTCTTCTTTTCGCTCCAAAATTCATAACTTTTTTATTATTATTTCAAGTATTATTTTATTATTTTTCCTTAGGAGGCCACTTTTAGGCCGAAATTTCCTCTAATGTATGCAATCCACTCCTGATATTGATGCAAAGAAGGCATGTCAACAAAGGCGACACACACTTGATAAGGATAAAATTAACGCACATCGTCCCCTACTATACAATAGTCGATGGCATGACTCCCTTCTCAACCAAGTTCCAACCAAACGACACCAGCTTCTCAAATCCCTCTTCCTCCCTTTCCATGCTCACATTCAATGTCGTCCTCCCATCCATTTTCACCTACAATCCACACCCCTCTTGAGCCGGCACCTTCTTCGCTGCCCACCTTCCCT
This sequence comes from Pinus albicaulis, assembly GCA_034641835.2. Taxonomy (NCBI): domain Eukaryota; kingdom Viridiplantae; phylum Streptophyta; class Pinopsida; order Pinales; family Pinaceae; genus Pinus; species Pinus albicaulis. The sequence goes on along the minus strand of CM076580.1, from coordinate 1,083,019,355 downwards.
ATCCAACCAACCCCCAACATTTCTTACACTTCAAATCCACACACCTACAATAAACATGCCACATGCTTCAAAATCTACCCCTAAAAAAATGTAGTCATTCTTTTGTCTCCCTAAATATCAAGCGAATTATATTCAGACGTGTTTCACACAACTTCGATGGAAAACTTTCATAAACACCCTTCATCACTTCCTACATGCAAATACCTCTTTCCCTCAACTCATTATCTCTTATTGAAGTTGCACGTTCCTGGACGTTCTCCTCTCGTCGAAAAAAATTCCATGGAAGCATATATTCCCTGCCATAGTCGTGTGTGTCTTGCCTCAGTACACCTTTGTTCTATCCTATGATGTAGCCTGCTACGTAGACTTTTATTGGAGTGAACTCATTTTGTATTTCCCTTTTTGCAAACTACCTGATGATATTTGCAGAACCTATGACAATATTGTTTCACATTGGCAACAAATAAAAAACACATATCGTGCATGGAATGTCCATCGTGCCCTTGAAGAACCCCCCTGTTGACTCAGATATGATCCTATTCCTGTAGTCTAGCCTGACCACTCTATGGATACTAAAGAAAGGAAATCCATTTCTCAACTCCACTCAGGTAACAACATTCTCCTTGATGACCTAGACATGCTTGGCCACCACAGCTTTGATGCAAACCATAATTGGGCCCATTCTCCTATCGCTTAAAATTTGCAAGAGAAAAACATTAGCTTCATAGAATTCAATCGCTCCTCCACACAACTCTATGATCTATCTAGTCCAAATATTTACTCCCTTGTTTTTTTGTCCCCTAGCCAAACCATTACTTACAACATCATTTTTTATCACTTTTTAAGAAATTTCTCCACCAAACCGCTAAAAATGATCATCCAAGGTACTGCTGGGACATTAATGTCTTACCTAATTGGTTTCCTCAAGCATACATTTATCACCAAGTCCACCATTGGGAAAAACCATCTACTCTTGCTTGCTATAATAGGTGTTCCAACCTTCAAGATAAATGCAATGACAATACAATTTGGACTTCGAATTTTTGTATCTTCCATGAAACCTTTAGAAAGTCAATCCCTCCTAAATATCAAGGAATAAATTCAACATGTTAAATACATTCTCATTGATGAAATGAGCTTCATTGGCCCTAAAATACTTGCTCAAATTTATGAACGCTTGCAAGAAGCTTTTCCCTCCAATCAAAACACCCCATTTGGTGGCCGATCGGTAAATGATACATCTATGTATGTGGGCACATCCCATGGGAATGCACTTTGGCAGAGCTTCGATATGGTTGTCACACTGTCAACTATCTTCCTCCAACAAGGCAACAACCCTGAGTAGAGTGCATTTCGCGAACTCCTCTCCAACCTTCGAAATGCAGTTCCTAAAATGGATGATTGTAAGCTTCTCATGACACGTACAAAATACCTTCTTCAACTTGAAGAGAAACAAAAATTTAAAAATTCAATGCACCTGTATGCAACAAATCAATCTATTGCATTACACAATAAAAATATGCTTAAAGACTTGAATATGCCAGTTGCACGTTCCTATGCCAAGCAAAAAAAACAACATCCTTCCATTGATCAAAAGGATGAACAACTTGATTAAAAAATGTTAATATGAATTTTACAACAATCTATACTAACAAGAAACTTATGGGTTGAAGTGGGCCTTGTTAATGGAGCTCTCGGGAAAGTTGTTGCGATTTCTTATACAAGTGATTCTAGGCCTCCTCAATTGCCATCATTTGTTGTTGTTGACTTAATCTATAAAGGTCCACCATGGGATGCTTCAAATCCAAAGTATGTGCCAATCCCCCCGTAACAAGAAGCTCTCGTACACAATTTCCACTTCGCATGGCATGGGGATTGACAATTCATAAATCACAAGGAACGAATTTGCAGAAAGCAACAATCGACATTGACAACATCGATCGCCAAGGGCTAACTTCAGATATAGAGTTAGATCATTGTGTGATATTTTCATTTCTCCAACCTTTTCATTCTCTCAATACTCACGCATGCAAGAAAATCCTTATGTCAAACGTAGAAAACACGAGGAAGCATACCTTGCATATAAATCTATCCGGTAAACTCTATGAATATTTTCCCTTACATGTAAATCAACTTCCTTAACATTGCACTTTAAATGATTTCATGTACTCATTTAAATACATTTAAATGTGTATACTTATTTATCTACTATTTCTTCTACATATGTTTCATATTAGTTATCTACTACTACTTTAATTCCATGCTTTCCATTTTAGATAATGAACTTTTAAATCTTTACTAAAACATTTTCTTTTATCTTGGCAAAAAAAAAATAGGTGGATATATAATATCTCTCTAAGCTCTATATATTTTCCACGAAGTACAACAACAAGAGACTTCGCTTCTGGATATACAAACAAGATTCCTTCTCCCTCATAGAATACCTCTATATCGGATGCGTCCAACTCTCCAACTACTTGCACGACTTGAAAATTTCATCTGTTTCCTCATCCATACACATGAAAGAGATGCAATTAGACAAATGCGAGCATATTGGAAATTACACAATCCTGACTATTTTCCAGAAATATCTTCTACATGGTGTTACAAATGCCACTCATAAATATGTATTTATGATTAACTTGTATCTCATGTTCTTCATCCACATTCTCTACATTCCACTATTTTCCTCTACTTTATTTTTTTAGATTTATGTATATAGTTTGCAATTTCGATAGATTTTGCACTCCCAAACAATTTCTACTCTATTGTTGTACTTGTTCGATATAGAAAGATGTAAATATATTAAAATAAATGCCATGATGTTGCATATTCAAATAATGTATAATATTGATGGTTTTTATTTCACAAAATATGAATGTAATATCCAAATAATGTATAATATTGATGGTTTTTGTTTCACAAAATATGAATGTTGCATCTTCAATATTATACTTCACACTTTGTTTTATATCTTCAAAATATGAATGTTACAAAATTGTTTAGACTTTGTTTTATAATGCTGTACCTTCCCGATATAGAAAGATGTAAATATATTAAAACAAATGCCATGATGTTGCATATTCAAATAATGTATAATATTGATGGTTTTTATTTCAAAGAATATTAATGTCATCCAAATAATGTATAATATTGATGTTTTTTTCTTTTTCTTTCACAAAATATGAATGTTGCATATTCATTATTATACTTAAACATATTAAAACATAATTATTCAAACTTTGTTTTATTTTTTAGATACTTCCTACTAGATAATACCAACCATCTACACAATGTTTTTAGTTTAGTTGATCTTTAAAGATTGCACCTCTTTTCTTATTCAATAGTTATTTGTATTTTTTCTGCAAACATGCAATATATTTTTCATGACTTTACAAATGAGACAAATAAACCAATAATGCAACGAAATCATACAAAATCATGTTTTAAAATTGATGGCATATCATCTACAATTCATGTCATGAAACTTTGCAGAACTTCTGTGGATCACATAACTTCATTGTTGTACAAGGTAATTATTTTTACATTTCTTGACATGCACAGTAACATATTAATTGAGTCTACTATATAATTAATATACAATTTGCATTTCATTGTTTAGTATTCAACCACTCTATTTAGCAAAATTATCAAATATAAATGTGCAATAATAAACAAAATATTCTAGACTAAAACTTTTTTCAACTTAACTATCCTATCGGCGTACCTTTGTACCTTTTTGGGGCAATTGCTAGTTTATTTTTTACGTTTTATTACCAACATGAAAATCACCGACATTTAAAAAAATTTATCCACACTTAATAAATTGGAAAATTTAAAGTCTAAAAAATAAGTCCTCTAAACAAAAAGGGTTGATGTTGCATCAACACTTTTCAAAATTAGCATGAAAATCGCTAACATTTTAAAATAAATGTTCATACTTGATACATAAAAAAAAGTAAAGTGTAAAAAATAAGCCCTCTAAAACATGGGTTGATGCTGCATCAACACTTTTCAAAATCAACATGAAAATCAATAACGTTTAAAAAAAATGCCACATAAGAAAATTTAGTGTGCTAAAAATATGCTAAAAAAAGGTTATTTTGAATTAACACTTTTCAAAATTGGGTGCTTTTTTTGCTACCTCTAAAAAATGGGTAGTTGATAATTTTCTGTTTGACCGGTAACTACGTTTTCCCTTCATTCCATTGCTTTTGCTTTGGATTTGTGTGCTTTGTGACCCCCAAGTAGTCCTTAAATGGGATGGATGATTGAAAATTTGGCCCCAAAGCTTGATACTTAGCTAATATTCAATGTCCTCATTGCCCTCCATAGGTTCCCCTTGTGTAGGCTCATCTTCTTGTATAAAAGTTGACATAAAAAGTCTAAATTGTGTTGAACCTAAAGGTTTGCTACAAGAATGTTTAATGTTTTCTTCAACCTTGCTACTTCCCACTCCCTCCATATGCACTAGATTTCTTCTATTTGTTGTTTTTTGAGCCATTTGACTAAAATAAAGGTTATTCATTTGTAGTTATTTTAACATTTTTGCGAACATTTGTTTTTCCTCCTCCTCACTTGATGACAATGTTTGATTATTTCTAGCCATGATTTCTTCCCATTTTTCCAAGTTATGACCATCCTCTTTATACATGTAGTTAACCTAGAAAAGCTACCATGTATTGCAACTATGATACCACTATAATATCCCCAAATAGAGAAACTAGAAAAACAACAATATTTTTAAAAGAACGCACAAATGAATTTGAAATTTTATTGCATATAAAAATCATGAATTATAACTATGAAAATTAATTGTTGAAATAAACACAAATCGAAAATTGTCCTCTAAATTTTATCTCCAAATCGACCTCCAAACTAGATGAATGATTGCAACTCAGAAAATATGACATGTTAGGGTCTCACAAACTGAATCTCTTCCATTGAAACACACCCTTCTGACTAGGGGGAGCCCATATGTTTCTTCGAAACTAAGGATATTCAAGGTTGTCATACCTTGAGCCCAAATTTACAACAATGTAGAATGGAGAACTCATAATGTATATCTTACCCAGTTATCAAAGTGACCTTCTCCTTTTATCAATTATAGAAGTAGAATTATCCATGCAAGACTCTGTCTTCAAACCATGCACATTAGTGAGACTCAAAATAATATGCAAGTGTGCCTTTTCGACTTGAGGATGACCCAAAGTAAACTGTTCAAGAATTGGAGTTAAAAAAATGTTTCAAGGAGATGCACATTGTTAACTCGATACTCCTCTTGGGGTTATCTTCCATGAATTTCGGTTAACTGATGGTGAATTAGAACGAGATGGCCATGCACATGGCTACATGGCTAAGAGAGTATGCTTGAGTTCAACTAAAGTAAAAGTGGAGAGAAGCATGTGTTTAGTCTAGTGGATATACTCTCCACTCTTATGTCAAACTGTTATAAAGTGGGGGAGAAAAAGGCATGCACCTAGTTAACTGGAGCACACACTCATTTATCTCCCCATTCATACACACCTTATAGTTAACTCCAAGAAACGTGGCAACTCATTCCTAAATTAGTGTGTATGTCCCAACGTTCTTTAGTTCACTCATGCATGCACTTCAAATAAATCTCAATCACACTAACTGTTATCCTGGTGCATTAATCCTTGTGCATGTGCCAAAACTCAATGTGGCTTTGCGTCCTTTTCCTCTTGGGTAAGCCAAGGAAACGACAACCGATTTGCTGTTAGTTTTCCTAGTTTGAGTTGGTTAAAGCATGCCTCAAGGAACATATAACTAACTCGATTCAAAATCTCATCTAGAATTCTATTATTGCTAAACATTCCTCTAAATCCAAACATCTAATTTTCTTTGGCCAAACCAAAATGCTTGCTTTGATGCCTTTCTACACCTCCCATATCATTCGAGAAGCCTTTGTAATTGAGAAACACTTGGATAGTTTTAACAAGGAGGATGAATACAAACTCAGTCGGTGGTGGAAACTCCCTATTTAGTGCCTTAATCACTAACCCTCCTCACCCCTTTTATATTTTATTTGTTTGGCTCTAACAAAACTTTCAAATCTAGTATTTTTCACTCCTTTTTTTCTTTGTTTATCTCTAGTAGAAATATTAGACATTTCCATTTTTATCACACAATGCAATTCCAAAATCACATACAATATTTTTGTATGGGATTGCATTGGAACAAAGAGACGACTTACAATATCTCTATAGTTAGGGGAATCTAAAGGTACTTTGATTTGTTTTAAAAATTAGAGGTACATTTTTCAATTCTTATTTTTTGAGAAGTGTATTAAAAATAGTTTCATGAAAATTCCTTGTCATGAATGATTATTGCACCCCTCATAAGTGATTTTCCATATGATCACAAAATCATGTTGGAGATGTTTGACTATGACAATCTACTAATTATGTTACAACGATTTTTTTTTGAAAAGTATGGAGTGCAGTAGCAAAGAGTGCAATGTATGGGCATGCAAGAATGTACAATGGGTTGCAAAGTCTTGCGCATAATGATAAATTACACAATTCTATGTGTAAACTATAGTATGTAGCTTGGTATATGATTCTACATTGAATCACCAAAATTATGTCACAACGTAATTATTTAACTATATCCTAAGTTTGTAATTTAGTTATAAAGTCACTAATTAAAATTTAACTTTATTAGCCAACCTTTATAAATTTAAAAAGGTCAACCAAATATTATATCGGGACGCAGATCTCAAGTGTGGACTTGATATTTGCGCCATCAACACATCAGGCTACCTTGGGCCTATATTCGATTTGTTCACAACTTCGTTTATGAACAAGTTTCATCAGAAACTACTACACAACACTGTCATCACCATACAATCATTAGAGTTGTATTCTAACAATACAACTTGTAATATCAATGAAACCATATACAACTGTGCCAAACCAATAATACCAATGATAATCTTTCCACATATAACTACACCATACCAATACCAATGCCGATCCGGCTACATACAATAGTTACATAATAATATCAATGTTGTGTGTAAAAATTTTTCTGAAAATCACATAAAAGAAATTTAGGTTACGCGTTTAACCAACAGTTGTGGTTCATCATTAGGAAAAGATTTATTACAAGATACAAAGTTATGAGCCAATAAATAAGAGTGTGCCAAATGCAAAGTTATGAGCCCCACACACACACATATATATATACTCAAAATAAACCAATGTAATGCCAAACAACTAAGCTATCATACCACAAACAACTATGATGTCAAACTACTTGAGCCGTCATACCATATCATTGTAATGCAATGGCATCGATACGATCGTAAGAATAGAGACTATAGAGATGCCACACTATGATCATTAGCAAGATACAATTGTGCCGAATCTAACATGTATACTCAAAAATAATGATGAACAATGTCAAGACATATATATGAGACATAAATGTGCTACTCTAATGCCGAGACTCGGTGTATCTAACCCACATGTATAGAATGTGCCGAGACCGATGCCATATCAATATCGTAGAGCCCGAACCGAAATACTAATCACGCAGAAAGGCATGACACTAGGATAGATACATAGAATAACGTACCACCGCAACATGTCCAAATTTAACAAGTCACAAAATGTATAGCGTACTTCCGTAGCGTGTATGCCAATGTAGCAGTAATTACGTTGCCTATGTTACTTGCGATACTTCTTATGTTACAAGCATAGAGAACCATGTATCTCAGAGGTAACATAGAGAACCATATATACAAAGAGGGCCTATACGAGGTAACTAAACACTCGTCAACAATGCAACAAAGCCATTCGATGTTCCATGAGATGCATATATGCCATATCGTGAGTCATAGGTCGTACCACTAATGTGAGAGGCCGGTTACCATATGCCGAGCTGCGTATAAAGAAAGACGAATCATAAGATTTATAAGCGTTGCCTCATAACCATATAGGAGGAATATGAATGTCCTTTTTATAATCGATTTAATATACGAAAAATAGGACAGTCCCCATGAATCTTGGAGGGAACTTGAGTTTGAATTCAATTTTTTTTTCTTATCCAAAATAATTTTCTCACAATAAGAGGACAGACTATTTATTTTATTCATTTGAGTTTTCTTTAGGGAAGTCACAGCTTTCATCTTGGAGTCTTATGGTTTCTATGGAAATTCATCCCATAATTGCCCCACTTTTCAACTTAAAAAACATGTTGATTTTGGACAACAAATACACTAAGTTTATCTCGGTTGTTGATTTGAATGGGAAGTGGCCCACACCCATGGTATTCACCCACCCATGTTATTTATCCGCCCATGGTATTTTAAGTGGAATCTATCCATGGTATTCATTCACCCATGCTATGTATCCACCCAGGTATTCATACACATGGAATTTACACATGGTAGTGTAAGTGACATCCACCCATGGTATTTATCCACCCATGCTATTTCTGTTAGTCTCCCATACCAATAGGTTTCATCTTTCATGATTGTCTTGATTGAACTATGGAATATACTCAAACTCTTCTGAAAGCAAAGGTGTTCCATATCCTTAAAACCAAAATCAAAAAATTTAAAAATGTAAAGAGGGTATACCCTAAAAGAAAAAATCAAAGGGTAAGAAGAATAAAAATGGTCAAAAAAGAGAAAGAAATGAACCCTACAAAAAACAACAAGGAAAGGTGGTAAATCCAAATGCTACTACTATTTCATTTTTGTAATAAAGAAATTGTGTGCAGCTTGTCAAACTTTTGCCACAATTCATGAAGAAGTCAAACTCGTTTAAACTTGGCTTACTCATATTTCAATTTCATGTTGTAGATTAGAGAATAAATATCTCACTGGGAATCAGCTTTAATCTTGCGTATAAGTAGATAGGTAGAGAAGCAAAAGGTGCTCACGCTCAATCTCGAGCCCTTGGATGTAATAAGGGTAGAAATAGATAGATTTATCATGTAAAAAGAAAAGGTTGAAAAGGGTTTGCAAGTCTAAATGCACCCTAATAAAGAAGAGAAAATGGTAGTGTTAAGTAGATAGGTGTGTAGATATGGGCTCGCAAAGTGTTATCTCGATGAATGATGTCGTTTACATGTTTTTGATCCTTTACTTTCATCACAAGTACTAAAGCAGAAATATAATCGAAAATCACAGCAAGCAAAGTCAAACTCATTAACTTCCCTCATCACTTTCCCCTCAAAAGTTTTACTAATTTCCCCTCAAAATACTAAGGTATTTGGAGATCAAAGGAGCCTGCGTAGCTCTCTTTGACTTCCTCTCGAGGGACCTGACTTCGCCTAATGATCAAAAAGACCTAAGTACTTGAGATAATTCATCATTATAATCATCCATCTTTAACCTTGTCCTAAGTAAAATCCCATTTACTTGAGAACATCATGCAAAATTCCATAAAATCCCTCATCATAACTTGCCGTTCTAAGTTTAAGTGTTGAAGATAAGATATTGTAATTTACTTCAAAAGTTTTCACTTTCTTAGATGTGCAAAATGTTTTGAGTTTCCCTCGTCCTTTTGTCATATTAATGTTAACTCTATTTTACTAAATCCCTAATGAAATACCCTATCCTAAGTATATAACTCCTTTTTTATAAATACCCCAAAAAAACCCCTCTATTATATAGTTTAACCAAAGTACTATTTCCCCGTGCATTCAAAAGAAAACCCACTATATAAGCCCTTTGGTTAAATTATACTCTTTTATGCAATAATCCCGCCCCTATGGTAAATTAATTGTATTAATTAATTTATCATATAATAAAACATATATGAAAAAATAAAACTTTAGACATACAATGTGTATGTTTAAACCCAAAATATAAAACCCGAAGTTTTATTTACAAAACTTCAAAATTTCGGCGCCAACGTGGCTTACCTACCCGGCATCCCACCCAATACTACCCGCGCCCAACAAAACCCCGCCACGACTCCCTTTTCATTATAAATACGGATTAAGCATGACCGAATTAACTAATAACCTTATTCTCCGCCATTATACATCTCCGGGTGATTAGATTAAACTTTAATTGTTTTAAAGCCCGACGGGCCCACGCTTCAATCCTCCGCGATCTCCCCATCATTTTAGCCGTTTGATCACTCCTCCACAGACAACGATCCCCGTCAATCTACCTATCCGAGTGCCGCCTTTAATCCACGGGGATGGGTGGTATTTGAATAGTCCACCGTCCACGTGGCAAACGCTTTGTGGAATCGCCGCCCTCCCGACTTAAACCACTCTCATCCAAAAGCGTGGGTTACCGCTTACCACTTACCGCACGACCTTCGCTCACGTTTCACCCGTACGTCGATGACGTCACCTCGAAAAAAAATAAAACCCTTTTAACTTGTAAATAAAGCCAATTCTTCGTGTTTTTCCGTTATTTTCGTTATTAAAAACAACAACGCCTTCTCGCTCGATTTCAAATTTCCACCGAATTCACCGTGGTTATTAGTTTTTGCTCCAAGATTCGTCAGACTCGTGTTCGAGTACAAACTCCCGCCATCGCCCGATATCCGTTGTGCTCATTTCTTCCAAAACAGACATCCTTTTCCGCCCAGCCGCAAGTAAAACTCAGCTTTCTTTGTTTTTCGCTCAATTAGTGATTAAAAATCATCACCGAGATCTTCCCTAGAGGTTTTAAAATCGTGTAATTGCTCCCCGAACCTACAAATTGTGCCAATTTCCTTCATTTTAAAACCTTCCTACTCGTGAGGAAAACTAAAAACTTCCATTTTGAATCCACAAGAACCAAAATGGAGGCCCCAAATAGCCTTGAATATCACTCCACCGAATGCTCTCGACTGACTGAAGACACTGTAGATAAATATTTCCAAATTAAAGACTTGCATTTTGATGAAAGTCCCTATTGAGTTATTGTCAGCGTTAGACGAATACTCAAAGGGGCAAGATCTTATAGGGTTATGGGGTCCAATCTCCCAAGGTATCTCATCCCTTCAAATATTTATTTTAAATCATTCATTATTGCCATTCAAACTATGATCCCACTCAAAGGGCCGTAATAGCTCCCGATCAAAGTGTCTGCTTTCTCATTACCCGAGGCTATCAATGCCATGTTACACTTGAACTAGACTAAGAACTAGCACCATTATCCATGGAAGAATTGATTGAGAAGACTGCATAATTAACCCGGTATGCTTTCAAAATCCATGCGTCGAATTTCATGTTACTCCGAGCATCAACAAAGGGTCTCCTCCCTATGGTTTTTATTATTTCAATACATTGGGAAGGCTCATTGTAAATATGATATCTTTGTTCAGATTCAACACCGTTGAATATGTGGATGAGATAACCTTGGTTTTGCTATCCATGTACTCCCCGGGCAACCTCCCCGAGATTAAATATGACTTTGCCTCCTTCATAGCCACAACAAGATCCATGACTGCTCATGAGGCTAGATAATGAGAAAGTTTTCAAATATTCCTCGCTTATTTATCATCTCATTATCTACTATCATTCGTAAAAGTTCCCTTCCCCCTCGTTCAAAAACTTGATGCCAAGGGAAAACCCTGTGCCTATCATATTTTGGTCCCCCATAATTCATTCTTCCTCCATTCTCCCTATTCCTACACCGAATTCATTGATCGCCTTGTATATCCTACAACAACTTTAAAGCACAGGAATTCCTCCCCAAGGCCTGCGTAATGAAATTAGAAAGACCTTGCAACTTTCAAGGACTTATAAAGTTGGGGATTGGTATTTGTATCAAAACCATATGATTATCAGAATTTATGGATGTGAATTACATCCATTCAGGTTACCAAGATATGTGCCCATGAGGATTTTTGCCTGGAATACTTCTGTGCAAATGAACAATTCAGATGTGATCCATTTTTGTAATGTAAAGAAGAAAGCTCAATAAGGATCAAAAGTGAATTAGGTCCTTTCATCTCATGAACTCTAGATGCCGAGAGAGTGCGTAAAATATATTACAAAGAAAGTTCCTAAACATCTTTCCGTTGGGTTCCTTATGACCCATTTGGTTTTATTTGTGAAAAGAGATTAAAGAATAAATCATCCCCTTATATACACCACAAGATTCTTGATCTAGAACAATATGCCAATCAAGATGAATGGGTTGAAGGAACACTTGTTGAGGAAGAAAGTGAATAATAAAATGAATAAAATTATGAAAGATGTTGAGAAGAACTTGACTCAGAATCTAGTCAAGCAAGTGTGCACCCTACATTGGCACTTCTTTCAAGAAGAATCCCACAAAGACGCATTACATGAAAGAAGTTCATCAATATAAAGAAATCAAAGGGCAAAGGAAAAGAACCCGCAATCCAAAGTTATTGAAACTTTTGGTCATGGCAGAGAAACCACAAACTTCCAAAGCACTCGAACAATCACAGGTTTCTCCCACTACACAACATCCACAAAAGTTCCAGAAAGTTACGTACTCCATTAAATGTGGAAATAGGAAAGAAAAGGCAGTGCTCGTACACCACTCCTCCAAAAGAAAACTCACAGTACATCAAAGTCAAGAAATGTAAAACCAAATCCACTTCCAAATGTGGAAATTATAGATGAAGTATCTGATGATGGAAGGGAAGATAGTCGCAACCGGCACAACAAGTGAAACAAACATAAGCGTAAAGGGAAAGCTTTACAAAAGCAATTAAGTACCGAAGTATCCTCTTCAAGCCACCCAAAACAGACAGATATTAAAAGAACTTTCATCAACATAAAGGCAAAAATGATCCCTTAAGAATGAAAGTTTATGATCAATATATGAAGATGGCTCCACATAGACAAGGAGAGGTTAATGTCAAAGATTGACATTTCACAAATGGCAAAATGTTAATGAGTCACTTCAAATCAAAAGTGCCAAAGCCCATGCTCTGCAGCTAGACACATTGTGAACAAATTTTGAGGTCCCGGCAAAGGAAATTCATCCTTTAGACCAAATAGAGCTACTGCATAAACTCGGGGAAATGCCCATTCCACTCTTACCAACAAGGCCATGGCGCCTATAACGCCGTGTGATTATTTGAATAACACTACCGCACAATTGCAAATTGAGAAGGCCTCTTCACGTGCCAAAGATAATAACAAAGTCTTTAGAAGACATAATCATCAGTTTGGGTCACAATCCCAAAGACATTAAAAGTATTGAGGTATTAATAAAGAAGAAAGATGATGACATAGCCGCACTCGTAAAAGCAAATTTAAAATTGCTGTACCCCCAAGGCACCCTCGTACCCAAGTTCTAAAAGGAATTCACAGTGAGAAGAAATAATGAGTTGCTCCTGCAAATATGACCGAGCGACTAAGTGAAACGAGAAGGAATTGGAAAAAAGCTTTACAGAACAGAAAACCATCAAAATGCGACATCAAACACAAATGTACTACAACAACAGTCAAGAAACACAGCCTATCCTGGGGAACACTTCCGGGTTTGAGTTCCGATGAATTAATAAAATGTATGGAAAAAGTCTACAACTAAGGGTCACGTAACTCCAACAACGAAATTGCACTAGTAAAATCGAGGAAAAATATGATACATCTAAAAAGACAAATACGATCACACCAAAGAAATAAAAAGATTAGAAAAAAATTGGTTCAAAGTTTTGGAAAAAGATCTTTCATTGGAAAAGCCTTTAAAGGAAATTAATGACATTCTTTGGGGTAACATCATTTGGAGTTAATAGTATATGTTTGGCCTCTTCATTCTAAGCCATTTTTGAACAAAATGAGTTGGTTAAAATAGCCCAAGAAGAAATAAACAGAACTTTAAATGAATTAAGAGGCAGTGCCCGAGCAGCCAATCAAATTATTCAATTTTTGAACACCCTGGACAAAGCAACAAATTGCGTGTTAGGGATTGATGATGTGGACCGGCACAGCTTTTGGAAATAAAGAGAGTTTTCATCAAGAGAACTTTCATGCGTAATTTAGAAAGGAAGTGCACAGATATTTTGGTTGATATCAATATTTTCGTAGAGAACAGCTTTGTTGACACAATGGGCGCTGTCCTATGCTCACAGAGGATCAAATAATGGACTTAGAACCTATGTAAAGAAAATAAATGCTCATGCTCAAAATACACTCGCTTGTTCTCCTAGTTTACCACAATCAACATTACCAACAAAGAGGAGAAATATCTATGATAAAGTGAGGAATTTATTTCATTTGGAACATGAGATAAAGTATCTATTTCCTAATGAGCCCACCTTCTCTACAAACTCACGTAAGGACATGAGACTTTGAGAAAACTCAAAAAGGACCGTGATACCAGATGATTCATGGTGGAAAGACTTATTAGAAATTCTATAAAAGTTATTTTCGTGATGAGAATTTATCTTTACTATCAAGTAATGGTAAAAATGAGTACGTATGAAAGAGTATCGCTTACATTGTGTTAAAGAGTATCCAGAAAGACAAAGAGTATCAAACAAGCAAAGAAATTACTCCAAGACATCAACAAGCTCTTTTAGCACTTGCCTCCAAACATATCCATAAAGAAAGGAAACAACACATCACAGCTACTTATTATTCTATCTACGAGACCATTTGTCTCCTATGAACTCAGAATTAATCCTTAGTCACCCCAAAATATGTGCATAGATAGTGTGAGATATTTTCAATTATTTAGTGAGAAATAAAACCTCAAAGATATTGCTGAGGGTGGATTCTATTACTCATAGCATTGAGATTTTCTAATAAAAGCATTTTGGAGAAATTTATTCGTGGCTTAATGATGACTTGAGATTTAAAGCACCGGACTCGTTGCAGATTCATGTGTTGGACTACACAATAAGTTTTTCTACCCTTTGGTCTGAAATTTTATATTAGTTTATAATATCATCATATCCATTTCGAATAATTTACATAAAGGATTGAATCCGAATTTGCTTAATTGTACTCGATTTCACAATGTGGTTGTTCTTAATAAGTTTTCTTCTAAATTAGTTATAAGCATGAATTCTTAAATGCTCTTGCTTTGCTAATTAAAACATTGTTGATTACTATAATAAAGAATTCTTCATTGCTCTTTGTTTGTAGTCATCTCATTTCTTTCTTTTGAACATGATGAAAGATTCTTAGCTGCCTTTCATCCCTTCAAGATCATCCCATCCACTTTAAATTTTAAGGATTGCTCTCCGTCTAGCTATCTTGCCCCGTAATACCATCCTAGGTTTAGAATAGAAATCCAAAAGAAAGCCATCCTTTGACTCCATAGCCCAAATTTGACCTAGCCCTAACCTTGCCCTTAGTTTGTGGATTCCACCATTTTCCCAAAACAAACCCCGAATCTATAACTAGCCTAAAACCTTCCAAGAACAAAGATAAATCATAAAGAGAGAGCCTTCTCCGGATGCAAGACTGGGCTAGAGTCTCTATCTAAAAGGTTGGTTTGTGGTTACCCCTAGTATACTTTCCTCTTACACAACTTCTAGGAAAACTCGAGTGATAACATAGTGGCGACCATACCGGGATTCAAACATTTTATCGATATTGTTGTTTGATTTATAAGCTATAGACAAGAAATCAAGATCACCAGTAGCCTTTGAAATTGCTTTTGCTATGCACTTGCAAAAGTAAATAAATGTCGCCAACACTCATTTAGCTTATATATCAACTTAGTTTCAAAATATTCAATCGCATTCTCTTGTTTAAACAAAGATCTTTGAGAAAATTTTAATCATACATCATTATTTCTCAAGAATTTGTAGAAGTTGTATTTATTTTTCAATTAAAATCAAAAATCCAAAAAAACACATAGTCTAGAAAATCAAGCCGTAAAAGGATTCGACATACTAGGTCAAACCCCGACCCCAATCCACCACCAATATTTGAAAATCCAAACTGGATTCCAGATTCTGGAAGACAAAGGAAGCCAAGAAAGTTCAAAGAGGAAGCCGGAGAGACAGAAGTTCTAGACCACTTTCTGCAGACTCAGATTCGTCCTTGAAAATTATATATATTGATGACATTCCTTTGATGCACGATTTGAAACATCTTTGTTTGTGAATTTTTCTCTCAAATCGAACTATCTAGATTAGTTCCAGATCCATTGTTCTTTGAAGATTTGCAATACGTATTTGTTTTACATCATCTGACAGAGAATTGCATAACTCTATTCAAATTCTCCGAACAAACCTTTGAAGAAAGTTCAAATATTTCGTGATTACCGAAGCATCCCCAAGTTCACTTCACTTTTCAAACTTTTCAAACACCTATCCCTTCTACTCCTCCATCTCCTCCTCGCCAAATCATTAACTCCTATTACCTCACTTTATCTTCCAATGGCTAATCGATATGCCCCTCTACAGCTTACCACCAACCCGCGCGCCTTTACCTCAGATTCGCAGTAAGATCACACCTTTTGATGGATCGTGTACTTACACAACAACACACCAAAAGGATGACTGATTACTTTGAGTTTTATGAGATTGATACCGATAATATCCGAATGAGAATTTTCGTTCGCAGTCTTATCGGGAGTAGTTAGAACTTGGTTTAGGCTTCGTCTCCGAACAAATATTGCCGATTTAGAAGCGAGCAGAGCATTCTCGAACGTATGAGAAAAAGAAGGATCCTCTTCGTATCCCATCGTAACGGAGAAATTAAGAAGAAGACCTAACGAAACCGTGCAAGATTACATCATAAGATTCAATGAAGCATATAATGCAGCTTCCCAAAACTCCACGAACCCCCACCCGACTCGTGTTGGTTAAATTTCCGTGATGGTTTTGACTCGATAGCTTATTCCCTCGGGGAAAGGGCCTCTCAAACATTAGAGGAAATGCAAAGCATAAAGGGTGAGTGTAGAAGCAAATCCGATTGAAAAACGAGCGCTAGGGCAAGAAAGAAGAATGCCTATGAATGAAGAACCTCCTTCAAATTTTTGAAAAGAGTTGGATAAAATCATTTAAGGTATGGAAAGATTAGGAGACAGAGGAAACCATTGAAAGAAAGTCTTCTACCGACAATCGAATGTTGCAAGAAACCCAACTTTAGAAGAATTTGAATCAAAATAGTAAGAATGTTCCACGTAACATTAGGCCACCCTTCCAAGAAAAAAACTTTGTCAAGGCTCCAACTTCCGAAGAACCTATAGAAGATGTAGAAATAAACAATGGCACCTGATGACAAAAATGAACCAAGTCTTCCTATCCCAAGATGATCAAGAGAACCACATCCTCAAAACATTCCAAACTCATTCAGTGAGACTTTGATTAAGGAAGGCTATGACATAGCAATCTATGAGAGGTTCATATAAACAAGTATACAAATCCTGAGGAGAAGAGAAGTGATTGATGCATTGAGAATACCAAACAAATTTAAAAACAACAAAACAAAATGTCAAAGGTAAACAAAACATTCCCCCATAAAACAACCTCAAGTACAAATTTTGTCTAGGATAAATCCAACCCTTCAAATCCAATAATTGAAGATGTCTCCGACAACCAACCAAACAACAAAAACAATCTAATACTTTTCCTCCCGTGGGAAATGTAGAAGAAATGCGTAGAAGTTAGTCCGTAAACATCTTCAAAACAACTTCATTCATGAAAAGGAGAAAAACATTGAAGACCCAAAAAACAAGAGAAAACCTAACCGTGCAAAACACTAAAACTCAAACAAAAACCTTTCAATCTAGAGGCCGAAATAAAGTAAACTAAAGATAATGTCTTTATCAATTGGCTAAACATGATGTCTATAGGTTTTAGACAAGTCCCTAAACATTAACATTACTCTGATCGATGATTCAAGAAACATTCTGATGATCAACCCAAACTTTGGCCCCGAGGTTAATGGCAACCGTAAAGTGGAGGAACTCCTCCATTTTATGTAAGTTCTAAGAAATTATGACAAGATATTCACAATGCAATGCTTGATTCCGGGAGCATCTCATAATTTGATGCCAAAAGCAAGTAATGAGATTGAATCTAGATATTACTGCATCAGTATTGTATAAGATTTATGCCATTTGATTCTAGTCAGCAAAGGTTTAGGTTTGATTAAAGATCCGTGTGTTACTTTGGTACAATAATTTCGCTAAGACCGTTTTAATGGACATAGTAGTTGGCCGAGTATTCCACCTAAATATGGTATGTTATTGTCCAGATCTGGGTGCTAAACTTGAGGATTCATTCAAATTAGACATGTCATATGCAACTATTTCAGTATTTGGTTAGCCTAAAAGGTTATATAGAGAAACCTTGATGAAGTATTTAGTCAAGAGGCCATGAGAAGCCCTCGAAAAACTTCCCCGTTTACTCTCGGTATTCGATATGGATTCTTTTATTTTATACAATGCCGAGTTAGATCTCCGATCGAAATAGAAGCTCCAAACACTGGAAATCATAAACAAACCACTGTTAAAATTGAAGAAATTCCTGAAACAAAGAAACACCAAATGATCAAGAAATACCCGAAGAAACTAAACAACTAGCTCCCGTCAAGAAACACTTTAAAACAATTGATGAAGATTATGAACATGAAATTCTATGGCATTTAGAGTTTGATGGCTCAAGAAATTCAGACTAGGGGCAGGAGTCGGGATTTGGTTACATAATGTTGAGAACAATTATGCGCAGGGTCATGCTTATAGGTTGAATTTCAAATTGCATCACAACAACATGGCAGAGTATGAAGCTCTTTTATTAGGGTCAAATGATGTCAAGAAGTTAGAGCTATTAGGGTATCAATCATAGGAGACTCCGAACTAATTATTCAACAAATTAAAGGAGAATGTTCAACAAAAGACATGAGACCGAAACAATACAAGTAGAGCATGTTTTTTGTAGAGATTCTCAACACATTTTTACAAGCTCAACTTGCCAAGATTCCCTGTGAAACAAAATTTACATGCTCACAAAATTTCAGCAATGTTTGCTAGTACATGCAAGTTACCTTTCGACCCTAATCATCGCTGTACTCGAAATTAGGGCATAAAATTGCTATATACCGTATAATCTTTTGAATTGAAAGTATTGTGAATGTTAACAACCACAACTTACACTTCAAAATGAGTTTTCTAACTGCAATATTTATTTATAGATATAACTAATCGATGAATATGATCAAGGAAAAGAACAAAAATAGAAATTTCAAGAGAAAATGCAATTCATATGTCGCATCCAACCACATTCACCGAAAAGGACATGCAAAGTTTGAAACACATGGACTGATGAGATCATAGAAGATGAGACGTAAATCATCAATTTAAAAGATAATCATTTGCCCAAAGGATTAACCTTGGAAGACTGCTTGACTCAAATGATATTCCATTTAGACCTAAAATGGAACTCCGTGAAAGCCGATATAGAAGAATGCAACTTAGGAACACCGTAAAATCCCAAAATGGTCAAGTTGTCCAAATCCCTTCCAAAAGATCAAAAGGTTAAATATGTTGAACTATTAAAAGAATTCCGTGACGTTTTTGCCCGGAGTTATGAAGACCTCAAATCTTATGATACATCCATCATTCAACACACTATACCTTTGAAAACTGCATCGTAAACCTTTTAAACAAAAGCTTAGAAGAATAAATCCCGTTTTATTACCCTCAATTGAAAAGGAAATCAAAAGGATGTTTGAAGCAAAATGGATTATAGCTCCTATCGATTCTCGTAATGGGTTTCTAACCCGGGTACCAACAAGAAAGAAGACAGGAGAAATTAGATCGTGTGTCGACTTAAGAAATTTGAATAAAGTTTCTTTTAAAAGACAACTATCCTCTCGCCGAAAATGGACCACATTCGCAAAGAGTAGGATCTTCGAGAATATCACTTACCGGATGGATTTTCGTGGTACAAATCCGTATTCTCCGGTTCATCCCGATGATCGTGATAAAACAAAGCATTCACTACACCATGGGGTACGTTTAAATATGTCAAAATGCCATTTGGGCTCAAGAATGCAGAGCTACATTTCAAAGAGCAATGGACATTGCTTTTGCTAAAGAGATACATGATTTTCTCGGTTATTTACCTAGATGATTTGACTCGTTTTTTCTAAAACAGACGAAGAACATTTGGATCACCTAATAGTAAGTGTTTGTAAAGTGAAGAGTAAGATTTCTTTAAACCCTAAGAAGTCATTGTTTGGTTTGGAAGAAGGAAAGCTCTAAAGCACATCATTTCTAAAGATGGAATTAGGATTTATCCGTAAAGAATACAAGCAATTTTGCAAATACCCCACCCCGTAAACATAAAAGAGTCAGTAAGCATTCGTAGGAAAAAATTAATTTCTTGAGAAGATTTATTTCTAGTCTTGTGCTGCAGTTACTTAGATTATCAACTAACATGTTGAGGAAAGATCTGCTAGTCAATCGGATCAGAGAAGCAAACAATCATTCGAGGAAATTAAATGGCTTTAACAAAGACACCCGCCCGACTACCCTAAATTGACAGAGACTTTATTATTTTCTCATTTGCTTCGAACATACCGTTGCGGTACCGTTTTAATTTCAAAAATATGACCAAGGGGAAATAATAGCATTTTTTGGTAAAGCACCGAGGGATGCATCTCTAAAATACAATATTATGGAAAAACAGTTTTTGCATTGGTGAAAGCAATCAAAGATTTCGTAGTTTACATATTATATTCTCATGTGATAAATTTTGGTGCCTAATGCGTAGTTAAAGATATTTTGACTCAAGATGGCATTGATATAAACGAGATAAGTGGATAGCTACCATTTTAGAATATGATATTGAGATTAAACCAACAAAACTTATAAAAGGCCAAGGTTTAGCACAACTCATGACGTAAAACCAATTGCCAAGCCTTAGACATCAATGAACTGATAACGAGCAGGAGATGGCGACTCCTCGACTGCTCAAGCTTTCTTAGATCTGCCACTCCCGGGTATACCGATATAATTCATGTTTTATTAAACCCGCAAGTCTCTCCGTGTTGTCCAGGAACGAAAGAAGATTTTTAAAAAATGACATCTTTGAAATATTGTATTTTAGATGGCACTATTTTGGAAAAATCATGAAGGAATCTGTTGAATTGTCTCTTAAAAGATGAAGTCGATAAAGTACTTAATGAATTTCATGCTGTGGGATTGTGGAGGACATTCTACTCGAAATCAACTCTGTACAAAATCTTAAGGGCCGGGCTTTACCGGCCAACTTTATTTTCTCGATGTTAAGAAATTGGTAATCAAATTTTAAATGTCCATATTTGAGGCAAAAGGAAATCATACTCTTTGCCTTTAAAACCACTTCATAGAAAGACCTTTTCAACAATGGGGATTAGACTTTATTGGAGACATTCATCCCCCTTCCTTAGGGCAACACAGGATTTGAATCGCCACAGACTACTTCACTAAGTGGATTGAAGCTATCCCTAGTGAAAGGTGCCAATGATTCAAGAATCATAGGGTTTTATAGAAACCAACATACTTTCGAGATTTGGCTGTCCGTAAAAGATTATTACGTATAATGCCGTCGCATTTAAGTCAAAGAAAATGATTAGTTTCGTAATAAATATCATATTACTTAGGGCCATTCATGCCTTATTACCCTCGTGGCAATGGACTAGCAGAATCCTCCAATAAAAGCCTTATCAATATCAAAAAGTTATTGGAAGAAAATAAAAAGAACTGCACAAGAAATTAACTAATGCATCGGTGGGCATTTAATTTACAACTAAGAAATCAATTGGGACTAGTCCATATGAGTTAGTCTATGGCCTTGAAGCAGAAGATTCCCATCACTTTAGGGAATTCCCGCAGGAATACGGAGGCTCAAGTGGAGCCAAATGGACATTCAAAGAAGAATTAACCAAACAATCCACCCGCAACAAACCAGAAGAAGTATACCAAAGATCACAAGTCTTGCAGAAAAGCTAAAGAAAATGTTTGATAAAAGGACTAAAGCAAGATTTCGCTAGGTGATAAAGTCCTTAGATGGGATTCAAGAAGAGAGGAAAAAGTGAACATGAAAGTTTGATTTCTTGTGGAAAGGGCCCTATGTCATTCATGCCTTGCAGGGAATAATACATACTTTTTGAAAGATGTGGACAATCTGGGAACAATAGCTGACCTACTAATGGTCAAATGCTTAAGCATTATTTTGATCCAATTTACTAGAGTGTTTTAATGTTTCTAACTTGTACATAATATATTGTTTTTTTGTTTTGTTTTTTATAATGCGCTTTGATTGGATGGTAACTGAAGTTGAAGTCATGAAGGCCCTAAGCTTCAAGAGTTTCACTATCATATGTACAATAAAAATCCATTTAAGAAGGAAGATTTCATACTTCTCAAGAAGACATTTTGAGGCATTCAATTGCCGTTTCCCGACTTTTCACAAGGAAAAGCCATCCCCAAGTGGAGCCAGTTGTTAGTCTCCAGTACTAATAGGAGCTCTCATCTTTCTCATGATTGTCTTGATTGAACTATGGAATATGTTCAAACCTTCTTCTTGAGCAAAGGTGTTCCATATTCTTAAAAACCAAAAAAATCAAAAAATTTAAAAATATAAAGAGGGTGGCATCTAAAAGAAAAATCAAAGGGTAAGAAGAATAAAATGGTCAAAAAAGGAGAAAGAAATGAACCTCAAGCAAAAACGTACCAAGGAAAGTGTGCAAATCCAAATGCCACTACTATTTCATTTTTGTAATAAAGAAATTGTGTAGCCTTGTCAAACTTTTGGCTACAATTCATGAAGAAGTCAAACTGTTTAAATCCTCGCTTACCTATATTTCAATTTCATGTTGTAGATTAGAGAATAAATATCCGACCAAATGTTTTAATCTTGGCAGATAAGAGATAGTAGAGTAAAGTAAAAGGTGCTCATCAAATTAACTGCAGCCCTCGGGATGTATTAAGGGTAGAAATAGATAGATTTATCATGTAAAAAGAAAAGGTTGAAAAGGTTTGCAAGTCTAAATGCACCCTAATAAAGAAGAGAAAATGGTAGTGTTAAGTAGATAGGGTAGGTAGATGGTGCCGCAAAGTGTTATCCGATGAATGATGTCGCTACATGTTTTTGATCCCTTTACTTTCATCACAAGTACTAAAGCAAAGAAATATACCGGAAAATCACAAGAAGCAAAGTCAAACTCATTAACTTCCCTCATCACTTTCCCCTCAAAAGTTTTACTAATTTCCCTCAAAATACTAAGGTATTTGGAGATCAAAGGGGCTCAAGGTATTTCCTCGATTTATAGACCTGACTCTTACTAATGATCAAAAAGACCTAAGTACTTGAATAATTCATCATTATAATCATCCATCTTTAACCTTGTCCTAAGTAAAATCCCATTTTACTTAGGAACATCATGCAAAATTCCATAAAAATCCCTCATCATAACTTGTCGTTCTAAGTTTAAGTTGAAGATAAGATATTGCAATTTACTTCAAAAGTTTTCACTTTCTTAGATGTGCAAAATGTTTTGAGTTTCCCCGTCCTTTTGTCATATTAATGTTAACTCTATTTTACTAAATCCCTAATGAAATACCCTATCCTAAGTATATAACTCCTTTTATAAATACCCCAAAAAACCTCTATTATATAGTTTAACCAAAGTAATTATTTCCCGTGCATTCAAAAGAAAACCCACTATATAAGCCCTTTGGTTAAATTATACCTTTATGCAATAATCCCGCCCCTATGGTAAATTAATTGTATTAATTAATTTATCATATAATAAAACATATATGAAAAAAATAAAACTTAGACATACAATGTGTATGTTTAAACCCAAAATATAAAACCCGAAGTTTTATTTACAAAACTTTGGGGTAATTTCCTTTTCGCCAACGTGGCTTACCTACTCCGGCATCCCACCCAATACTACCCGCGCCAACAAAACCCCGCCACGACTCCCTTTTCATTATAAATACGAGATTATTAATTATTCAATTAACTAATAACCTTATTCTCCGCCTATTATACATCTCCCGTGGTGATTAGATTAAACTTTAATTGTTTTAAAGCCCGACGGGCCCACGCTTTAATCCTCCGCGATCTCCCCATCACTTCAACCGTTTGATCACTCCTCCGGCGTTGCATCAACGATCCCTCAGCCATTCCGCTACCCATCCCTTGTCACCTTTTAACCAGTTAGGATGGGTGGTATTTGAATAGTCCACCGTCCACGTGGCAAACGCTTTGTGGAATCGCTCGCCCTCCCGACTTTAAACTACCTCATCCAAAGCTTACATGGGTTACCGCTTACCACTTACCGCCCGACCTTCGCTTCACGTTTCACCATATACGTCATGACGTCACTCCTGAAAAAATAAAAACCCTTTTAACTTGTAAATAAAGCCAATTTTCGTGTTTTTCCGTTATTTTCGTTATTAAAAACAATAGCGCCTTCGTCGCGATTTTCGAATTTCCACCGACCACCGTGTTACCGCTTTTGCCCCAAGATTCCGCCGCACCCGTGTTCGAGTACACCGCCATCGCCTCGATATCTCGTTAAAAGCCGCTTCCAAAAAACGTGTGTATTTATCCTTTTCCGCCCGAGCTACAACTAAAACTCAGTTTTCTTTGTTTTTCGCTTCAATTAGTGATTAAAAATCATCACCGAGGATCTTCCCCGCAGGTTTTAAAACTCGTGTAATTTCTCCTCGAACCTACAAATTGTGCCAATTTCCTTCATTTTAGAAATCCCGCCTCCCTACTTCAGAGGAAACTGAAAAACTCCATTTTGAATCCACAAGAACCAAAATGGAGGCCCCTAAGTAGCCTTTGAATATCACTCCACCGAATGCTCCTCACCGTGAATTGGAATATTTACCTTTGGTAGATAAAGATTTCCAAATTAAAGACTTGAATTTTGATGAAAGTCTCTATTGAGTTATTGTCCCCGCAGACGAATACCAAAGGGGCAAGATCTTATAGGGTTGGAATCCAATCTCCCAAGGTATCTCATCCCTTCGCCATTTATTTCCTAGAAATCATTCATTATTTCCATTCAAACTATGATCCCACTCAAAGGGCCGTAATAGCTCCCGGTCAAAGTGTCTGTTTCCCATTACTCCCGTGCTATCAATGCCATGTTACACTTTGAACCAGAATAAGAACTAGCACCATTATCCATGGAAGAATTGATCGAGAAGAATGTGCAATTAACCCTCGTAAAAGCTAAAATCCATGTCGAATTTCCTATGTTACCTCGAGCATCGCCCAAAAGGGTCTCCTCCCTATGGTTTTTATTATTTCAATACATTGGGAAGGCTCATTGTAAATATGATATCTTTTTGTCTTGGGATTCAACACCAAGGAATATGTGGATGAGATAACTCTGGTTTGCTATCCATTTTACTCCCCGGCAACCTCCCGAGATTAAATATGAATTTGCCTCCTTCATAGCCAACAAGATCCATGATCACCATGAGGCTAGATAATGAGAAAGTTTTCAAATATTCCTCGCTATTTATCATCTCATTATCTACTATCAATCGTAAAATTTTCCTCGTTCAAAAACTTGATGCCAAGGGAAACCCAGTCACTATATTTTGGTCCCCCATAATTCATTCTTCCTCTAATTCTCCCTATTCCTACACTAATTCATCGATCGCTTTGTATATCCCGCAACAACTTTGTTAATGAATTCCTCCCCCAAGGCTCAAGAATGAAATTAGAAAGACCTTGCAACTTTCAAGGACTTATAAAGTTAAATTGCATTTGTATCAAAACCATACAACACGTAATTTATGGATGTGAATTACATCCATTCAGCACAGGATATGTGCCCATGAGGATTTTTGCCTTGGAATACTTCAGCAAATGAACAATTCAGATGTGATCCATTTTTGTAATGTAAAGAAGAAAGCTCAATTAAGGATCAAAAGTGAATTAGGTCCTTTCATCTCGCAACTCTAGGGATGCCGAGAGAGAGGCAGAAAATATATTACAAAGAAAGTTCCAAACATCTTTCCGTCTTTATGACCCATTTGGTTTTATTTCAGGAAAAGAGATTAAAGAATAAATCATCCTTTATATACACCACAAGATTCTCGATCTAGAACAATATGCCAATCAAGATGAATGGGTTGAAGGAACACTTGTTGAGGAAGAAAGTGAAGCCGACAAAATGAATAAAATTATGAAAGATGTTGAGAAGAACTTTTGACCTAGAATCTTACGGTCAGTGTGTACCTCACATCAATTTTCCAAGAACTCGACAAAGACGCATTACAGAAAGAAGTTCATCACAGAAGCAGAATCAAAGGGCAAAGGAAAAGAACCCGCAATCCAGGTTATTGAAACTTTGGTCATGGCAAGGAAACCACAAACTTCCAAAGCACTTGAACAATCACAAAGTTTCTCCCACTGTGCACAGCATCCACAGTTCCGCAGTTGGGCGTACCCATTAAAATGTGGAAATAGAAAGAAAAGGCAAGTTTCGCACACCACTCCTCCAAAAGAAACCCCACAGTACATCAAAGTCAAGAAACAAAACCAAATCCACCTCCGTATGGAAATTATAGATGAAGTATTTGATGATGGAAGGGAAGATAGGCCGCGCAAACCGGCACAAAGAAGTGAAACAAACATAAGCGTAAAGGGAAAGTGCTTTACAAAAGCAATTAAGTACCGAAGTATCCTCTTCAAGCCACCCAAAACAGACAGGGATATTAAAAGAACTTTCAACAACATAAAGGCAAAAAATGATCCCTTAAGAATGAAAGTTTATGATCAATATATGAAGATGGCTCCACATAACAAGGAGAGGTTAATGTCGAAAGATTTGACATTTCACAGGCAAAATGTTAATGAGTCACTTCAAATCAAAAGTGCCAAAGCCCATGTCACAGCGATTACACAACAAATTTGAGTCCCGGCAAAGGAAATTCATCCTTGCACCAAATAGAGCTACACAGACAAACTCGGGGAAATGGTCTATTCCACTCTTACCAACAAGGCCATGGCAGCTATAACGCTCAGCAGGATTCTTTGAATAACACTACCGCACACAACACTGTAAATTGAGAAGGCCTCTTCACAAGGCCAAAGATAATAGAATAAAGTCTTTAGAAGACATAATTCATTGGTTTGGGTCACAATCCCAAAGACATTAAAAGTATTTCGAGGCATTAATAAAGAAGAAAGATGATGACATAGGCCGCACCTCGTAAAAGCAAATAAAATTGCCACCAAGGCACCCTCGCACCCAAGAAGTTCTAAAAGGGAATTCACAAAGGAAGAAATAATGGAGTTGTTCTTAAATATGACTGAGCGACTAAGTGAGATGAATTGGAAAGCTATAGAACAGAAACTATCAAAGACATCAAACATAGGTACGCAACAACAAAATGCTAAACATACTATCCTGTAAACACTTCGGTTTGAGTTCGATGAATTAATAAAACAGATGGAAAGTCTACAACTAAGGGTCACAAACAACTCCAACAAATAAATTGCAATTAGTAAAATTGGAGGAAAAATATGATACATCTAAAAAGATGCTTTGCTGATCACACCAGGGAAATAAAAAGATTAGAAAAATTGTCTGTGCTTTGGAAAAAGATCTTTCATTGGAAAAGCCTTTAAAGGAAATTAATGACATTCTTTGGGGTAACATCATTGAGTTAATAAAGGGTGTTTGCCCTCTATTCAAGCTATTTTTGAACAAAAATGAGTTGGTTAAAATAGCCCAAGAAGAAATAAACAAAACTTAAAATGAATCAAGAGGCAGCCCAGCAGCTAATCAAATTATTCAATTTTTGAACACTCCGACAAAGCAACAAACTTTGCGTTGTTAGGGATTGATGACAAGACCGGCATGCTTTGGAAATAAAGATAGAGTTTTCATCAAGAGAACTTTCAGGCAAGAATTTAGAAAGGAAGTACGTATATTTTGGTTGATATCAATATTTTCAAAGAGAAATTTCAAGCTTTGTTGACAAAGGGTTACCAAGTCCTATGCTCACAAGAGGATCAAATAATGGACTTAGAACCTATGTAAGAAAATAAATGCTCAAAATACACTATTTTTTGTTCTCCTAGTTTACCACAATCAACATTACTAACAGGAGAAATATCTATGATAAAGTGAGAAATTGTTTCATTTGGAACATGAGATAAAGTATCTATTTCCTAATGAGCTCCACCTTCTACAAACTCACAAGGTGCATGAGACTTGAGAAAACCTGTGTGCCATGACCGTGATAAATTGTGATGATTCATGGTGTAAAAAGACTTATTAGAAATTCTATAAAAGTTATTTTCAGACAGGAATTTATCTTTACTATCAAGTAAATGGTAAAAATGAGTACAGATGAAAAGAGTACTGTTACACAGTTAAAGAGTATCCGTAAAGACAAAGAGTATCAAACAAGCAAAGAAATTACTCCTTAAGACAAGAACAAGCTCTTTTTAGCACTCTCAAGCCCAAAGACATCCATAAAGAAAGGAAACAAAGACATCGCCAGCTACTTATTATTCTATCTACGAGACCATTTGTCTCCTATGAACCTCCAAATTAATCTTTAGTCACCCCAAAATATGGGCTATGATAGTGTGAGATATTTTCAATTATTTAGTGGAGGCAACAAACCTCAAAGAGATTGTTGGTGGATTCTATTACTCTGTTGTAACATTGAGATTTTCAATAAAAGCATTTTGGAGAAATTTATTCTGGCTTAATGATGACGATTTAAAGCACCGGGACTTGTTGCATGATTCATGTGTTGGACTACAAGCTTCAATAAGTTTTTCTACCCTTTGTCCGAAATTTTATATTAGTTTATAATATCATCATATACATTTCGAATAATTTACATAAAGGGATTGAATCTAATTTGCTTAATTGTACTCTCCGATTTCAAATGTATTGTTCTTAATGTTTTCTTCTAAATTAGTTATAAGCATGAATTCTTAAATTCTCTTGCTTTGCTAATTAAAAACATTGTTGATTACTATAATAAAGAATTCTTCATTGCTCTTTGTTTGTAGTCATCTCATTTCTTTCTTTTGAACATGAAAGATTCTTAGCCGCTCTTTCTATCCCTTCAAGATCATCCCATCCACTTAAATTTTAAGGATTGTTCTCCGTCTAGCTATCTTGCCCCGTAATACCATTTCAGGTTTAGAATAGAAATCCAAGAAAGCCATCCTTCGACTCCATAGCCCAATGGACCGAAAGCCCTCAACCTTGCCCTTAGTTTGTGGATTCCAATTTCATTTTCCCCAAAACAATGAATCTATAACTAGCCTAAAACCTTCCAAGAACAAAGATAAAACGACAAAGAGAGTTCTCTCGGATGCAAGATTGGCTAGAGTCCGCATCTAAAAGGTTGGTTTGTGGTTACCTCGGTATACTTTCCCTTCTTACACAACTTCTAGGAAAACCCGAGTGATAACAATATTTATCCACCCATGCTATTTTAAGTGACATCTATCCATGATATTTTCCCACCCATGGAATTTACTCGTGGTATTGTAACTAAAAAATTCTATAAGTATCAAGTCACATTTTGTAAAAGGACAGTTTGTCCACCACAATGTTTTCATATTTTTTGCAGGAATTTTTATTGGGCGGCGAGTTTGCAGATTAGATTTGAAACTTTTGGTGCAAAAAAAAAAAAAAAAAGGATTCCTTGTGAAAAAATGCCTAAATTAAAAAAAATAAAAATCAGCCGAATTGGAGTCCAGATGAGAGAGATATTGATGATTTAAAATCATTTGTGTTGCAGAAAAATTTCCAACGAAAATTCATGGACGACGAATCTCCTATCATTTTGCAGTTTTTGTGCAACATTTCAAGAAAATGATTGCAGATCTGAGCTCCACTTCAAAAATAACCCAATTTCAAAAAAAAAAATTGGTTGAATCAGAGTTCGGATGAAGGAGATATCGTTCATTTAAAATCAACTATTTTTTTCAGAACTTTTGTGATGATGAGACAACTGCAACACGAGTCTGGGTGTCCAAAGTGTCCAAATAGGGATTTAAATCACATGGGAAGATACATAATGGTCATTATGTTTCCAAAAATAGGTTATAATAAATATTCTGAGTTATATTGACCGATTTAGGCCCATTTTAAATTAGATTTTATATCCAGAGCAACATTCAGAGTGGGTTCCATTTGGAGACGTGCCCTCCCACCCCAATTTAGTAGGCATTTGCTTCACATTCATCAATTTCAGCGTAGCAACATCCAACTTATTTTTTTTGGAGATGTGCCATCCCACCCCAAGCTATGTAGGCACCTGCTATTTCATCAAGAATCAACGTCACAGTTATAGGTCAACCGTACAAAATACTTGTCATCGAAATCCATTGGCTAGGCCACAAACTATTAGTATCACAATTTTTCTAAAGCATTACAAGGTATCTCTATTCTCGGATCTTCGTTTTCACGGTTGTGGGTCATCTACAAACCCATACTTCATTTAAGTCCATTTTCTAGGACACACACTGTTAACATCGCAGTTGGTCACAAGCATTACATGGTATCTCTATCCCCCTATCTTCGTTTGTCATGGTTATGGTTCATCCATAAACCCACACTTCATCAAAGTCCATTTTCTAGGCCACACACTATCAATATCACATTTGGTCACAAGAATTTCAGGTTGTCTCTATCCTTGGATCTTCGTTCATCATGGTTATGGGTTAACTACAAAAAACCTTCTCTTCAGCGAATCTTCATATTCGACAAAGGCTTCTCACAAGAGAACTTCACACAATGGGGACATTGCTTCTTAAGGAAGGATGAATGATCCAAATGGAAATTGGCCTACACCCATGATATTCATCCATCCATGGTATTTATCCACCCATGGTATTGTAAGTGAAATCTATCCATGGTATTCATTGACTCATGATATGTATCCACTCATGGTATTTATATCCACATGGAATTTACCCATGGTATTGTAAGTGGCATCCACCCATGGTATTCACCACCTATGATATTTCTCCACCCATGGTATTAGAAGTGACATCTACCCATGGTATTCATTCAACCATGGTATTTACCCACCCATGGAATTTACCTATGGTATTGTAACTGTTAGCCTCCACAACGTCTCAAGGCTGATGAATGGACGTCGACAAAGGTAATCTCAAACCAAGCTTTCAGTTTGGTAGCTAGCCCTACCAAACTAAAGATGGATCTATCTATGAGATCACAGCCAAAGGGTTTGATTGGATGAAGAGTAAATTTTAGGCTAGTTAGGTCAGCTCTAGGGTTTTGAAAGTTTGATAGATTTTCTACTGGATCAGGGAAGAAA
Source organism: Pinus albicaulis (assembly GCA_034641835.2). NCBI lineage: Eukaryota > Viridiplantae > Streptophyta > Pinopsida > Pinales > Pinaceae > Pinus > Pinus albicaulis. The sequence goes on along the minus strand of CM076580.1, from coordinate 1,082,988,148 downwards.
TCCTGATAGCTAGGTCAAATGTATCAAATGGTTACAACTGAAAATATATAAAGGAGCAAGGTAGCAATTCCTTAGTGACGGGTTTAGGGTTTTTTTGGTGTAGTGTAGGGTTTGAAAGAGTGGAGAGGATCTTAATGAGCACGCATCATGAATTCATTAAAACTGAAGGAAATAAATATAAAATGATGTTCCCAAACAAAACAGAGCTTGTGAAGAATTATACTTATCAAACACTTAGGAAGATCATTGGAGAAATAAATTCATGGAAAAAGAACATGTATATCATTTCTAAAATACTATAAGAAAGAAAGTACAACATCAAAAACTCACTGCACATGAATTCCTAGATAAATATCTGCAACTGGTCCTTTGAATTTCTGAATAAAAGCTAAAGCACAAGCTATAAATGGTCTCAAACCTTTGATGTCCAACCATCAAAATGAATAAGAAATGAACTGATCACATGATCCTCTCACCTAAAACCTAAAGACTAGGGAAGTTAACGAGACTCTCCCCAAGTTACAAAAATTGATACCTTTGACCAAAATTGAATTTACAGGCATGTATCTACCTCATTGTTACTCTATTCAACATAATTACATGTGTTTACATCATCAAAACATCAAAAGTGACTAATTACATCAGTGGAGATCGAATTTGGACCAATTTAACTCAGAAAATTGACATTCAGGCAAAAACACAATGAATTCAGGCAAAAGTGCAGTGTGCTAGGAGGAAACGCAACGAAATTAGGAGAACTAAGTTTTAGGGGCCTTCTCGAGGTCCAAATTCTAATATAAAAGTTGATTGGGATAACTCTTCCTGTTGGCTACATGATAGAGTCCTCAAGAACTTAAAATTGTTTCTCCTAGTCCCTCAAAAATTGGTTCTCCCAGAGGTACTCCCAAAAATGCAGCATGATGTTCAATAAAAGGGTAGAAAGGTGTTTTTTGAGTAGTTTTTGGGCCTTTTCACCTGCCAGATCTTGCTAAAATTTTTCTACCATGGGATAGAAGTGATGTACAAATCATAATAAATACAAAAATTAAAACTTTTTGTCATTTTTTGGCTCCCATCAAAAGCTCAGCGTGGCCACGCTGCGTTTTTGACCCTATGATTATGTCAAAAATAGTGAAAAATTCCAAAATTTTCAAATATTTCCAAAAACTCTCAAAATTTTCTCAAATTTCCACCAAACTGCTCCATGAAGCACTTATATGGAATGCTAAGCTATGAGTGAAGCATCAGCTAGAAAATCCAACTTTCCCTTCTCCTTTTCCTCCATTAGGGTTTCTTTGAGTTTTGCCTCCAAGTGCTTGATGTTTTACTGAGAGACCTGATTTCTCTTGTAATAGTGCATGGCCATGTGTCTCTAAATGTTATTGTTCTTATTGGCCCTCTTCAGTGTAGAAAATTGAATAATAGATGAATTATTCACCGAGATTATCCTGATTACACACTATTTAAGCTTCATGCATAATACATAACCTCTTCTACAATTGATCATCAATATGCGAAAATAGAAGCAGTCGCATGTGCACATTAAAACATAATCAAGCACACATATAACACAGTATGTAATGGGGAAAGATTATAGCTGAAAACCCCCAACTATCTATATATTATAATGATAGATAACATGTAACAATACATAGCACAAACTCCTCACAAGCTCTCAGCACTATCTCCAATTGTTACACACAAACTAGCTCAGATTTGAACAAGTCACGGGTTCAAATCTCCTCCACTATTTGCCTGTCTCTACTACGCAATCCAAGATGAGAATGAATTAGATCCAAGTTCAAATCCCACTAGCTTATACTGCGCAATCCTCATTGGCAATCTCAATCAATGTGTGTGCAAATCTCATGCACAAGTATAGTCACAACTGATAGTAGACTCACCCTTTCACCCACCTCTAACATTGGTCTCCACTGAACTGTCCATGCATTGCAGTTAACTGATGTATTCTTTAGTTGATTTATGAGTTAATAATTAGTGAATTAATTAATAATTAATTCACACCACTCATCACTAGTGTATTTTTCAGTTAGACTAAATACAACTAGTTCAACTAAGTTAAACAGAACACAACTCCATCAACTCCACCAAACTCTGCCACATGAGTTCTAACCGAAGTCAACCATGCAATAGCTCAACTAACCCTTAGGAAAAGCGTATTTCCTTCTGTCAGCTGCATTTTCCACATCCAAGCATCAAACTGAAGTGCTCCAAGAGGATAAGATAATGTTTATAGTCTAAATATTATTAAGGGTTAATAATATTTGATTGTTCTATTTTTAGCCCGGCAGTCTAAAAATAGATTCCGCCCAATGTCTAAAAATAGAGGTCCATCTATTTTTACCAACATGACCAATCATCCATAAATAGCATCCTGCAACTCATAGACCATGATCCATATGTCTAAAAATAGACTTTGCGACAAAAATCACTTGTGTGGCCCCCACCTAGTTTAGGTGATCACTTTCCAACTAGGATCAGGAAAGATGTTTCAGGATGCCTCCTTCACTGTTTCTTGTTGCAATCTTCAACATTCAGGAGCTTTTCCAAATGCCCATTGACTCTATCAAGCCAATATTCCCGGTCTTGCTCAATGTCTGCTAGTATGAGCTCATCCATTGTCATTTGTGCCTTTGGTGGAAATGCCTCTCTTTGTTTCTGAAGTGCTATTTTTAGGCCTCTTCCTTCTAGCCCACTCTTCATGCTAATATGAATCCTCTTTATCCACTATTTCTTTACCCTTTACAACTTCATTACTAGCATCAACTTTATGTCTATTCAAAATTAGTTGATTTACCTTCAATTGCATGTTCTCCTGATATAGGAATGAAATCATGAAGTTTGCCTTCGACGAGTTGTCCTTTATTTCTCTAATCTCATAATATTTATCCATGATGACATGCTCTACTGATCTGTTCTCCACTTCTTCCCTATCCGTGTCAAAAGAATAGGCTCCTCATCTTGAAAATGTGCCTCATGTTGTGGTAATGATCTCTTTTATGTTGATGTAGGCTTGGCCCATTCCACAATGTTTGGAGAAAACACAAGCCTCCTACCTCTCTGATATATTTTGGTCGCCTTAGCCGTGAATGTATACTTCAATGAAACTCTGTTAGATGAGCCAATATCCCTTTGGATGGATGGTGCTGATGGTGTAGCTGATGATGTACCTTGGCTAGTAGGCTGACTAGTAGAAGGAAAAAAGACATGAGACTGAATGAAGGTCTCCCAAGTGATGCTATTTTCTGCAAGTTGGTGCATGACAATGATTTTGATGAGGGCATGGTGAAAAAGGTTGGGTTGATGATCTGTTTCCCTATGATGCACCTTCATGGTCAAGCTCGTGTAGAGGTAGTAGGGTATGTTGAGAGGTTTTACCCTTGTGAAGTGCATGAGCAACCAAACATGGTACTTGTAAAATCTAGAAAATATGCCCTCACATGTGAAGTACTTCATAATGACCCTCATCAATGGAGCAAAATTTCCAAGTATATGACCAAAAGGAAATAGTTTCTTTATTGCATCTTTGTAATGACCTTTGATGAAAGGTTTGTAGTCCTGCACATCCAAATCTAGGCTCTTAAACCACTGTTTGGTATCCCTGTAGTTGTATCTATGGCCTCAGTTGATATTGTGAAGCTTACCCCTGCAATCATGACCTTATCTCTCCTAAGGTTGGTGGCAAACAAACTTGTCAACTTGGCATGATATTTGACGCTTTAAATTTTCTCACAAAACCTTAAACACCCTACATTTTGAAAAACATTCTTGACAAGTGAATATGAAATCAACTCATGTGTGTTGGGTGGTTCATATCTTGACACTTGACCTCCCTTGTTATAAGTTTTCTTCTCTCCCTCCATGTTTGACGATTCACAAGGCTAAAAACCCTAGTGGGAAAAACAGGGGTAGTGAGTGATGTGAAGGGATGAAGGGTTTAGGGAAGTGGAATGAGAGTAGGAAAATTTGGGGAAGTAGGTAGGGGTTCTAAGGAACCTTGGGAAGTGGAGGGGGGTGAAATAAGTGTGGGAATTGGCCTAGGAAATCTTTACACAGTCCAAGCCCTGGAAACTTCCCAAAACGCAACATGGAGCTAGGGTTTGGTTGTTGGGGCTTAGGAAATGAGAGTAGGGGAGTGCTAGGTGTTATGGGAAGTGTGTCTGAGTGTGAGGGAGGGTAAGATGTATGTGGGATAGGAAATTTAGCTTGCAAACTTGAAAAATGATGTCTCACCCACCAAAACTTAGTGTGGGGACATATGAGGTATTTGCACCATAAAGAAAAGGAAATGAAGCTGATAGGAGGAATGTAGGGGCCTCAAATATCTTGTATATTGCTAATGAAGACTTCAATTACCCTGCAGAACCCTTGGAAACGATAATTTTGACCTTTGGAGTGAAAACACGACGTAGAGGTGAAAACACAACGTGTTGCCTCAAAGTGAAGCGTGGCAACCTGTAATCACTTTCTTGGAGTGTCTTTTGATGCTAGGAGCGCTGAGTTTACCTTTTCTAGTGAGTGAGAGCTCTTTGATAATAGAATGAATGAGAGAAATGATCTTGATGGTATTTTATAGCTTGTGGAAGTCCTTTTCTTCATTGTGGTGTGGTGGTGGCCCACCACGTGCTTTTCACTTTTTCTTTGAAAACTATGCAACTTTGGAACAAATAGAACTTATTACATCATAATTGAATAAAATTACATATGAAACAAAATTTATTGAGAAAATCCCTATTACTACGCCCTTGTTTTCTGGATTTATTAATGAAATGACTCATTTTGGTGACTAAAACCCTAATGACCTAATGGTGACACCAAGCTGAATGAGAACCACGGTGACATGACTGAGATGAAAAAGATGACTTTGAAATGATGGCTCATCCAACTGAGAGATGGCAATGAACAACCCTTTTTTTTTTGAATGGAGTAGTAATAGACTTAGACACACTAGCCAATTACAAAATTTTTATTTGAAGACCTACTAAAACTATAAAATTTGACTGGAAACCCTAACAAAAAATTTGAAAGATCCCATTTGATCACTGGTGACAGGAAGAACTGACTGACACTAACATTGGCTCCAACTGGGGATGGGAGCTCCTTGGAGGTGTCAAGAAAACCGTAGATCAAGCAGCCTAATCCATTGGGCATGGAGTCAGAAAACCGACTGAAAAACTGAACTGACTATGACTGAAATAAAAAATTACCATACTTAGAAATCAACAACCAATCACGGAAACTCTTTGATGATCAACTCCTTCACACTTCGGAAGAAAAGTAAAATGATATGTACACTGGTAGTGAGAAATTTCATAAATCTGATCAAAATAGGTAGTGCTTGAGAAGCCTACCATTAAATGGTCCTCCTCTGCAATCTTGCCCATTCATTTCCTCCAACAAGTAAGCATGTTTTCCTCTTGAAGCTGAAACATTGTACAGTCCTTTCCATAAGTTCTTGAACTTACCATGCTTTCCTTTATCTTCATTTTGAGCATCCCAACAGAGGACCACATCACCAATGTTGAAGTCAAAGCCTTTGTCTTGCGATCATACACTTTCTTGATTATTTCTTGAAGCTTGGAATTGTTTTGAAACACCTCCTCCATGGTTTGTTGCAAATGGATCATTTGATTTATCCGCTGCTAAACATCATCCGGTTCATTGCCAATTTCCTGCAACATATTCATAACTAGAACAACAAGAGAAGTAGGAATAATGTATCAACCCCATACACTAACTCAAAAGGTGACATGACTATGGACTTCTTATTACTTACTCTGCCTTCCGACAAGGAATTGATGAGTTTTTTATGCAAATTTTTCTTATTTACCTCAAACATCTTCTTGATAATGCTGACCAAAGACTTATTCGAAGACTCGGCCAAACCATTACCTTGTGGGTATTATACAGTTGAATGACCCAATTTGATATTGTACTTCTCACAAAATTCCACCATATTTTTGGATTTGAATTCAGCTGTGTTATCCATGATGATCTTCTCTAGACAACCAAATCTGGACAAGATATTAGATTCCAAAAATTGAATGATAACCAAATCAATTTCTTGCCTGGTTGGGATTGCCTCAATCCACTTCGTAAAATAATTTGTGGTCATCAAAATCCACTTGTGCTGAGTGGATGATGAAGGATTGATCTCACCTATGGAATCAAGACCCCATTGCTGAAATGGTGCCTGGACTGATATGGGTTGCAAAGGCAGCTGGAACAACTTCCTCTTTCCTTGGAAAATTTAACATTAGTGACAACTCATCACGATATTATACACATCAGAAAAAAGAGCGGGCCAATAGAAACCATCCCTTAAGACTTTGTTTGCTGTGGTCTTCCAATATAAATGGCTGTCACAATCACCCTTGTGGAGATCACTCATCACTTCCTTCGCTTCACTTTTGATGAGACAATTCAGCAAGACACCTCCCGGGTATTTTCAATATAACACACTATCTAAAATACAATACGTAGAAGCTTTTAATTTCAATGATCTACCTCTTCTTTTAGACACACCTGTCGGAGGATTCAAATGTTGCAGAACATAAACTATATCAACATACCAAGGTGACTAGATAAAAATTTGAGATACCCATGACATCGAATCATCAAATTTTTCATCATAAAGTGCATAAATAAAATTTATATCCAGCACATGTAGATTTGATTCCGCCATAAGTTTTTCTAAACCCTGCCCCTTGATCAACTTTTTCGGCTTGATCTCCAAATCATACTCAAGCATGGTTGCAATCCATTTCCCTCGCCTCCCTTCTGGATCTACCTGCAAAAAACACATCTTTTACCGTTGAATTTAGAACATAGGCTAGGATGTGAGAATGTAAAATGTATACCATAAATTATTTCAACCCTTTCACTAAGGACAAAACTTGCTTCTCAATTATGTTATATCTTAGTGATGCATCTCTTATGGTCTAGCTGAAAAAGGAAATTGGCTGCTCCGTCTTGGAATCATTTTTCTAGATTAGTACGACAACCAACGAGTGCTCGAAAGAGAATGAAAATATTATGAAATCTAAAGTATAATCATGGCTGATCAATGTGGGAGCACATGTTAAGGCAATTTTTACTGAATTAAATGACTTCTTCGCAAGTTCTGACCATATTACCTCATTTTTCTTCTTCAACATATTAGTCATATCTCTAAGGTGCTCAATGAGATTGGGGATGAATCTTCTCAAAAAAATTATCTTCCAATGAAAGAATGAATCTCCTTCTTGTTCCGTGGGAAGTCTAATTTCTGAATTTCTTCAATCCTGGAGGGATCAAATACCATCCTTTGAAATAATGTGCCCAAGTAATTTACCTTCCTCCATGGAAAATAAAATTTTCTTCGGATTCAGCGAGATGCCAAATTTTCTTCATTTCTGAAATACTATCCTCAAATGGTGCAAGTGCTCATCATCTGATTTTGAAAAGGCCATAATTTTATCAAGGTAAACTAAAAGAAACACATCCTTCTCATTCGAGAAAGCGATTTCCATAGCCTGCTAAAAAGTAGCATCTGCATTCTCTAGCCCAAATGGCATTTTGGCGTACATGAAGGTACCCCATGGTGTGGTGAATGATGTCTTCTCTTGGTCATCTTCGTGCACAAATATTTGGTTGTATCCTGAATATTCTTCAAGAAGTGACATCCTTGAAACTCCAACAATCCTCTGCAATATGTGATCCATCTTTGGCAAAGGATAATTTTCCTTTAAAGACACCTTGTTGAGATTTCTGAAATATATAGAGACAAATCTCTCTTGTATTCTTTCTTACTGACACAAGATTAGACATCCAATTTGAAAATCGAATAGGAACTATGATATCATCCTTGTAAAGTATATTTACCTCTTTTTCGATCGATTGCAACAACTTGGGATTGATTCTCCTCAACTTCTGGTGGAAAGGGTTTTGATCTGCCTTGGTTGGGATGGTGTGCTGAATAATATCTTTGTTGTACACATTTAGATATGAATTTTCCCAAGAAAACATATCATCAAATTATTTCAAGAGAGCTATATATTTACCTTTCAACTCGGGCGACAAGGATCTTGATAGCTTGACCATCTTGGGTTTCTCTTCTCTACCAATGTTAACATATTCAACACCTGTTTCTATGGGGACCATCGTTGGATTTTTGGCCACATCAGCATTATCAAAAAACTATTCCAAAGGCACTAAACCTCGTGGAATGTTGTTGTATTTCAACTGCAACACCTCAACTTTAGCAGCCTCAATTGCTTGATCATCTTCATTGTACACTTCATTAATGTGTGAGTTAGAAAAATATTCTTCCATCTGCATAAAGTTCTTAATCTGTTTGTCATCCCAAAATACTTGCCAATATCTGAGATTGTCAGGGACAACCGGGTGATGCTTCACATGGATTTCAAAATTTTTAGTAGAATGAATAGGAATCTTAAAATTACTAGCTGTTGTGGCGAGTGAATCAGCCATGAAATTTTGACTTCTAGGAATCAAAGATAATGTATACTCTAGAAAATTTTTCAAAACATCAAGAACAAAATTTCGATAAGATCTCATCCTAGGATGTTTAGCCTGGTACTCCCCTTTTACCTGTTTTATTACCAACTCGGAGTCGCCATATACTGTGATTCTTTTCGTGCCTAACATTTTCAAAGTCTGGAGACCGGTGATCAAGGCCTCATATTTTGCTTTGTTGTTAGAGAAATCAAAGGCTAACTTGTAAGAAAATAATCTTACATTCCTTGGGACTTTTTTTGACTGATGTATAGGGCTATGGATCCATATTCCAATGACAGCTCCATCTTTTCCCAGAGTACCATCGAAATCCCTGGTCCAAAGACCCTCCCCATCATTGGGAAAATGAAATTCTATGGGATGAAATTATTCTTATTTCTGATCGGATGTCTCAATATGATCTTTAACTTTCTCTGATTCAACTAATCCCTGCTGTGATTCTTCTATATTTTTCTCTGAAGTGCTTGGCTACAAGTTCTCGAAATTATGATTTTTGTTTCCTTCTTTCAAGACTGCTTGTACAATATTTGTTAACTCTGAAATTTCTTCACCTTCTACAAGTTGAATATACAAATCATCAGTACCATTATCATTATACAATATAAATGATTGTAAATCAGTATGTACGTAGTGAATCAAGTGATTCTTAGGCTTATCCTTACTAGTGATCATGTACTTCATTTTCACCTCTCGGTATAGCTTCCTAAGCTGGCCAAATACTGAAATTGTTGCATGTGAAAAATCAAGCTTTAAAGTACCTCTGAATTTAGATTCTCAAGACTGTGAAAGAAACATGCCATACCTTGGAGGTATGTCAGCAACTACAACATCCATCAACACATTTTTAGCGGGAATTTGATCCAAAGAAACAACCAAGTCTTTGATAAGACCAATGCAACAGACTCTACCAGAACCAAAGGAATAAAGGTCATGATACGGCCGGGTTATGTCCAGCCCCAACTTATCCATGATAGCCTTCGGCATTAAATTATGTGAGGTCCCGAAATCCAGCATGGCATTATGAATAATGTAATCATGGATTCTCAAACTAAGATAAAAGGGAGAAACTTCACTATCTTCAAGGCTTCCATCTACGACTGGACCAAAAAGAAGTTCGGGATGGTCATCACTGACATTAACCATGTCTAACATGTGGTATACTATCAACATCTTGGAAATCTGAGATTTATATCTATCATTCTTAACAAGTTTAGTGAGAGGAATGGACACCTTTAACTTATAAGTTTCACTCTCCAAGCTAAACAAGTTATATTGTTTTTCTACCTCTTTCACGATGTTATCCCAATTTTCAAGCAACACTTTTGTTGTACTTTATTTCCTTTGCGCTTATTTATGATTCTTTGATGTACTTGTGGATGCTTCACTGTTCTTGCTATAATTTATGGCAACAAGTTCCTTATCCTTGTTTTTACTAGCTTGAGGAGTTTGTTTGGGCTGAGTATATTTTAACTGAGTTGTCCTCTTTTGAGTTGGAGTGATAGGAAAATATCAATTCCTGAATGTGTATTGTCTCTGTTGTGAGATGAGAGCATTTAGATACCCCCTTTGATAGTCATCATATTGGATTGCCAACCCATCATCATTTGCGAGCATAAGTTCATGATCATCTAGCACATAAGTTTCTTCAATATACTCATTATCCTCTGTAAGATAAATAGGTCCCCGATCTTTAGAAAAGAGAAGATTCTCTTCGACAATATGATCATCATCTTCCTGTGGTTGAGCATAGTTCTGCTGTAATGGAGTCCAGGTTTTTTTTGAGCTTGCTATTTTGGAGCTCTTAGTTATCTCTGTTTGATCCTAAACTTTGGATGTTGCTGCTGTCCTCGGAAGTTTGGATTCCGAGATTGATTGTCTTGCTGCCTTTCTGAAATTGACATTCTATATACCATATTCTCTACTGTTCTTATCAAACTGTCCAACTTTGCTTCGGATGAACTTGATGGCTCTTATTTTATTGTGACTCTCTTTTCTACTTTACTCTTCGACTTCTTGATTAGAATATTTGCTTCGACATTGAGTACATTTTTCTGCATCTACTCCAATGAGGTAGGATTCCTCTCTTTAAGCTAGTATGCCATGTCCAGGTCAAAGGCATCTGGATAGTGCAACAAGGCCAAATCAGGTGGAGGTTTTATATTGATGGAAATGGAGTTGTATACCTTGTTGAAGCGGGTGGCATAGTCTTGGATCGACTCATTAGGTTGTCTCTTAATTGAATTATACTCTACCAAAATATGAAGTGGATTTTCTTTTCCTCCCACTTGGAGAGGAAAAGGCTATCAACTGCTGCGAGTTTTGCACTGAACCAACTGCCAAAGCTCTGAACCATTTCTTTACTTCTCTTGAAAAACTATAAGCAAGGATTCTCATCTTGGCATCATCGTTGTCTACTTCTTCTAAGTCAGTGAAATCTGTAATATTATCAATGTGTGTAACATCAGTGGTTCCATCAAAGAGAGGAAGGCTTTGTCCATAATTATGCGGTAAATCAGTGAGTTGACTTGACAGAACCAATGGAGTAAATCTAGCCATGGTTATTCTAGGAAGTAAGCTTGTAGGTCCAATAGAAAGTGTTGGTATTGAAGGTGTTTGTGTAGGAAGGGAAGTAGATGATGTAGAAGCAACGGTATGGATGGATGAAATTGAAAGAGGATCGACAGACAAGAACTCCTGCTAATATTGTATGAAAGCCTTATCAGAGGTATATTGGAGATGGTTTGCTAATTTTTGAAGTTTATCGAACTAACTCTAAACCTTCCTATCAAAATCTGACTCTGAATTGGATTCTACGGATGATATACTATTTTCAAGCTTTAGAGAATCAAATACAACTTCACATAGTGATGAATAATTCAAACAAACTTAATGGATCAAATAAAATTTTGGACAAGGATGTTTTTGATTTGATCTAAACAAAGATAATTCAAATTTCAGGTCAAAAGGAATATCTTCTAACGAAAAAAACTCGGTAGGAAAATATGTAGACCTTACCAAAGTAGATGAACTCGATTGAATCTCAGAATGCTGAGGTATTTGTTTTCTGATGAGTCTCTCCGAATCTTCAACGAGAGAAGTTGGATGTGGATCAAGATTTGATTGTGCGTGCCTTTTTGGAGCCAATGTATTCTTGCTTCTGCACTTTGGCTCTTTGCAACTTGAATCAACCTTCATGAAATATATATCCTATCACCCACAGACCTACAATTCGATGAAAAAGTATGGTACACCCAAGGAAGATATGTCACTTCATCACCGACAACAACGCCATAAATGTTAGCCTCCACAACGCCCTGAGGCTGATGAATGAATGTCGATGGAGGTAACCTAAAATCAAGCTTTCAGTTTGGTAGCTAGCCCTACCAAACCAGAGAGGGATATCTCTATGAGATCACATCCAAAGGGTTTGACTAGATGAGGAGTATATTTTAGGCTAGTTAGGTCAACTCTAAGGTTTTGAAAGTTTGATAGTTTTATCTGCTGGATCAGGGAAGAAAACTAGGTAGATAGGTCAAATGTATCAAAGGGTTACAACTGCAAATATATAAAGGATAAAGGTAGCAATGCCATAGTGATGGGTTTATGGATTTTTCGATGTAGTGTATGGTTTGAAAGAGTGGAGAGGATATTAATGAGCATGCATCATGAATTCATTAAAACTAAGGAAATAAACATAAAATGATGTTCCCAAACAAAACAGATCTTGTGAAGAATTTTGCTTATCAAAATTTTAGGAAGATCATTGAAGAAATCAAGGCATGGAAAGAGAACATGTATATCATTTATAAAATACTATAACAGAGAAAGTACAACATCAAAAACTCATTGGACAAAAATTCCTAGATAATAGCTGCAACTAGTCCTTTGAATTTTTGAATAAAAGTTGAAGCACAAGCTACAATGGTCTCAAACCTCTGATGTCCAACCATCAAAATGACTAATAAAGGAATACACATCGACAAAAAACCATTTCCCCTCTCTCATGGGTCGAATGCTTGAGTGGAGGAACTGATCACATGATCCTCTCACCTAAAACCTAAAGACTATAGAGGTTAACAAGACTCTCCCCAAGTTAGAAAAATGGATACCTTTGACCAAAATTGACTTTACAAGCATGTATCTACCTCATTGTTACTCTATCCAGCATAATTACATGTGTTTACATCATCAAAACATCAAAAGTGACTAATTACATCAGTTGTTAGGTCCCCATATTACTAGTGTAGTCCCTTATTGTTATTAGTGTAGCCCCTTTATTGTTATTGCTGTAACGTTGTAACCCCCATATTGTTATTATTGTCTACTTACATTATTATTGTTAGGTCGGCTAGGATTATATTGTGACCCCATGGACCCCTATATATAAAAGGAGCTTTTATCATTTGTATCATCCAAGAATTTTTCATCTATGTAATGTATTGGAGGTTTCCCCCTCGAAGTGGCTGATTTCTAAGGTGTTGATCTCTCTTTCTTCTATTTTTGGAGCTGGTTTCATAACATTTGGTATCAGAGCTTTGGATTCTAGGGTTTCACTACCCCAAAAAGGTCATTGTGGAATTTTCACTATAATTTTTTTTTTACGAAGGTTTAGAAGATGAAAGTTTTACAGCACGAAGCCAAATTCTTGAGGAATGTCATGGAAAAATTTCATATCTTGGTTCGTAATATTTTCGGAGATATCATCTGTGGAAGTTAGAGCTTTTTGCAGGCTCCTGAGTTTAACCTAAACAGGTCATCATGGAATTTGCACTATAAATTTGTTTCTGCGAGGGTTCAGAAGTTGAAATTTTTACAGAGTGATGCCAAAATTCCGAGGAATGTCGTGGAAAAATTTTAGAGCTTTATTCGCAATATTTTCGGAGATAGGCTCTGTGTAAGTTAGGGTTTTTTCAGGCTCCCGAATTTCATCTCAAAGAGGTGACCATGTGAAAATTGTCATAAATATCTCTCTGAGCATTGGATTGGAATTCTATAAAAAGTGGCCGTAAGTAAGCAGACTGTAGTTTCCTGTGTATCAATTTCAGAGCCGAAGGAGGAAACAGTGACACGTGGCACGCCATACAAGTTCACTCTACTGAAGTAGTCCATAATTAGGTCATTGTGGGAGATTGGGCATAAATTTGTCTTGAAGAATCCAAATCAGGTCAAACCTCTGGAACTTGAAAGAAGATTCAAAGGGCTACTACAGGGCCAAATTTCAAATATTGAAGATCCGAAATCACAAAGATAATTCAGTTTCAATATCGAGCTCCTCAAAATCAAGAAAAAAGTGTGTATTTTTTTTCAAAATGCATAAGTCTTGTTTGAAAAATCAGTTTTAAGTGATTCCAAAGGCCTATTGAGCATAGATATCAGTATTTGGTTCTAAAATTCCTCCTAAAAAGAATTCAACACCCATTAAGCCCTGATATTACTCTACTATGACTCATGAATATGAATAATTACAACATGATCTATCAAAATTACAAGAGCAAGTGCACCAAATTTCGCTCTCGCAAAGAGCAACAAAAAATGAAATGGAAGTTTTGAAGAAAGGCGTGGAAGTGAATATGGACGGTTTGAAGAATGGTGTGGAAGCTAAGATGGATGGCATGGAAGCTAAGAAGGATGACATGGAAGAAAAAATGAAAGACAACATGGAAAACATGAAGAATGCTCTAAAAGCAGACATGGAAGGTTTGACAAAGTTGATACAAGAAATGTTTCCTAGTGGTGAAAAGATAGTAGAGGAAACTCATGATGAGAACAAAATAAATGTTAATCGTGATTTCATAAAATCTAATGTTGGATGGAAGAACCACCATATTCCAAAGATGGATATGAGGAATTTTAATGGAAATGATCCTGTAACATGGATACTACATATGGAACAATATTTTGATCTCAATAATGTGCAAAACACACAAAAGGTATGCATTGCGACTTTACATTTAGAACAAAATACTTTTGTATGGTATCAATGGATTTTGTCCTGTAAAAATATTGTCACTTGGTAAATTTTTACGAAGGAAATGATAGGACATTATGAGGATACGAAGAGTAACACCTTCTTTAGCCAATTGATAAATCTCAAAAAAAAGGGTTCAGTGGTGGAGCACATTGAGAACTTCTAAAAATTGAATATAAGGGTAACTGATATTCCATAAGAACACCAGATTGATATCTTCATAGTGACTTTAAAGGATAACTTCCAACACGAAGTTCACGTTTGGGAACCTGATTCATTGGAGAAGGTATTCAGGTTGGAAAGAAAAATTGAATGTAAAATTATGGTGACAAGGAAGCCTACCACTCACATCTATAAATATGGAAGTGTTTCTACTCCTATACTTCCACAACATACAAGGTTGCAACAATGATTGGAAGAAAAAGGAGCAAAAGGGCTTTGCTACAATTGTGATAGCAAATACACTAAATGTCATAAGTGTGCTGAGAAAAAATTATTTTACATAGATTGTGAAAAGGAGGAAGAAAATGAACAAGAAACTTCAAAAGAAGAGGATATACACTAGGAACCAACCCTAGAAGAAGAAAAAATGAGTTCGACCATATCATGTAATGCATTGGCAGGAATTACCACTCCTCAAAATCTCAAGATAGAAGGACATATCAAGAAGAAAAAGGTAATAGTGTTGATTGATTCAGGTAGTACCCATAATTTTATTCATTGTAAGGTAGCCAAGGAATTTAATTGTTTCCTATACCCAACACTAGAATGTCAAGTGATGGTTGCAAATTGAGGAACTATAAATTGCTCTGGAAAATGCCATAATATCAAGCTAACCATGGGGGAATATTTATTGAATAGTCCAATTCTTTCCATTCCAATGGAAGGTTCTCATGTTGTACTAGGAGTACAATGGTTACAATCTTTGGGGATGGTAGCATTTAATTTTCAAGAAATTTTCTTGAAATTGTTTTGGAAGGAAAGGAAGTCGAATTACGGGGTATCGCAAGGAAGTCGGGAAAGATAATAATCTCTAATGTCATGACAAATATTATGAAGAAAGAAGAACGAGGCATAATTGCACAATTATGCTCATTAGAAGTTCCAACATCAAAATCATCTATTTCTCCAGATCTCCAAAAAGTCTTGAAAAATCATTCCAAGGTGTTTGAAACTCCCAAAGAACTCCCACCTATTCACATGATCATGTTATTCATTTGATTCCAGGAAGTGTTCCTCCAAACATCAGGCCTTGCAGATATCTTTATGTCCAAAAGAGCGAAATTGAACGTATGATTGCATACATGTTAGAGGCTGGTATAATTCAACCTAGTCAAACTTCTTTCTCTTCTCCAGTAGTATTGGTGGACAAGAAGAATGGATCATGGTGCATGTGTCCGGATTATAGGGAGCTCAATAAGCTCACTATTAAAGATAAATTTCCCATTCCTGTGATTGATAAATTATTGGATGAATTACATGGCGCAATTTGTTTTACCAAGTTGGATCTTCATTCAGGATATCATCAAATTAGAATGAAGACTGAAGATATTCCGAAAACAACATTTCGAACTCATGAGGGTCATTATGAATTTTTGGTCATGCCTTTTGGCCTTACCAATGCATCTTCTACATTTCAAGGGTTGATGAATTCCATTTTCAAACCCTTCCTTAGAAAATTTGTGCTAGTATTTTTTGATTACATACTAATCTATAGCAGGTCTTGGAAGGATCATGTTCAACATGTTGACAGGGTGCTCAAGCTATTGGAGGATAAACAATTACATGCAAAAACATCCAAATGGAAATTCCCCGCAACCATAAAGCAGTTGCGAGGATTTCTCGGGTTAACAAGGTATTATTGCAAGTTTGTTAAGAATTATGGGAGAATAGAAACACCTCTAACAACATTATTGAAGGAAGATGCATTTTCATGGACTCCTGAAGCAACTAAGGCATTTTAACATTTTAAAGAGGCAATGTGCCTGGGACTAGTCTTAGCTACGCTAGACTTCACAAAAACCTTTATTGTGGATTGTGATGCCTCAAGAAATGGAATTGGTGTTGTTTTAATGCAAGAAGAAAGACCCATTTATTTTGAAAGTTTTCCAATCAAAGGAAAGTATTTACAGAAATCATTTATGAGAAGGAAATATCGGAAATACTACATGCACTAAAGAAATTGCGACCTTACCTAATGGGAAGGCACTTCAAGGTAAAAACTGATCATGATAGTCTTAAACACTTTTTGGAACAAAGACTATCTTCAGAAGAGCAACAAAAATGGGTCGCAAATATGTTGGGTTATGAATTTGAAATCATCTACAAACAAGGGAAGCTAAATGTTGTTGCAAATGCACTCTCAAGATAGGATGAAGAGGTGAAAGCATTGCTTTTTGCAATTTCTATTATCCAACTAGATTGGATAACTGAAGCAAGGGATGAATGGAAGAAGGACGAAGAAGTGTGGACACTCATTCAAAAGTTGAAGCAAGATCCTAGTACATCTGATACATTGAGTTGGAAAAATTATTCCTTATGGTACAAAGATTGCTTATATCTTTGTAAGAATTCCCAATCAAAACAAAAGATTCTTTTGGAATTGCACACTTATCCTTTAGGAGGACACTCAGGATTTTTAAAAACTTACCACAGGCTGAAGAAATAAATTTTTTTGGATGGCCTTAAATATGATATTCAAAAGTTTGTGGTAGATTGTTTGGTTTTCTAGCAAAATAAAGTTGAGACAATTAAGACCCCCAGCCTTCTACAACATTTATCCATTCCAAGTCAACGTTGGGAGGAGATTTCAATGGATTTTATCACAATTTTACCTAAATCCGAAGGAAAGAGTGTCATCAGGTGGTAGTTGATAGACTTACCAAGTATGCACACTTTTGTGCATTATCTCATCCATTTAAAGCAAGTACAGTTGATACTGCATTTATGGAAACAATTCAAAAGCCACATGGAAACCAAAAGATTATGGTAAGCGACAGAGATCCCATTTTTCTGGAAATTTTTGGACGGAATTATTTTCCTGTTTGGGTACTAAACTAGCTCATAGCTCATCTTATCATCCTCAATCTGATGGTCAAACTGAGATATTAAACAAATTTTTGGAAGGATACCTTTGTTGTTTTGTATCTGATAAACAAACACAATGAGTCAAGTAGTTACCTCTCGCTGAATGGTGGTATAACACTTCCTTCCATACTGCAGCAAAAATGACCCCATTTATGGCACTTTATGGATATCATCCACCATTCGTCACATCATCTTTAAGAGAAAATTCTAAGGTGCAAGTAGTGGAAGATCACATCGAGCATCAACAACAAGTTCTCCAACTCTTAAAGGATAACCTAAATTTGGCACAAAATCGAATGAAACAACAGGCATATCAACGTCGCAGTGAGAGAAGTTTTGATGTAGGAGACTGGGTATTTTTACGACTACAACCATACAAACAAATGTCCCTCAAGCAAGCTAAGAAGGATGATAAATTATCACCAAAATACTATGGTCCTTACAAGGTGTTGCAAAGGATTGGTACTATGGCATACAAATTGGAGCTTCCTGCTTCTTCGCGAGTGCATTCAGTTTTCCATGTTTCATGCTTAAAGAAGGTTATAGGTGACAAAATTCCAGTTAAAACGATATTTCCAGAACTTGATGAGGAAGGAAAAATCATATTGGAACCTGAAACAGTCACAGAAATAAGAACTCGACAGCTACAAAATCGATCAATTTTAGAGTATATCGTTAAGTGGAAGAACCTACCCACTGAAGAATCTACATGGGAGGATGGGAATTTTATACAGAAGCATCCAGAGCTACTCAAGCGTTGAGGACAACACTTTTTTGAAGGAGAGGGGCATGCTAAGTCCCCATATTACTAGTGTAGTCCCTTATTGTTATTAGTGTAGCCCCCTTATTTTTATTGTTGTACCCCTGTAACCCCCATTTTGTTATTATTATCTACTTACATTATTATTGTTAGGTCGGCTAGGATTATATTGTGACCCCATGGACCCCTATCTATAGAAGGAGGTTTTTTCATTTGTATCATCCAATAATTGTTCATTTATGTAATGTATTGGAGGTTGCCCCCTCGAAGTGGTTGATTTCTAAGGCGTTGATCTCTCTTTTCTTCTATTTTTGGAGCTAG